>CM059430.1:6647204-7324704 GCA_030390025.1 Squalus acanthias
AGGAGTGTGTGAGAAGTGTGTGTGAGTGTGTGTGAGTGTGTGTGTGTGAGTGTGTGTGTGTGTGTGTGTGAGGAGTGTGTGTGTGTGTGTGTGTGTGAGGAGTGTGTGTGTGTGTGTGTGTGAGGAGTGTGTGTGAGGTGAGTGTGTGAGGAGTGTGTGTGTGTGAGGAGTGTGTATGTGAGTTGTGTGTGTGTGAGTGTGTGTGAGTGTGTGTGTGTGTGTGAGGAGTGTGTGAGTGAGGAGTGTGTGTGTGAGGAGTGTGTGAGTGTGTGTGTGTGTGAGGAGTGTGTGAGTGAGGAGTGTGTGTGAGTGTGTGAGGAGTGTGTGTGTGTGTGAGTGTGTGAGGAGTGTGTGTGAGTGTGTGTGTGTGAGTGTGTGTGTGTGTGAGGAGTGTGTGTGTGAGTGTGTGAGGAGTGTGTGTGTGAGGAGTGTGTGTGTGTGTGAGGAGTGTGTGTGTGTGTGTGAGTGTGTGTGTGTGTGTGAGGAGTGTGTGTGTGTGTGAGGAGTGTGTGTGAGAGAGAGTGTGTGAGGTGTGTGTGTGTGTGTGTGAGGTGTGTGTGTGTGTGTGTGTGAGGAGTGTGTGTGTGAGGAGTGTGTGTGTGTGAGGAGTGTGTGTGTGTGTGTGAGGAGTGTGTGAGGAGTGTGTGTGTGTGTGTGAAGTGTGTGTGTGTGTGTGAGGAGTGTGTGAGGAGTGTGTGTGTGTGTGTGTGTGTGTGAGGAGTGTGTGTGTGTGTGTGTGAGGAGTGTGTGTGTGTGTGTGTGAGGAGTGTGTGAGTGTGTGTGTGTGAGGAGTGTGTGTGTGTGTGTGTGAGGAGTGTGTGTGTGTGAGGAGTGTGTGTGTGAGGAGTGTGTGTGTGTGTGTCAGGAGTGTGTGTGTGAGTGTGTGAGGAGTGTGTGTGTGAGGAGTGTGTGTGTGTGACGAGTGTGTGTGTGTGTGTGTGTGTGTGTGTGTGAGGAGTGTGTGTGTGTGTGAGGAGTGTGTGTGTGTGTGAGGAGTGTGTGTGAGAGAGAGTATGTGAGGAGTGTGTGTGTGTGTGTGTGTGTGTGTGTGAGGAGTGTGTGTGTGTGTGTGAGGAGTGTGTGTGAGAGAGTGTGTGAGGAGTGTGTGTGTGTGTGAGGAGTGTGTGTGAGAGAGAGTGTGTGAGGAGTGTGTGTGTGTGTGTGTGTGTGAGGAGTGTGTGTGTGTGTGAGGAGTGTGTGTGTGTGTGAGGAGTGTGTGTGAGAGAGAGAGTGTGTGAGGAGTGTGTGTGTGTGTGTGTGTGTGAGGAGTGTGTGTGTGTGTGAGGAGTGTGTGAGGAGTGTGTGTGTGTGTGTGAGGAGTGTGTGTGTGTGTGAGGAGTGTGTGTGTGTGTGTGTGTGAGGAGTGTGTGTGTGTGTGTGTGAGGAGTGTGTGTGTGTGTGTGAGGTCTGTGTGTGTGTGTGTGAGGAGTGTGTGTGTGTGTGTGAGGAGTGTGTGTGTGTGTGTGAGGAGTGTGTGTGTGTGTGTGAGGAGTGTGTGTGTGTGAGGAGTGTGTGAGGAGTGTGTGTGTGTGTGTGAGGAGTGTGTGTGTGTGTGTGTGTGAGGAGTGTGTGTGTGTGTGTGTGAGGAGTGTGTGTGTGTGTGTGAGGTCTGTGTGTGTGTGTGTGAGGAGTGTGTGTGCGCGCCTCTCCCACTCCAAGTACTTTATCACACAAGATACATCGGCTCGTTTGACAGCTACAAACACCCTGCAGACTTGCCACAGTGTTCTGAGCACAATTCATAGGGCGGGCGGGAGTAACTCAAGATCAGAATTTTCCCTTCTTGGAAATAGCCGAGCAGATGATTTTTTTTTTCCTCTTGCACTCATTAGAAAAATCACCGGCCTGAGATAGAAGATTTTGTACAAGACTCCTTCTCGGCATGAATAAAGCATCAAGAAATTGGAATATAGTTATTTTTTGGGGTGGGCGGGGGGAGCACGCCAGGCTGTTAATGTTTTTCAGACATCTTAAAAAGAACTGGTTGACATCTCACGCACCAAGTTGACTTCTAGCATAGACAGTAACAGCCTGATTTACCTACAAGTCGATTTGAACAAAATCCCTGGAGCTACACAATTCCTCTAATCTCTCCCCCCACCCCCATGCTGCAGTAATATTTATACACCCAGATCACCTCTGGAGACAGTAATTAAGACCGTTTCAAAGTGATCTTTCAGCAATTGAACGACACATTTCCGACATAATGCATTAAGATAAATACTGGCTCATAAAAGTGTTCACAAAGGTTATACATCATGCCCCCCCCCCCCACGTTGTTTACTGTTTATTAAATATATGAATATGCACAGCTCGTCAGAGTTCACGGCTGATAGTTTCTTATGCGGTTTATGAGGAAGAAATCAGCATGGCGGGTATTAAAGAGAAAGCAATCCGTCTTTGTCTGATTACCCAGTTTAATTGAAACATTTTTTTTAAAATAAACCCCGAGTGAAAAGGAATACTGTCTCCATTTACACTTCTTGAACTGTCAAAATGAGGGAACAGGTGTTTTCCCAGTCAGCAATGTTATTACAAAATTGCACACAATCGCTGTCTTCAGCACAAAGAACCCTATGTCCAGTGTGCGTGACTTTGTCGCGTTCCCCTCTGAGACCAGCCAGTTAACGCGCGTGTACAAAAGCGGCATCGGTTTGATGAAAGAGTGGATTCGCATGTCGAAGACTGCATAAGGAGCGTGTGTTTAAACATAACGGCACATATAACCTCCTGAACTTTTAACTGCAAAGGACGTGTTACTGGTAAAATTTACACCCGATAAACGCAGCACAGCTTCAGAACTACGGCGAAGCACCTGATGTAGATTGAAGCTTCACTGCAGACTGAGATAGTGTTGCATTGTCAGAGGTGACATCTTTAGATGGGATGTAAAATGTGGTCTTGCCTGCTCATTCGGATCCGGTGGCACTTTTTCACAAAAAGAGCAGAAGTTCTTCAGTGTCCTGGCCAATATTCATCCCTCAACCACCACTAACCAAACAGATTAACTGGTCACCATAGCAAAATACTGAGGATGCTGGAAATCCGAAATAACAACAGAAAACGCTGGAAAAACTCAGCAGGCCAGGCAGCATCCGTGGAGAGAGAAACAGAGTTAACGTTTCAGGTCGAAGACCTTTCGTCAGAACTGGAAATAGCAGGAAATGAAATAGATTTAAGGCAAGGATAAAGCTGGGAAAAGGGGGAGGGGATGAAAGAACAGAAGGAGAGATTAAGAGACATGAAGAGACGATCAAGGCAAGAGGTGGTGTTAATGTGACAGGTTGAAGCTAAAAGAAGTGTGAAATGCACTGGCAGAATGAAATCTATTTCATTTCCTGCTATTTCCAGTTCTGACGAAAGGTCTTCGACCTGAAATGTTAACTCTGTTTCTCTCTCCACGGATGCTGCCTGGCCTGCTGAGATTAACTGGTCAGGCGCTGTTGGAGACCGTTCTGTGTACAAATTGACTGCCACCTTTGCCTACATAATAACAGCAACTGGACTTCAAATTCAGAAGTAGTTCATTAGCTGTGAGGCACTTTTGGACGTCCTATCTTCTTCTCCCTTCTTAGGCAGTCCCTCAGAACCGAGGATGACTTGCTTCCACATTAAAAATGAGTTCTCAGGTGACTGATGAGTCCAATGCGGGACCTACAGTCTCTGTCACAGGTGGGGCAGACGGTGGTTGAAGGGGTGGGTGGGTGGGGTGCTTGGGTTGACGTGCGCTCCTTGCGCTGCCTGCGCTTGGCTTCCGCTTGCTCCCGGCGAAGAGACTCGAGGTGTTCGGCGCCTTCCCGGATGCTTCTCCTCCACTTTGTGCGGTCTTGGGCCAGGGATTCCCAGGTGTCGGAGGGGATGTTACACTTTTTCAAGGAGGCTTTGAGGGTGTCCTTGAAGCGTTTCCTCTGCCCACCTGGGGCTCTCTTGCCGTGTCGGAGCTCCGAGTACCTCAACCCTCAACCACCACTATGGTCGGGAAAGGTGCTATATAAATGGAAGATCTTCCTTACTATCCCTCATTTAAAAAAAATCAAAAATTTACTTTGAAATTCTCAGTAGTTTAACTGAAAAAAAGTCACAACACAACCATAAAATGTGTATAAGCTATTCACTTTATTGGGAATTTCCTCAGGGGTTCTCCCGATTATGCATTGTAACTTTGGTGGAAATCCCACATACACGTATAAACGGGTTTCCGCCAATCTTCAGCCAAAGTTACAGCAACTGATTGGGAGAACCTTTGAGGTAATTCCGGATCCCAATGAACAACATACATTAATTGAGCCAATTATTGGGGGTGGGAGTTGGAATCCAATTAACGTAAGTCATGATCCATATTCGTAGTTATGTCATCTACTCTACCAGTCACACTTATAATTTAGCCTCAAACAATGGCAGCAGACTAAAATCAATACAGCTGGAGTTATTTTTTTCAAGACAGACTGTGCCAGATAAAATGAGTCTGCTGAGGTATATGGAAACATGTAATGTGCTAATACTGATTTACTCACACTGGTGGCTAGTACAACTTTTGTAATGAATTCCATTTGCATTACATTGGCACAAAAATTGCTTTCAAAATAATGGCAAGACTAATAGTGTTCATCATTATTTAAGTGAGAAGTCGCACAACACCAGGTTATAGTCCAACAGTTTTATTTGAAATCACAAGCTTTCGGAGCGCTGCTCCTTCGTCAGGTGAAGGAACCTGACGAAGGAGCAGCCGCTCCGAAAGCTTGTGATTTCAAATAAAACTGTTGGACTATAACCTGGTGTTGTGCGACTTCTCACTTTTGTCCACCCCAGTCCAACACCGGCATCTCCGCATCATGGCCTTCATTATTTAAATGCAAATGCCAATGTAACTTCAGGTGAGGGCCATGATTAAATGCAGAAATCGAGAAGTTGCTGTCAAAGATGCTTCGCAAAAACGGCATCTCTCTGTCTGGCTCCCCATTCAAATACATTGAGCGGTATGAAGTTCCTGTACTTGCACTGTAGATACCAACCTCTCTGGAACTGAAAATTAACTATTACAAATGTGGAGTCTCAATCTTTCAGGTTTTAATTGTTGAAGATTTTTTTTTAATTAAATTAATTTTTTTTACTTTTTCTTTCTGTCTCTTTTCTCTCTCTCACTCAATCCAATCATTCTTTCCCTCTTTTTATTTCTCTTTCTGTATCTGATTTTACATTGAATTCACCATTTAACTTACAATACCTTGTTCAGACCTTGCGCTAGTCATTTCACAATCCTTCAATCTGATTGATTAAGAAGATATTCAGTTGTTTGCCCGATTCACTCAGTTCCCAGATGCCTTGTAGAGGGCACTGCGACGTGCGTGGATTCTTTAGCGCAGTCAAGACCATCTACGGCCCAAGCACCCAAGGCCCTACCCCACTGCGCGCCAAGAACGGAGAGGTACTCATCAAGGACAGAGAGGCAATCAGTGCCCGCTGGAAGGAGCACTTCGAAGATCTCCTGAACCACGACTCTGTCTTCGACGCGAGTGTCCTCAACTCAATCCTGCAGCATGCTACCCAACACCATCTCAGCACAACCCCAGCCCGGCATGAGGTTGAAAAGGCCATCCGACAACTGAAGAACAACAAGGCCTCAGGAGCAGATAGAATCCCCGCGGAGGCACTAAAGCATGGCGGAGAAGCACTACTGGCGCAAATTCATGAACTCATTTCTATTATATGGAAGGAGGAGAGCATGCCAGGGGATCTCAGAGATGCCGTAATTGTGACCATCTTCAAGAAAGGTGACAAGTCCGATTGCGGTAATTACAGAGGAGTTTCCCTGCTGTCTGCCACAGGGAAAGTCATCACAAGAATCCTCCTCAATCGCCTTCTTCCAGTAGCCGAAGAGCTCCTCCCAGAGTCGCAATGCGGATTCCGCCCACTAAGGGGCACAATGGACATGATCTTCACCGCACATCAATTACAAGAGAAATGCAGGGAACAGCACCAACCGCTGTACATGACCTTCTTTGATCTCACAAAGGCCTTCGACACTGTCAACCGTGAGGGATTATGGAGTGTCCTCCGCAAATTCGGCTGCCCTCAAAAGTTTGTCACCATCCTCCGCCAGCTTCACAATGACATGCAAGCCGTGATCCTGACCAACGGATCCACCACAGACCCAATTCACGTACGAACTGGGGTCAAGCAAGGCTGTGTCATCACACCAACGCTCTTCTCGATCTTCCTTGCTGCAATGCTCCATCTCACCCTCAATAAGCTCCCCGCTGGAGTGGAGCTAATCTACAGAACAAACGGGAAACTTTTCAACCTCCGTCGCCTCCAGTCCAGATCCAAGGTCGTCCCATCCACTGTCGTTGAATTACAGTATGCAGATGACACTTGCGTCTGCGCTCACTCGGAGGTCGAAATCCAAACCATCGTCAACACCTTCACCGAAGCGTACGAGAGCATGGGCCTTACACTAAACATTCGTAAGACAAAGGTCCTCTACCAACCTGCCCCCGCCACACAGTACTGCCCCCCGATTATCAAAATCCAGGACAAGGCCTTGGACAGCGTCGACCAATTTCCATACCTTGGGAGCCTACTGTCAATGAGGGCAGACGTCGACAACGAAGTCCAACACCGCCTTCAGTGTGCCAGTGCAGCCTTCGGTCGCCTGAGGAAGAGAGTGTTTGAAGGCCAGGACCGCAAACCCAGCACTAAGCTCATGGTCTACAGAGCAGCAGTGATACCCGCCCTGCTGTATGCCTCAGAGACATGGACCATGTACAGCAGGCACCTCAAAGCACTGGAGAGGTACCACCAACGCTGCCTCCGCAAGATCCTGCAAATCCATTGGCAGGATAGGCGCACCAACATCAGTGTTCTTGCTCAGGCCAACATCCCCAGGATCGAAGCTTTGACCACGCTCGATCAGCTCCGATGGACGGGTCACATTGTCCGCATGCCCGATACGAGACTCCCAAAACAAGCGCTCTACTCGGAGCTCCGGCACGGCAAGAGAGCCCCAGGTGGGCAGAGGAAACGCTTCAAGGACACCCTCAAAGCCTTCTTGAAAAAGTGTAACATTCCCACCGACACCTGGGAATCCCTGGCCCAAGACCGCACAAAGTGGAGGAGAAGCATCCGGGAAGGCGCCGAACACCTTGAGTCTCTTCGCCGGGAGCAAGTGGAAGCCAAGCACAAGCAGTGCAAGGAGCGCACGTCAACCCAAGCACCCCACCCACCCGCCCCTTCAACCACTGTCTGCCCCACCTCTGACAGAGACTGTAGGCCCGCATTGGACTCATCAGTCACCTGCGAACTCATTTGTAGTGTGGAAGCAAGTCATCCTCGGTTCCGAGGGACTGCCTAAGAAGAAGAAGAAGTTTCTCTCTTGCACTTCCAGCAACCTGCCACACAAAATATCATGGAGATTAAACAGGAAAGGGGAAGTCTAACTAATGGCGGGTGCCGTTTGTGGATTGGTTACAGGAATTTTTGGGCCATTATATTAGTGCATTATTCTGGATGGATAAACTGAAAATAGCTGTACGTCCAAAATTAATATTGAGAAAATAATTCCTTCATTGTATGCATCATAAGATGATATTATGCATAGGAGGGCTTACATGGTAAAAGATGGCCAAGCCTGAATGAACAGTCTAAAAACCATTACAGTTACATGCAAAAGGGTGAATAGGCAAGATGCTGAAAGGGCCAAACTATGTTTGAAATGAGATAGAAAACTGGCATGCAGGAGGGAAGGATAATTTTGGAGACACAATTAAGAAAAGTAAATGCCTCTTATTTCAAAGAAACAGAAAAATATTAAAATTAATATAAAATTTGCTGATGGTACCAAGCTATGTGGCCAGATGGCAAATATAAAGCAGATAAATAGCATTCAAAAAAGATCTGGACAAATTAAGCATTTAAACTTGAGCTCATCCAAAACTTGTATCCTAGTCCCATCACCCTGTGCTCGCTGACCTACATTGGCTCCTTGTCCGGCAGTGCCTCGATAAAATTCTCATCCTTGTTTTCAAATCCCTCCATGGCCTCGCCCCTCCCTATCTCTGTAACCTCTTCCAGCCCGACAACCCTCCGAGATCGCTGCGCTCCTCTGATTCTGGCCTCTTGCTCATCCCCGATGTTCAAAGTTCCACCGTTGGCGGCCGTGCCTTCAGCTGCCTGGGCCCCAAGCTCTGGAATTCCCTCCCTAAACCTCTCCGCTTCGCTACCTCGCTCCTCCTTTAAGACGCTCCTTAAAACCTGCTTGACCAAGCTTTTGGTCACCTGTTCTAATATCTCCTTATGTGGCTCAGTGTTAAATTTAGTTTGATAATCGCTCCTGTGAAGCACCTTGGGACGTCTTACTACATTAAAGGTGCTATGTAAATAAAAGTTGTTATTGTTGTTATCATTAAATATGATACAATTAAACAACCAATTTCTTATGTTGCCCATTGGCTAATGAACTGGTGAACATTGGACTCCAGCACTCTTAAGTTCCCTTCCCAAACCTCTCCGCCTCTCTACCTCTCTCTCCTCCGTTAGGACGCTCCTTAAAACCTACCTCTTTGACCAAGCTTTTGTGGCTTGGTGGCAAATATTGGGGCAGAAATTTGGCTGTTGTCGGGTGAGTACGCACTGTGTACTCACCCGTGGACAGAACAAAAGTGCCGGTTTCTTGCATGCACTGCGCATGCGCGGGAAACCGGCACTTCCGTTCCCCTGACGAAAGGGGTTCAGAGGTCGAACGCGCACGCCGGAGGGCCAGCGCGTTCGCCTCGCACTTCGGTTTTTTTTTACAGGTTCCTCCATGAGGGTAAGCACGGAGAAGATACACATTGAAAAAGGAGGCGCAAGGCCTTCTTTTAACAAGGTAAGTGTTGATTTTATTAAAATTTAAACATTTTTTTCATAGATTTATCTTTTTTGATTACTTTAAAGAAAGGTAAGTTTAGTTTTAGCCCTGTTAAAAAATGTAATTAATTTTTTCAAAAATTTAAATTTTTGTTTAAAATAGTTAATTAATGTAATTTATAGTTATTTTAAAAATGTGATGTTTTAAAAAAAAAATATTTGTAGTTTTAGGGATGTTTTGGGGCCGATCTGTATTCATAGATTTGACAGGTCTCCTGTCAAATCTATGAATGAAAGATGGTCTGCTGCCATTGGCTCTCCATGGCCCACGTGATCCCAGGGGACGCATCGCACTAACTACGCCCCTGGGATACGCAAGCACTGCGCGCCGGCAGCTGCGGGAGGCCCAGGAGCTGAAGTCCCCGTGGGCCCAGAGGTCAACGGCAGGCGCGGTGGGTAGGTGCGCGCGCGATCCTTGCACCCGCGGGAAGCCAGGGAGCCGAATTTCTGGCCCATTGTTTAATAACGCTCCTGTGAAGTGCCTTGGGATGCTCTACTATGTTAAAGGCACTATATAAATGCAAGTTGTTGTTGTTGTTTCTAACCTGATTCAGCAGGTGTTTATTCCCCTCCATCAGGCCCTGGGAGGGTGTTCGGGGTTGAAAGGCCAGAATCCATCTCACATGGATGATGTTGTTAAAGTTCAGGCTTTCTTACAACACTCTTACCTTGTTTTTGTGAAAACGGCAGTTTCCATAGATAGACCTACATCTCCTGATGTGAAACTTGCAACATTGTGTATGTTGTGACTGGGGTATCATTTCAAAAGGAGTACAGTTACTCTTTTACCATGATATTTGACACTGGAAGTTATGTGCTTACCCACTATGTACTTCTGTCCACTTCTAAAGGTGGTAAGTGCCATATTGTAAGACTGTATCTTTCATCTTAAAACTAAAGCCGCGGCAAAACCGCAATTTTGCCGGTGCTCAGAGGGCAGGTTTGGAGACGGGTCAGAGGGTAAAATTGCAAATATTGACGGTGGGGTCCGATCCCGCCGTCAACCTGCCTCCGCGCAACTTTCCCAAATGCAGGCTCCCAGACTCCCGATTGGTCCCGCCACCAAGCGGCGGGCGAGGCCCTTAAGGCAGTTAACAGCTTGTTAATTGCCTGGATAAGCTTATTTTCACAGCGGTTTTCGATTTTTCCACATTTTCTGCGTGTTCCACGCCATTCCTAAACCACACCAGCTGATTGTGCCGGGTTCACCAAGTGACTGACTTCTTGACAGCTGCAGCTCCAGCATAAAAACAGAGCTCTCAACAAGGCTTACTTACAGATGACAGAACTTTGTTTTTTCAGGTCTTGGAAATCTTTTTACTGATCTTGTAAGTGGTGAAGCTGAGATCTATCTCCACTGTGACCTCCTGGGAAAACCCTCTCCCCACATTGACTGAGCGCTTCTTCAACTGAGATATCTACCAGCAGCGTGGGAACCATTTATTTCCTTTCATCCTGGTCCTCAGATTCGGAGGAAGAGCAGCCGCGGCAGCAGCAGAACCAGGCACAACAGCAGCAGCAACAACAGGAGCGCCAACCTGCTCCTCACCCACCTGATGATGCACAGAGCAGAAGGCGTCAGCGCAGGGCTGCACATCGCCGCAGGAGATACCCCCAACACAGGGTTTACAGGCCGAGGATGACCTTCCTTAACATGACTGAGCAGCAGTGCCAAAGGAGGCTGAGACTTTCGCGAGAGGTAGTCACTGACATCCGCGCAATGCTGCACCAACACCTGGAGCCCAGAGGAGCAGGTGGACACCCCTTACCAGTGGCTGTCAAAGTCAACACCACACTCAAATTTTTTGCTTCAGGGTCCTTCCAGGGCTCATCAGCAGACATCAGCGGCATCTCCCAGTTGGCCGCACACACTTGCATCACGCAGGATACCAATGCCCTCTTTGCAAAGGTGCATAATTACATCCACTTCTCCACGGATCAAGCAAATGTAACCGCGCGTGCAGTTGGCTTTGCAAATATGGCAGGCTTGCCAAGTGTGCAGGGTGTCGTAGACTGCACACATATGGCCATTAGGGCACTCCATTACAACCCAGCTGTTTTTGTCAACCGCAAGGGCTTCCACTACCTTAACGTCCAGCTGGTGTGTAACCACAGGAAGAACATTATGCATGTTTGCGCAAAGTACCCTGGCAGTTGCCATGACTCGTTCATCCTGCGGCAGTCTAGTGTGCCTCCGCTGTTCAATCCGCCAACCCAACTTTCCGGATGGCTACTAGGAGACAAGGGCTATCCCCTGAAGACGTGGCTGATGACGCCATTGAGGAGGCCATCGAACAAAGCTGAGGAGCGCTACAATGCCGGCCACATTTTGACCAGATCCATCATCGAGCAAACCATCGGCTTGCTCAAAATGTGATTCAGATGCCTCGACAGATCAGGTGGAGCCCTACAGTACTCAGCAGCCAGGGTCTCCTGAATCATCGTGGTCTGCTGTGCACTGCACAACATTGCACAGCATCATGGCTTGCAGCTACCTGAGGAACAAATGGCTCAGCGCATAGCCTCCTCAGATGATGATGAGGAGGAAGACCTTGCGGAGGCAGATGAGCCAGCTCCAGCAGCACGTGAGCATATTGCTGCCCGTGATGCAAGGGATGCATTAATCTTTGCCAGATTCGCTTAGGTAGACGAATCAAACACATGTGGCTGGCACCTTCTTATCATACCATACACAATGTACAAGAACCTGTGGGTTCCTATCACTTTCACCACCATCATTACAAATGCAAGTCGCCCTGAGCCCTCAATATGCAACTTCCATTTCCTAGATCACATAGGCCAGAACTTAAATGTTTGCCATCACTTCTGTTTAATACATGCACAAAAGGATGACAATGCCAAATATTAAAGAAAACAAAAGACAACAGAACAGAACACCCAAGTGACTACCGTTGTGACTAATTGTGCTTTATCTTCCTCTTATGCGTGCTTCTACGTGATGCTTCCCCTGTGGCTTCAGCAGATGTGGAGGCACCTTGCTCACTTTCATTCTGCTCCTGCTTCAACACCTTTGGCGGGCATCTTCTGGGTTTGCGAGCCTGTGAGGGCTCGGCAACAGTCTGCTCCTCCTGCGGCTGTGCAGGGGCTGAGACGCCCATCTCAGTTGGGTGAGGACTCTGGTGGGGCTCTGACTGAGGGCTACGCAGTGGCATGGGAGTGTGAGCACTTGGAGAGGAGCCCCCACTTCCTTGCTGCCTGCCACCAACATCCCTCTCATGGGTCAGCTCCACTTCAGTGCTAGCAAGTGGCTTGACAGCACCTTGCTGCACATCAGAGGGGCCATGAGGACCCATATCTGCACTGGAAGTCCTCCTCAAAAGGACTTCCATGAAGCTCTGGTTTCTCTGCTCAATAGCTGCCCATTGCTCCTCCAGAGATGTCAGTCTATTCTGAACATTCACCATGTTGTCCTGACTCTGGCGACTTATTTCCTCCATGACCGTAGCCATCCTTTCCTCTACCATAGCCATTCTTTCCACGGAGATTGCCATTCTATCTGTGTTGGTGTGTTCATGCACCATTGTCTCCACAAAGTCACTGCTCATGTTAGACATGGACTCCTCCATCCTCTCCCCACTCGCAGTAACCCTGGATGCAAAACCTGCCAGAGACTCCTGCACTTGTTCCTGGAGTTCTAGCACCGCTCTCTTTCTGGATGGCCCCAGAGGCACAGGGTCCACATGCAGCTTAGCAGAGCTGGGAGCGCCCTGCAGCCTCCGGCGAGGACTCTCCACTGCTGGCCCTGTCTCCACCATCTGCTGATGCTCACTTTTGAGCTGTCATACACCAGGTGACAACACTACTCTATTTCACGAAGGTCCCACCGAGGTGTGCGTATCTGCGTTGGTGCTGGGTGCGCTTAATTCTGCTGATGCTGCGCCCTCAGAGGTTGCAGGTTCCTCTGAGGAGTCTTCAGGCTCAGGCTCTTCCTCCTGGACAGTGGGGAGGGGGGCTGTCGATGGTCCTGTGGGGGAGTAAAGGCATGAGTTAGACATATGGGCCTAGAAATTCACGTGGCCGGCTTGCCGCGGGGGTAAGGATCGCGCGCGCTCTTACCCACCGCGCCTGCCGTTGTGTTTTGGGCCCACAGGAACTTCGGGTCCTGGGCCTCTCCCAAGAGCTGGCGTGCAGTGCTTGCGTGTTCCAGGGGCGCAGTTAGTGCGATGCGACCCCTGGGATCACGTGGGCCATGGAGAGCCAATGGCAGCAGACCATCTTTCATTCATAGATTTGACAGGAGACCTGTCAAATCTGTGAATTGAAATCGGCCCCAAAAGAACAGCTAAACCTCAAATAAATTTAAAAAAAACATCACATTTATAAAATAACTATAGTTAAATAAATTAACCACTTTAAACAAAAATTTAAATTTTTGAAAAAATTAAAATACTTTTTAAAAGTTATAAAAATAAACTTACCTTTCTTTAAAGTATCTAAAAAAGATAAACCTGTTGAAATTTTTTTAAAATTATACTTAATTAACCACTTGCCTTGTTCAAAAGGGGTCTTACGCCTCCTTTTTATTAGCGTAGAATCTTCAATACTTACCCTCGTGTAGAAACCTGAAAAAAATCTAAGTTTGCTGCATGCGCGCAGCGTCTACCACGCACGCGGTTCACCTAGGAACCGCCCCCTTCACCATACCGGAAGTTCCGGTTTCCCACGCATGCGCAGTGCATGCAGGAAACCGGCACTTCGGAAAGCAATACGGGTGAGTACGGACTGAGTACTCACCCGGGAACAGCCGAATTTTTGGGCCATGATATTAACGTAGCATTCACATCAAATTGTGCAGATGATCATAAGTCAATCTGTATGAGCATCAGATGCCATATCAGTCACTCATGCAATGTAAATGAGAGAGATGCAAATCTATTCTGTCATCAGCTTGCTCTGCTGCGCCTGTCTGACCGTCCCCCACTTCCACATCCTCATCACCGCCGATGATTTTGAGTGCCGCCTCCTCAGCATTGGTCAGATTGGAAATGGAAGGTGGCCCACCTCCTGTCATAGCCCTCTGCCTCTTATTGTGGGCTCTCTTTTCCTGCAATGAGGGACACAAGTGGAGTTTGAGTGAGAATGTTGGAGTGAGTGTAGAGAATCCATAGCATAGATGCTTAGAAGGAGACAAAGATGGAGTGAGGTGCCAATACCAAGGGCCCTCCCTGTGCGTTGTTAATTGTTGGCATTGCATAACAGTGATTGTGAGTGTGAGGGCAGCATAATCGAATAGTGAAGTGATTGTGTACATAGAGAGAGAGGGATGGTTAAGGGTGCAAGGGATGTAAGGGTAAAGTGGGATGTTTAGGAGTAGGTTGACAATGCAGAGTGCTGGTGATGAGAGGAGTTGGGGAGCAGATTGAGGGCAAGTGTGATATTATACTCACTTTTCCTGAGCGTAGCAGGTCATTAAACCTTTTCCTGCACTGCACCCAGCATCGAGTGCACAATGATCTGGAGCTGACCTCCTCAGCAATTTGCAGCCAGGCTGCTTTGCTTTGCTGAGGAGGCTTCCTCCGTCCAGAGGATGGGAAGAGTACCTCCTTGAGCCCTCTGACTCCCTCCACAAGAGCATGGAGGGAGTCATCATCAAAACGGTGTGAGGCCTTGGCCCTTGAAGCAGTCATGGCAGCTGTTGGGAGCACGAAATCCAGCATCAAATAATGAGAGAATGAAACAAGGCTGCATGGGCCCCTTAAATGCAGCTGGCTGACAGACATCAGCAGAGGCGAGCAGCAGACCCAAAACCACTAATTGGCCAGGGTAGCGCGCACGCAGGGATTCAATTGCCCAATTAGGGCAAAATTGCAATTTTTGACTGGCTGAAAGCGGCGGCGCAATTGGAACCCGCCGACCACCTGACCCGCACCCAACCCGCCACCAATGAGAAAATCGTGGCCTAAGAGAGAAAATTATTGGCATGTAGGTTCATTGCACAGAAGCAGAAATATGCAGCAAGAAACCAACAGTAAAATGTTTGACTAATGATCTGAACTGTTTAAAAATGGTAAAGAATGCTGATTCTTTAGAAATCCTTTCCAACAATGTTTAAACTGAATTTCTGGTGAAATGTTAAGCAGGTAATCTGTGCCACAGAGCTCCTTTTACCTGCTCAACATGAAAACAGGGAACTCCAAACCCCATGACTGCTGTCTAACTATAGGCATATCTTTTTTAAAGTGGAGGCATGCTCCTGTAAAGAAAAATCAGGTTATTTCTCAATAGTCAGGGAGTAAGAATATTAATGATTTCTACAACTCAATTAAATATGGTGTGCACAACTATTTCTTAGTTGTTGAATCATTTGCTCTTGACAACTGGCCACAATAGAAATTATTACGAATGTTGGATATGAGTCTGTGTATTCACACATATTAACACGGAAAGAATTCTGAGACTGGCCAAACAAACTTGGCCTGATTCGATTCTGAGTACATATAGTGACGCCGCCAAAAGCTGATTGCCTCCCTTCAAAATTAATAGCTGTATCGAGACAATTTTGTGTATTGTCTTTCTCTCCACAAGGCTAAAAAAAACGGTTTTAGGATTAAAACTACACAAAGGGAGTCCTTGACTCACATTAGTCTGTCTATCTGTTTAAAAAGAAAGTAACACACAAATTGTTCTTGTTTGAGGCACTTCTTCCATCACAAATTTGTCTCCTGTTACTCAAGCTTTCACTGTATAATTTGGAGAAGGCTCCTGGAGTGATAGATGTTGTGTTTTCCCATTGTTCAACAACTCAGCGAGGAATTTGATCCACGAGTTGCTTGTGTTTAGTGGCCATTGATGATTCCCCTCACTTGAGGATTCACCATTTCCCTTTGATCCATTATTTCCCTCCTCCAAGATGGTTATAGCCTGAGGTATGGTACGGATGTAGTGAAGCTTGATGAAGGTAACTATGCTGCGGACATATGAAGAACCAATTAATGGTTTCAGACTAAACAGACATTAAAAATGCCGACTTGTGGAGAGCCACATAATGTATATAGTTCAAGTGTGGTCACAAAAGACTTCATTCTGGTGAATTAATAACTTTACAAACTAATATTAGCAAGCTTATTAAGGTAGATGTTATGAACAATGCTTTCAGGCTACTCGTTCGTACAATGTAGGGAGGTTGCGAATCGTGTTTTTTTAAACTACTACTGGAATAAGCAGACTTAATATTTTTGTTATGGAGTAAAGGGGTTATGTTTATAAATCATGTATTCAGGCCAACTGTTTGTTTTGGCATCTTAAAGCTTCATTATTTATTGTGGATTAAAAAAAAAATAAACCCAATTCCACTTTCCTCTGAGCCACACATTTGAAATTATTCATTTATAATGAATTTTCAGTCATGGGTGGATGTTATAGGATGTCAAATATCATTGTCCGTGTCTGTTTTTCCTTTTCTGTGCTTAATATAGTCAGCATAACTTGAGGAATGCATGTTTAGAATTGATGAATTACTTCAGCAAATTAAAGCATTCCTCTGTAAAGTTGTGGCATCATTCCTCTGTCCTTTACTGCCACCAACATGTAATGTCACATTCATCAGAATACATTTATCACCTCAAAGAGTTGGTGGATTTGAATAATTCCAACTAATATCTGATTGGCTATCTAATCTTACCACAGCAGTAACTTAACATTGCAGGCTATTGGAATGTGCAATGTTCCTACTCGAGCAGTAACTGAATGCGTTTGCCGCCCCAGAACCATCTAAATGCCGAAAGCTTGGTAGTCCAAAAAGCAGCCTGTTAATTACAAAGATTTTTCTTTCTAGACATTTGAAATAGATTTGGGCAATCATGCATGGTGAGAATGAATTAAAGTGTCTGAAATTATACTGCAAATAAAGAGAATGTTAAAATGTGAATGCATATTCAAAAAAGAATTACTCAATGTTTGAATAAAGATCATATTGGGAATTTGATAACGGATTTATAAATGTAAATGCCCCAAATTAAAATATTTTCATTTAGCCAAGCATTTCATTTCATTGACTATAGACCAACTAAGACTACAGTTATACTAGTGTGAGACTGGTACATGTTTGGATATGCATCGGGCATATAGACTGAAGTTAAACTCACAGTTAAACCATTTTTGTCTAATTGGAAGTCACATAATGGAAGTAGGTCTGATGATGCAGACACTGGCAGCTATATGTGCTTTTGCCTATTCTATATATTGATTTATTATTTTTGTTCCAAGGCCACAATATAACACAAGGATTCCCAATTATATTCAGAAAATGCTGACATACCTCATTTAACAATCTTAAAAGATTTTGGTTGCACCAGTACATCCTCATTTTTATGTCAATAGAAATATTTCTCTATTACTCTCTCCCTGTGTCTCTGCTTTTCTCTTCCTTATGTCAGTTTTTCTCTCTCAGACTACTCTTGATGCTTTCTTTATTACTCCAGTAATTTCTCCCCTTTGTGTCCTTTTCCTTCAATGATCTCCAACTGCTGCATATTCCTCCAGTAATCTTTCCCAACTCTGTTCCTTCTGAAGAGCTGAACACATAAGTTTTATAAGATTCTTCTGTGCTCTCCACCCCCTGAAAAGCTAACCAGTGTGGATATACAGTATGTGCAACTAATTCCCCATCTTTATCTGTATGGTAGATAGTACATAGCAGTATTAATCACAATGTAAGCTGGACACAAGGAGATATGCAGTGTCCCATTTGACTTTTGTTATAGTACAGTGGTCTTCTACCAAAATGAGATACATGCACAGTGGTGGCAGAATTATCAAGTGAGGATTGGTTCCATTCTCTAACACTGACTATGGTGCATTATCCTTCCTTCTTCTGCTAGATTTCTCTACAGTCTTCGACATGGTCAACTACACCATTCTCCTCCAATACCTCTCCTCTTTTGTTCAGCTTGGCGGGACTGTTCCTGCTTAGTTCTTTGTTGACTTATCCAAGCGTAGCAGAGCATCTCCAGCAATAATTTTTCTTCCTGACCCTGCACTCTTACCACTAGAGTAATCCTTGGCCCTCTCCTCTTCCTCATTCTCATCTCCATGCTGCTCTTTGACGATATCATCCACTGACAAGTGGTCAGCTTCCATATGTACGTGATCTGTACCTCTCCACCACCTCTTTCAACTCCTCCATTGTCATTGTGCTTTCATACTGCTTGTCTGACATTCAGTCTTGGATGAGCTACAATTCTCTCCAGCTAGACTTTGGGAAGACCAAAGCCATCATCTTTGACCTCCCACCATAAACTCCATACTAATGCCACTGAATCAGACTGTTCACAATCTTGGTATCCAGTCGACCCTGAGCTGAGCTTCTGATCCTACATTGGAGTTAAGAATGGCAGATGGTTATGCATTCTAAGTGGGGAAGCATTAAGGATGTAGATGAACAGAGGTATTCAAGAGTCCTGGTAAGTCTCACAAGTTAGCTTGCTTGTACAAAAAGCTATCAAAAAATGTAATGGAATGCTGGGCTTCATTACAAGAGTTTTAGAATAAAGACTTGCATTTATTTAGCGCCTTTCACAACCTCAGCACGTCCCACAGCTCTTTACAGCCAATGAAGTACTTTTGAAGTGTCGTCACTGTTGTAATGTAGGAAACGCAACAATTTGTGCACAGCAAGCGCCCACAAACAACAATGTGCTAATGACCCGATAATCGGTTTTTAGTGCTGTTGATTGAGGGATAAATATTGGCTAGGACACTGGGGATAACTCCCCCGCTGTTCTTCAAAATAGTGCCATGGGATCTTTTACATCCACCTGAGAGGGCAGACAGGGCCTCGGTTTAACATCTCATCTGAAAGACGGCACCTTCAACAGTGCAGCACTCCCTCAGAACTGGCCTGGAGTGTCAGCCTAGATTTTTGTGCTCAAGTCTCTGCAGTGGGACTTGAACCCTCAACCGAGATGGTTTCCTGGATCAGTATGTGGAGGAACCAACGAGGGAACAGGCTATTCTGGATCTGGTACTGTGTAATGAGAAAGGGCTAATTAATAATCTTGGGGCCTTTAGGGACAAGTGACCATAATATGATTGAATTTTACATTAAGTTTGAGAGTGATGTAGTTCAATCTGAAACTAAGGTCTTCAATCTAAACAGAGGAAACTACAAGGGTATGAGGGACAAGTTGGCCATGGTAGATTGGGAGACTACACTAAAAGGTATGAAGGTGGACATACAATGGCTAACATTCAAGGAAATAATGCATAATTTGCAACAAACATATATTCCTCTTGGGCATAAAAACCCAAAAGGAAAAGTGATCCAACCATGGCTAACAAATAAATTAAAGCTAGTATTAAGTCAAAGAAGGAAGCTTATAAAGTTGCCAGAAAAAGCAGTCAGCCTGAGGATTGGGACCTTTTTAGAAATCAGCAAAGGGGGACCAAGAAATTGATAAAGAAAGGGAAAATGGAACATGAGCACAAACTAGCGAAAAATATAAAAACGGATTGTAAAAGCTTCTATAGGTATGTGAAAAGGAAAAGACTGGTGAAGGTCCTTTACAGTCAGAGACGGGAGAATTTATAATGGGGAATGAGGAAATGGCAGGGAGATTAAATAAATACTTTGTTTCTGTCTTCACGGAGGAAGACACAAAAAACCTCCCAGAAATACGAGAAAAGCAAGGGTGTGACGAGAATGAAGAACTTAAAGAAATTATTATTAGTAAAAAAAACAGTACTAGCAAAATTAATGGGACTAAAAGTCAATAAATCCCAAGGACCAGATGACCTACATCCTAGGGTTTTGAAAGAGGTGCCCATTGGAATAGTGGACGCATTGGTTGTCATCTTCCAAAATTCTATAGATTCTGGAACAGTTCCTGCAGATTGGAGGATAGCAAATGTAACCCCGCTATTTAAGAAAGGAGGGAGAGAGATAACAGAGAACTACAGACCTGTTAGCCTCACATCAGTAGTTGGGAAAATGCTGGAATCTATTATAAAGGATGCAATAACTGGGCACTTAGAAACTAATAGTAAGATTGGGCAGAGTCAACATGGATTTATGAAAAGGAAATCCTGTTTGACAAACCTATTGGAGTTCTTTGAGGATGTAACTAGTGGAGTAGACAAAGGGGAACCAGTAGATGTGGTGTATCTGGATTTTCAGAAGGCCTTCGATAAGGTCCCACACAAGAGGTTGGTGAACAAAATTAGGGCACATGGAATTGGGGGTAACATACTAGCATGGATTGAGAATTGGTTAACAGACAGAAAACAAAGAGTAGGGATAAACGGGTCTTTTTCAGGATGGCAGGCTGTGACTAGTGGGGTACCGCAAGGATCGGTGCTTGGGCCCCAGCTAATCACAATCTATATCAATGATTTGGATGAGGGGACTAAATGTAACATTTCCAAATTTGCTGATGATACAAAGCTCGGTGGCAGTGTCAGTTGCGAAGAAGATGTGAAGAGGCTTCAAGGGGATCTCGACAGGCTCAGTGAGTGGGCGAGAACATGGCAGATGGAATATAATGTGGATGAATGTGAAGTTATCCACTTTGGTAGAAAAAACAGAAAAGCAGAGTATTTCCTAAATGGTGAAAGATTGGGGAATGCAGATGCTCAAAGGGACCTGGGTGTCCTTGTACATGAGTCACTGAAAGTGAATGTGCAGGTGCAGCAAGCCATTAGGAAGGCAAATGGTATGCTGGCCTTCATTACAAGAGGATTTGAGTACAGGAGTAAAGAAGTCTTACTCCAATTATATAGGGCTTTGGTGAGACCACACCTGGAGTACTGTATACAATTTTGGTCTCCTTACCTAAGGAAGGATATACTTGCCATAGAGGGAGTGCAACGAAGGTTCACGAGATTGATTCCTGGGATGGCGGGACTGTCGTATGAGAAGAGATTGAGTAAACTAGGCCTGTATTCTCTTGAATTCAGAAGAATGAGAGGGGATTTCATTGAAGCATACAAAATTATTACAGGGTTTGATAGGATGGATGCTGGAAGAATGTTTCCCTTGGCTGGGGAGCCTAGAACCAGGGGCCACAGCCTCAGGATAAAGGGTAGGCCATTCAGGACTGAGATGAGAAGAAATTTCTTCACACAGAGGGTGGTGAATCTTTGGAATTCTCTACCCCTGAGGGCTGTGGAGGCTCAGTCATTGGGTATATTCAAAACAGAAGTCGATAGATTTCTGACTAGTAAGGGCATCAAGGGATATGGTGATAGGGTCAGTGAATGGAGTTGATGCAGAAGATCAGCCATGATCTCATTGAATGGCGGAGCAGGCTCGAAGGGCCGAATGGCCTACTCCTGCTCCTATTTCTTATGTTCTTATGTTCTTCTGACTCAGAGGCAAAAGTGCTACCCACTGAGCCACAGCTGACACTGAATATAAATGAAAGGAAGTTCTACTGCAATTATACAGAGTGCTAGTCCGATCTAATTTATATTATTAGTCTCAGTTTTGGGCTCCCAATCTTGGGAAAGATATCCTGGACTTGGAGAGAGTCCAACAACAATTTACAGGATGAAGGGAGGACAGATTGGGTACATTTGGGATTTATTCTCTGGAGATGAAATTAAGATTGATCTGATCGGGATGTTTAAAATAATTGAAAAGGTCGATGCTTAAAATAAAGAGAATTTTCGAGCAGATAGAAAAAGACTCTTTCCCCAGTAAGGAAATCCAGAACATAATCATAAGATTAGACTAAACTGGTTAAAAGTGAATCCATGAAAAATTTCTTCACACAAATACATTTGAGGATATGGGATGCATTGCTTCCATAGGCCATAAATGCAGAATCAATTGATGTGCTTAAAAGGGAGACTGATACTTACTTGGAAGTAAGGGTATTAAGGGATAAGGAGAAAGTACAGGAAATTGGGATTAAAGAGATATAGCTCCCATGGCTAATAAACTGGTGGAGCAGGCTCAATAGGCTAAATGGTCTACTCATCTTGTTCCTCTGTCTGGGAATCGTCAGCAGAACCTACCCTATTTTGCCAGCTTCTCCCGATTTAATTTCAGACCTGATCTACAGGCTTTCAATCCATCTTTTTGTTTCTTCTTTGGTTTGCCTCCCACTGTCTTAACTATTCATACGATCATTGTTTCTCTAACGTCTTTAATGTCTTCAATTTCTTTAATGCTTTTGTCCATTGCTTGACATAAATATATCATCTTAGTCATCTAATAATCCCCTGCTTTTCTTTTGAGCAGGTTACAGGTCATTCCATCTATACTTGCTCTCCTGTTTTGATGAAGGATCAACACCCGTAATGTTAACTGATTTGTTCTCCACAGATGCTGCCTGACCTACGGAGTGCTGCCAGCCTTTTCTGTCTTTGTTTCTTACTTCCATCCCCCTGCCCTTTGCACTGATTCTACTAAAATGCTTGTTTATCTTTCATTTGTTTCTGTTCTTCTGAAGGTCTGTAGGCCTGAAACATCAACTTATCTATTCTCCCCACAGACGCTGATTGATGCGAGGTGTGTTTCCAGCATTTTCTGTTCTTATTTTAGATTTCCAGCATTTGCTAGTTTTTTTGCAGTTATTATTCTACCTGTTGGTTTTTGGTTAGGCTGTAAATAGACCAATGGCAGCAGTTTTGGATCCTTGGTCTTGTGTGTGTCAGCTTGGTTCATTTGATAGCACTCAGCCAGTTGTAGTTTCAAGCATACCAGGGATGGATTAACACATGGGCCGACAGGGCCCGTGCCTAGGGGTAAATATGGGGCACCCGCTTGGGGGCAGTTTAGTTTAAGTGCAATATATGGTGATATTATTTGCTTTATTATTAATATAGTGTGCAAACATTTTACTGTCCTATTTCTTCATGCATTTTACTGCACATTTGTGTTTGGAAGAAAGAAAGACTTGGATCTATATGACACCTTTCGCAACTTCAGAACATCTCAAAGTGTTTCACAGCCAATTAAGTGGTTTCGGAATGTGATCACTGAAGGAAATGTGCCAGCCAATTTGCGCACAGTAAGGTCCCACAAACAGCAACGTGATAATGGCCAGATAATCCGTTTTAGTGATGTTGGTTGAGGGATAAATGTTAGCCGGGACACTGTGGAGAACTCCCCTGCTCTACTTTGAAATAGTGCCTTGGGATCTTTTACTTCCACCTGAGAGAGCAGAGGGGGCCTCGGTTTAACGTCTCATCCGAAAGACGGCATCTCCGAAAGTGCAGCACTCCCTCAGCACTGCACTGGAGTGTCAGCCTAGCTTTGTGTGCTCAAGTCTCAAGTGGGACTTGAACCCACAACCTTCTGA
Organism: Squalus acanthias; assembly: GCA_030390025.1. Taxonomy (NCBI): domain Eukaryota; kingdom Metazoa; phylum Chordata; class Chondrichthyes; order Squaliformes; family Squalidae; genus Squalus; species Squalus acanthias. The sequence goes on from CM059430.1 coordinate 6,670,373, forward strand.
TTCAGAAGCGTAAGTGCTATCACTGATCCACAGCTGACACAGTTTGAATAGGGTTGTGCGGGGGGTGCAGAGGGGCTCTGAGGGGCTCTGATTGTTCTAGGTTCCCAGGGCCCCAATAATTCTTAATCTGGCTCGGAGCCCCACTCTAGGACTTGAGATCGTTAATCTATCTGATACTTGTGCGGTACCAAGGGAGTGCCCTATTGGTCTTTGGATGAGATATTAAACTGAGAAACTGTCTTCCTATTTATGTGGTTATGGTGGACAGTAAAGATCCCATGGCACAATTGGAGGTAGAGCAGGGTCTTTTCTAGCGTCCTGACATTCCTGCCTCAATCTACACTGCTGATAACAAGTTAAGAACTCATTTGCTGTGCAGAAATTGGCTGGTACATTTTCCTATATAACAGGCACTACGCACTTCAAAGTAATTAATTATGTGAAGCTTTTAAATGTTTCTGATTGACTTGATAACACACTACATAAATGCAAGTCTCCTTTTATTGTGTATATAGATGGCACGTTTGGTAATTTGAATACAATTCATCCAAAATAATATATTTCTGAAGACAATGATGTCTTCTTGTATACCTGATACTTGTAGCTTACGCCTTTCCGACCTGTAACACTAAAAGTAGATCAAAGCCTGGAGTTTCCTCCGTATTTGCGCCTAGAGACCCACGTATTCTAGTCGCAAACCAGTTAAAAGATCACGGAATTTTAGGCATAAGTTACATGTGTAACTGCAATACGTCCGCGTCGCCTTGACCTTTTACGGCCGTCCATCAAACCTTCCGTCCGAACGAATCGCCACCCACAAAACCGGCCAGGCCCCCAACTCTCAAACATGTGCATCTTCCAATCGCGCATGCTCGGGGGTTCTTTCAACATTGCGACCAGATTTTCTGGCGCAGCTGGAAACAAAAGTAATTTTGCTGGTGTTTTATTGCAGTTTTTAAACATTTATCCTGACTGAGATCTGCACTGTATTTTCTGTTTCTTCAAATGCATTTTTATGGCATCAGTATAAGTCACATTAAAAATTGAAAAGCTGCCCTTGATTGCATGTTGTGCCTGATGTGCAAGAATGATGGTTGAAGCAGTTGAAACTTACATTTCCTACTCTCAAATATACAGTGTGGGTGCGGCTTTCCGTGAGCCCCGATTGTTCCCCGCTGATTTCCACCCATTTTAAGTTCAGACATATTCCAATGAGATTGGGCGGATACCCGGGCATAACTGGACATTGGCAAAATGGGCATTGGGCGCATTTTCAAGACTAACATCCGGATTGCGCCCAAGGAGGAAACTCCAGGCCCAATAATACAACACATGCTTTCCAGCATTACCAAGGAACATTGTGTAAATACCGTGAAACATTTTCAGTAAAATGAGGCTTTTCAACAGTTAAGTATACTACCCAGTCCTTCAAATTGGTAAAAAAAAAATGAAATGCAGACAGCGCTGATGGAATCACTCCCCTACTCTCTGTTCCAGAGTGCAGTGAACCTCTGGAACACGTTACCATCTGGTGTGGTGGGTGCTTGACCCTTTACACTTTCAAGAGGGGGCTGGATCGGTTCTTGACTGGGGCAGAGATCGCATCATATCGAAGGCAAGTATCTTTATTGATAACACTTGGAGCTTGTGATCTACTGGACTGGTTTCGATTGCCCGAGGGGGTCGGAGAGGAATTTTCCAAAGTATCTTCCCCCTTATTGGTCTTTTCTCTAGTTTTATTTTGCCTCTCCCAGGAGATTACATGGTTGGGGGGGGGGGGTGGTATTTAGTCAGGGTGTGGGGGAGGCTTGATGGACAAGCTGCTCTTTTCTTGCCAGTCAATCTCCTGTATGTCATTCTGGTGACTCGAAGTGACAGTATATAATAGGAGTTAGCTGCTGGAAGATTATCTTGGGGGAAGTCGATATCAGAACCACAGTTATACACGATCATAAGAGGAAAACAAACTGTAGCCGGCCAGGTATACTAAATGTTATCCCATTTGTAACAGGAATCAAGTTGAAATTACTTAAGGGTGGACATTGCATTTCACAATACATGCCCATGGCGGGAACCGCATTTCTTCAGCTGCGAGTGTGTTAATATATTCCTCCTCCCCCCCCCCCCCCTAAATTCTTATACTGCTGCTTTTGTACGGGATCCTCTGAAAAGCCATTGGTTGTAGTCTCAAGTAGCCGCCCAGCGCTTTACTGATGATGCTGCAGATCTATTTGGGAAGTTGGCTAGGTTTCAAGCCAGCCTCAAGCCTCAGCTCTATATAAAAATATGCACTGTGCAATCCAGCGCATGAATGAAACCTACAGGACCCTTATAGTCGCCAGACATGGAACACTCAACTCAACTAACGCTGGCTTTCCTTCTTGTTCAGGTAAGAAAGGACGATTCCAATACTTTCCAGTTCATAGGATTCCTTGGGTTTTTAAAACGTTTAACCTCCATCAGATAGAAATTAAAAAAACGCGAGACGCAACACCCAAGACTAAACGGGGCAGTGCAGTTGGACTGGATTTCGACATACAGTCAATTTAACGTACAGGGCTGAAGCGTGCTTTCTCTGTCATTCGGCTATCTGGCAGGATTCCGCTACACTTTCCCTTTGAATCCACGAATGTTTAACATGGATGGTCTTGTTCCCCGATGAAGCTACCTTTCTGCAGGAGATGGGGAGGGGGGCGTGGGGCGTGAAAGTTAAATTACACTTCGGATTTCAACTGTAGTGTTTCTTGCCCTGAAATATTCGACTCCCGATTTTATAATAAACTCCTTAAAGGTGTTTTTTTTTAAATTTAAAGTTTGCTTTCTTGGGGCTGAAAAATTCCCCGTGGATGAAATCATACCACTGGGAAAGTGTAACGGATCCCCTTGGACATTCACTGCTGCTGCTGTCAGTCAAGGAGAGGAACCCTGGAATGTTTCTGGATGAGTGTTAAAAGGAGAGAGAGAGAGAGAGAGAATATCTCCGCCCCTGGGAAAAAAATCAAGTGGTGGGATATAGTTAATGTAGGATTACATATTTGATTTAGTCTGGTAACTAAACTGGGGCTAAATGTTAAAAAAGGTGATCAAGGGGTTAACCAGGGCGCGGAGAACAACAGCTTATTCTTTGTGAGCAGAATTTGGGCGCAAAGATGTAGTTTGGTGTTTAAAAATAGAGGAAATAGCAGATTGTGCACGGAGAACACGGACATGGGCTTCAGCGTTTAAATGAATGCGTGACTTTGGCTAAATAAAGAGCACGACTCCCATCTCATTCTACCTTCACTCGTGTTTGTCGCCTTGCAATCTACTTCTGTCTTTTCTTTAAATCGATGACCTCTTCCCACTCTCCATCACTCCCTTAATTACATCAATTCAGCCACAGCCGCGCACACCACAGCATATACCACTCACCTCCCCAAATCTCTTGGGATATATTTATGCAAACGCGAGCGTGTGATCAACAATTGCCTGTTAAAATCCACGACAACTACTTGTTCATTTCCAGCAAAGACAATGCATGTTATTACCTTTTTTAATAGAATACCCACTGCAGTATATTAGAACACCCAAAACAGGTCTCATCAACAAAATCCGGACACTCCCAGCTTCAGGTCTTCTTTTCTGCAAAGTATGAAGACCAGAATTCGCAAGAACGCTTTCCTTTGCAGACACATTTTGAGCTTTACTGTGTGCTCTTAAACTGGGTGTGTCAGGCAGTGACAGCAAGGCTTGGGGCTCTGCTACGTCGAGCCAGAAGCAGTGCTTTTCACCGAGAACTTCAGAAGCTGGCCAACCTTGCGGTACCGGCACAGTCTCCAAAGTCTGGTACAGCACGTTCGGTTGGGGTCCCGACTTTCAACCTGTTCCTGCTCCGATGAGATCGAATGCAGATTTGCTGAAGATATCAAACAGGGTAGACTTACTTTCTTACTTCGTGTGAACTTGGGTCACGTGTATTTAAGCGACGAGAGACTCAATAATTTTAGAAAGAAATCAAGTTTACTCAGTTACACAGTTCTCAAGTTCCATCATGTTTTGTTCCATTGTGGGAAGGAATAAGACGTAACCGTACAATCCTCGCCACCACTGCAGCCAATGCAGCGCGCAGAGATGTTCCGAAAAACAGTCAGAGTTGAGAAATAATCCATTCGAGAGAAATCAACTTGGTTAAAAATACACTTCCATTTGCTGTCCGAAGGTGGCGCAGCAGATTATTTTGGGAATTTTTCCTAACCAGTGCCTTGGTTCATTCTCGGGTCATCGTCCTAATCAGGCACTGCAGGGATATATGGAACGTTGTCCTTGTATGAATATAATATTGCACTGGCCCGTAGTTATGGCAAAGCAAAACTAATTAAGGCTTAAGCCAAGTGTTACACTCATTTAAAATGTCTTTTGAGATCACTCCCTAGCATATCAAAAAGTTGCTCCTTGTCATAGTTAAAGAAACGTATCTTGTATCAAGCTTTACATGATTCAGTTTATATGTTAGAATCTGTTAGGAATATATCAACAAAGAGTTGAGAGAGATTATGAACCATCTGTTGGAAATTAGGTAGAATCAACACAAATGGTTATAGAGATAGGATTTTTAAATTCAAACGCTTGCCGTTGTATGTTCATGCTTAACACATGCAAATTCGAAACTGCACCTCGCTTGATGGTCTTTCCCCTCTCCCAAGAGGTTCTGTGCTGAGTTATACTCTCTTGAAGTTATTAAGGTTGAATTTAATTTAATTTAATTTAGCAAGTTTCCAGCGTTCTGATTAAATGGCTGTGTTAAAGAAAATCAAGATAATTTGTCCCAGGCAATTTACATAGAAGTAGGTACTTAGAATTTACAGCACAGAAACAGGCCATTCGGCCCAACCAGTCTATACCGGTGTCTATGCTCCGCAGGAGCCTCCTCCCACCCTACTCCATCTCACCCTATCAACATATCCTTCTATTTCTTTCTCCCTCATGTGCTTATCCAGCTTCCCCTTAAATTAATCTACGCTATTCGCCTCAACTACTCCCTGTGGTAGTAAGTTCCACATTCTAACCACTCTCTGGGTAAAGACATTTCCCCTGAAGCAAATTATGTAGAAAACATGATTGGAATAGTAACCAAAATGTAATGATTTAAAAAAAACTGCAAAAGGTAAGTGCTACTCTTGGTTTTCACTTACCAGAAACAGTTGTGAAACATTACCGTCATCTACTTTCACATTAAATATTGTTGGGGTGATATGTATGGTACCTGATATTGCTGATATAATGGAATCATACAGCACAGAAGGTGGCCATTTGGTCCATCGTGCCTGTGCCTGCTCTTTGAAAGAGCTAGCCATTATTCCCACTTGCCTGCTCTTTCTCCATAGCCCTGCAAATTTTACACTTTTACACTAGAGAGGCGGGGCACACATGCATCGGTTAGATCGGAAGTAGCTCACCGTTTCCATTCATATCTTAGTGACAGACATTAATACCGGTTATGCTGACCATGCTTGGGTCTAACTGACAATGGTACTGCCCGCTACAATATGACTGCAAGATATGATTGGAAGTATTTCAGAAGTAGAACTTACAGCAGGCTCTGTGGATATCTTAAAAAGCACAGGATTGACAATAAATTAATCCGAAGGTAACCAGCCAAGGACTAAAGAGTTTGTACTAAAGAATGCTGGAGGAACGTTTACTCCATGGACAAGTAATCAGAGACCAGTGGCTTTGATGGTAGATCTACCAAAAGCAGAAGATTATGACCTCAGCCAACCAACTTGCACTCCAAAATGCAGCTCAACATTGGTCCAGCTGTTTCAACCACCTGAGTGACATAACTGGGTCCTGCGATACATCGTTAGGTTGGATAAGCTAAATGAGAAGATAATAACTCTGACATCACTCAAAGTATATTTTTATATATGCACTTGCACTGAATTGGCTTAATTTTCTCTCTTTTTAATTCAATTTCTATCTGAATTGTCTTACCAGCCTTTATTTTGTGAGTAGGCAAAAGGACTGCTGGTCAGAAAGGGCAACTGACGAACTTCATTTCATTCGAGACACCAAGCACAATGTGTTTTCTAGCATTTGCTACATGTTGAGAGCTAGCATGCACCAAGCAGAAAGCATAACCGTTAATGAATACAACATATGCTTATAGCAAATGCCATATGTGGGCTGGTGCAGTGAGTCCTAGTCTGTTATACTGCAATATTAAGCTATTATAAATGGGGCAGGCTGATGGAACTAACTACTGTACTAGGATTTTTAATGTTAAAGGAAATAAAAACAGAAAATTCCAGTGACATCTTCTACAAATAAATGTCTTATAATGCCAATTTTTTTTGGAATAAGGCGTCACTTTTATTCCTAAAAGCAATTTTGTTGAATGTTAATGGAAAACATCAATATACATTCCAGCAACTGAAACCAACAGAGCATAAAGAAAGCTGAAGAATAAAAAAATCCTTCAGATATTGTGGGTAGTAAAATATTGATCACTTTTTCCCCTGTTTAAATTGTTTTGAATTTTGGTGTTTGCCAAGATGAGGCAAAGGCAAAGGCACAACCACATAAATAGCTCAGGGTGGGGGTTGTTGAGGGTTGGAGAGAGACATCAGGTCAATACTGGGAATTAGAGTTGGTGGGGAAGCAGAGAATATAGCCTATGACAATAAATTGGGTGGGCATGTTCCCCTCAGCCTCCCCCAGTGGTTGTGCCTATGAGATGAGGAGTGTAAGTACAGCACAGTGCTGTGCATATCAACTCTCAAGTCAGGTATAACACAGCCAGGTGCAAAGTACGATTCCATCTACATTGTTCCAACTTCCAAGATCTTCTGTGTGCAATGTTTGACAAAATCTTTAATTTGTTTATAAAGAATTGTGTAAAAATATTGTTGTATACAGATGAAGCACTCCCCCACCCCCATGTTGCCCTATCCTCCGAAGAGTACCTTCTACTGCACAAGTATTAACCTTTTTTCCATTTCCCACTCCAGTCATACAGTATCTCTGAATAAAGTTCAAGTTTAGCACCAATTAGGGCTGAATTCTAGGGAGTTCTATGCTGTAGGTCTGTGTTCACTAAGAATTAGGTTAGGTCTGTCCCAAACATCTTGAATTGGGAACCTTCCAGTGGGCAAAAGCAAGCAAAGTTAATCTCATCAGTCTCAATGAATGTTACCCCAAGTCCTCGCGGTGAAAGGAGAGTGCGCAAATCTATCATGTCAGCCAGTCCTATGTAAAGTACAGTTTTGAAATAAAATGTTACCTTTCATGCAATTCGTTTGGAAGCAGTCATCTTTGTGAAAAGGAGCTCTGAGAATACAAAACCTGTTTAAATGAAAATTGTTGCTCCAAAGTTCTTTTCTTTGTAGTTACCTTAATGTAAGTACAACTTCCACAATCTAGTCTTTTGATATGATATGCAGCAATTGATGAGGATATAACAAATGGCAATGGATATTTAAAGGGGCATTTCAGACCTCAGTTCATTCTTATTCCAATGGCAAATTGCTGGTTCATAGGAATAGATTAGATTGGGATTGTTTCTTTAGTCATAAAATCTTGATCAGAAATGTAGAGATCATTATTGAAGTAGAAAGAGCAAATTATTTATTTTAAATAAAAGCAATATTCAGTAAAAAAAAAATCCATGTAACTACCAATTTCTGTGACCCTGTATAATAAGCAGTGATTCATTTTTCCATAAATAGATGAAATATAGCTGGCATGAATGTTTGAGTAGACTTTGCATAATAGCTACTTATAAAAGTCATCCTTTCCTAAATAATTCTTTAAGCCAATTTTGCAATCCTCCTATCACTCAATACAAACCTGCCTGAGATCAGTCAATCCTATTAGTTCTTGTGAATTTTTAACAGGACATGTCAGTGTGGATTGGTATTTGTACTCCTACCTTTACTATTTGCTTGATACAAATGACTATATTACTTTAATATTTTGTTCACCAAAGTTAAATCCTATTATGATGGATGCTGTTACTGTAATAGAAACAATGATCGCTTATCTTGGAGTTTACATAATTTTTACTATTCTTCCTGGATTATATGGAATAATGTTTACTACTGTATTATGTTTGGAAGCAACATTCATTTAACAAATAGAAGCCATATAATTGATTATACTTATTTTATCCGTTAATCAAACGTTTGAACATTATATATGAGAATTTTTTCTAATTGATTTTTACTGTGAAATCTGAATTAGTTTCATAGATTAAGCAAAAGCAAATTGTGCTCATCAATGTGAGAGATGCTAGTATTGAGAAATGGAAATAGAACACGTTCCATTGTTCAGCATTAGCATCAAGCACTGGTTGAGGTTGCAGTGTAAAACTCCCTCTCTTCTGTCACCAACTATATGCCTTAATCTCAACCTCAGACGAGCAGACCGTATTTCACCAATGTGACATTTACTATTTCCAGCATCAGCCATTCTTGTGATCTCTGGGAGTACGATTGTTAATTTAAAAAAAATAATAATTCTCGGGATCTGGGCGTCACTGGCAAAGCTAACATATATTGCCCATCCCTAGTTGCCCTCGAGAAGGCAGTGGTGCCCTTATACCCAAATTAGGGTTAGTTTTATGCAATGAGCCCACTGAGTATGAGTCTGGACAAACTCATTTCAAATGGGACTTTAATCTTCTCAGTCTGGGCTTGTTTTGAACCAGATCCCAAGAAATGAGAGGACAATGTGAACTCACTGCACCACCCAGAACTCCCTGCATTATCTTTTTACTTATACTTTATTTTATAATGCAATGGCTTTGCCTGTTCTGATTTATTATAGAAAGTTGACTCATCAGAATATACAACCTTCCATTTTATTTATTTGTCTGAACTAGTAACCGATTTTGTTAAGCTACATTTCACATTTTACCGTGAGTTTTTATTATAAGCATTATCTTTTCAAATAAATGGCCAATTGTATTTAAATATTAAGTAGTCCATTAGACTGTTGATGAGGTTCATTACAGCTATTGAAAGTATTTTTTTTTATAACACTTACTTTTAGTTCACTCAAAACTTGCAATTTTTAAATTTATTAGTCCCTTGTGTTTAATTCTGTGAGTGATGGAGATATAGCTGTTAAATTTGCTGAACAGTAATCCATTATAGATTTAAGTGACTAATGACTGGCCACATGAGATTATTTTTTTAACTGCTGCATGACATAAGATTTAATGATGCTGCATAACAATAGATCGTAACAGAAAATTATTTGCCTCTTTTTTTGATAATTTACCAGTTTTAAAATTGTTTTCTTCAACCCCTGCAATACCACTAGTTTCCAAGCAGCCTTTCTGCAGTTTGGGAAGCAAGCAGATGGCTTCAGGTCTCAACACAAGTTCTGTTGTGAACACCCTTCGGAGATTCATGTTGTCCCAGGACAGATCTATTGTACATGTTGTGGAGATGCCGGTGTTGGACTGGGGTGGACAAAAATGAGAAGTCGCACAACACCAGGTTATAGTCCAACAGCTTTATTTAAAATTACGAGCTTTCGGAGCTCCGCTCCTTCTTCAGGTACAGGTACAGTGAGGGAATCGATTACACAGTATATATACACAGAGAACAATTTGTCTGCAGAGATACAATCTGTTAGGGAGGCATTACATCAAAGACACATCAGAGTACAGCTAAGACAATGAGGTGGGTCACAGGGGGTCCAACGTGTCAAATGCTGCCGTCTGCAGTTATTGTAGGGTGGGCTGAAGTATCAATTGTACCCCAAGGTAGGAGCACCACCTACTGGACTGGTTGAGAATTGGCAACATGCAAAACTATCTATGATTGGTGGATTCTAATGTCAGCCATTAAGGGCACCAAACTTACACAATTCTAATGGAGCAAGAATGCGAGCCATTATATTCACGTTAAAAGTCATTTCCGTGATTTTTCATTTTTTAAAGCATGTGACAACTGCTCTTAGCATTTATCATAGAAACATAGAAACATAGAATCTAGGAGCAGGAGTAGGCCATTCGGCCCGTCGAGCCTGCTCCGCCATTTAATACGATCATGGCTGATCATCCAAATCCAGTACCCTGTCCCTGCTTTAATCCCCACAGTACACATATCCCACCCTACCCCCGTAACCCCACGTATTTAATTCCCCCTAACATATCCCATCCTATCCCCATAACCCCACATATTTAATCCCCCCTAACACTAAGGGTCAATTTATCATAGCCAAATCAACCTAACCCACACATTTTTGGACTGTGGGAGGAAACCGGAGCACCCGGCGGAAACCCACGCAGACACGGGGAGAATGTGCAAACTCCACACAGACAGTCACCCGAGGTCAGATTCGAACCCGGGTCTCTGGCGCTGTGAGGCACCAGTGCTAACCACTATGCCACCGTGTTGCCCATTTTATCAGATTTGAATGTATTGCTATTTACTGATATAATTATTGATATTAGTAAATGTGCATCAAGTGCCAAGTTCCTGACTCAAGCACTTGGTAAGTGTAGAAATTTGCAGGAATTATTGTGGATTTGCACCATGCCAAATGACATCCCAGTATCGCAAGTGATTTTCAGAAAATGGTTATTGAAAATATTCAGAAAATTGCAGACAAAATCTTTGCACTCTCCTCCTCCAATTCAAAGATGTGGAACTCTTCTTTCTCTCAGTCTTTCCTTAATTCTTCATGTTTTAAATCCTAAGCTTGGCATTTTACCACCTTATTCTTTTTCAATCTTGCTGGTGTCTTGCCCCTCTTTGGTTTGATCCTTTTTACCTGGGTTTGTCAATAAATAACAGATCAAAGCAGCAAAAGACCAGTGAGGCTTTAATCTGCACTGATCGAGATATTTCTGTTATATGCAAGTTAGGTAGTAAGTAAATTTCATGTCTGTTATGAACTATTACATAAAAAAACAGGGTTTTGTAATGTGTTGCTTGCGATATACAGCCTATAATATTCTCAAGAATCAATAATATCATTTTTGTTTAGGTTTCCCCCATTTTCCTTTCCATCCCAAATGGGCTTTCTGCATCAATACTACCCTTTTCAGTCAGAAGAATAGGATAATTCAGCCAATGCCCCTGTATGCAGTTCAGGAATTGTGTCCTCCCTGGTCAGTTTTCATCCAGTTTACAGACAAATTTGCAAGAATGGTAATGTCCCCTCCTTGAGGAAGCGTCTAAGAGTTCAACCTATTGGGCTACCCTACATTCCATGCAAAATAACTTCTAAAATGTGTGGTATTTAAACAAATCTATATCCACAGATGCCCACTCCCCGTTCACGAACCATACTTCCTGTTGTCATGATTTTTGGTCATACCTTTCTGTCGACATTTACCATTGTCCGTTGCTATGTCAATACTTCCCATTCACTTTTCCTAGGTCAACTCATAACTGTCATGATGTAGTTGTAGGCTTTGGTCACTAGGTGGCTCCATGGAGCAAGTTTCTGAAGTCTCTTTCTCAAATCCATTACAATCTAGTTGATTAATGCCACTAGCAATGTACTAGTACTTCATAAATTCTTTTATTTAGAGTTTCATGGTGCTCCCAAAAAGGCTAGAATGATGGCCAGGATAGGAGATTCTGTTTGTTGTTTGGGTCACAGCATACTGAGCCAAAGGTACATTTACTCTGCATTTGGCCTGTGCTGTATTTGCCTGGGATTGCTTGATACTAAGGCTGGGTGTGAAAAGTAGAAATGTGTTTCATTCTTGAACACAGATATTGTTCAACTTGATGAGCACAAATTACCTTTAGAAAACCCCTCAAATTAACAACCCAAATATAGCATCACTAATTCACCACCTTCTCTACATTATCTCTTGTTTTTCTAACAACTAGTGACACATTGCATTCCCCATCCAGCTTTGTAATGTCATCTAGCCTTGTCTTTACTCCACTTTGCTGTTTTCTCCAGGAACTCCTTTTCCAGATGACAACTATCCCTGAATTAATCTGCAGTCTCACAAAGATATCAAATTACCGTGGCGCCAAAACACTACTCATTCCGCCTTCCACACAAAAGAGACTGCATGCTTCTAAGATCCAAAAATACGCATTAAGTCACACACAAGAAAAATTTAAGACTGAAATTCCAAACAGCAACTACTACATTTCAGCACATAATCAAGGCTGGCATTACAGTGCAGACAGAGTGCTGCATTGTCAGAAGTGCCATCCTTTGGAAGAGACATTAACCCAAGGCCAATCTGTCTGCTCTACTAGATCAGGTGGTCATAAAATATTCCATAGCACTATTCCAAGAGGAGTAGGAAGTTCTACCAGTGTCCTGGCTAACATTCCTCCCTTGACCAATACCATCAAAACAGATTAACTGGTCTTTCATCTCATTGCTATCTGGGGGATCATGCTGTGCATAAAATGGCTTCCGTGTTTCTCACATAACAGTAACTGTATAATGTAATTCATTCCATGCCAAGTGCTTTGGGACATTTGAGAGCGGAGCTAAAAAAACTTAAATTTTTATTCTCTATACACTGTAGATTATGGCATGCCAAGTCTATGTTTAAGTTTGTATAAGCATCCAAATCCACATGTAAACTTATTTAATGCTTTTGGTTGTATTATTTAGCAAGTTGGAATATGAATATTGTTTAAAATACACTGATTTCAAAACTTAGTTACATTTGATATCTTATTAACGGATTTAATAGTTACATTTTAATGTTATATTTATAGTTTACTTATTTATAAGAGTAGTTTCTTACATCTGCTTTCTATACATGATTTTATTGTGTTTTTGGATTTAAAATATCTGAAATTTTAGGTTCTAAATCTGTCAAGTACTTATTCTCTTTGTTGTAACTGTATTATATAATGACTAATTGTGTTTGTATTTGCAAAATCCTCACTTTTTTTATTTCTGATTCACCATATCCAGACTTGTAAACCTAGATTTACTAAACAGTGGACCAAGCCACTAAACCTTGATGCTTCTAATCAAGATGTACAAACTAGTGAGACCTACCTCCTGGTTCACCATTGAGCTACATCTGGCCTGTACCCACTTCTCAAATTCACATTCACAAATGCCAGGAGTTCCAACCCCTACTGGTTGAACAACAACAGCTGTGAATGTAGATTTGGTAAACGAGGATCAGATCTGATCTTATCAGTTTGTAACCCTGGGGTAGAACTCATTAATTAGTAAACCTAATGTTCATTAATATGTTACAGGAGGGCAAAATAGTCTTTTTTCTCACCTATCAAGAACGAACAAGAGAGGAATATGTGTTAAAATAATTCATAGGTATATTATTTTGAGATTTTTTAAAATATGAATCTTCCAGCAATTTATGCCACCCATGAACCTGAGTTGGATTTTACACTCAAATCTGAGTTACTGTCTACCTGGATTGATTTTTGGAGCACATAATTTATTCCATGTACATTAAAGGTTAGATTTAGATAGATGTTCACTCTGATTGTTGGTGTAATGAGGCATTTTCCACTTAAGGAAATCCCATGTTCCAAATTTGTTCCTGACTTAGAACTACAATGCATGAAAAGCTGCTGGAATTCAAGGTGAAATGGATCAGAAATTGGCTGAAGGAAAGGAAATGGTGGTTACTTGTTAGGGGTCTGATGTCAGGGTGGAGGAGAGTACTCAGTTGAGTGACTCTGGGATTGTTGTTGAACCCACACTATTTCCAATGACTTTGATTTTGAAGCTTAATGCAAATTGGTCAAACTCTCAGGAAGTAATAAACTGGAGGTGGGGAAATTGAGTCTAATGAGGTATCCAAAAACCTATAAAGTGTGCTATAAAATAATGGCCCAGAAATTTGGCTCTCCGGCTTCCTGCGGGTGCAAGCATCGCGCGCGTACTTACCTGCCGTTGTGCTTCGGGACCACGAGGACTTCGGCTCCTGGGCCTCCTGCAGCTGCCGGCGCGCAGTGCTTGCGTATCCCAGGGGCGCAGTTAGTTTGAAGCATCCCCTGGGATCACGTGGGCCATGGAGAGCCAATCGGAGCAGGGCATTTTCATTCATAGATTTGACAGGAAGACCTGTCAAATCTATGAATAGAGATTGGCCCCAAAACCACACTTAAACTTCAAACAAATTTTTAAAAAAATCACATTTTTAAAATAACTATAAGTTACATAAATTAACTACTTTAAACAAAAATTTAAATTTTTGAAAAAATTAATTATACTTTTTAACGGTGCTAAAAATAAACTTACCTTTCTTTAAAGTATGTCAAAAAGATAAACCTGTTGAAAAAATGTTTAAATTGTAATTAATTAACCACTTACCTTGTTAAAAACAGGCCTTGCGCCTCCTTTTTAAAAGTGCAGCTTCTCCGTACTTACCCTCACGGAGAAACCGGAAAAAAAAAACAAAGTTCGCTGCGTGCGCGCAGCCTCTACCGCGCACGCATTCGACTTCTGAACCCCTTCCTTCAGTGGAACGGAAGTTCCGGTTTCCCGCGCATGCGCAGTGCATGCAGGAAACCGGCACTTCAGGTGGCCTTACGGGTGAGTACACAGCGCGTACTCACCCGACAACAGCCGAATTTCTGGCCGAATGTCTCTGTGGCCAGAATAGTAACATAGATGAAATTCAGTAAGAATAAAGGTAAGTGTTACATATTGGAAGAAATAGATTGGTGGCAAACATACTGTATGAATGATATTTACAAGGACGATACTAGAAATGCGAGGGTATATATATCAGGAAAGGCTGGGTCTCTTTTCTCTTGAAAAAAGAAGGCTGAGGGGTGACCTAATAGAGGTCTTTAAAATTGAGAGATATTGATAGAGTGGATACAGAGTGAATGATACAGAGTGAATGATTCCACTTGTGGGGAAGAGCATAACTAGAGGCCATCAATATAAGATAGTCACCAAGAAATCCAAAAGGGAATTCAGAAGAAACCTCTTTACCCAAAGAGTGGTGAGAATGTGGAACTCGCTACCACAGGGAGTGGTTGAAGTGAATAGTATAGATGTATTTAAGGGGAGGCTAGACAAGCATATGAGGGAGAAGGGAATAGAGGGTTATGCTGATAGATTTAGATGAAGAAAGATGGGAGGAGGCTCGAGTGGAGCATAAACTCCGGCATGGACTGGTTGGGCTGAATGGCCTGTTTCTGTGCCGTATATCCTATGTAATCCTACGATATCAAAGTAGCTAAGGGCGAATTGAAAGAAATCTAGAGGTGTTGGGAGACTTGGCAGTTAAAATGTCCAGTCATTGTATGGTAACAAACTAAACTACATTGCTAAATCTAAAACACTTGCATTCCTTTATAGAAAGAGTTGTAGAGAGGCAGAAGGTATGGTCAAAGAAAAGTGTTTTGAGACTTTTGAAAGCAGGGAGGAAAGAGGAAGCCAGATGTCTTGAAGACCAGTTTAAAAATAGCCTTCTAGAAAGACCTTGAGTGACATTGCCAATGCCAAAATTAGGAGGTAGTTCTGTGCTGTTTACCCATGCCCATTAGGAACTGGATTGAAGCTACTCTAATACTTTAGTGTTAGCTGTTGGAGGAGGCTTTCATTCCCTCATTCTGAGCTGGATTTGAAGCCATGTCTCGGAGGTAAAAGTTACTGTTTAACCTAGTCTCATTAACACACCTCCACCCATAATATCACTATAGGATGTCCAAACAGAATTCTGTAAGGCTTCATTTACACTGCCAGCCAACTGGTATTGATTCCACTCCAAAACAAAGCAGGTAACAGCAACCCTGTCAGTGTAATAATTCAAGTGCGAAGCTAACATAAGGTGTCCATTTTAACTCCGGATGTCAATCGGGGTGCGGGGGCAGAACCAGGAATGATGTGGAGGCTGGAGAGGAAAATTGTGTTGCAGCAGGCTGGCATTAGGGACCAGTGGGAAAGATCCCTGGCAAGGGACATCATTTCGTGGGTGTTTGGGAAAGATTGTGCTTTGAGAGGGGGAAGGGGGAGGGAGTGGTGGTGGGGGAAGGAAGCCTGGGGCAGGGGAGGCCCAAGATCTCTCTGTGGGGCCAGAGGAGCATTTCTCCTGGCTGGCAAGGCGCCAAAAAAGAATGAAAAGAAAACTTACTTGAGCCATTTCTGGCACTGCTTGTTGCCAGGTTTTGCTGGCAGGCCTGTGACTGTGTGGCACTTGGTTGACCTGCAGTTAAAATGGTGTGCACATCCAAATTATGTCATCTGATTGCAACTTTGCCGTTTAAATTAGGCCCCCACTTGTACTTTCCCGAGCTGAAAAGTCAGCAGTTAAAATGGCGACTGCCGTAAAAGATTCAGGAACAGTGGGAGAAGTTCCAAAACCTAATTTTTAGCCTCCTACTGGGTGGACAGGGTTAAAGTCACCTAGGTTTTATAGCAATTTTGCCCCAGAATCTATCCAGTGTCATGCTATGGGTCATATGACATCAATATTTGTCTCTTGTCCACATTTGCTGTTGCCTGTTGTCCTCTTGCTGCCCTCTGTCTTGTTGCGTGTCTGTATTTTTGCCATTGTTCATTTATTACCAGCAATGAGCGAGCTTCATTACTGTAAAATCCTTGTCCTCTTCTATAAATCCCTCCATTGCTTTGCTTTGACTCACTCTATTTCTTCAGTCTCCTCAAGCCCTATATTCCCTCCCAAAAGCTGCATTCTTCTGATTCCAGCCTTTTGTGCAGCTCAGTCCTGGGGTTGTCATGTGATGAAGTCTCCAGGAATACATCCAACCAGAGTTGGCGACGCTACTCCCTCCCTTCACCCAACCATTGACCCAGAACTTTCAACTGCCTTGATTCTGCTCTCTGTAAATTCTTCCCTAAACCTGTCCTTTAAAAATCTTCTCAATACCCAAATCTTTGACCAAGCTTTCAGTTTTTCTTCTAATCCCTGCCTTCTGAGCTCAGCATCTGTTTTCATTATTCCTGTTTATGAAGTGCCTTGGGAAGTTAATTGCGTTAATGGTGCTCTAGTTGTACTATCAAAAGTGAAATTCCCAGTGGGATCCTGGTAGAGTATCAGAATCTTAGCAGGTGCAAGTGTGAACAGAACACCGCTTCGCATACACTGATCTTAAAGATACCAAATACTTCACTGTGCCCTGACCTCACCAAATACTACACATAAGCTCATACATGTGAACCTCTAGGAAAGACCTCAATATTTCAAATTATAATTTGTATTCTTTATACGTCAATTTTGATTTGCCGCTGCTTGTTTTGTCACGACTCTCGCTCATGCAGGAACAGATGGAATAGAAATAGAAGCGGCACAAACCTTATGTTACAGTCTCTATTTGTTGCAGTGATGTTGGCTGCTAAATGGTGTGAGATATGAAGTGCCTTGGAGGACAAAGTGACAATTATATGAATGTTTCTCTGAGGCATTTGAGAAGAAATGAGCATTCAGATTTAGATATTTTTACATAAAAGCAGAAATTGGCACCAGTGGGAGCTCTTGTAAAATTAAGAACCGTTAGGTTTAACAACAAACAGACCAAATAAGTGTGGTTATGCAGTAACATTAAAAAAAAAAGCACATCATGACTTGAGGTCAGGGCACAGTGAAGTCAAGAAACATTTTATATTTGTCAGAAACAGATGCTGAGCCAAGAAGGTAGGGATTAGAAGAAATAACTGAAAGCTTGGTCAAAGATTTGGGTATTGAGAAGATTTTTAAAGGACAGGTTTAGCGAAGAATTTACAGAGAGCAGAATCAAGGCAGTTGAAAGTTCTGGGTCAATGGTTGGGTGAAGGGAGGGAGTAGGGTCGCCAACTCTGGTTGGATGTATTCCTGGAGACTTCATCACATGACAACCCCAGGACTGAGCGGCACAAAAGGCTGGAATCAGAAGAATGCAGCTTTTGGGAGGGAATATAGGGCTTGAGGAGACTGCAGAAATAGAGTGAGACAAAGCAAAGCAATGGAGGGATTTATAGAAGAGGACAAGATTTTACAGTAACGAAGCTCGCTCATTGCTGGTAATAATGAACAATGGCTGGAAGAGGATTCAATAAAGAGGTAACAGATTATAATATTATTAGCTGTCAATTTTATCAACACCAGATATATTGAACCAAGAAGACCTGTTAGTCTTCAGAACTCAATTACAAAGTGGCTTTGTGAACATTCCTTCAGCTTTTTGATCTTATGTAATGTAAACCCTTGGGTAAAAACACAGCTGTACAACATCTTGTTTGACAGTGCAGATGATAAATGGCTCCCACCTAATGTGTTTTGCAGTTGATTCATCTTGCCATTTAAATTACTTTACTCACTAGCCACTTATTCAATGGAGCCAATGGAAAGCTGGAGACGAGTCACCTCAAACTTCCCAGTGCTTGGTGCCAGAGCAGCATTCATAAAGGTTCAGAAGCTGGTCAGCTACTTGTCCTCATGGTTGGGGACTAGTATATTGGGGAGCCCTTAACAACAGGACAAAGCAAAACACATTTAAAAGCTGAACAAATGAAAACAAGTGGCCTGAAGTTCCTCCTTTTTAATGGAAAAACCGTGAACGTCTGATTTCCTTTTTAATTAACAACCCCACAAACAAAATTGTGTTTTCAGAAATTGTATATTTCAATGTTATGCAATCCTGCAGTAGACCAAAAGGCCTCCATTTGTGGTGTAACCTTCTGTGATTTGATGAATACTGGCATCAATAAGAGTCTTTAATTTAGTTAAAAACCATGTGGTTACTGTGATATAAGTTAACTTTAACTAGTGGTAAAGGTAGCTACTGTACCAAAGGATGTTCTTCCATCTCTCCCCGCTCCATATTTTAATCTACAGTTACCATGGCTATCCTAATAGTTCAATATTAGGGGGGGGGGGGGAAATTCCCCACTGGCTGGAGTCATACCTAACACAAATGAAGATGGTGGTTGGAGGTCAATCATCTCAGCCCCAGGACATCGCTGCAGGAGTTCCTCAGGGCATTGTCCTAGGCCCAACCATCTTCAGCTGCTTCATCAATGACCTTCCCTCCAACATAAGGTCAGAAATGGGGATGTTTGCTGATGACTGCAGTGTTCAGTACCATTCGCAACTCCTCAGAGATAATGAAGCAGTCTATGTCCATATGCAACAAGACCTGGACGACATTCAGGCTTGGGCTGATAAGTGGCCGGTAATATTAGTGCCACTTAAGTGCCAGGTAATGACTATCTGCAACAAAAATGAGAAGTCGCACAACACCAGGTTATAGTCCAACAGATTTATTTAATTTTACAAGCTTTCGGAGCTGTCGCTCCTTCGTCAGGTAAGTTAGCAATGAGAGAATCTCCCAGAATTCACAATTTAAACCCAGACAAAATCTATTCACATTATTCGCTACAACAAAGAGCACAGCCAAGACAATGAGATGTGTCCCAGGGGGTCCAACGTGTCAAACCACCTGCTGGCTGCATATCCTGTCAATTTGTGTTCTTGTGTTAGCCTTTTTAAAAAAACAAACCAAAAAAAACACCTGGGAAGACCGGCCATGATGTCAAGTCACGTTCTGTATCGTGACATGAACCCGATATCGCGATTGAGGCCATCCTCATGAGTGCGGAACTTGGCTATCAGTTTCTGCTCTATGATTTTGCGCTGTCGTGTATCTCGAAGGCCGCCTTGGAGAACGCTTACCCGCAGATCCGAGGCTGAATGCCCCTGGCTGCTGAAGTGTTCCCCGACTGGGAGGCAACCCTCCTGCCTGGCGATTGTTGCGCGGTGTCCGTTCATACGTTGTCTCAGTGTCTGCATGGTCTCGCCGATGTACCATGCTCTGGAGCATCCTTTACTGCAACGTATCAGGTAGACAACGTTGGCCGAGTCACATGAGTATGTACCGTGTACCTGGTGGGTAGTGTCCTCACATGTAATGATGGTATCTGTGTCCATGATTTGGCATGTCTTGCAGAGGTTGCCGTGGCAGGGTTGTGTGGTGTCTTGGTTGCTGTTCTCCTGAAAGATGGGTAATCTGCTGCGAACGATGGTACTTTTGAGGTTAGGCGGCTGCTTGAAGGCGAGTAGTGGAGGCGTGGGGATGGCCTTAGCAAGGTGTTCGTCGTCATCGATGACATGTTGAAGGCTGCGAAGAACATGGCGTAGTTTGTCCGCTCCGGGGAAGTACTGGACGACGTAGGGTACTCTGTTGGTTGTGTCCCGTGTTCATCTTCTGAGGAGGTCTATGCGGTTTTTCGCTGTGGCCTGTCGGAACTGTCGATCGACGAGTCGAGCGTCATATCCCGTTCTTACGAGAGCGTCTTTCAGTGTCCGTAGGTGCCCATCGCGTTCCTCCTCGTCTGAGCAGATCCTGTGTATTCGCAGGGCTTGTCCATAGGGGATGGCTTCTTTAACGTGGTTAGGGTGGAAGCTGGAGAAGTGGAGCATCGTGAGGTTGTCCGTGGGCTTGCGGTAGAGTGAAGTGCTGATGCGTCCGTCTTTGATGGAGATTCGTGTGTCCAAGAATGAAACCGATTCTGAGGAGTAGTCCATGGTGAGTTTGATGGTGGGATGGAACCTGTTGATGCTATCGTGTAGTCCTTTCAGTGATCCTTCGCCGTGGGTCCAAAGGAAGAAGATGTCGTCGATGTATCTGGTGTACAGCGTTGGTTGGAGGTCCTGTGCAGCGAAGAAGTCTTGCTCGAACTTGTGCATGAAGATGTTGGCGTATTGGGGTGCGAATTTGGTCCCCATGGCTGTTCCGTGTGTTTGGGTGCAAAAATGGTTGTCGAAGGTGAAGACATTGTGGTCAAGGATGTTAATTGTTGTCCATAAGTTTATCATTGCATCTTTGAACTAACCTTCCTTGTGCCTCCTGAGCTCCAAATATACAATCATGACCACATCATGATCTGCAACAAGCGAGAGTCTAACTACCACCCCATGACATTCAACAGCATTGCCATCGCCGAATCACCCACCACAACATCCTGGGGGTCACCATTGACCCGAAACTTAACTGGACCAGCCACATAAATACTGTGGCAACAAGGGCAGGTCAGAGGCTAGGTATTCTGTGGTGAGTGTCTCACCTCCTGACTCCCCAAAGCCTTTCCACCATCTACAAGGCACAAGTAAGGAGTGTGATGGAATACTCTCCACTTGCCTGGATGACTGCAGCTCCAACAACACTCAAGAAGCTCGACACCATCCAGGACAAAGCAGCCCGCTTGATTGGCACCCCATCCACTACCTTAAACATTCACTCCCTCCACCACCGGCGTACCGTGGCTGCAGTGTGTACCATCTACAAGATGCACTGCAGCAACTCGCCAAGGCTTCTTCGGCAGCACCTCCCAAACCCGCGACCTCTACCATGTAGAAGGACAAGGGCAGCAGGCGCATGGGAACACCAGCACCTCCAAGTTCGCCTCCAAGTCACACACCATCCTGACTTGGAAATATATTGTCGTTCCTTCATCGTCGCTGGGTCAAAATCCTGGAACTCCCTCCCTAACAGCACTGTGAGAGTACCTTCACCACATGGACTGCAGTGGTTTAAGAAGGCGGCTCACCACCACCTTCTCGAGGGCAACTAGGAATGGGCAATAAATTCTGGCCTTACCAGCGATGCCCACATCCCATGAATTAATAAAAAGAAAAATAATGTAGAACAAGGAGCATGTTGGCTGGCAGGTGATGTTTTTCTGATTTGAACCTCTCCATAATAATCTTAATTGTTGTCCATAAGTTTATCATTGCATCTTTGAACTAACCTTCCTTGTGCCTCCTGAGCTCCAAATATACAATCCTGCACCATTTCTTATTCCTGTGTTGATCAAGACTGATCACATGGTCTCCTGTTCTAAGTCATTTATTCCCAACACCTCAAAACTGAGGAACTCCTTCCCTCCGTCAGTCCACCCAGCCTTCTACAATCTATAGATGTTTAAACTCAATTAATGTCCACTTTTAGATTTTTATCTCATCATCTGACACCCTTTTCACCTTGATGGCGTTCTGCAGAATAAGCCTTGACCCTCACTTACGGTTCCTACTTGGGAGGAAATTAGATATTCTTCACATTCTTATAGGTAAGGAACAAGCACTCAACCATTTGAGTTACCAGTCCACCTTATGGGTTAACTGTAATGGCACCATTAAAAAAGATTAACCACTCGGTGTTTGTTGCTTCATTTAATTTATTTTTTTGCTTTACAATTTCTTTTTGAACATCAAAACAGTTTATCAGGGGCACAATTACTTGCTTTACATATATTTTAGCACAACACCTATGATGGAGAAATTACAATTGATGCAGCACATTTCACCCCCAACATTAGCTCACAGCTGCAGTTCTGTATGTCTGTTAATGTTATATTACTTTCATCGACAGATTTAGAAGATTTATAAGTTTCATGAGAGTTAGAAATGGGTTCTGTTGTTGGAGCTTCTATCCTTTTTTTTTCTTCCCTTAAGCTAAATGCTGCTCAAAAATGATTAAAGACTTAATCAAATTGTTTGGATTTGTCCTTTCTCTTTTATGGCAACAGCTGGAGCGCCGCCATTCCGAAGTACCTACTATCTCACAGCCACTTTGTCTCGTAAAATAGCTTTTGTAATTGTCACATTTTGAAATTTTTAACTCTTGGGCCCAAGAGGGATTTTGGATTAATTTATGTAAAAAAAACTTGCTATTAAGTTAAATTCAGTTCGCAAGAGGTTAAGTCTATCCAGCTAGTAAAATTCTGGGAATGTGGATTAGATTCAGATGAAGCATCTGTCCAGAATGCTGTTTCTTGCATACCAGGTCGGTTCTAAACAATGGGGTCCATTTAACCTTCTAGTGACATTCCACAACAACAGCCTGCAGCTATATCGCACCTTTAACATAGAACATTACCCAAAGTGCTTCACCTCAGTGCAATCAAAACAAAATGGATGAGCCAAAGAAGAAGATATTAGGAGGGGTGACCAAAGAGGTGAGTTTTAATGATAGTCTTAAAGGAGGAGAGGGAGGTGCAGAGCCAAAAGGGGTTAGGGAGGGAATTCCATAGCATGGAACCCATACAGCTAAAGGCACAGCTACCCATGATGGGGTGAAGGACTGGAGGGGGTTACAAAGATGAGAGAGGAGACCTTGAAGGGATATAAAGCCCTTTCCCAAATATTTTTTCTTCCTTGCGGCTCTGTGAAGCACCTTGAGACATTGTTCTGTGTTAAAAGCGCTATATAAATGCAAGTTGCTGCTAATTTTATCAGGTGACAGATAACTTAAAACAAATGCAAATTACACTACAACTATTTGTAGCACAGATGCAGTATTCAGCAAAGTGTACCCAGGAGAGGGTTATTTACTCTACTCTAAGTTGGACTTCAGAATAAAAATAAACTTCTGCATTTGTGAAGTAGGAGATTTGCATGAGGCTCAGTATAAACATCTGATGTGAATCTCTTGTGGATTTCCACTAGAAATCAAAAGTCAATGTACAAATTGGACAAGTGGCTTCTGATGCATGAATTGACTTGGGTTGACCCTCATCTAAACCCTAGAGAAAATTGCATTAATTTAGAAATTGCTTGTAATCACTTTGGATTTGGAAGTACTTTGGATATGGAAGCTTTGAAGAGTATAGTATTAAATTAGCGCTCCCTATTTAGACATGTGTGAGCTTTGACAGGGTTGGTAGGCTATTTGACTGTCAAGGGCATCACGGTTGAGGCCAATCCTGCCCTCAACTGTGCCTGCAAACACATATGCTTTAGTGGTGGTGGTGGGGGCGCTGATAGCAATCTGTAGCAAGGATTCTGGATAGTTTTCCTTTTCCTAACCTGGAGGATATGGCCTACCAACAGCTCCAATTGAAATCTGCTGCATAGCAGAAAATGGGGTCCAAATCTGCAACCCAAGATGTTGAGGGGAACTGATCGGGTAGATAGAGAGAAACTATTTCCGGTGGTTGAGGAATCTAGGACAAGGGGAAATAACCTAAAAATTAGAGCCAGGCCTTTCAGGAGTGAAGTTAAGAAACACTGCTACACGTAAAGGGTGGTAGAAGTTTGCAACTCTCTTCCGCAAACGGCAATTGATGCTAGATCAATTGTTAATTTAAAATCGGAGATTGATAGATTTCTATTAACCAAAGGTATTAATGGATATGGGGCAAAAGCTTGTATATGGAGTTAGGTCACAGATCAGCCATGATCTCATTGAATGGCAGAACAGGCTCGATGGGCTAAATGGCCTACTGCTGTTCTATGTTCCTTGGGCTGTGTGGTTCAGATATTCGCTGGATAGACTTGCTGAGCCTTTGGTGGGGTGGGGGGGTGGGGAAGCTGTTTCATATTTTTAATGCCTGCTCTCTGTTCAACAGATATCAGAAATTCTGCAACATATTGAATTTGTAAGTTATTACAAGGAAATGTATGTTATCACTTTTGTTTTGTGATCAGCCTTTAGTTGACAGGAAAGAAAAGCTTTTTACTTGCAGGGACAATGACTAGCTGCCACAATAAATCATACATAGGTCTATTAATCATCAGATAGCAGACATCCTTGGTGTTTCAGCATGCCTATTTGTAATCACAATCATAACCTTTTCAAGATAACTGTAGTCATAATGTTTGAGGAATATTACAGGCACCACCCTCATCAGTGCAAAATATAAACTATGTCTTCCTGCTTAGTGGGAGAGTAGGAATCTTCTAAAGTGTAAAGATTAAATTTTCATCTATATGAAAAATAACACAGAATCTCCAATAGGGTGATGTTTCGTTGTCATTCTGCAATAATACGATTTGAATATGAAAGATGAAAAAAATTATAGTTATTAATGTCAGTCCATCAAATATAAAGAATAAAATGGGCTACATTACAACACATTATGTTGTGCTTTTCAAAGCAGATTTATATAGCACTTAATTATAAAAGTTTTGAGGACTAGCAGTCATATAAAAGGCAGTTAAGAGTACTAAAAGGAATAAAGAAAGATTGACTATGTAGTCTTGAGAGGGATCAAATTACATTCTTTAGGCTTTAAAGAAATAAGTAGATCGTTTAAGGAATAATTTGGATTGAAATATCAGGTGCAAATCAAGATAGAAGACTGCAAAGGAGATTTACCAGAATGGTACCAGGAATGAGGCACTTAAGTTATGTGGAGAGAATAGAGAAGCTGGGATTGTTCTCCTTTTAGAGCAGAGAAGGTTAAGGGGAGCTTTATTAGAGGTGTTCAAAGTTATGAGAGGTTTTGATAGAGTAGATAGGGAGACCGTTTCCATTGGCAGGAGGGTCACTAACCGCATAGAGACTTGAACCCACAACCTTCTGACTCGGAGGCTAGAGTCCAACCAATGAGCCACAGCGGACCATAATAATTAATACCCAATCAAGGTGGGGCATAGGGGATTCCTAGCCCCTCCTGAAGACTTTTGTTTAAGCATGCTGGAGTCATTGGTAGGTGGCAAGATGCCCGCAATAAAGAAGGCAGTAATGCTGCAGAAATGGGCTTGTTCGACAAACTGTAAGGCAATACTGTTATCAGAGATCACACACAGTTGTTATTGGCATCAATTTAATGTGGGAAGATCACACACCCAACCACACTAGGTTGTTTTGGAGCCATTTCTCTCTTAAGAGGTCCTTGGCTTAATTGGTTGCAATCTCTGAGTGGTGTTCAGCAGATGATCGGCAGGGTTGGGGGAATACTTTGAGAAGGTGAACTGATTAGTAGCCATTTTGTTAACCTTGTTGGGATTTTCATCTGCAATCAACTGATTTTCTTCAAGGATATAATCATTTTTTGGGGGTGGTTGGCAGAGTTTGAAGGTGATGTAGTGGGCTAGCATACCATTCCTTCACCTCCTAGAACCTGGTTTTGAAAACCACCCAGGTTGGTGGGCAGCCTTACTACACAGCCAAGAGTGTTGTTCTGAGGTTTGGCAATGCACATTTCTGGGGGCAGAGCACAGAGCATTGGCCTGCACCTGCCTTTGCCATACCCGACTTGGAAGTATTTGATGCTGACATTGCAAGATGAAATTTTTAAAAAGTAATTTATTCTCCTAGATGGAATCTCTCACTGTGATGTGCACATAGCGGCAAAGGCACAAAGATTTGAATGCAAATAGCTGTATTTTGATATGGCAAAATTATTCTTCAGTGTATGCCACTGTTTGAGTTGAATACCACACTAAAAGTGGTCTTTAAAAAAAAAGTTACAATTTGTTTTATCTCGGCCTGATGCATGATGGCTCTCTTTTGGCTATACATAAGTGAACAGGAGCTCGAATGCAGAGAATGCGGGCTTGATTGGGTCTTTTGGTCATCCAGCAACAGAGATCAGAGCTTATTTAATATACCAATCCACAATAACAACGCTGCCGTTTTACCTCCTTTTGTAAATGTCAGTAGGCTAGACAACGCAGTGTAGTTTCTCGTTGATAGACTTTATAGTTTTTGTGTGTGGGGTGAGTGGATATGGGTAACACACCATTACATAAACTGTAAGGTAATGCTTGTTATCAGGGATCACACATTGTTCTTATTATGGCATGAACTGCTCTGATACCACTATACATGTCTCCCAATGTTCTGCTGAGGTGCAATAAAACCATGTGAGAAAAGTTTGTTTTTCATTTTAGCAAAACCATGTGAAAGTGTTCTTTTTAATATTAACTCTTCAATCACTGAAGTAGCTCTTTATATTTTTTAAGTAAGCAAAGTTTCTCTCTTAGAACAGCTAGAAAATTTTATATTTCTAATTCTGGCTGTTTTAAGGGATTGGGAAATAAGAATTCACATTTTTCTACGCTCTTGGAACAGACTACAAAAATTGTAAATTGCTAAATTGGAGCTGAAAAATGCCTGAGCATTTATGGATGTTAGCTTACTTCAGTAGGTGACTTTTAGTTGTCCTGCAATATATTATAAATTATGGTTCCGCACCTGTTTAAGGACCCTTTTTGCCAAATTGAACTGTGGGATCACTGGAAATGTTAATTTTAATGCTGCTCGCAAATTCTTTGATCGGTTAGCTGCATGGGCAGATAGGTGTCCGCTTAAGTTCAATGAGTAAACATGTGAAATCGTGCATTTTATAAAACAAGGGTGGCACATGCAATTTGTCTTGAGATGAAAGCATCGACAACAACTTATATTTATATAGCGCCTTTAACGTAATAAATCAGGAGCGCTTCAGAGGAAGCGGATATTGTTCTGCCTGATTCTGTGCTAGTAGCTGCATGAAATGAAAATTGAAACAAACAGAATCACTTTGGATCAGACAGGGCGCAGCATTGTGCATAAGGGCCTGAATGGCAACACAAGTACAGGCTATGGTCCTTTTAGACTCTGGGAGGGGAAAAAACAGCAGTTCTGCAAAATTGTGTTGCTTTCTCACATTGCTGCGGTTGGTCAGTTGGAAAAAGCAATGCAGTTGTTGGCTGTGCTGAATAATGTATCTGTGAACTCTTTGTGTGGGAGCAGTGCGACTGACATCGCAGATTCCCCAGTGCTAACCTGGAAGGAGCCTGATGCATAATAATTGAGGGCCATGCCAATGATACCATTTGGATGTTTCCTGTTGTATGGGGGTCTTCCCAAAAGAGATGGTACAGCTGGAGGGGGGGGGGGGGGGGGGGGGTAGGGGGGGGGGGGGGGCTTCCCAAAAGAGATGGTACAGCTATGTCAATAACTCTTTGCTACATCGTCGAATTCTTGGGCACATCTGTTCTTGGGTACATCTGTATATTGTCATTAACAAAGTAGCTGCACCTGGTATGGTAGACCTGCTGTGTAGTGAAGTGGAAGAACTTGTCACTATGTCAGGCTCACCTGATATCACAGGCGGTCCTTTCCTGCTCTTGTTGGCCTCATTCAAGTCCAGTGCTAGTGGAGTACTGAACGCAGTCACTGTAGTGCCCGAAGAACTAGTAAGTGGAAATAAAATTGTATCCACTAATGAGGATTTCGGTTTTTAAATATTAATTTCCCATAATTTAAATGCACTAGAGCTTCTGATCCATTTCCGCACCCTAGCAGTTTTGATAGTGTCAGGAAACGTGATAAGTAAATACTATACTGAACTCCCAACATTGCTGCCTTTTATTGCTTAATTGCCGCCGGTGTATTACTTTATGCTGACATCAGTGTCTAGTCTATCATTTCCGATCAGTTTGTTTATGTAATTTAGAGACATACCCTCAACCTGTACCTGTATCAATTAGGCAACTGGTTGGACCCAGCCTGCATAAACCAAGAGTCTGCGAGGTGAAGTTGGTGAGGGAGATCGAGTTGCAAAATATAAAGTTGTTCTAAACTTCCATAAAGTTATTCCTTTTTCATTCAATCTAGGATTTCCATGAATACTAAACAAGTTTAAACTTTACCTGCCCCTCAAAGGGTTGCCAGACAAAATACAGCTTCAGACTAAAAAGCAGTGCAGAGATGTGCAGCCCTTGACTTGAAGGGATAATTACAAGTCCTAGCCCTTTCGGACTACCCCAGATCAGGCGTATTCCCCAGACGTTTACCTTTAACTAAAGTTTGCGGTAGCTGGATCCTATAAGACGCTTAATTGGGTCTAAAGGTCAGACTACCTCTCCCTAAAGGAAAGAAACGGTCTAAAGATGTTACCGTCCTCCAGATAGTACTTTTAATAAGTTTAACTAGACTGTAACCTTCTGGATATTATAAGGGTCCGGAATACCCCCCAGAAGTCTGCAACTCCTTTGAGTGTACAGAATTTGAGTTCGCAAGATGATACAGAATACTCTTTGAGACAATTCTAACAATATATAGATTTATTAACGAACCGACATTTAGATAACATTTATTATGGCAATCGCAACTTTAATCGTTCAAAATACAAATAGTTTCTATTTCTTATCAGAGATCCTTATTCTCAAATCTTAACTTCGTTACATTTCCACACTTCTACTTATTTCTTATCCACCAAAATCAATACAGTACCTTGATTACCCGAGACTCAAAAGTTGTAAACTTACAGAGAATGTCTATAAAGTTGAGAAACGCTTGTCTTCCCAGCGACTTCTGACTTTCTGTTTGAAAAGGTCTATTTTTATATCTTTTTTGGGTCGTTTATCCTTTGAAGTATTCGTGCTGATGTAAGCTAATTATGTCAAGTCATTCTTTGCTGACTTTGTTCTATTCTTTATTGATATCTCTGTTGAATGCTTTTAGACTTGTGTCCTGTTTAGGTGTTTCCAAAACCATCATAAACACAATGACAGCAATGGTTTCTGTTTGATGCAATTCTTAGGAAGTCTTTCTATTGAATTTCTAATACCACTTTAACTGGTCTTTATCAGACGTTGTGACTCCGTGGTATTCCAAGTTCAATACAAGAACAATGTAATTGCTTGGTGCATCCATTGAAGTAATATTTTCAAAGTCGTCTTGTTTGTGTACTTTTTACAACTTGTAAATTGAAAACACTTCTCTAGTATCTTCATACATTTCTAATTTACTTCAATTGGTTTCATATTTAATCATGTTTCCTGTTTCTAAGTTTAACATAAAACTATTTTACGACAGGTATTTCTTACTTGATGTCATTTTTTCAAAGGCACTTGTTTTTTAATGTTCTGTGCACCTGTTCGACGTGTTAGATTATAACACTTTACTTTCGTCATTCCATTGTTTTTCTCCCAAACTCTAGACATAGAGGAACCTCCCAATGGTTTGCTTCAATCGGGCATTGTCTTTGTCAATATCCCATTCCCATATCAAAGCTTGTGTTCACAGCTTTGTGTTAACAAACCATCTTATCTCATAAGCCTGTATTCTGTTTGCAGCCTGTGTCTGCTAAGGCTTATGTCTTTTAAACCCAGTATGTCATTTATTAATAATTTCAGAAATCTGTTTTTAGTATCGTGCATTTTTCTAAATCCTGGCTATTCCTTCACAGACTGTTGGCAAAATACCTAATGGACAGCAGCAGAGCAAAAAGCTACAGTATTATTTTGTGTAAATGTAGATTCAAATCACTTCAATTTTAGCAGTAAATGTAGTTATAATTTTACAATGCTGATTTGACGGAGTGATAGCCTTTCTAAATTAGGCTCTCTATTTTCTCTTCAGTTCCATCTTTTACGGATGTAAATAAAGAAAGTCTTTCATTAAAATCTGATTAAATTTAAAAGGCAAATGTGTCTTTTTGGTCATGTTATTTAAAAGTTGGTCTTTTTTTTTAGAACCTTATGAGCAACACAGCATTTTAGAGACAGAATTGTAGAACTTTACAGTACTTCATTCCAGTTCTATTTTTCATTTTTAAATATTAATTAACTTAGCTCTTAAGGGTGACTGCTTCATCTCCTTCATAGAAACCTTCTTAATGTCTGAAAACTTTAGAGAGTGCACAAAAGTACATCATTGTGGCCAATTTTAAAATGTTAAAATTATTATTAAAGTGTTGAACATGACCAACTTTCAAGACCTCTTAATATACCTATGCCTCTCATAATTGTGTGATTAATAGTAGGAGCTCATTTTTATCGAGATGTTATGCTCATCATCTAATGTTGTATATCCCTCCTAAGCCCTTTTATCTCCTAATGTCTTGTGCTTGAAATATTCTGCCATGAGGACAAATGTTCAGGTCTATTTGACATTTAGAAGGCAAAGAATTAATCTCCTTGTGAAGTTCAAGACCTCCCAGATCATTACATACCATATATTTGACCCACATTCACCATCTGAGTGTAGGCACTCCCCAACCTCATTTGGATTGTCAAGTATAAACTCTGACTCCTCCTGATACTTTCAAGGTTTTGGATTTTTGGATGCTTTCATTTCCTGCCCTCCATTCCTGGATCAGGCACGAAGTTCAGCAACAGCCCAGGGATGGGAAAACATCTTCAACATCAGACTTGTAGAGGAAAAGCATTTATATTCTGTACTAGATCCTCATTATGGATTAGGATGCATTCTCTAGTACCAGACAGGCAAAGATCACATTAGAGCGGCTGATTAAATGAATACGCAGACTGCTAAAGGTGCTGTGACTCCAATAACTGGTAATATTCCATAGCAGTCAAAATAATACTAAGTGAGTTACAGAACAATTAGTAGCAGTGAATGTGCAGAAAGACATTTGGGGCACTTGGAGATCGACAAGCATCTGACATTGAGTTTCTACATGACAATCCAATCCATGGAGTAGGAAGGGCACCAGAAATGCTGTAGTGGCGTCCCAAGCTTCATGTTCAATCTCTGGCCTGTGCTAAACCAATCTCAACCAGGGCAACAGTGGAAACATTGCAATTCATTTAAGTCTTCCTAGGCAAGGGAGTAGAAAAATTGGCTGGAATTACCCATGCTAACTGTTATCCAACAGCCCTTGATGGAAGTTCGAATGTGTGGAGGTATGACAAGTGAAGCTTTGCATTTTAAATTTTGTATTGCTTGTTTATTTGTAACTGTTGTGTGGTGGGTTGAATTTTTTTTCTTTACTTGTGCGTATCTGAAAAAGAAGACAAAATAACAGCAGAGAAAAAATTAACTAAAGAAGGGAAATCCTGGAGGAACTATACCACCATTCAAGTAAGGAGGGAAGGTTTGGATAACTATTCTTAATTTAGATATGATATGTAAGCAGGAAACTCTTTGGTGCCAGCAAGTACTATTGCAGAATGTTTGAAGAAGGTAAGAAGAAAGTTAGGTTAATAAATTCATGGGTTTTGGGTCTTCACTATAAAAACCCACCCAAATCTGAAGGACGGTTTGTTTATTCAATATTGTAGTGGGGGTCAATTTGGATAAAAACCACTTCTGTGGTGAATTGTTTTTAAACCGCATCTGGCTGATTCTCATGTCTAGTTGCATTCGGGAAAGAGATGTGCTGGTGCACTTAAAAACCTGGTAAGAAAACTAATGTAAACACAGTGCAGAATATCTATTGGTAAAGGCCAAATCTGTAGCAGGAGGTAGAAAGACCTGTCCTCCACCCATCAGATGCTTGCTGAGGGCAGGGCCAAGTTTATTGATTGTCTATTGGCTAATCAATAGGTAATCACTGTAGCCAATAGACATCACTATCCATGTAATAACATGGAAAAATGAGCACTTAGATACTTAAGGGTCTGCAATTGCCCATGGAATTGTAGCTCAGACTGAGTATTTATCTTTGAGAGTAAGAGGGAAAATTGGAGAGACACCGATGTTGTGTTTTTCTTTGTTTATTGATTTCTCTGTCCAGCCCTTGCTATCTGCCTCTTCACCCTTTCCCAGTGTGCTTCTATTGGTGCTGGTCAAGTTAAAAGTAAATAAACTAAATGGACTTTTAAGTTGTACGTAAAATGGTCTGAATTAGAACAAATTTGAGTCAAATCAGGTTTTCACATTCGGTGTTTATCAGCAGAGTGAAGTCTTTGCAATTTCACAATCGTTTTCAACCAAGCCCCCTGCAAAACATATATCTGTTTTCTCTCTGTGATGCTGTGACATATAGAAACATAGAATCTAGGAGCAGGAGTAGGCCATTCGGCCCGTCGAGCCTGCTCCACCATTCAATACGATCATGGCTGATCATCCAAATCCAGCACCCTGTCCCTGCCCCCTCACACAGAATCCCCATCGAGCCTGCACCGACACATATCCCACCCTATCCCCGTAACCCCACGTATTTAATTCCCCCTAACATATCCCATCCTATCCCCATATATTTAATCCCCCTAACACTAAGGGTCAATTTATCATAGCCAAATCAACCTAACCCGCACATTTTTGGACTGTGGGAGGAAACCGGAGCACCCGGAGAAAACCCACGCAGACACGGGGAGAATGTGCAAACTCCACACAGACAGTCACCCGAGGTCAGATTCGAACCCGGGTCCCTGGTGCTGTGAGGCACCAGTGCTAACCACTATGCCACCGTGTTGCCCATATAAAGAGCATTTTAAACCAGTGTGACACCTGTACACATGGGGACTGTACAAAAGGAAAAGAAATGAAATGGAGAAGTAATTGCTGGCATGAAGAGACTGATCAGTTGAGTGGAGGGGGTGCGGAGAGATTTTTTTTCATTTAAAGATCAAAGCTTCACGCCAGTGCTTGGGGGGGTGGGGGGGTGGTGGGGATAACATTTTATGCTGGCACGACATGGAAAAAGCTGGGAGTATTACGGGTGTTCTGTTTGTGCAGAATTGGCTATGTGCAGAATTGGCTATCCAATTACACTTTGAAAAATAATAAATGTATTTTGAATGTCTTAATTCATGGGAACATCACTGTCCTGTCTGTTTGCTGCTTTTAATATGCTTCTATTGTTGCATAAAAATAAGGACTCCAGTTTAATTTATTGCTATTAATGAGCAATAAATAGACCAGGAAAACTGACGAGAAGCAGAGACAAACAAATGGGCCAACAGACCAAGGAAATTTGGAGTTGCCCTCTGGTACTTCACCCAAGTGACCATTCTTCACATGTAAACTTAGACTGTTTTAACAAGCTACTCATCTGTGGAATGCATCACAATCCAGCCCAATTCTGTCCTCCCCTGACATCCACACATGCCTTTCTAAGATGGGCACTGAGGATAATTGCAATGCCTCTACTGATGCTGTGGCTAAAATCAATGAACTTTGTACAGGACAAACATCCACTTCCTCCAATTTTTTAAACCTTCTGCTGATGGCTCCTACTCCCAATGATCGTGGAATGCTTTGCTGTATTTTATTTGTTGGCTACCATCAATGTCACTGTTTTTTGTTTAGATTAGATTAAAATAGAAGAATGTCTACAATGAACTAGAATGTCTCTTCCCCGCCCCCCCCAAGAAATCTATGCACCAGTGGGTGGGGGTACTATTTGGTAGACGTGTACAATTTTAAATCTGTTGCCTAGACCCTTGGTTTTAAAGAATAAAAATTTCAAATTATCAGTGCAGAAGGGTGTATTATAAGACAATATACCGAGGGAAAGGAGTTTTTGAACAAACCCCCTAAATTAACTGCAGCTCATATGGGGGAGGAGGGACCTTTGAGATTTCTATTTCTCTCTTAATCAGTATCTATATGCTCTAAAATGCATTGTTAGCTTATGAAATGAATGTGGGATCAGACGAATGGGGAGAATGGAAGGGGACATGTTGGTTTTTAGATTGGGTATTTATTATAGGGGGTGAAACAAGTTGAAAGTGGAGCATAACTGCATTCTGACCATTAAACTGTTTGAATTCCCCGCCCCCCCCCGCCCCCCTCTCAAATCACATACGCATTAGATTACCTGGGATATAAGGAGGTGTCAAATTAAGCTTATTAAAGTTTTTTTTTTAAACCGGGCTGCATGGAAGGGATATTCTACCCATATTACAATTGGTTTACATATCACGTCTTCAGTCTCCTCTCCATCTGCAGTAAACAAAATGGTAGAGAAAAGCTGTTTAAAATCTGATCATATCTTGGCACAAAATTATTTCTTTTTAAATGAATTTATATCCATGGGGATAACAAAAGTGAAATCCATGCAGCACATTCCTTTTCCTATACCCTTAATTTCAGTCTCTTCGATCTGAAAGTCCTAAATTAGATTGCATTTTGCAAGCAGCTTCTATGATCACATGGTTTTTGGGTGGGGTGGTGGGTGTACATATGATACACAAGGTATCACAATTGTGTGGGACAGGCTGCATGGACCAAAGGGTCTTTTCCTGTCCGTCATTGTTCATATGTGGGCTCATATCCACATAGGATTACATTAATGCTGCCATCTCATCTCCAAAGAGCCCCTTATCTTTTCCTTGGGCTGGATTTGAACATGGGTCTCCAGAGGTACAATGGAGTGTTCTTGCATGGGCATATCATAGAAACATAGAAACATAGAATCTAGGAGCAGGAGTAGGCCATTCGGCCCGTCGAGCCTGCTCCACCATTCAATACGATCATGGCTGATCATCCAAATCCAGTACCCTGTCCCTGCTTTAATCCCCACAGTACACATATCCCACCCTACCCCCGTAACCCCACGTATTTAATTCACCCTAACATATCCCATCCTATCCCCACATATTTAATCCCCCCCTAACACTAAGGGTCAATTTATCATAGCCAAATCAACCTAACCCGCACATTTTTGGACTGTGGGAGGAAACCGGAGCACCCGGAGGAAACCCACGCAGACACGGGGAGAATGTGCAAACTCCACACAGACAGTCACCCGAGGTCAGATTCGAACCCAGGTCCCTGGCGCTGTGAGATCATGTACCTGTTTCAATTCATTATATAATTCCTGTCATGTGCATTTAAAGTGCTGCAAAAACACACAGCAATTGTGGTTTATTTTCATACTGTGTAGATGAAAAGCAATTTTAATTAGAGATAATGTGACGCATAATTGGATATCCCAAATTCTTTCTTTCTTTACCTGGGATTTAAATACTTTTTTATTTGTTTATGGGATGTGGGCGTTGCTGGCAAGGCCAGCATTTATTGCCCATCCCTAATTGCCCTTGAGAAGGTGGTGCTGAGCCTCCTTCTTGAACAGCTGCAGTCCATGTAGTGAAGGTACTCCCACAGTGCTGTTAGGTAGGGAGTTCCAGGATTTTGACCCAGGACATCTCTGACTATAGATGCAGAATGAGTCAGATCACTCGGTAATGGCAGTCTTTGGTGCAGCACCTTATGTTTACACGTACACAGAACATTTTCAGGCACATGTCCTTGTGCATAGTCACACCATGCTATGGTTTTTAATTAAAGAAATAGGCTGTCACAAGAACACACAAATCAAAACTGATCCACATTTGCGTTCTTATTTAAATCAATCTAATTTGGATCTGTTTATGTTCAGGCATTGCATCTTAGTCATCAACACTTGCACATATATAATTGGTTTTTGTTACATTTGTAAATTCAACCACCAAAGTTTATAAAATTAGAATCAAGTAACTTGATGACAAGCCCCCATAGTAACATGGCATTTTATATATCACCAAATGATAGCATGGGTTTATCTGAGATTGGCTTTTGGTCCTATCCTGTTTGCACCAGAATCAAATTTGGATTATGGGCTAGTTGTACTGGTTCTAGGAAAAAACCTATTTAGATCGCCACAGAATGTATCACAACAACACTGTAAGGGTGATATGAGTGTCAACTCCTGATGTATTCTGGGGTGCATATTCCTAAGTCTTAAGGCATCCTCTAGTTTTATGGTGTAACCAGATGCCACAAAACAGGAGTGAATCCAGATGTCTTGTTGGCTAGTTCAACTAGCCAATTTTAAAACCTGTTGGGATTTCCAATTACGTGTCCCACTCATCTCTAATTAAAATTGCTTTTCATCTACACAGTATGAAAATAAACTGCCATTGCTGTATGTTTGTTTTTGCAGCATTTTGAATGCACAGGACAGGAATTCTATAATGAATTGAAACAGGTACATGATATGTCCATGCAAGAACACTCCATTGTACCTCTGGAGACCTCAGTTCAAATCCAGCGCAAGGAGCAGTTAAGGGGCTCTTCTGAGATGGGAGATGACAGCATCAATGTAATCAAGTGCACATGAGCCCACATCATAGAAGCTGCCTGCAAAAGCAATCTAATTTAGTACTCGGATCTCCCAGCCTGAATTTAAGTGTTTTCTAGGAAAAGGAATGTGCTGCCTGGATTTCACTTTTTGGTTTTCCCTGTGGATATAAATTCATTTAAGAACAACAAATAATTTTGTGCCAAGATATAATCCGATTTTAGCAGTTTTTCTCTCCCAATTTGTTCACTGCACATTGCAAGGAAACTGAAGACATGATATGTAAACTAACTCTAATACGGGTAGAATACCCCTTCCACGCAGCCCTGTATTTAAAAAAAAAATACTTTAATAAGCTTAATTCGACACCTTCTGTTAACTTGTAAATTCTGTTTACCTTGCACAGCCTAACCTGCAAGAAAACCTTCTGAATTATTCCTAAAGCTGTGTTTTCCCTTGCTATATTTAAAGGAGCTCATTAATGTAGATGTTGGCAAAACATTGTAACATGGAGCAGGTGCAGATTTCAGAGGAACCATCCCTTAACTTGCCAATATACTTGTGCACCCCTTACATTGGATTATCTTCAGTGCTCTCATCCTTCACTTCTGTGAACGGAGGTCAGGAGGAGGAGAATGAAACAATCAGTTTACAGATCTTATCAAGCACATCCACCCACCTTTTCGTATCTGAGCACTTTTTTTTGACGGTCAAATGGGAAGTGTTTGGCAGAATTGTGTGTAAATGTTTATTCTGTCATCTCCTCAGATGGAAATTTATCCCTTGCAACTGGCAAAGCAGCAATTCAGCCAGTTATGGGCTGTTCATTTTCATGCCTTTGTACTTACTGGCTGTCATGGTATCAATGGAGTGAAATTGACAAGAGCCTGCTTCTTGAGCAATTTGGTGGGAAGCCGAAAGCTCAAACTTGAAAAATATATCTTTAATTTCTAGAAACTATAAATAATAAAGCCTTGGGTCAAAAGAGATTCTTCTTTCCACAGTACATAAACCTAGGGCATCAAGTGTTGCTTTCTTTTCTTATTATTTTTAAACCTGCATTGTCCCCCAAGGTTATGTTCATTTCTTCTATTTAATGAGTTACAAGCTGCCTGTTGGGTGGCTAAGCTGTACCGCGGTTAATTCCTTTCGAGCATAAGTAGGATCTCTGTCAGGAATGCATTAATAACAGCAAATTCTTTTGAAGGAACATTGTTTTTAAAGTCTAAAATCACAGTATAAGTTTCATTTCACTTTGCCTCCAGGAAGTAAATTGATGCAAAATTGGAGATAGCCCACACCGTGGAACTGATGTCAGCTTGTGATCTTTCTCTTTTGCATAAGCAGTTTTAGTGACATCCTCCTTAATCATAGCTGGAGAACTTGATCTGATTGCTGCTCTAGGGGCCTTCTCAGAGCTTACATTATCTCTGAATAATCTGAAACTGTCATCTTCTACCTCGTTTTATCTATAATGTTGTGTGGGCGCAGACTGCTGAATCAGTAGCAAAACCAACTGGGAAACTTCACAATCACAGCTTTAAAAATAATCCATGAGGGGTTTAACTCTCTACCGACTGATGTAAGTTGTTCAATCAAAATCCGATCACTTAAGGACTTGACTACTAGTTCTGTTCCAGAAGCATATTTTTAGAATTTGGCACCCGGATACCAGGTTAACTAAAATTCCTAGGCCCAGTGCCCATTTTAGTAGCACAAGATTGGTATGTACAGGTTGTAATTACCTACATGTGCCAAGGAAAGAGACCTGAAAAAGTGACCGATGCAGTAGTTTGGAGTAGAATACTCTTTGCTCATACCACAAAATTTCTGGCATTCTTTGCAAATGTACGTGTGTTTTTAATTTTTTTTGTGAATGTTTGCACTCATTAAGGTAAGGGATGTTCATGCTGCATCAAGGACACCCAGGAGGTATGACATGGTTAGATGTGTTGGATGTAAGAACATAAGAAATAGGAGTAGGCCATATGGCTCCTCGAGCCATTCAGTACGATCATGGCTGAACCTCTACATCAAATCCACTTTCCCCCAATATCCGCATATCCCTTGATTCCCTTAGTACCCAAAAATCTATTGATCTCTGTCTTGGATGTACTAATCGACTGAGCATCCACAGCTGTCTGGCGTGGAGAATTCCAAAGGTTCACATCCTTTAAGTGAAGAAATTCCTTTTCATCTCAGTCCTAAATGGCCGATCACTTATCCTGAGACTATGCCCCCTAGTTCTAGACTCTCCAGCCAGGGGAAATAGCCTCTCAGTATCTACCCTGGCAAGCCCTCTAAGAATTGTATATATTTCAATGAGATTATCTCTCATTCTTCTAAATTCTAGAGAATATAGACCCATTCTACTCAATCTCTCCTCATAGGACAGCCCTCTCATCCCAGGAATCAACCTAGTGAACCTTTGTTACCTCCCCCCCCCGCCACCCAAGGCAAGTATATCCTTCCTTTGGTAAGGAGACCAAAACTGTACACAGTACTCCAGGTGTGGTCTCACCAAAGCCCTATATAATTTCAGAAAGACTTCCTTACTCTTGTACACCAACCCCCTTGCAATAAAGGCTAACATACCATTTACCTTCCTAATTTCTTGCTGTACCTGCATGTTAACTTTCTGTGATTCGTGTATAAGGACACCCAAATCCCTCTGCATATCAACATTTAATAGTCTCTCACCTTGTAAAAAATATTCTGCTTTTCCATTATTCCTACCACATCCCCACATTATATTACATCTGCCATGTTCTTGCCCAATCACTCAACTGGTCTATATCCATCTGCAGCCTCTTTGGATCCTCCTGTTAGCTTACTTTCCCACCTAGCTTTGTATCATCAGCAAACTTGATATATTACACTCAGTCCCCTCATCTAAGTAATTGACAGAGATTGTAAATATCTGAGGCCCAAGCACTGATCTTTGCGGCACTCCACTAGTTACATCCTGCCATCCCGAAAATGACCTGCTTATTTCCTACACACTATTTTCTGACCATTAACCAATCCTCAATCCATGCTAATATATTACCACCAATCCCACAAGCATTAATCTTGTGTAACAACCTCTTGTGTGGCACCTTATCGAATGTCTTCTAAAAATCTAAATATACTATATCTACTGGTTTTCCCCCTTACCTACCCTGCTAGTTGTACCCTCGAAGCTCTAACAGATTTGATAAACACAATTTCCCTTTCATAAAACTGTGTTGACTCTGCCTAATCATATTGTGATTTTCCAAGTGCCCTGTTACCACGTCCCTAATAATAGATTCTAGCATTTTCCCTACTACTGATGTCAGGCTAACTGGTCTGTAGTTCCCTGTTTTCTCTCTTCCTCCTTTCTTGAATAGATGGGTTACGTTTGCTACCTTGCAATCTGTGGGGACCGTTCTAGAATCTTGAATCCTGGAAGATCACAACCGATGCATCCATTATCTCTGCAGCCACCTCTTAAAACCCTAGGATCTAGGCCATCAGGTGCAGGGGATTTGTCGACTTTTAGTCCCATTAATTTCTCCAGTACAATTTCTTTACTAATACTAATTTCTTTAAGTTCCTCATTCTTGCTAGACCTTTGGTATCTCACTATTTCCAGACTGTTATTTGTGTCTTCTACCATGAAGACCGATACAAAGTTTAATGTCGCTGCCATTTCCTTATTCCCCATTATAATTTCTCCTGTCTCTGCCTCTCAGGGACCCACGTTTATTTTCACTAATCTCTTCCTTTTCACATATCTATAGAAGTTTTCACAATCTGTTTTTATCTCTCTTGCTACTTTACCCTCATCTCTCTTTCTCTTTCTTTATCAATTTCTTGATCATCCTTTGCTGAATTCTAAAATCCTTCCACTCCTCAGGCTTGCTACTCTTTTTGGCAACATTATAAGTCTCTTCTTTTAATCTAATACTATCCTTAACTTCTCTTGTTAGGCACAGTTGGACTACTAACTTCATGGGGTTTTTATTCCTTAAGGGAATATATATTTGTTGTGAATTATGAATTTAAATTTTTGCCATTTATTAACTACTGTCATATCTTTTAATATAGTTTCCCAATCTACCTTTGCCAACTCTCCCCTCATACCTACATAGTTTGCTTTATTCAGATTTAAGACCCTAGTTTCGGACTTGACTAAATCACTCTCTCTCAGTTTGAAAATTCTATCATATTATGATCACTCTTCCCCAGAGGCTCCTTTACTACAAGGTGATTACTTAACCCTGATTCATTGCACAATACTAGATCTAAAATAGCCTGTTCCCTAGTTGATTCCTCAACATACTGATCTAGAAAACTATCTTGAATACATTCCATGAACTCATCCTCCACACTATTGGTGCAAATTTGATTTGCCCAGTCTATATGAAGCTTAAAGTCCCCCATGATTACTTTATTACCCTTAGTACATGCATCTCTAATTTCCTGATTTATACTCTGCCCGACACTACAACTACTATTAGGGGCCTATAAACTACTCCCACCAGTGTTTTCTGCACTTGTTGTTTCTTAGCACCACCCAAAGTGATTCTACTTCTTGATTTTCCTAGCTAAGATCCTTTCTTTCGACTGTCTTTATCCCATCCTTTATCAGTGCTACCCCTCCCCTCCTTTTCCATTTTGCCTAAAAGTCCAGTATTCTGGAATATTTCGTTCCCAATCTTGGTCACTCTGCAACCATGTCTCCATAATGGCTATTAAATCAAACCCATTTATTTCTATCTGTGTTATTAATACATCTATTTTGTTGTGAATGCTTCACACATTCAAATATAGAGCCTTTAGCTTTAACTTTTTTCTATTTTTCCCTGATGTCACCTTAGTCTCTAATGCCCTATTACCTTTGTTAAGCTCTCTGTCCCTTCCTGACCCATTCTGCTTATTTTTACTCAAATCGCTACTCTGCTCTATAACCTTGACATTTCTCTTCCTGCTTTTGAATTTACCCTTTCCTAAATCCTTCCCCCCCACCCTCTTTCATTAGTTTAAAGCCCTATCTACCGCCCTAGTTATTCGATTCGCCTGGACACTGGTCCCAGCCCAGTTTAAGTGGAACCCATCCCAATGGAACAGTTACCTCTTTCCCCAGTACTGGTGCCAGTGTCCCATGAAGTGAAACCCCTGTCCCCCACACCACTCTTTCTGCCATGCATTTAACATTTGAGTCTGTTTGTCCCTATGCCAATTTGCACGTGGCTCAGGTAACAAGCCAGAGATTATTAACTGTGTGGTTCTGCATTTTAATTTCGACCCTAGCTCCTCAAACCCTCTCAGCAGAACCTCATTCCCAGTTCTACCTATGTTTTTGGTTCCTACGTGGACCACGACAACTGGATCCTTTCCCCTCCCACTCCGAGTTCTTCTCCAGCTGCAAGGAGATGTCAGGCTAACTGACCTATAGTTCCCTGTTTTCTCTCTCCCTCCTTTCTTGAACAGCAGGGTTACATTTGCTACCTTCCATTCTATGGGGACCGTTTTAGAATCTAGGGAATTCTGGGAAGATCAAAACCAGTGCATTCACTATCTCTGCAGCCACCTCTTTTAAAACCCTAGGATCTAGGCCATCAGGTCCAAGGAACTTGTCTGCTTTTAGTCCCATTAATTTCTCCTGTACTTTTTCTTTACTAATATTAATTACTTTAAGTTCCTCACTCTCATTAGACCCTTGGTTCCCCACAATTTCTGGTATGTTCTTTGTGTCTTCTACTATGAAGACAGTTAGAAAATATTTATTTAACGTCTCTGCTATTTCCATATTCCCTATTTATAATTTCCTCTGCCTCTAAGGGACTCACATTTACTTTTGCTACTCTCTTCCTTTTTACATACTTGTAAAAGCTCTTGCAATCAGTTTTTACATTTCTTGCTAATTTACTCATTCTATTTTCTCCCTCTATCAATTTCTTGGTCATCCATTGCTGATTTTTAAAACTCTCCCACTCCTCGGGCTTACTACTCTTTTTGGCAACATTGTAAGCCTCTTCATTTAATCTAATACTATCCTTAACTTCTCTAGTTCGCCATGGTTGTACCACTTTTCTAGTGGCATTTTTATTCCTCAAGGGAATGTATATTCATTGAGAATTATGAATTATTTCTTTAAAAGTACCTTTGCCCAACTTCAGAAGAGCACTCACTAATGCACCAGTATGACATTTTCCTATTCTCCGCACCAACCATCCTGTGACCTCTGAGTAGGATTATCAATTAATGTCAATTAAGGACAGTTTTGTACCGTGGACTCATTCCCACTAGAAACTGGACTGAAATTTCACGCATTCATTTCAAATAGGACCTTTGCAGACAAAGGTGGCTTTCATTCTATCAGTCTGAACTAGATTCAAGTCCTAGAGGTGAAGGGGACTGCACCATATACTTCCCCTTTAATTATATTATGTAGGTTGTATACATTGAATCCTAGTACACTTCATGGCTTGCAGAGTTCTTTAATTTTATGATATTTTAAAAGCACTTTGATCATGTTCCCCAGTCTATACAAACTCGTAAATGTCCTTTGCTTATGTAACGTATATTTAATAGGTCATCAGTTTGTGTCTGTAAATCCATATAAAGTATTTTAGTGAACTAAGGGAATGTAGCAACAGTACTTTGCTATGCCCAGTTTACATACATAAAGATTTCAGGTAGCACGGTGGCATAGTGGTTAGCACTGTTGCCTCACAGCGCCAGGGACCTGGGTTCGAATCCGGCCTCGGGTGACTGTCTTTGTGGAGTTTGCATATTCTCCCCGTGTCTGCGTGGGTTTCCTCCGGGTGCTCCGGTTTCCTCCCACAGTCAAAGATGTGCGGGTTAGGTTGATTTGGCTATGATAAATTGACCCTTAGTGTTGGGGGGGATTAAATACGTGGGGTTACGGGGATCGGGTGGGATATGTGTCGGTGCAGGCTCGATGGGCCGAAATGGCCTCTATCCCCATTGTGGGGATTCTGTGATTCTGTGAACATATGCAACTGTTTGCCAGAAGAACATACACAGTCTGTAGAGGTCACATCAGGGTAGGCAGGAACAGTTGGCATTTGCTTGGCTGCAGATTTCATTTCTTCACTCTGCCACAGAGGCCCAAAAATGTGTAGTCACCCACTATGAACTGACCATCTACATAGAATTACATAGGATTTACAGCACAGAAACAGGCCATTTGGCCCAACCAGTCTATGCCGGCGTTTATGCTCCACTCGGGCCTCCTCCCATCTTTCCTCATCTAACTCTATCAGCATAACCCTCTATTCCCTTCTCCCTCATACTTATCCAGCTTCCCCTTTAAATGCATCCACACTATTCGCCTCAACCACTCCCTGTAGTAGCGAGTTCCACATTCTCACCACTCTCTGAGTAAAGACATTGGCCAATTCACTATTGGATTTCTTGGTTACTATCTTATAGTGATGACCTCTACTTCTGCTCGTCCCCACAAGTGGAGACCCTCTGGCCGGAATTTTCCCATTGCCGAGGGTGCGGGTTTGGGGGCGGGTCGGCAGTAAAAATCCTGGAAATAGCGTGCGCGTCGGGAGCCTGCCGTCATCCTGCCGTCATCCTGCCCCCTCGCACATTTAACTCGGGTGACTTTGAAGGCGTGACGCAAACCTGATTGGCAGAGGCGGGCGAGCTCATTGAAATCATTAAGTGCTTGTTGATAGACCCGTAAGAGTGGTTTTAATGCAAGAGCACGGGATTCACGGCGGTCGGGTACCTCGCCTGTAAAGGGGAGGTGGAAGCTCAGTGACCATTGGCGAGTTCATTCATTGACAGCTAGGAAAAGCACACAAATACTGCAACATTACACCTCATTACTTGCCTCATGGAAAGGCTCTTGCTCACTCCATTTTATCCACAGATTTCGGTGTCTGCAGCTTGTAGGTCATTTTTTGAAGCCTCGGAAGCCACTCTCACCACATTGCTACTCATTATCACCACATTGAGGGATTGGCCTGCTGAGCTCCACTTTACCTGCCATCTACTTCATCCACATGGGTGCTGCTTATACTCTCTCACCTTGGTCCTCAGAATCAGACCACGATGAGCCCCACAAACACCAGCCATGCCAGCAGCAGCAGCAGCAGCAGCAGCCTTCTTCTCAATGACCTGATGCTCCACAGAAGAGAGGGGGGCACTGCAGGGCTGCAGCGCACCGGAGGCGATACCCCCAACACAGGGTACACAGGCAGAGGATGAGCTTCCTCAACATGACTGAGCAGCAGTGCTTCAGCAGGCTTAGGCTATCGCGCCAGGTTGTCGCAGATATTTGTAGCTTGCTGGAACAAGACCTGCTGCCCAGAGGTCCTGGTGGACACTCCTTACAAGTGGCTGTCAAAGTCACCACCACCCTCAACTTCTTCGCCTCAGGCTCCTTCCAGGGATCTACAGAAGACATTTGCGGGATCTCGCAGTCAGCTGCCCACAGATACATCACCCAGATGACCAATGCCATGTTTCACAAGTCAGCCAATTATATCAACTTTGCCACTGATGAAGCCAGTGTTACTGAGCAGGCGCTGGCCTTTGCCGCTCTGGCTGGCTTCCCACAGGTGCAGGACATCATCGACTGCTCACATGTGGCCTTCAGGGCATCC
Source organism: Squalus acanthias (assembly GCA_030390025.1). Lineage (NCBI taxonomy): Eukaryota > Metazoa > Chordata > Chondrichthyes > Squaliformes > Squalidae > Squalus > Squalus acanthias. The sequence goes on from CM059430.1 coordinate 6,715,363, forward strand.
CCATTATCAGCCAGGAGTGTTTGAGGGAGTGGAAGCCCTTGCAGTTCACAATGTGCAGCTCGTTTGCAACCATAAAAAGATGATTATGACTGTGTGCGCCAGATTCCTTGGCAGCCGTCATGATTCTTTCGTTCTGCGCCAGTCCACCCTCCCTCAGCTCTTCGCACCTCCAAACAGACTTACCGGCTGGCTGCTTGGAGACGAGGGCTATCCACTGAAGACGCGGCTCATGACACCCCTGAGGAGGCCAAATACTGAGGCCGAGGAGCGTTAGAATGAGAACCACATTTCCACCAGATGTGTCATAGAGCAAGCAATAGGTATGCTGAAGATGCGCTTCAGATGCTTTGACAGATCTGGAGGAGCCCTTCAGTACGCAGCAGCCAGGGTCTCCAGAATCATCGTCGTCTGCTGCGCAACATAACGCAACAGCGAGGATTGGAGCTGCAGGAGGAGCTTGGCACACAACCTCTTGGGAGGAGGAGCAGGTGGAAGACTAGGAGGAGGAGGAGGAGGAACTTGAGATGCAGAGGGCACCAGCAGTGGTGCACATTGCTGCCCGGGATGTCCATATCATGGCCAGATTTGCTTAACTTGATCCAATGCAGCCACATGCCTTCCACATGCTGTACTAAGTTCCCATCTCCCCCCGCCCCCCCCCCACAACCCCGCCGCCACCCCCCAACAACACCATAAAGCATCCCTACAATGACCAATCCATTCCTCTCACCCAATGCTCAAGGTTAACGAATGTCTCCCCATTTACTCCAAGTGACAAAGCCATTTCCAAGGTTTGATGCAAAAATGGACAAGACCAGAAAGTGGTGCAAAGAAAAACATTTGTGTGTCATCAAAATAACTGAAACTTACCACTAACATTTTTTGATACACCCGTGTGCATCTACTTTTGTGTCATTTTTCTTTTCCGAGTGCTTCTACGAGGTGCAACCCCTGTGGCTTCAGCAGAGGTAGTTGCAGGCTGCTCACTTCCCTGCCGCGACTCGTTAGACACTTTTGACGGACGCCCGCTAGGTTTTGGAGCCTGTGATGGTCTCGCCCAAGTCTGCTCCTCCTGCGATTTGTGCAGGGGCAGACACGGCCATCGGGATCTGAGGAAGCAGGTGGGGCTCTGACTGAGGGGGCGGCAAAGGGGGAGAAGTGGGAGTGCTATGAGAAGAGCCCCCACTTCCATGCCCCTCTCTCCATCATCCCTCGCATGGGCCACCCGCACTTCCCTGCTAGCAAGGAGGTGGCAAGCAGTGGGGCGATGAAGGCCCAAGTCTACATTTATATCCCTCCTAGAGATGAGGTCTATGAGTGCCTGCCATCTGTTGTCCACAGCTAGCATGTGCTCATGTGACTGGCGCATTTGCTGCTCCATGCAGGTGGCCATCCTTTCCATGGAAGAGCCTACTGTCGCCATCGCCTGCGACATGGTGGTGCTCATGTTGGAGATGGACTCCTCCATTCTCTGAACATTTGCAGACATTGCGGCTGCAAAAGATGCCACAGCCTCATACAATTGTTGCTGCCCCTCCAGGATCGCCCTCTTTCTCGATGGCCCCCCGAGGCTCAGCATCTGCCTGCAGCTCAGCAGAGCTTGGAGCGTCCTGCGTCCTCCAGCGAGGAGTCTCCACTGCTGTCCCTGTCAACACCACCTGCTCTTGCTCACTTATGAATTGTGAGACACCAGGTGATAACTCTACTGTATGGCACAAAAGACCCACCGAGGTGTGCGTATCTGCACTGGTGCTGGGTGCGCTTGGGTCTGCTGACGCTGCACCCTCAGAGGCTGGAGGTTTCTCTGAGGAGTTGTCTTCCTCCTCCGGCTGGACGGGGGGTGGGGGTTGCAGTTGATGGACCTGTGGGAGAGTAAAGAGATGAATTCGAAGTGCTATAATGAGAATGGGTAACGTTACCATTATGCACATGACGACGTTTCACTGGCTGCTGTCATCAGTCACCATATGAGTGACTGTTGTATGCCATGTGACTGTATGAGATGTGATTCTGTCACCAGGTTGCTGGGATGTGCCCCTCTCTCCGTCTCCCACCACCAGCGTCTCTCGAGCTCCCGATATCTCCAGTGCCCCCTCCTCTGCTGCTGTTAGGTGTGCGAAGACTGGAGGGCCACCTCTGGTTCTCTCCCTCTCTCTGTTGTGGGCTGTTTTCTCCTGCAAGGAGGGAACAAAGAGAAGTTTGAGTGAGAGTGATGGAATGAGTGTAAGGAATGGATGGGCTACATCTGTAGAGGGTGACTATGAGGGGGTGGGGTGCCGATGCCAAATGGCCTCCTTCTGTGGTGTTACTTGCTATGATTGCATTAGGATGAGGGTGAGTGTGAGGGGTGGTTGGACAGATGGGGATGTGAGTCTGTACAATGAGAGGGAGGGATGAGTGGACGTGCAAGATATGTTGGTGTGAGGAATGATGTGCAGGAGTAGGCTTGGGAAGGCAGAGTGATGAGGCTGTGATGACTGGCACATCAGGATGAAGGTGAGTGTGGCATTGCACTCACCTTTCCTGACCTCATGAGATCATTGAAGCGTTTCCTGCACTGGATCCAGGTCCTCCTCACCACATCTCTGCTGCTGACCTCCTCAGTTATATCCAGCCAGGCTTTCTTTGTTGCTTGTAGAGTTCTCCTTTGCTTGTCAGCAGGGAAGAGGACCTCCCTGCGTGCTCTGACAGCCTCCACCAGAGTATGCAGCGAGGAGTCTGAGAAGCGTGGTGCAGCCCTCTGCCTTTGGCTATCCATCCTTGCAAATTGATAAGAGTACTGTGGCGTTTCTTTGTCAGGTTCCACCCTCCTCTAGCAACCTTCAAATGAGAAGTCGCACAACATCAGGTTATAGCCCAACAGTTTTATTTAAAATTACGAGCTTTCGGAGCGCTGCTCCTTCTTCAGGTACAAGTACTTGTACCTGAAGAAGGAGCAGCGCTCCGAAAGCTCGTAATTTTAAATAAAACTGTTGGACTATAACCTGGTGTTGTGCGACTTCTCATTTTTGTCCACCCCAGTCCAACACCGGCATCTCCGCATCATGACCAACCTTCAAATGAGTTGGGTGCAAGGCTGCTTTAAATATCGGCGCTGGAAACGAGTCATCGATGATGTCGTAAGACCCGCACCATTTAATAGGGCTGGGAAACGCGCATGAGTCTTTCAAAAGGGGCCATTAAGTTAAAGGCGCTCTGAGCAACGTGCTGCTCAGAACATCGCGTTTTGGACCCGCTATGTGGCCCACATGCACCCGACCTGGCGCAAAGACAAACATTCTGGCCTCTGTGTCTACTCTATCAAACCCTTTCATAATTTTAAAATGTTATTAGGTCACCCCTTAGCCTTCTCTTTTCCAGAGAATAGATACCCAGCCCGCTCATCCTTTCCTGATAGGTATAACCTCGCAGTTCTGGTATCATCCTTGTAAATCTTTTTTGCACCCTCTCCAATGCCTCTATATCCTTTATATAATATGGTGACCAGAACTGTACACAGTGCGGTCTAACCAAGGTTTGATACAAGTTTAGCAGAACTTCCCTACTTTTCAATTCTATCCCTGTAGAACCCTAGTGATTGGTTTGCTTTTTTTATGGCCTTATTAACCTGCGCCGCTACTTTTAGTGATTTGTGTATTTGTACTCCCAGATCCCTTTGCTTGTCTACACTGTTCAGATTCTTATTTTCCAAGTAATATGTGACCTCCTTATTTTTCTTGCCAAAATGTAATACCTCATATTTATCTGTGTTGAAATTCATTTGCCAATTATATGCCCATCTGCAAGTTTATTAATGTCGTCTTGTTGCAGTCCTCCTCAGTATTGACTATCTCCACCACCCCCCCAAATTTGGTGTCATCCGCAAATTTATTGTGTTTTTGATTCCAAAGTCTAAATCGTTAATATAAATTATGATCCCAGCACTGATCCTTGTGGGACCCCACTTCCCACCTTCTGCCATTCTGAATAGCTACTCTTTACCCCTACTCTCTGCTTTCTGTCTTGCAGCCAGCCAGCTATCCATTCTGCTACTTGTCTCTTGACTCCTCAAGCTGTGACCTTATTCATTAGCCTATTATTTGGTACCTCACTGAAGGTTGAAATTGTTGCCAACACAGTTTCATATGCACTGATTTTAAAGAGGTTACAAACTTTATAAAATAAGTTTCACGAATGGATAATATATACTAATACAATCATTTAACAATATAAGTCATCGTCAAAACAAATCTGACATCCTTTACTTGTAAGTAGAATTAACATTTGGCAAACACTTCTATAATGTTCCATTTTTCCAAATTCTCAACCCCTGCTGCATGAATTACTCAATGTGACCTGGACCTTTCATATACACATCCACATTCTGTATCCTGCAACTGCACTAAAGAGTTCTTCTATTTGAAAGTCAATTGGAAACATCTCCTGGGGATTTGGTGCTCTTCTGCAGCAGTTTCTTGCTGGGGTCATTGATTGGGAAACTGTCTGTGACAGTATAATGTCGAGGAGGCCTATTACTGACACACCATCAGCATAGAATGTCACTTACTGTCAATCTTTTTTTTATTGTACTTGTAAAATTTGCTCTTTACTTGGTTAATTTCTTTTAAGCTGTACTACTAGTGGCATTTGTTTTCTAGCCAGTTGGATGCAAATAAAGAGAATTTATTGACTATTGGCTAGCTTGTTTAATTTATTCCACGCAAGTCATGTAGACTCATAGCAGCATAATTTGCCGATAACTAGAGTGATTCTGGCAGTGTCAAGTAGAATGGCAGTTATATAGTCACAACTATTTAGCATGTGCTTTCGTTAATACATACAGCAGCTTGGATTTCTGCAAGGTTTCACTGTCGTGTAATGGATCCAATTTTGATGGATGTTATTTTTTCAGTGAGGTTATTTTTTTCAGTGGGATTATCTAGATGAGGGCCACCGGTGTTGCCGCATTAGACAGTTTTGCTTTGTAATAAGCACTGCCTGGCCAAATATGGCATGAATCCATTTTAATGCTAGATTTACTCCAACAATGAACTGTAAGGCTACTGCATTCAGCATTTAAGGCCTTAAGCAAAGTGCAAATTATGAGTGATTGAGCACCTGCAATTCTGAACATAACATTTGCCTGTATCCTCATCTACGTGCTGCCCCTCCGCAACAGCATCCGAAGACACGGCGCCTGGTTCCATATGTACACTGACGACACCTAGCTCTACCTCTCCATCACTTCTCAACCCCTCCACTGCTTCTCTGTTGACAACCTGCTTGTCCGACATCCCATCCTGGATGAGCTGCAACTTTCCTCCAGTTAAATATTGGGACGACCAAAGCCATCCCCGCCCCACCCCCCCCACCAACAAACTCCATTTCCTCGACACTGATTGCAGGCTGAACTAGACTGTCCACAAACTCAACACCCTATTGGACCCTGAGGTGACCTTCCAACTCCATATCCTTTTCATCACAAAGACCGCCTACTTCCACTCCCATAACACCGCCTGTCTCAATCCATTTGATGCTGAAACCCTCATCCATGTTTTATTCACCTCCAGACTTGACTATTCCAATGCTCTCCTGGCCGGCCTCCCATCCTCCACTCTCTATACACTTGAGCTCATCCAAAACTATGCTGCCAATATCCTAACCCGCACCAAGTCCCACTCTCATATCACCCCTATGCTCATTGACTCACATTGGCTCCCAATTCCCCCAACATCTCCTGATGGAAGTAGGTGGTCTTTGTAATTTTCGTCTGATTTATGCTTCTATGAAGCGCCGTGGCAAATTTTCTTATCTTAAAGGTGCTATATAAATGCAACTTGTTTTTTTTATTTTTCTCCAATTTCTCCCCTGTACTTCTGAAGCTACTGAATTATGAGTAGTACAGTTCTACAGATGCCAGCACCTCCACCCTCTGGTATTTGACCAAGTGGCCATTCCTCATGTGTGCGACTAAACAGTGAGTGTCAGTAGGCTATCTAACCTTTGGAGGACCGTCATGGATGAGTCCAATCTAGTGCCTGACGTGTGCACACTGTTCAACCAGAATCTTTCAGTAGCCAGCCTAGGAACTGGAATCCGAACGGTTTCCTCTCTGAGAACACTGAAGCCAATGGAATCATCTCTTCCCAGTCCTAGCTGGGATGAGCAAACTCAATCCAGACTGGGAATTAGATTTGTGACCTTCATGATCTGAATGGTCCAATTCTACATTGGCGATGTATATCTCAACATTTTTAAAACCAAAGATATAGCATAAAATGAACTTGTGCTGTTCTAGGCTGATTTCTAGATATTGTATGAATGATTTGAACATCTTCTTTTCACAGATTAGCCTAGAAATGACAGTGAGCGATTGTTATTGTCACAAACTCTTAATGTGCTCGTATCAAATTCCTTTCTCCATTATTTTAATGGAGGTGTTAACTCATTTATTTTAAAGGGATTAGTACCTCCTTTCAAGTGTTGGATAGAGGAATTCGATACAAATGCATTAAACAGTTGTATGATTAGATCATTCACTGCAATTTCCAGGTACAGTTTCTTGATTTCCTGTACCTATGCCCAGCATCGCAATATGTTTTTGTATTTAGCCTGTCGGACACAAAAAACCTCTATATATGAATATCGAGTTACAATTTTGATGGAGTAGATATAGTTTGAAATTGATGAGAGAATTTGCAGGAATCAAAAAAGTAAGTAAATAAATAAATAAATGTCCTAGGCAGCTACCTGCTTCATCTACCACTAAAGTAAGCATTCTTTTTCAACTCTTCCAATTTTCCCTTTTGGTAAGGCAACATCTGCTTGGGTGTAGTTTCACTGGTAGAGGCAACTTTCCTGTGCCCTGCTCAAGTAGTAATTCTTCACATGTAAAGCTGAACACTGAGTGCTGGAGGACCTTCTAAACCTTACGTCACTGAGCCTCATAGACCAAGAAGGTCCCAGGTTTAATTCCTGGTCTGTGCTGCTAGTATTGACTCTGCCCACACATGTTCAGTCCTATTTGGTGTCATTGGATAAGAGTAGGCACCCTCGTTGATTTCCCGCCCCCTTCCTTAGATCACTGATACTGATAGTTGTATTACCCCACCTGTTGCCCGATCTGAGGTCAGATAATTTAGCACAGATTAGGATCAAAACTGGAACCATCTTTGTCTCTGAGGATCAATGGTATACGATGTAGTCATGTTGTCCACTGAACCGTTGAGATGCAAAATCCAATTGTATCACTTGTGCTCCTCACACTTTGAGTCTCTTAGAGCTAGAACCCATGCCACTTATGTACAATTCTGAGTTGTAGTCTCATCCAGTGAGAACTAAACCAAGGCTCACCAGCGCTAGTCAGGAACAGTAAATTCAGAATATCTTCAGAATTAAAAGATCTTCACCTATGTTCACCCAGCTTCAAACATTTTTATGACCAGTTTGAAACTGAAATGTGGTCCCATGGTGGGACAAAGGATGTACTGTTTTCCAACAATAGGAGTATTCTCACCAAAATGCAACAGGTAAAGTGTTACAAGATGTAAGTGTGACACTTACAGAAACACGCTTCAATGTATTATAAATTTATGTACTGTATAAAATTTTAATTTTGTGTGTCAGCTTGAGATGATGTCCAAATGCTTTCTTGGAACATTGTAATGGCTGTCTGAGACAGTAGGGGTGAAATTTGACTTTAGCGATAGTGCAAAATGGCCGCTAGAAAATTGGCAGCCGATTTTACACCCTGCTCAAATTATTCCTTTGCATTGACGTCAGAAAATTGGGTCGGGTGTAAAACGGGCTGCTGATTTGCTAGCGCCCAATTTGCAGTACACCCAAAGTCAAATATCACCCCAGTGGCTCTAGTCTAAAGTTCAGTAAGCCTTTGATTCCATGTATTAAAATGATAGATTCTTTGAAGGACAACAGTATTTCACAAGCGGGGCTGTGTTGTCCAATTGCTGTCAAGTGTCTAAAACAAATAGGCCATCAGGCTGCCCAGAAGAAATTAGTATTGAGAGGGAGGAGGTACTAGTGGTTTTAGTGGGCTTAAAAGTGGATAAATCCCCAGGCCCAGACGAGATGTATCCCAGGCTGCTGTGTGAGGCAAGGGAGGAAATTGCAGGGGCTCTGACACAAATTTTCAGAAGCTCTCTGGCCACAGGAGAGGTGCCAGAGGACTGGAGAACAGCCAACATAGTACCACTATTCAAGAAGGGTAGTAGGGATAAACCAGGGAATTACAGGCCAGTGAGCCTAACATCAGTGGTAGGGAAATTATTGGAAAAAATTCTGAGGGATAGAATTAGTCTCCACTTGGAGAGGCAAGGATTAATCAAGGATAGTCAGCATGGCTTTGTCAGGGGGAGATCATGTCTAACCAATTTGATTGAATTTTTCGAGTGGGTGACTAGATGTGTGGATGAGGGTAGTGCAGTTGATGTAGTCTACATGGACTTCAGTAAGGCTTTTGACAAAGTCCCGCATGGGAGACTGGTCAAGAAGGTAAGAGCCCATGGGATCCAGGGCAATTTGGCACATTGGATCCAAAATTGGCTTAGTGGCAGGAGGCAGAGGGTGATGGTCGAAGGTTGTTTTTGTGACTGGAAGCCTGTGTCCAGTGGTGTACCGCAGGGATCGGTGCTGGGTCCTTTGCTGTTTGTAGTACATTAATGATTTAGATATGAATGTAGGAGGTATGATCAGTAAGTTCGCAGATGACACCACAAATTGGTGGAGTGGTAAATAGCGAGGAGGGAAGCCTCAGGCTACAGGATGATATAGACGGGTTCGTTGGATGGGCAGAACAGTGGCAAATAGAATTTAACCCTGAAAAGTGAGAGGTGATGCATTTTGGGAGGACTAACAAGGCAAGGGAATACACAATGAATGGTAGGACCCTAGGAAGGACAGAGGATCAGAGGGACCTTGGTGTGCATGTACATAGATCCCTGAAGGCAGCAGGACAGGTAGATAAGGTGGTTAAAAAGGCATATGGGATACTTGCCTTCATTAGCCGAGGCATAGAATATAAGAGCAGGGAGGTTATGATGGAGCTGTACAAAACGCGAGTTAGGCCACAGCTGGAATACTGTGTGCAGTTCTGGTCGCCACACTATAGGAAGGATGTGATTGCATTGGAGAGGGTGCAGAGGAGATTCACCAGGATGTTACCTGGGCTGGAGCGCTTTAGCTATGAAGAGAGACTGGACAGGCTGGGGTTGTTTTCCTTAGAGCAGAGAAGGCTGAGGGGGGACCTGATTGAGGTGTACAAAATTATGAGGGGCATAGATAGGGTAGATAGAAAGGAACTTTTCCCCTTAGTAGAGGGGTCAATAACCAGGGGGCATAGTTTCAAGGAAAGGGGCAGGAGGTTTAGAGGGGATTTGAGGAAAACTTTTTCACCCAGAGGGTGGTTGGAATCTGGAACTCACTGCCTGAAAGGGTGGTAGAGGCAGGAACCCTCACAACATTCAAGAAGCATTTAGATGAGCACTTAAAACGCCATAGCATACAAGGCTACGGACCAAGTGTTGGAAAATCGGATTGGAATAGACAGGGCTTGATGGCCGGTGCGGACACGATGGGCCGAAGGGCCTCTTTCTGTGCTGTATTACTCTAAGGCTCTGTTCCTGATTTGTCCACTTAACTGTTAAAAATGTTAACATTTTCATTGCCTGGCTATTGCAAAGAAATCATTTGGTTTTCAAAGGAAAAGATGTCTTTTAACCCATTGACAATCTTGGGATCTTCATGCTTCTAAGTCTTCCAGCTTTCACATGCAGTGCAACTTGGAGCTCCAGGAATGATCTCCTGTGACCACCATTAAAGATTGTGACTAAAAACTTACCAGAAAGAGCCACAAGGATCTCGGCTGTTCTTTTCTAGTTTTTAAACAGAATTACAAACCTTAAAAATTATAGCAATCCATTTATTTGTTTATTATGCTGATTGTATTAGTCTGTATATGGTACAGTGGTATAACTATTTTTCAAACCGATATATCATCATTCACTTCAGGTAAATGGAAGAGTACAACAGACTTTAGAACTCCTCTGCCTCAAGCACCTCTCCCTGCAACAGCGTGATTGTTCTGTGAGAAATTACTTAAGATCAATATACTCAAAATCCTTAGCAGTTTTTACTGACAAAAGACTTTTGAGGGTAGTTGGGCCATTAGCAAAATAGTCAAGATGCTACATCATTGCATTGTTCAGTTAAAGTTGCTTCTGTGTTATCTATAATGCCAATTCATGCTGTTCAGAAATTACTGCAAATCTTGGTACGAGGTTTGTCTTTTTGTTCAAGCAGAAATGGACTCATTATTTACTGTGTAAATGACAAAATGCTGGGATTCCTGTTAGATAACTTAAACTATGCTCTTATCTCTTTTACAGCAATTTATCCCATTGTAATTTGTAGTTTATTCCCAGTGATTTACTACTCGAAGGAACCACTGCCAGTAACACTTATGAATTCCATTAAATGTGTTGTATTAAACCACAATAGGGAGCAGTGGTTTACTAGAAAGTAAGCCACCTTTGACAACAGAGCACTTACCATTTGGGCCAGTCGGTTGTGGAGTTGTGAAGGCACTCAAGACTGATTTTCCAGTAAGCCTAGTTGTTTCCTTTAATTTATCACTTATTTTAACCCTCTGGGCACTGCAGATGCCTGTTGGCTTTTCAGCCAAGACACTATAGCCTAGGTTTGCCAGAATGGCTATTGGTGAGTTTCAAACATACTGAAATGAAAGTATGCTGTTTACATCCAATTTTCTGGTGTCCGCTCAGAAGCATAATCGTCACAGGCGCAGATTCACTTTGCTGTAGGGAGCACTGTGCTGGAGTGAAGAATTGTGCATAAATGAATTAAAGAGGAGGGGACAATAAAGAGAGAGAGCCTTAAAAGACACCCAAAACCATTAGCAGCCATTGCCAAGGCTGAAGGGGTAGAGAACTAAGAAAAGACGCAGGAACTAAGGTAAAGGAATCCGAAGGTGAAGGCTTGAATCTTCAGGCAAGTAAACAAGCAGCCCAGCATCAATTCTCCGCTTGAGTGCTATTGAAGTGAAAATTCACATAAATACTGTGGCAACAGGAGCAGGTCAGAGGCTGGGTATTCTGCGGCGAGGGTCTCACCTCCTGACTCCCCAAAGCCTTTCCACCATCTACAAGGCACGAGTCAGGATTGTGATGGAATACTCTCCACTTGCCTGGATGAGTGAAGCTCCAACAACACTTAAGAAGCTCGACACCATCCTGGACAAAGCAGCCCGCTTGATTGGCACCCCATCCACCACCTTAAACATTCACTCCCTCCACCACTGGCATACCGTGGCTGCAGTGTGCACCATCTACAAGATGCACTGCGGCAACTCACCAAGGTTTCTTCGGCAGCACCTCCCAAACACGCGACGTCTTCCACCTAGAAGGACAAGGATAGCAGGCGCATGGAAACACCACCACCTCCAAGTTCACCTCCAAGTCACACACCATCCTGACTTGGAAGTATATCGCCGTTCCTTCATCGTCACTGGGTCAAAATCCTGGAACTCCCTCCCTAACAGCACTGTGGGAGTACCTTCACCACACGGACTGCAGCGGTTCAAGAAGGCGGCTCACCACCACCTTCTCGAGGGCAATTAGGGATGAGCAATGAATGCTGGTCTTGCCAGCGACGCCCACATCCCATGAACGAATATTTAAAAAAAAAAAATGCGGTGCTGCTTGAGGTTGCTGCAAGGAGAGTTGCTCTCTGTGCCACTCCATGTCACCATCCCTATAGGTCTGCATTTCAGTGTGGCTGCAAGGAGGTGGAGCCAAGTTTCAGGGTACAGATATCACTGCTGTTACTGAATGTCCCAGACATATGTTGCATGATCATGGTAGGAGTCCTTACAGTAGATGGCACAGCGCTGCCTCTGCCTCACTGCTAATCTACACACTGAGATGGTTGTTCATTCGAAGAGAAAGTATTTCTGATTTGAGCAGAGCAGTTCCCTTCCCTATTCCCAGCAGCAGTTGTATCAAGTTTCTTCCCACACATCTCATCAGCTCCAATTTGAATTACCATCTTAAAAGTTCCTGGTGGCACAGTAGCTCTATCTAAAGGTGTGTGTGCTAACACATAAAGCATAGACCATAGAAGCTGGTCAATGGCTTGGCAATTCTTAAGGGGTTCCATGCTCCACTGGCTTAATAAAATATTTAAAAGACAAAAGAGGCTTGTTTTGTCTTTCAGTTGTGCAGATGATTAAACTCAGTCTATTTGGGAGATAGACTTGAACAATCTGTTTCCACAACTCAGTTTGATATCTACGAAAGGTCTGACGAAAGGTCTTCGACCTGAAACGTTAACTCTGTTTCTCTCTCCACGGATGCTGCCTGGCCTGCTGAGTTTTTCCAGCGTTTTCTGTTGTTGTTTCGGATTTCCAGCATCCGCAGTATTTTGCTATTGATGTCTATCATGTAGTTTCTAGGAAAATTGGGATTGAGAAGGTGGAATTCCTGCTAATTTAGTGAAAACAACTCTGTTAAAAATGGGATTTCCTGTGTCACTCCTTAAGTTCCAATTTTTATTTTAACTTTATATAAAATTGATTTTTTTAAATTGTGGGTATGATTGAGGATGTGATCTCAATGTGTCACTAGTTGCATCGTCCTATTTGCAAACTCTAATATAATTAACAACATTAAATGACAATGTCCCTCCAAAGGCACATTCTGTGTAAATGATCTGCAGGTAAAGGATGGATGTGTGCAAAAGCAGCATAAGACTGGGTTTTTGAAATTGGAAGAGGCGATAAATATTTTGTGAATAATTTAACTACCAAAATAGCAATCAATCACAGTGAAAGTCAAATAGCATGTAGCTCAAAGCAGGTTAAATGTCTACAGTAGGAAGAGATTAAGCAGGATTAAGAAGGGTGAGATAGACAAGGCAATTAATCAACTAATGATAATAACTCTCACACATGTGCCAAAAGTACTCTTGCATGAAGTCTAAATGTCAACATCCTGAAGGCTTTCACAGGAAGTTATGCATGCGGCCAATCAAGCTGCATTCTGTAACAGGTTAAAATGATATTTAATCCCATTATCTGATTAGATATTTCAAATTTCAATAGAATAATAAACCCTGGCACATGCATACACAGTGTTTCAGCATTATTTATTGATTAAGTCACTTACAGAGACGACTTAAGGAAAAACTTTTTTACGCAACGAGTGGTTAGGATTTGGCATGCACTGCCTGATAGGGTGGTGGATACAGATTCAATAGTAGCCTTCAAAAGGGAATTGGATAAATACTTGAAGGAGAAAAAATTGCAGGGCTCTGGGGAAAGAGCAGGGGAGCGGGACTAACTGGATTGCTCTTTGAAAGAGCTGGCGCAGACTCGATGGGCCAAATGGCGGCCTCCTTAGCTGTACTATCCTGATTCCATGATTCTAACATCGGCCATAAACACTAGAAACCCCATAGGGTTGTGATCCTGGTAGTTACACAAGAATTGCGCACGCTGTCAAATTCTGGAGGAGGGGCCTGTAGTAGTGGACCTTTGGTGGTGTGGGACACATCGGCTAGGTCTCCCTGTCAAAGATCTGTGCCCCTAACTGCCCCCTTATTTAAAAAAAAAGCCACTTCAACCTCTATCCCTCCCTTTCCCCTTATACATTTTGCCTCGTCTTCGGGGGTTCGAGCCCTGACCCTGGGCTGGGATCGGGCAGGTGTGCCCAGTAAGACCAAGCATCCCTGAGTCACTGGTGTGCCGAGTCCTACCTGAGGGCCTAGGGGTGCAAACTCCCGACAGGGGAAACCCTGCCACTGGCTCTGACCCACTCCCTTCAGTCAATGGCCGTGTGTAACCAATTGCATCTACTCCACCTCTTTAATTTCTATATTCAAGAAGAAATGAAACTGTGCTATGTGTAATAAGCCATAACTGCCTCCTTTTAGATTTTATTTTACAAGACACACAAAAAATTCCCCCCGCCCCCCTTTTATTGGTTGCTGCAATGCAAATTTTATTCATTTGCTAACACAGCTGAGTGATTTTATAGAACAAGCTATATCTGGCTACTTGGGCTGCTTGAAAATCCACAGTGCAATGAAAGATTCCCTTTAACATTCTCCTGTGACAGTTTCCAACATGGCTTCCCTGTCTTGAGCTTAATGTAGTCCCACATCACTAAATAAGTAAATGTTTGTTTTCCTAAACAAGTTGTCTTCATTTATCTTCATCTTCACTATTTTCATGCAGCCACAGAACAGTAGTTGAATATTCAATTAATTCTTAGCCATTTTCTCAGGTGTTAAAATCAACATCACCCTCATTTAGCCCAAGTGAATTGAGCATGTGCTGCCATAAGAACATAACATAAGAAATAGGAGCAGGAGTAGGCCAATTGGCCCCTCGAGCCTGCTCCGCCATTCAATGAGATCATGGCTGATCTGATCCTAATCGCCAATCTACTATCACAGAACCACCTCCTGAACCTAACAGAATTGGACACACGAAATAGGAGCAGGATCAGGCTACACGGCCCCTGGGCCCGCTACGCTACCCACAGGACCATGACCGATCCGAACCTAGACTCATGTCCAAATTCCTGCCCGCTCCCCGTAACCCTTAATTCCCTTTACTTCTAGTGGTGGGAGGAGGGGCTATTACTAGAGTGCATACATACTTCTTGTTCTTCATATGATTCCTTAGACTCTGCTCAGCTTAGAAAAGTGCTGTACATGAAGTTCAAACTAGCTCTCCACCTGGCCAAGTGAGTTTCCCACCAAGGAGCTGAGCCACACCGATCAAGAAGATTCCAAATCCAGTCTCCACTCAGCAGAGAGCTTGCTGATCTTAACCAGAGAGGTACTAGGATTGCTACTGATGGTCTCGGTGTTTGAGTTAGGGTGGGCAAAACTGGCCATCATACCCATTGCTGATCACAATGACCTCTGCTGGAAGTGTATATCTGTGGACATAAGGTGAGGACAAGGGTTGACCTTGTTCGTGATGCCCCCATGTTGAATAGTCTGTCAATATTAATTACCAAGGTTCATGATATGAATAATGGTCACTTGGATGAGGATTTAGAAAGTGGCCTGTGCCCATGAAAAGTACTCCCACAAGGAGTCAAAACCATCCAAGATGGAAGAGAAGAAAATTGTTGAGGGGCAGTTCAGACTATAAATGGCTTTAAGAAAATCTACAGCTGACTTGGAAAATTGTATAATGGCTATTTATAATGTGCACAGTGAGAAGGAGTTAAAGATTAATTTCGTGGGGGATACTTTTTTTCTAATTACACAGAGACCCTGCCTAGAGCTGAGAACATAGATGCTAGCCCAAGGCAATAAACAGCTGACACCTCCCACCCTCCCACCCACCCACCACCCACCCTCCCACCCACTCTCCCACCCACTCTCCCACCCACCCACCCACCCACCCACCCACCCACGCACTCTCTTTGCTGATAATTGCCTACCATATACTTCTTGCAATTTTTTTTGAGAAGACCAATGTATTGTGCCCATAGGCACATTACAGTGTAAAAGGGGCAATAATACATTTTTACATTATGTATGCACCCCATAGGGATGATAATTTGTGTTTATTCCACATGCAGAAATTGTTGAATGTGGGTATTGCAAAGCCGACTGAAGGTTAGATCACAATCCTGGCAGCCAGTGTAGAAGCCTTTATAGATCACCATGGAACAAGAATGCATTCTCCCCATGTTGGGGAAAAAAGTCACATACTTACCTCTACGCTGTTGGGGATCAATCAGATGTCGAAGCCACTTCTCGCCCGGATTAATTAACCAACCAACATGACCAGAAAAAGTGGCTACATTCCAATAATCTCTTCCCACCTGTAGACGAGGCCATCAGATAAGTAATCAAACACGCACAAACATCTAATTTTAATGCTGTGGCCTCCTCTACTTATGGGAACCAAATGATTGACATGTTGCTTAATGCTTTTAAAAAGGAATGGTGAGATGTGTACTTTTGCATTTGTCTGGCCTGTCCTTTTCAGAAAGCAGAAGCAATGTCAATTCAAAATAATCTGAGCTGAATAAAATCCAAGTATCCACAAATGAACCCTAAATGCTCTAATTTGTTGTTCAATTTGGTTCGGCTCGCACCTCTTTTTTAATGTAGATTACAAAAAATAACTTTAATCCCAGTTTCAATTGTCAAGAAACTCTAATAATGTGCTTTTTAAAGAAATTAGATTATCAGGTTGTATAGGTTGCAATGTAAAACAAATCAGTAAACATGACAACATGGCAGAATCATATGAGCCATTTAAATCAGTGGAGCATTTCAACATATGGTATTCTACATCCCTTGTATATTGCTGTTAATGTTTAAAGTGAGAATTGGCTAAGCTGTTTCGACAGCAGCAGCACCTCTGTCGCGTCAAGTTGAGATGCAGATTATGGTATTCAGCAAACACAAGGCAGTATTCATGCTGTACTCAATATGGTCTCTAGGGAACTCTCGCGTTCTACCAAAAGTAATATTGTCAGCTGTGTCAACCTGCCTTAGTTGGTAACACTCTTGCTGCAGAATCCACAGATTGTGGATTCAAACCTCATTCTAGGATTTGAGCATATAATCTAAAATTATGCTTCAGTACAGTATGAGGTAGTGCTTTGTTGTCCAACAAGGTGTTAAACTGAGGTCCCTTCTGTGTAAAGGATCCCATGGTAATATTTGAAGAAGAGCAGGGTGGTATCTGGCCAACATTCCTCACTTGGCCAAACCCAGATTGATTGGCAAATGGTATGTTGGCCTTCATCGTGAGAGGGTTTGAGTACAGGAACAAGGATGTCTTGCTGCAGTTGTACAGGGCCTTGGTGAGACCACACCTTGAGTACTGTGTGCAGTTTTGGTCGCCTTATCTGAGGAAGGATGTTCTTGCCATGGAAGGAGTTCAGCGAAGATTCACAAGGCTGATACCTGGGATTGCAGGAATGACGTATGAAGAGAGATTGGGTCGATTGGGCTTATACGCGCTGGAGTTTAGAAGAATGAGAGGGGATCTCATTGAAACTTATAAAATTCTGACAGGACAGGACAAACTAGATGCAGGAAGGATGTTCCTGATGGTTGGGGAGTCCAGAACCAGGGGTCACAGTCTAAGGATAAGGGATAAGCCATTTAGGACAGAAATGAGGAGGAATTTCTTCACCCAGAGAGTGGTGAACCTGTGGAATTCTCTGCCACAGAAGGCAGTAGAGGCCAATCATTAAATAGATTCAAGAAGGAGTTGGATATATTTCTTAAGGCTAAAGGGATATGGGGAGAAAGCAGGGACAGGGTACTGAATTTGGATGATCAGCCATGATCGCATTGAATGGCGGAGCAGGCTAGAGGGGCCGAATGGCCTACTCCTGCTCCTATCTTCTATGATTCTATGTATCACAAATACAGTCAGTTCCTACATTATACAAAAAAGTCATGAATCTATACAAAATACAGAATGGAACCTGCACTCTTCTCTGTACTTTATCCAGTGCTGGTCAGCCCTTCTACTTTATCTAATCCTAGTCTCCATTCCACTTATACAAAACTGGTCTACAATTTCATTCTATCCAGCATGTTTATATTTGGCTAGAGAGTAGAGGGTCATCTTATAGGTAAGTATATACGTGAGCTGATTATGAATTGCCAACATCAAAAAGAAGAGATATAAACTCTTGTCTAATAAATTATTGGTCTATCCTGCTGGTTGCTAATCAAACTCTGTCTATTTCCTCCTCATTACCTCTTCTCCCACAGTTTATTCTCGTGCAATAGGGTTGGGGTGGAATGTCAAGAACAGCTAGTCTACAGCTCTCGAGCATCACAATTACACCAGTAATGTATGTCTAATTGGCTTTATAGTTTCACTGTGGGCTGCTGGACTTTTCTAAGTACCCTGCTTAATGGTCTGTTCCGTGATAATTCTTCATCCGCAAGGAGGCCATAAGTAATCTTTTTGGGAAAACCTATTCACTAGAGATTTAGCTCTTAACCCTTTCTTAGCCAAAACATATTTCAATGTTATATTTCTTGTACTCTTAACATGTAATACTTTATCTAAGCTTTGCATTAGTACAGGAGCTATTCTTCCAAGAATGTAAATGACATTTTTAAATGTCTGCTGTCAGATTCAGCGGTTCATTTTCTACGTTTGAATTTTAAACTTGTGGCAATGGAAGCGATATAGCCTGGGGCTGACTGGTTTAATCCGTTAATGCAAATCTTCATATCGTCCCATTAACAGTGCCACCGAGGACATTTCCCATTCCTAATCCTACTGGCACATTTATTCTAATGCGCCATGACATTCATCCTGAAGGTAGTGATGCTGACCTCAACGTTTTGTTTTTAATATCTGCACCACTTGGAAAATGATTTCAAACCCTGCTAATGCCAGCACCAGCATTAATCATTTTTAGGTCTTACAGATGGTGTGGACCTATTGGTATTGACCCAGTATTGAATGCCAGTGACGTGTCAGGATAAGGGAAAATGTAATAACATAAAAATGATAAATACAGTTCCAGTGAAACTCCTTTGCAGATATCAATAACAAAATTCTGAAGTTAGGTGATAAAGTCATAGTCATAGAGTTATACAGCACAGAAAGAGGCCCTTCGGCCCATCGTGTCCGCGCCAGCCATCAAGCCCCGTCTATTCTAATCCCATTTTCCAGCACTTGGTCCGTAGCCTTGTATGCTGTGGCGTTTCAAGTGCTCATCTAAATGCTTCTTGAATGTTGTGAGGGTTCCTGCCTCTACCACCCTTTCAGGCAGTGAGTTCCAGATTCCAACCACCGTCTGGGTGAAAAAGTTTTTCCTCAAATCCCCTCTAAACCTCCTGCCCCTTACCTTGAAACTATGCCCCCTGGTTATTGACCCCTCTACTAAGGGGAAAAGTTCCTTTCTATCTACCCTATCTATGCCCCTCATAATTTTGTACACCTCAATCAGGTCCCCCCTCAGCCTTCTCTGCTCTAAGGAAAACAATTTGGCCATGTATGTCTGTCGGAACTTTCAACTTTGGTGGGGTGGAAAACAGGCGATATTGGACCGGCTGCTGATTGTATGCCCCCGGTCAATGTTCATTTCCATTGAAGTCAAAAGAAAGGAAAATGGGGCGGGGAGTATGATGGCCAGCCGATCTAATATCGCCCATTTCGTACCCCCTGCTGATGTTGAAATTCGTGTCCATCATGTGCAAGGATGTAAGAAGGAGGCTGCATGACAGTTTAGTGAGTTTGTGCTGTGATAACCTAGTCATGAAGGCCCCAGGCTCAATCACAAGTCTGTGTTGCGTTAGCTAGTTTCACTGGGGCAGTGGTAGGGGCACTGTAATTGGTTTCAGAGTCCCTGAATTAAACAAAGATGATTCCAGCCATTAATTTGCTCCCAGAGTTTCTACTTCTAATCAATATCTGCAGCTGGAAATACATAACATGCAATGAGGTAAAAACAGGATCAGACTTGGCCCCCTACAATTGAATAGCCTTTCGACATTCACTAGCAAAGATCACACATGAATAATGGCCAGTTAAACATGGCCCTGGATGGTGCCTGATGCCAAAGGAATTGTATTCAGCAAAGAGCCAAAATCCTGAGGGGAGGAGGATATTAATGAAAAAAGAATACATGACTTAGGACTGGAAAGGTTGTTGAATGTGTAGAACTTTCCTAGCACTTCAATCCATACATAGCAGCGACAGTAAGTTTATTTTATTGATCTCAATAGTTTGCAATTTAAAATGTTTTCAATGAAACATAAGAGGACATTGAGTACGGTATAACATTGTAAGTTGTAATGTCAGAAATCCCTTTTGTGCATGCCCTGGGGGCAATTTTAACTCTTTGGTTGGCAGGAACAGAGCGTGAGTACAGTTAAAATGGAGCGTGTTCCATTTCCCACTCTGTTCCCACAGATTTGCCATTTTAATGCCACTGTTTTGGCGGCAGATAAAGTGGCCGTCTGCCTCCAGCGGGAGCCTCATTGATAAATATTAACCCAGGCCCTGTGCCGTACATAGGCCCTGATGGCTTTTTAAAGTGCTCCTGAGCGGGACGCTTGAGCCAGTGAGACCGATGAAAGTAAGCAAAAAAGACTTTACTTAGTAGAGCCAGGAGGAGCGGGAGTGCTCCTCCGGGCCCCACGAGGAAAGCCCGGGCCTCTGCTGCCCCGGACTCCCCCTACGCCAGCCGCAAGAAATCCGGCAGTTAAAATCTGCCAGGCCTCTGACTCAAACTCCTGGGTGGGAGGGCTGTCCGATCCTGCCGGGAGTTAAAATTGGCCCTGTGGTTTCAGCCTCACTTCCGGCAAAGTAACGACGGCGAGCGGGATCAGCTCTGAGGAATTTCCCGGACATGGATATTTATGGTAGTTGGCAGCTTTGGCAGGTGACACTATTGCTACTGAAAAGTATCATAAATAAATGATGCGCTTGTAAAGTTTCTATGAACACCCTGTCTATTGTTATGAATGCATCACTATGATTCTCATGGCTTTTTTGCACTGCACAGATTTACTGTCATGTTATATATTGTCAATAATCCCAGTTTCATGTTTGTAATGGTGTTAAACCATGACTGTCCCACATTACATAACGTAAAAGCATTTCAGCGAGATGTCAAAGATATGTTGCTTTTAAAAGCATTTTATGCAGTAAAGGTTTTGCACTTGGTCCCTTTAGAGGGTTTGGGACCATTCAGAGTTGATGTGTTGAGAGCACATCTGTAGCTTTTTTTTGCAATTGTCAACGGTGATTTATTTCAATAGTGCAGATCAAACCAAGGTCTGGTGGTATCAGTGTGCTACTTAAAGAAAATAAAGAACAGTAAAGTGCTCTTGAGTTTTTTTTTTACTCCTCCCCAAATACTTGAATTGCAACATTAAGAAATTTGAGAGAGGAGATAAGGGAAATGGCTCTTGGCCTTCCTGTGTTCCTCCTGAGCAAAGACGTGACCAGATAATAGAAAATCCTAACGTTCAGATCATCCGAAGAAAACCAAAGCAGCACAAGGAAATATATATATTTTTAAAAACACGAGCATCTGCTGTTAGCATTATTTTCAAATTCAGTAGTTTTCTGTTGAGGAAGCTGCACTCGGCAGGCAAGCTGCACCTCTTAGATTTGCAATTGGTAGCGTTACCATCAAGGAAGTAAGACAGTTGGCACGATTTCCTTCTTTTGCGAACAGCCGCTTAAATTCTATTTTGCCAACAAGATCTCCGCCATCAATATGCTGTCATTAAATTTTAGAATTTATTGACAGATTCTGAAAGTCACTTAAATCAAACCAAATTGACAGCTGTTTTTTGGTAAGGTTGTCATGCAAATACTTCTCAGTTTTTGTCAGAAAATACAGCAATGTAAGCACAGTTTGTTTTTTTAGTACATTTTGTGCATTGTTTTTAGCTCATGGAATTGAATGACTTTTTTGCTCAGACCCAACCAGTTGGATTTTTTAAAGTTGGGAAATAACCACAAAATGCCCATTGTTTGTCTGAAAATTGATATAAATGCATCAAAATAGTTCTTAAACAATCCAACTTGGGTAAAGCCACAATTTACCACGTTCACCAAACAGATGGCCACAGTGAATGACAGTAAGACCTGTACTACATTTTAAAAGTTGTGTTAATGTGCAGTTCGACTCTTATTCATTTGGAGATCAGGGTCTGTTAAAATCGAGAATATATTAAAATCCTTGAGTTGGTGTGATAATGTGACAATTAATCACACTTCAGTCACCCCACTGTGACACCCCTACATTAATTTAAGTCATGCCTGTAATACCCACTTTCTCCATTTCAGTCAGCGAGGCATACTTTCTATATTCAGCAGGTGGCTTCAATCTGTCTCCGGGTCTTTGCTCACTGCAATAAATTGGAACTTAAAAGGCATTCTCCTCCCATAACTTAGTGCATGTTAATATTTTTAACTTAGAATCCACGTGTACCTGGCAAATAAAATAATGTTTTCCCCATGATTGCCGATCCCCGCTGCGATATTAAACACAGAAGTAAATTGCTCAGATCTCGTCTCCTTTTCCTGGAGGTGACATTTGGCTCTCTAATGTATAGAAAAATAGTCCTGACTGGCCGAAATATTTAAATAAACAAGGCTGCCTACTCCCTCAAATAATGCAATTGTCGGCTGTCCTGATGCTTTAAGAATTAATTTATTCACTGTAAATTGAATCAAGATCTGTGCTGGTCACTGGTGTGGTTTTACAATATATATCCAGACATAAATAAATTGGGGGCGCACTTTGATCTTTCAAATGTAGAATAACTACCAATTCTAAGCTAGTCTCCTCCTTTCTCGTGATCTTTCCACCCTTAGAATCAGTTTTATCCGGCTCCCTGCACCCTTAGCCATTCATAAATAAATAAAAGTCCATCCCACTGGGCCTCTCCAATCCAGTTCAGGCCTTTCCCTCCTATTCCACACCACAAGCGCTCTTCCACTTCAGGCATGCTTCCAACCCTACTACTATAGCCATCACCTACACACAATCCCTGCCATTAACAAACTCCTGCCATTAACAAACTCCTGCCACATCTAAGACCAAGAGGTAAGCTGATACTATTACAAAATACAATGACAAACTATTTTCTCTGACTAACAACGAGTAATGCCATGGAAGATATGTCACTACCATATTTAACTATGGTGCTGTTGGAAAACCTTGGCCCGTATTTTCCGATAGGAGGCTTCCTGCGTGCGGATGCCTCCTATCGGGAAAAAAATCGATGAACTTACCTGAGGGCTCCTGAGGTCCAGACACTTCTGCTCCTGGGCCTCTTCAAAGTCGAAATGCGCAGGGCCCACGTATCCCAGAGGTGCATGCAGTTCGCAAGCGTCCCTTGGATCACGTGGGCAAGGCCAACCAACAGGAGAAGGGAATCTCCCTTCATACTTTTGACAGATAGACCTGTCAAATATATGAATGGAGATCACCCCAAAAACACAGTAAAACATTAAATAATTTTTTAAAAACCATCATGTTTTTAAAACGAGTTAAAATTACATTTTTTGAAAAAAATAATTAAACTTTTTTACGGGGCTAAAAATAAACTTACCTTTTTTAAAAGTATTTTTAAATTATAAATGAGTGAAATTTTTAAAAAACTTTTTTCAGCTCTTATGCTGGTAAAAGCAGGCCTTATGTCTGCTTTTACCAGGTGTAAGATTTCTAAGGGTTTTCAACGGGTGGAGGTTCTGCAAAAAGCGGAACTATCCGCCCGCAGAGGCCCTTCTCCAGGGCAGGCGTCCGATCTGTCGAGCATTCTTGACAGATCGGAAATGCCGGTTCTCAGCGCATGCGCTTCGCATGCCTGAAACTGGCATTTCCGATGTCCCTACGGGTGTGTACACAACGATTACACACCCGTAGGCATCGGAAAATACGGGCCCTTATCTATGGTAATTACCAATGCAATCTGTTCAATAGTGATCTAGAGGGATTTTAACGTACTCCAATAAAACGTGACCTATGTTGTACAGCACTGCTGGAACAAGGCAGAAGATTAGGGTAGCACCCCCAAACAAAAATAAATTTATCTGGACATAGAATAACATAGAATATACAGCACAGAAACAGGCCATTCGGCCCAACTGGGAACTTTGGTGAGGCGGCGGGGGGGGGCAGGGGAGAAATTTGATTAGTTGAGCAACAACTCAAGTAATTCTCTAGAAAAGAGAAGACTGAGACTAGGGCTGTAGATAGGGCTTTAAACTAAATAGTGGGGGGGGAGGGATCCGCTGGGCGGAAATGTAAAAAGTCAAAGAAAAATGAGAAGGCAAAAGTGCAGGGTAGCGATAGGGGTAATGATAACCAGAGTGTGACAGGAAGGGACAGAACGTATACACATAAGAGTGCATCAGAAAGAGGGGTCAGAGTAGGGAAAAATGGTAAAAAGACAACATTAAAAGCTCTATATCTGAATGCACGCAGCATTCGTAACAAGATAGATGATTTGACAGCACAAATTGAAATAAATGGGTATGATCTGATAGCCATTACAGAGACGTGGTTGCAAGGTGACCAAGGCTGGGAACTGAATATTCAGGGGTATTTGCCATTTCATAAGGATAGGCAGAAAGGAAAAGGAGGTGGTGTGGCTCTGTTAATAAGGGATGAGATCAGTGCAGTAGTGAGAAATGATATTGGCTTAGACGATCAAGACGTAGAATCAGTTTGGGTGGAGATAAGAAATAATAAGGGTAAGAAGTCACTGGTGGGAGTGGTCTACAGGCCCCCAAACAGTAGCCACACTGTAGGACAGAGTATAAATCAAGAAATAATAGAGGCTTGTAAGAAAGGTATGGCTATAATCATGGGAGATTTTAATCTTCATATGATTGGACAAAGCAAATTGGCAAAGGTAAACTTGAGGAAGAGTTCTTAAGAGTGTATGCAGGATGGTTTCTTGGAACAATACGTTGTGGAACCAACCAGGGAGCAGACTATTTTAGACCTGATAATGTGTAACGAGGCTGAAGTGAAGGATCCTCTTGGGAAGAGTGATCATAGCATGGTAGAATTTCAAATTCAGTTTGAGGGTGAGAAAGCTAGGTCTCAAACTAGTGTCCTGAACTTAAATAAAGGTAATTACAAAGGTATGAAGGCAGACTTGGTTAAAGTGGACTGGGAAAATATATTGCAGGGTAAGACTATAGAAAAGCAGTGGAAAACATTTAAGGAGATATTTCATAACTCTCAGCAAAGATATATTCCAGTGAGAAAGAAAGACTCGAAGAGAAGGATGAACCATCTGTGGCTAACTGAGGAAGTAAAGGATGGTATCAAATTGAAAACAAAGGCATACAATGATGCGAACAATAGTGGAAGGCCAGAGGATTGGGAATTTTTTTAAAAACAGCAAAGGACGACTAAAAAAATGATAGAGAGAGAAGATAGCTTATGAGAGTAAGCTAGCAAGAAATATAAAAGCAGACAGTAAGAGCTTCTACAGGTATATTACAAGGAAGAGCGTAGCTAAAGTAAACATTGGTCCCCTAGAGGATGAGTCTGGGGAATTAATAATGGGAAACAGGGAAATGGCAGAGACTTTGAACAAATATTTTGTATCGGTCTTCACGGTAGAAAACACTAAATGCATCCCAATAATGGATAATCAAGGGGCAATTGGGGTGGGGGGGGGAACTTAAAACAATCACTATCACTAGAGAAAAAGTACTAGGCAAAGTAATGGGACTAAAGGTGGACAAGTCCCCTGGACCCAATGGCCTGCATCCTAGGGTCTTAAAAGAGGTGGCTGCAGAGATAGTGGATGCATTGGTAGTAAAATTCCCTGGATTCTGGAGAGGTCCCAGCAGACTGGAAAACCACAAATGTAACGCCCCTATTTAAGAAAGGAGGGAGACAGAAAGCAGGCAACTATAGACCAGTTAGCCTAACATCTGTGATTGGGAAAATGCTGGAGTCCATCATTAAGGAAGTGGTAGCAGGGCATTTAGAAAATCATAATATAGTCAAGCAGAGTCAGCATGGTTTTATGAAAGGGAAATCACGTTTGACAAATTTGCTGGAGTTCTTTGAGGATGTTATCAGCTGGGTGGATAAAGGGGAACCAGTAGATGTCGTGTATTTGGATTTCCAGAAGGCATTCGATAAGGTGCCACATAAAAGGTTACTGCACAAGATAAGAGCTCACGGGGTTGGGGGTAATATATTACCATGGATAGAGGATTGGCTAACGAACAGAAAACAGAGAGTCGGGATAAATGGGTCATTTTCAGGTTGGCAAACTGTAACATAGAAACATAGAAACATAGAATCTAGGAGCAGGAGTAGGCCATTCGGCCCGTCGAGCCTGCTCCACCATTCAATACGATCATGGCTGATCATCCAAATCCAGTACCCTGTCCCTGCTTTAATCCCCACAGTACACACATCCCACCCTACCCCCGTAACCCCACGTATTTAATTCCCCCTAACATATCCCATCCTATCCCCATAACCCCACATATTTAATCCCCCCTAACACTAAGGGTCAATTTATCATAGCCAGTGGGGTGCCACTGGGGCCTCAACTGTTTACAATCTATATTAATGACTTGGATGAAGGGACCGAGTGTAATGTAGCCAAATTTGCTGATGATACAAAGATAGGTGGGAAAGCAAATTGTGTGGAGGACGCAAAGAATCTCCAAAGGGATATAGATAGGCTAAGTGAGCCAACAGTTTTCTATTGGAGACAGACAGTAATCCATATCAAATGTGAGTAAAATCCAATGTAAATTTGAATCTTTTCTCCGTTTAATAATGAGGGTAAACCAAGGCTAAACTCCTAAGCATCAGTTGTGCTACGGAATTATTTATTTCCAAACAAAGGGCTTTTTGTTAAATTCTGTATAGTGATCTAAGGTAGTAAACAATAAAACATATGGATGAAATTCTATCACTAAGCTGTCAGATGTTTGATTGGGGGGGGAAAAAACTACAATATCTCTGGTGCTCCTCTCATCAGGGTGCAAGCAATGAATAAGCAAAAGAAAAATTTCAACGAGAAGTACCCAGCAAAATTACAAAATAAATGTAGCAAGGAACCTTCATAAATACAGACATTGTAAAATGCAAGCAAAGACAAATGAAAAGACACCAAATCAAAGCAGCATTGGAGGACGTAGGAGGGGAGCGAATAACCTGGATAGGACACATGCCCATCAAATAGATAACAAATTTGTGCCAGTGCCAATCAAAGCCAAGCCTGATCTTTAGCATTACGTTTTTCAAATCCAGAGATTAGGTGATTACTTTCACTAATGGGAAACACATTTTGACAGTTTTTATTTCCCCTCTCACCTAGCATAAGTTGACATCATGTTCAGTGTACTATTTTTAGCTCTTGAGAATAATTCTTTCAGTAGCTGAAGGAAATGAGAAAGAAACGCCTGTGGATCTCCCAGTAGCGACATAATTGGAGACAATAGGGTCAATCTCGGCAGGGATTTCTAGAAAAATTAAAAAGAACTCTCTGCAAAAACTGCAAATCACTTGTCAGTCCGAAAGCAAAAATGCACACTTGCATATCGGATCTTCATCATATCTTATCTGGTGACATCTAATTATGTGATGCTTGTTCTGAGTATAACATCCTGCCAATGAGCTTGACTTGTGCAGATGGAAACTGGTATTATAGGAAGGAGTATACATCACCTTTGCAGATATTTAGTGACAGAGGCACTAAGGTACTTCAGCATCAAAGATCTCTAGAAATAAAGTGGAGCTTGTTGCAATATTTTCCAAACTAGAATTCAAAGTTTGAATACTTGGGAGTGGGGGAAGAGGATTCGATGATGCACCACTGCTTTTTTCAGTGGCTCTTGTTGGAGAAATGGTCCAAGAGTAGTTATACCTGAGAAGCAGGTCCTGAAACAAAATACACTTGTCAAAAAAAAGGTCTGCAGTTATATTGTTCCTGCCAATTGTCGCAATGGTCAACAAATAGGAGATCAACTGCACAAGAATTGCTTTAAAGTTGCAAGCAAGAATGGTAAATTCCCAATGGGAGGACTTGAATTTGAATTTCAGCCCTTGCTGTCATTTGCATGTGGGCTTTCCCTCTCTCTCCTCTGAGCAGTCTTATCCATGTTATCTAGTGGATGAAGGGAAAACCAAACAGCTCACATCAGGCCAGATAACAAATGTGACTGGTGGCATCCATGGCAATATGCATGGGTTGGTCTGGCATGCCCTCCTGCACAAGGAAGATAGTGATTACGGTGGAAAATTTTAATTTTCTT
The DNA here is from genome assembly GCA_030390025.1 of Squalus acanthias. Classification (NCBI taxonomy): domain Eukaryota; kingdom Metazoa; phylum Chordata; class Chondrichthyes; order Squaliformes; family Squalidae; genus Squalus; species Squalus acanthias. The sequence continues at coordinate 6,743,153 of CM059430.1, forward strand.
TTTTAGCTCAAAGAATGTGAAAATTGCGCAAATTAAGAAAAGTTCTTTGTTCTTGCAGTTTGTAGAAGATAACTTCCAAATTATAAATTACATAACCTGGAAAGAACTTCCAGCATTCAGAAGATTAAAAAATCAATTTATTTTAAAAGGTATCCACTTAATATCAACATAAGTTCCTAATTATAATTTTAGATGTAGAAAAAACATACACAAAATCAATGTAATAAGATTTTTCTAAATGAGGCAAAAAAATGGTTCAGAATGCACGTACCTAATTCTACTGTGTTTAATGGTTGCTATAAACTTCGACCTGAAATACTGAGGAGTTTGGGGAATTAAATTGATGCGTGTAATGAGATCAAAGTGCTTCACATTACTAGATGGCTAATTTAATGAAGATCGAAGTTGTTGGCTCATTAACTTGCCACTTTAGGTGGGAAAAGTCTTAAATTAGGAGTGGTTTATTTTAAAGAGCTCCAGAGGAAGCTGTTTTATATAATTCTGTGAGAACTAGTTAGAATTCTGCACCAAAATAGAGATGATGATGTAAATAGAAAAATTTAAATTAGACAATACTGTGACTGAAATATGTTCTACACTAGGTAAAAAAACTTGCTAATTCAGGGATGAGGGACTTCAGTTACGTGGATAGACTGGAGAAGCTAGGGTTGTTCTCCTTGGAGCAGAGAAGATTGAGAGGAGATTTGATAGAGGTGTTCAAAATCATGAGGGGTCTAGACAGAGTAGATAGAGAGAAACGGTTCCCATTGGCGGAAGGGTAGAGAACCAGAGGACACAGATTTAAGGTGATTGGCAGAAGAACCAAAGTCAACATGAGGAAAAACATTTTTAACGCAGCGAGTGCTTAGGATCTGGAATTCACTGCCTGAAAGGGGGGTGGTGGCAGATTCAATCGTGGCTTTCAAAAGGCAATTGGATAAGTACCTGAAGGAAAAAAAATTTGCAGGGCTACGGGGAAAGGGCGGGGGAGTGGGACTAGCTGATGTGCTCTTGCAGAGAGCCGGCACGGATTCGATGGGCCGAATGGCCTCCTTCTGTGCTGTAACCATTCTATGAATTCGACAAAGGCAAGTTACTTTCTATTGCAGAGATTTTTTTAAAAACTTCCCATTTGCAAGGAACAATGTGAATATCCTGCTGCTCTGATCCTTGGAGCTTGTCACTCTAGCCTTTCCCATAAGTACTAATGATGCATTTTCCTTTCAGAATTAATTTCTTTTGGTTAACATTCAGCTGCTAAAACATTACAGGAACACTCTTGGGTCAGGGTCTAAAGTGGTCTTTTCCTTGATTTATTCATCAGAAAATACTGTAAAACTGCTTCGAAATCAAAAGAGCCAGTTAAAATTGTAACCTGCGGGAAGGCACAGGATCAGTGGTGGTCAGTGGCTGCGGCCATTTTAACTACCTGCCCATTTTCCACCGGGTGGACAGAGTTACAATCGGCCCTTTTCAGTCAGCACACTTTTTCAGAGAGGCTCGTTTACAAGTCCAAAAAGCAAAAGTTCCCCTAATCTCCCTAGTTTAGGGAAGATATCGCCGTTGAGGTATTCCAGGATAGGCTTTCACAGAATCTTCACTCATCACAGGTCTTATTTAACAAAGTAACAGTGCTTCTCCAGTTTGCGCTTCAAGAGATTTTACTCACGACAGCCTCATTATCTCCTTATTCTGCTGAACCCAACCCATTCTTTGCCTAGGGGATTATTGTACTTGCCAGCTGCCTTCTTGATCAGTACTAACCACAAGGGAGATTATGTTAGCTATTTTCATCAGCTCCTTGATAACAAATTTGGACTTGAACTGCTTCTTCTTTGGTACTTAGATTCATTACAGAGGATATGGGAGTGTGCATTGTGGCTACACCCTCCCTTGCCCCTTTTTTGCTCCAAAGCTAATGATTCCATAAACTATCCTTAAACCTGTCTCCTTCACACTGGCATCCCTAACTGGCGCCAACTACAAAACAACAGGAATCCAAAAGACTCCTGTGACCATGGCGTATTAGAATAAAAGCTAAATGTTTCATCAGGGACCTCTTTAATCACCTCATCTGATGTAGACATGTCTATCTCTAATTAATCCCTTCCTTCAGAACATAATTTATGTGCAACACTCAGTAAAGGCACAGCACTCAGTGCATTACATAGTTGAGAATTAGAAATTCAGTCAAAATTCATTTATGGAGTTGTACGAACACTAATAGTAATTTGAAAGCTGTTAAAGTCGTTCAGTACCCGAAGGAATTTATTATATGTGTCTTAGTACTGTCTTGTCGGACTTGCTCACTCTACATTCCTGCTCATAAATAATGCTGTCCCCTACTTTATAGAACATTATTATTATCTTGAGTACTCCACTTAGCATGTGGAACTCCCAAGCTAGGAGAGAGTGTTTTTTTAAGAGAAGGCACATAAAATACATGCAAATGTTATATCAATTGTTTCCTAATAAAAACATTGTTTGTAAAGGGAATTAAGGTTGTGAACAAACATAATGGGCCAGAAATTTGGCTCTTGTCGGGTGAGTACGCGCTGTGTACTCACCCGTAAGGCCACCTGAAGTGCCGGTTTCCTGCATGCGCGGGAAACCGGAACTTCCGTTCCCCTGAAGGGAGGGGTTCAGAAGTCGAACGCGTGCGCGGGAGAGGCTGCGCGCACGCAGCGAACTTCGGGTTTTTTTTCAGGTTTCTCCAGGAGGGTAAGTATGGAGAAGCTGCACTTTTAAAAAGGAGGCGCAAGGCCTGTTTTTAACAAGGGAAGTGATTAATTAATTACAATTTAAACATTTTTTCAACAGGTTTAGCTTTTTTAGATACTTTAAAGAAAGGTAAGTTTATTTTTAGCACCGTTAAAAAGTAGAATTAATTTTTTCAAAAATTTAAATTTTTGTTTAAAGTAGTTAATTTATGTAACTTATAGTTATTTTAAAAATGTGATTTTTTTAAAATTTATTTGAAGTTTAAGTGTGGTTTTGGGGCCGATCTCTATTCATAGATTTGACAGGTCTTCCTGTCAAATCTATGAATGAAAATGCCCTGCTAGGATTGGCTCTCCATGGCCCACGTGATCCCAGGGGACGCTTCGAACTAACTGCGCCCCTGGGATACGCAAGCACTGCGCGCCAGCAGCTGGAGGAGGCCCAGGAGCCGAAGTCCTCGTGGGCCCAAAGCTCAACGGCAGGCGCGATAGGCAAGTACGCGCACGATGCTTGCACCCGCAGGAAGCCGGAGAACCGAATTTCTGGCCCAATCTCATTATTACTACCACAGGCTCTCATAAGCAATACTTCCTTGTTACGACTAGAGTTGTTCATGTGATGCCTATCATATTTTAATGGCCCATAATTTCCGATAGGCTTCCTGCGTGCGGATGCCTCCTATCGGGGGAAAAAATCTACGCCCTTACCTGAGGACTCCCGAGGTCCGGCCATTTCCGACTCCTGGGCCTCCCCTGGTGCGTGCGCGCAGAGCCCAGGTATCCCAGGGGCGCAGGCAGTTCGCAAGCGTCCCTGGGATCACGTGGGCCAGGCCAGCCAATGGGAGAAGGGAATCCCCTTCATACTTTTGACAGGTGGACCCTGTCAAAAGTATGAATGAGGATCACTGAAAAAAGACATCAGAACATTAAATAAATTTTAAATAAAACGACCACGTTTTTAAAATTAATTAAAATTACATTAAATTAAATATTTTAAACAAATTTAATTTTTTGAAAAAATTAATTAAAGTTTTTTACGGGGGTAAAAATAAACTTACCTTTTTTAAAAGTATTTTTAAATTATAAATGAGTGGAAAAAAATTATTTTTTTCAAATTTTTTAAACTCTTATGCTGGTAAAAGCAGGCCGTACGCCTACTTTTATCAGGTGTAAGATTTTTTTAAGTGATTTCAGCGGGCGGAGGTTCTGCAGAAAGCGGAACTCTCCACCCGCAGAGGCCCTTCTCCAGGGCAGGCGTCCGATCTGTCGAGAGCATTCTTGACAGATCGGAAATGCCGGTTTTCAGCGCATGCACTTCGCATGCCTTAAACCAGCACTTGCGAGGTCCCTACGGGTGTGTACACAGCTCGTACACACCCGTAGGGATCGGAAAATACAGGCCGATATATTGTACTGGCCCTTGTGATTCCTAATCACGAGCCTTTTCTTATTGCTGCCTTTTTATGAGGAACTAAAATCTTAACAAACTGGCTAACTCTGGATATGTTATTTTCCTGTTCCCATGTATTTGTATTAATGATTTTTGACAATTTTTGAAAACAGATCTGTAAAGCGAGAGGCTGGGTGGGGAGGGAAGAAGCAAGCAGGGGACCAAGTATCTGGAGGGACTATTTGATCTAAATTACATTCTCAGCTTGTATTGTGAATTATGTATGTATATATGTGTGTGTGTGTTTGTATATGAACATGCATATGTGTGTAATATATGTGTTTAGTGTATGTTAATGTGTATATATATATTTGTGTATAGTTTCTTTTTAATATTTTTAATCCAGAGGTGGAGATCACAATGTATTTACTGATATGTAAAGGTATTGAATAAAAAGAATTTCATCAAAATATTGACACCTGACAACAGTTTATTCAATGGTTATTAACAAATTAAATTTTACTTAAAATGCAAATATTGATTTCTCTTGAAATATGCACCTTCCTTCTCTATAAGCAAAGGGAGTTTCAATAAAATCTGCAACTATTCCTCAATAACTCTAAGTATGTCTGTTTTACTGTGGCACCTTTCCTCCCAGAGCTCTTTTTTCTCCTCCGAAAGCAAAGATAAATTTTGCTTCCTGGTCTTTGCAATTACTGGGATTTATTGAATTCTAGCTAGCTAGCTAGCGACTATCTGGATTGGGTAGGAACCCATCAGCAGTCAGTCTTAATCAATTCAATTTTAATATAGAGCTCGAACAGCCTATTCTTGCTTTAATTCAGAACACTTTGATGTATCGTACCCTTTGTGTTTGTGTTGGGGAGCTGATGCGACCAGGAGTGTAAGCAGCTCCGATAGCAGCTGCATATTCTTACTTCATCCAGTCGCTTTGTGCTGTGCTTGCAGAGGTCCTTCTCTTACAAAGCAACAACTGACTCTCCCTTTCCTAAAAGCACGATGGGCAGTTCACTGTGATTGTCCAAGAGTGCATTTGTTTGTGTACATGTCTTAATCTTTCCCACCTAATGGTTTTTATTTGTGACAGGGCAAATCTAAGATTGATAAATTATTTTTAAAAACCTGCATTGCTTGAATATATCCATTCAATAGTTTCTGGAAATCGCTGTTTTAACAAGTTTCTTTTTCTCGTGTGAATGGATCTTGGGATTTGTAGTTGAAATGGCCATTTTGCTGCTAAAAGGGAGCCTTTGCCTGAGCAAAAAGAGGTGAAAACAAACACTGGGTGCTGTCGTTAGTCTCCGACCTTCTCTTATTTTTCAACTGATTTATAATAAATACTGAGAGATAGCTAATAGGTAAGAAGGGCAGCATTCTAGCACAAGAGCTTTGAATTACTTCTTACAATTACTTCTGTCACAGTTTAAACCTACAACCACAAACATTCCAGGCATGCCTTCTATTGTTACAGTATGTACTTGCACAAATGACAGTTGCTCCACAGACAATTTACAGAAAGTGCTTGGCAGGTTTGACTAAACGATGATTAGTAACTGCGGTTTGATAGAAGGAAATGGAAAATATGATTAAATGGTTTGCATTCATAAATATAGATCTTCTAAAATTGCAGACTTCATAGGAAACATTCCACTGAATTGACTTCTTATTGAGGCAAATACATTCAAGGGACGAGGCCAACAATATCCTGGCATTATTATTTTAAAAAGGTTATATTCGCGGGAACCTGGAGAGATGACTGTGTGGTAGGGAGAAGGGGGAACAGCTCAAAGTGGTATTTGAGCTGAATGTGAACCCATGAGACAGAGGGGCAAAAAAAAGAGTGAAAGAGAAAAGATGTTATGAAAGAAAGAATGGATTAAACATAGAACGAGTATGAGCTGTACAATGAGGAAAAAACTTGTACGGCCAAAGGATGTCCAAATCCGTGCGTTTTCCAGCAGGTGTCGTTGGTTAGGGATCAAGAGCAAGAAGTCTTGGTTGATTTATTGTTTTGTTTTTATCAGAGAGCAAAGAAAAATAAATGTCAGAAATTAAGTCTGATAGAAAGTAGTTGTTAAAAAAAAATTCGTGAAAATGCATCACCACCAAATAGGTATTTGTTGAGTCTTTAAAAAAAAATAATATTCAGCAATTTGCTCACCGAGCTTATCAATGAGTAGATAAGCCATACAGGCCCAGGTCTATATTTGACATATATTGAGATAGTTGGGGCACTGTAGCACGTGCTAGTAAGTTCAGTTGGAAGAATATCTTTGTATGTCGTATAAAATTAATGAAAAATCAAACCTATACAGATGTATCAAGGCATTAGTGGGTTTTGACCAATTGCTCATTTTAATGGTCATGATGCGGAGATGCCGGTGTTGGACTGGGGTGGACAAAAGTGAGAAGTCGCACAACACCAGGTTATAGTCCAACAGCTTTATTTGAAATCACAAGCTTTCGGAGCTGCTGCCCCTTCGTCAGGTGAAGTGAAGAAATACATATGGGCACAGCATATATAGTCAGAGAACACTGCCAGACGACTACAGTTAATCTTTCTAACTGCCCTTTATCACACCTCGGCAGAGAGACAATCACGGCAATCAAAGGTGTGGATGGTGTCCAACCAGGTCAGTCAGGAAAACATTACATCAAAGACGATAGCAAAATACAACAATCATTTTAATGGTGATAGTGGTGATGCATTTTTACTAATTATAGCTTTTTGGTGAGCAATGACACTTGTATGCATCTAGCATTGCTGCTGCTTTTTTCCAAAAGCTTCTTTTCATATTTTCTTGTTGTTTATTCCTAACCTAGAGTAGCTTGGGGGAAAAAAATACAAAGCAAAATACCGCGGATGCTGGAAATCTGAAATAAAAACAGAAAATGCTGGAAACATTCAGATGGTCAGGCAGCATCTGCGGGGAGAGAAACGTAGGGTTAACGTTTCAGGCCGATGACCCATCGGAAAGTAATTTGCAGACCATTTGGGGCTGAGGACACCTGTCTCTGTCTTTCTCTCGTGATGGGTTTCCATCATTTCCAGGATCTACCCCGCCTGCCTTGTAAGGGACAGAACCTCCACCCGGCCCTTACAAAAGGAATGTTGTCGGGGAGGCTGGAGCTGGAGTGAACCCGTCGCTAGGGAATCCCTGTATCTGAGTTTCTCCTTGCCCGGCTCAATTTGGATGTGACCTAATACTGGAGGTGTGGGTGTGAGGCCGAGTGAGATGAGGTGTTCCAGCCTCCAGATGAGCAGCAGTGGGCCTCCACCTTGGGGGTTCAGGCCAAGGAACCTGGCCCCTGAAGAATGCCCCAAATTTTTTTTAATCGAGTTTGGCCCCTTAACGCAGTGGCTGATGAAAAATTGCAAGGGGTGTGTGGAGGCGGGCTGGACCATCATCTGGAGATGATGGAGATACACTTGTCATGGCACTTGCGTGCACAGACCCAGTGCAAATTGGGTGCCTTCCCCACTGACCCCAAAAACTCTGGTAGGATCAGCAACTGAGTTCACCGGTGTTGGGTAGTGCTTTACCCATTAAACAGATTCAAACAGCTAGAGACAGTAATATAAACAGAAAATGCTGGAAATACTCTGTTTCTCTCTCCACAGATGCTGCCTGACCTGCTGAGTATTTCCAGCATTTTCTGTTTTTATTTCAGATTTCCAGCATCCGCAGTATTTTGCTTTTGTATTAGAGACAGTAATATGTTTGATGCGGAGATGCCGGTGTTGGACTGGGGTGGACAAAAGTGAGAAGTCGCACAACACCAGTAATATGTTTGATAGAAAGAAGAAAGAAAGACTTGCATTTATATAGTGCCTTTCATGACCGCCAGACGTCTCCTATTATTGACAAAACATTAATCTTAAACACCCTAAACGCCATGCAAAGTAGCGCACATTAGCCCACGTCCAAAACTTACTGTGCGTGGATTTAGTGAGGACCCGTGAAGATGGCTTCTCCAAGCCTATTCATGCCACAGGGTCTCAAAGGTAGCAAGGGGTCTCTTTCTTTCTTTCTTTCTATCTAACCAAGTAAAAACATGGCATCTCTTTATACCATTTTCTTTCATGGTTCTCTTCTTGCTGGATGCAACACTCTATTGCTTTATGATCACCCAGTTGCTCGAACAGATTGCCAACCAGAGACGAGTGGCCCCATGCCTTTTCACACCAGACTGCTACTTCCTATCATTGCTTTTCCCAAGCCCTTCTTCTTAGGCAGTCCCTCGGAACCGAGGATGACTTGCTTCCACATTAAAAATTAGTTCTCAAGTGACTGATGAGTTCAATGCGGGACCTACAGTCTCTGTCACAGGTGGGGCAGACGATGGTTGAAGGGGCAGGTGGGTGGGGTGCTTGGGTTGACGTGCGCTCCTTGTGCTCCTTGCGCTTGGCTTCCGCTTGCTCCCGGCGAAGAGACTCGAGGTGTTCGGCGCCTTCCCGGATGCTTCTCCTCCATTTTGTGTGGTTTTGGGCCAGGGATTCCCATGTGTCAGTGGGGATGTTGCACTTTTTCAAGGAGGCTTTGAGGGTGTCCTTAAATCGTTTCCTCTGCCCACCTGGGGCTCTCTTGTCATGTCGGAGCTCCGAGTAGAGCGCTTGTTTGGGAGTCTCGTATCGGGCATGCGGACGATGTGACCCATCCATCGGAGCTGATCGAGCGTGGTCAAAGCTTCGATGCTGGGGATGTTGGCCTGAGCGAGAACACTGACGTTGGTGCACCTATCCTGCCAATGGATTTGCAGGATCTTGCGGAGGCAATGTTGGTGGTACCTCTCCAGTGCTTTGAGGTGCCTGCTGTACATGGTCCATGTCTCTGAGGCATACAGCAGGGCGGGTATCACTGCTGCTCTGTAGACCATGAGCTTAATGCCGGGTTTGAGGTCCTGGTCTTCAAACACTCTCTTCCTCAGGCGACCGAAGGCTACACTGGCACACTGAAGGCAGTGTTGGACCTCGTCATCGACGTCTGCCCTTGTTGACAGTAGGCTCCCGAGGTATGGAAAGTGGTCCACGTTGTCCAAGGCCTTGTCGTGGATTTTGGTAATTGAGGGGGGCAGTACTTTGTTGTAAACCAACCTTTGATGTGTGCACCTTTTATATCGCTTGCCCTTCGACTACCCCCTGCTGTGATGAAAAGCCTATGTTTCAAAAGCTTTATCTTATCGGCATCATTGAGGGCAAAAGACAGGCTTTTCAAGAACACAATTTAAACCAATTCCGTCTACATTACTGTATTGTCTTTATTAGGAACAAAAGTAACGTAAAAACATATATCCGTTCTGACGAAAGGTCATCGACCTGAAACGTTAACTCTGTTTCTCTCTCCACGGATGCTGCCTGGCCTGCTGAGTTTTTCCAGCGTTTTCTGTTGTTATTTCAGATTTCCAGCATCCGCAGTATTTTGCTATCGTAAAAACATATATCGCTGTTCTTGCAACCATCAGATGCAATCCCAGCATCCTGCAGCTCTTCAGGGGTATTGGAATAAAGGCATTTGGCAGACCTGCCAAGCCAAGTTCGCATCCAGTTCCACATGCTAACCTAACCCTTTCAGCAGCTGAGCCTGCATTGTCTCTTGGGGTGGTGTGGGTGCCAAGTTGATAGCTTAGCCACGCAATGCAGATACATGGCACCACACATTTCTGTGTATAGAGCTTGTCAGTGGTTACAGTGCAGCAGCACAAAACAGCAAAACTCTGGCACATAGATAATTCTGTGAGTTTTGTTATCCACTCCTTTAACATTCTGCCCCATTTCCCTCAGTCAGTAACTCATAACCATGAGTTAATTGAGCTTAACTGAGAAATACAGATGCTGTAGGATCTAGAACACATACAACAAGTCCTGAACACCACTTGATATGAGGACAGACCCAATAACATGAATTGAATCCCAAAGGATGTTTTGAATTTCATTTGATGCCCTCATTCTAGTCTTTGATTTGCTGGATCAAATCACACTGGTGGGCCAAGTGACTTGACTAGAGTGCGGAACTTTACAGCTCAAATGGAAAATAAAAATGCTGAGATAAAAATAAATTAAAAAAAGATATTGGGACCTGTGCAAAGGAAAATATCATTGGGCTGTGTTAAGCGGAGTACTGGGAAGTTTTATAAATGAGAAAATGTATTTAAAAGGTTTCTGGCATTTTGCTCTGCCTCAATCCCATTTTTGTTATTGCATATTCTTGTTGCCAAAGTTGCAGTCCTACAAATTTTCAAAATTTCTCTCTATTTCACTCTCTGGACATAAAGACCCTGCAAGTTCCTTACAATCCTGCAGCGCTAACGATTTAAAATAACTCCAAAATATTAATTCGAACCATTAGTGTCAGCCTTGGCTCCGAGGTAGCACACTTGCCTCTTGAGTCAAAGAAGGAGAGGTTAAGAGAGGTGACCAAAAGTTTGGCCAAAGAGAGGAGTTTTCAGAAGGGTCTAAAGAGTGGCACCTAGGTGGCTGAAGGCTTGGCTGCCAATGGTAGGTGAGGGAGGGGGCATGCAAAAAGCAGGAGTCATAAGAATGTAGAGATGGAGGAGGTCATTGATATGGGGAGGGGTGAGGCCATTGAGGATTAAAAAATTAGTGATAAAAACAATTTGAGGCATTGTAGTACTGAGAGCCAATGTAGGTCAGCGAGGTTGGGGATAATGGGCAATTGGAACTAGCTGTGGCAGAGGATACCAACTGAGTTTTGGATGAACTGAATTTTATTGAGGGTGCCCCAGTCCCTATTAAAACAATTACTCTCTCTCACCCTGGCCATTCCCCCTGGTACGGCTCTCACCTTCACTCCCTTAAGTCCAAGGGACGCAGACTTGAACGGATGTGGCGGACAACTGGTTTAGCCATTCACCGCCAGATCTGGCTGGACCACATAAAGCACTATCGGGCCCTGCTCTTGTCGGCCAAAATTGCTCACTATTCCAGAATCATTCTGGAATGCAAAGATAAACCCCGGCTCCTATTCTCCACTGCTAACCGTCTTCTTAAACACCTCTCCCCTGTCTCCTCCACCCTCACCTCCGACAACAAGTGTGAGGAGCTCATGGACTTCTTTGTCTCTAAGATTGAGACCATCCGTTCAGCTGCCTCTGCTACTTCCCTTCCTTCCCCTAGCCCACCGGGCCAAACTTCCTCTAAGGTTCTTCCCTGCCCTAGCCCTGAACTCACCACTTTCTCCAGTTTCTGTCTGATCTCCCCTCATGACCTCTCCGTGCTCATTTTGTCCATGAGACCCACTTTCTGCTCCCTCGACTCTATTCCCACCAAACTGCTGACCACCCAACTTCCTTTTCTGGCTCCCATGTTAGCTGACATTGTTAACGGTTCTCCTCAAGTACTGTCCCCCTCTCCCTCAAATCTGTCGTCAAAAAAACAACCCTTGACCCCTCCGTACTTGCAAACTACCGCCCCATCTCCAACCTCCCTTTCCTCTCAAGTCCTTGAACGTGTTGTCGCCTCCCAAATCTGTGACCATCTTTCCCGCAACTCCGTGTTTGAATCCCTCCAATCAGGTTTTCGCCCTTGCCACAGTACCGAAACGGCTCTCATCAAAGTCACAAATGACATCATTTGTGACTGTGACAAAGGTAAATTATCCCTCCTCGTCCTTCTTGACTTGTCTTCGGTCTTTGACATGGTTGACCACTCCACCCGTCTCCAGTGCCTCTCCACCGTCGTCCAGCTGGGTGGGACTGCACTCGCCTGGTTCCATTCTTATCTATCTAATCGTAACCAGAGAATCACCTGCAACGGCTTCTCTTCCCGCTCCTGCATTGTTACCTCTGGTGTCCCCAAGGATCTATCCTTGGCCCCCTCCTATTTCTCATCTACATGCTGCCCCTTGGCGACATCATCTGAAAACACAGCGTCAGTTTCCACATGTACGCTGATGACACCCAGCTCTACCTCACCACCACTTCTCTCGACCCCTCCACGGTCTCTAAATTGTCAGACTGCTTGTCCGCCATCCAGTACTGGATGAGCAGAAATTTTCTCCAATTAAATATTGGGAAGATCGAAGCAATTGTTTTCGGTCCCCGCCACAAACTCCATTCCTTAGCCACTGACCCCATCCCTCTCCCTAACATCTGTCTGAGGCTGAACCACACTTTTTGCAACCTTGGTGTCATATCTGACCCTGAAATGAGCTTCCGACCACATATCCGCAGCAGAACAAAGACCACCTATTTCCACCTATAACATCGCCTGTCTCCACCCTTACCGCTGCTTATCTGCTGCTGAAACCCTCATCCATGCCTTTGTTACCTCTAGACTTGACTATTCCAACGCACTCCTGGCTGGCCTCCCACATTCTACCCTACGTAAATTCTACCCAACATAACTCAGGCTGCCCATGTCCTAACTCACACCAAGTCCCGTTCACCCATCACCCCTGTGCTCGCTGACCTACATTGGCTCCCGGTTAAGCAACGCCTCAAGTTCAAAATTCTCATCCTTATTTTCAAATCCCTCCATGGCCTCGCCCCTCCCTATCTCTGTAATCTCCTCCAGCCCCACAAACCGCGCCCCTCCCCCACCCCCCACCACGAGATATCTGCGCTCCTCTAATTCTGCCCTCTTGAGCATCCCTGATTATAATCGCTCAACCATTGGTGGCCGTGCCTTCTGTTGCCTAGGCCTTAAGCTCTGGTATTCCCTGCCTAAACCTCTCCGCCTCGCTACCTCTCTTTCCTCTGTTAAGACGCTCCTTAAAACCTACCTCTTTGACCAAACTTTTGGTCACCTGCCCTAATTTCTCCTTAAATAACAACAGAAAACGCTGGAAAAACTCAGCAGGCCAGGCAGCATCCGTGGAGAGAGAAAGAGAGTTAACGTTTCAAGTCGATGACCTTTCGTCAGAACTGTGAAGAGCCGGAAATCAAATAGATTTAATGCCAGAGTAAAGCTGGGAAAAGGGGGAGGGGATAAAAGAACAAAGGGGGAGATGAAGAGACATTAAGAGACATTAAGAGATATGCAAGGCTAGAGGTGGTGTTAATGTGACAGATTAAGGCTGAAAGAAGTGTGAAATCCACTGGCAGAATGAAGGACAGCTGCCAGCTTCTAGGAGGAAAAAAAAGGTGGGGGGGGGCAAATAAAAGGGTGGAAAAAATAAAATATAAATGTGATTGGAGCTGAGGTTATGATCTAAAATTGTTGAACTCGATATTGAGTCCAGAGGGCTGTAGCGTGCCTAAACGAAAGATGAGGTGCTGCTCTCCTTATGTGGCTCGGTGTCAAATTATTTGCCTTATAATACTGCTGTGAAGCGCCTTGGGACATTTTACTACGTTAAAGGTGCTATATAAATACAAGTTGTTGCTTTTGTTGAGGGTGGAAGATGTGAGCCCAGCAAGAAGAACATTGGAATAATTCGGGTAGATTTTGACTTTGTGTGATAGTGATAGTGTAAAACAGGTGATCAAGAATCAGCAGCCCTTTTTATTTCTTTCCCGATTTTCATTTAAAAGTGAAATAAAAATTGAGAGAGATGTAAAACGGGCTACCTATTCGCTATCACCTGTTTTACACTATCACACAAAGTCAAAATCTACCTCATTGGGCTGGATTTTGTGAATGGGGACGTGATGGAGGCGGGACTCCCACTTTTTGGGTTGTAGTTCCGCCTCCATCGACTTGTGGCCAACCCACTGTATTTTCCCTTGATTGACCTTGTTAAGCCCGCCCAGTGGGCTTAGCAGGCCAATCAAGGGTCCCTTGGATACAGGTGACGTCAGCCATTGAAATTTCATCTGTCAAGAGCTTTTGACAGATGAAATTTCAGCGTTTGACAGCTCTGTGAAGTTGTCAAACACTGACAATATAATTTCTAACTTGAGTCCCTGTACTTAGACTCAGTTAGAAATCAATCCAGCACAGAAAGCAGAAACTGCAGCTTTTGACAGCTCCGCAGCCATTCTGCTTTCTGTGCCGGTGAGCTGAGGGACTCCCGAGAACTGAAGGAAGGAAGCCTGCAGGACAAAGTTAAGGTAAGTACAAGTTCTTAAAACACTTTACACACACCAAACACACTTACCTCTGCACTCATGCACCCATCACTCACCTGCACACCGGACATCTTGACCCCTCCAGACCGACGGTCCGCCTCACTAAATCGGCGTGGTTCGGACCTGTCGGGAAGCCCACACTTCAGGGCTAAAAATAGGGATTAGGCAAAAAACTGCCTGTTAACTACCTGTTAACAGGCAGTTTATTGGCACTAATCCCCTTCCCGCCTCGGGGAGGCGGCTCCCAGCACAGGTCGGGTACATGGGGGCGGGATGGGTTCGGGACCCCCGAATCTGCTATTTTCCCACCCCACACTCCTCCAAACCCGCCTCCACGGGCCAGTGAAAATTGAGCCCATTGAGTCTGGAGGTGACAAAGGCATGAATAAGGTGGGCACTGTTATCCAGGTGGAAGTAGGTGATCTTTGCGATGGTGAGGATATGGGGGTGGTAGCCTAGCTCGGGATTGAATGGGACGCAACTGCCTGGTTGAGCCTGAGAGAGTGGTTGAGGATGGTTTAGCCTGAGAGGGTGGTTGAGGGGTGGGCTGGAGGCAGTGGTGGGGGTCTGGAGTTTGTGGCAAGGACCAAAGGCAATGTCTTCAGACTACCCAATGTTTAATTGGAGGAAGATATGGCTTATTTAGAACTGAATGTTAGACAAGCACTGGAGGAGTCAAATGAGGTGGTGAAGAGATGGAGCTGGGTGTCATCAACATAAACATGGAATCTGACCCCATGTCTGTTGATGACGTCTCCAAGAGGCACCATCAAAATGAGGAAAATAAGGGGACCAAGGATGGATCTTTGGGGAACTTACGAGGTGATGGTGTCGGGCTGGAGAAGATAAGCAATTGCTAGGGATGCTCTGGCTACGATTGAATAGATAAGAATGGAACACCGCAAGGGCAGTCCCACGGTGCAGGGCAACGAAGGAGAAGTATTATAGGGGATGGTGCAGTCAACTGTGTTGAAGGCTGCAGAGATGGCCTGGACAGTGCCGAATCATTCAGGGTGTATTGAAATCTAGGATTACATTTTTATATAGTCCCCATAAGTTGCAACCCTGAGCATACTTGAGGTGTACGTACCCAAAATGCTCACATCTGCAAAGAGTCTATTTTTGTAACAGACTGCATGGCCAGACCATTTGGCATTGCATGCTAA
Organism: Squalus acanthias; assembly: GCA_030390025.1. Lineage (NCBI taxonomy): Eukaryota > Metazoa > Chordata > Chondrichthyes > Squaliformes > Squalidae > Squalus > Squalus acanthias. Next base: position 6,758,479 of record CM059430.1, read on the forward strand.
TTTAAGGGCCTATCTGTGAATATGCATATGCAAGAAGTGTAGAATGATACTGGGAATGTACAAGAGGAAAGTATCAAAAGAAGAAAAATAGCTCTCCCTAGGAGGTGAATTTTCTAATGCAAGCAGTGCACAATGGTCTTAATACGTGTGGAAGTGATGGAAGGTGCATCATCAAACATTGGGCTAAATTTTAATGGGGAAGGCGGGTTGGGAGTCGGGAGGGGCTCCGAAGCGGTCCCCCTGCAGGCCCTGATGAATTTAATGGCAGGGCCTGATTTGCATGGGAATCCTCTGTTTCCCACCTGCAGCCAGCCAGATTGAGAGGCTGGCTGGCTCGGGGCGGGTAGGCCTGCGGCACTGGGCTACAGAGAGGAGGGAGGGAGGGATCACGTGTGGGCCGGGGGGTGGTTGGAAGAGCGTGGAGTGGGCCGGGACCAGCGCTGGGGGGGGGCGCGGGGATCGTATAGGATCAGGGAATGGGACCAGCACGGGGGTGGGCGCAGTTGGTCGGGTGAAGATCAGGGGGCCAGAGGAGCAGGGGTGGGGTGAAGATCAGGGGGCCAGAGGAGTGGTGGGTGGGTGGGGAGGGGAAGTTAGGGAGCATTTGGCGGCCGGAGGAGCAAATCGGGGCCGGAGGAGCATGGGTTGATCGGAGGCCTTGTGGGGGTTCTCCGATCATGGGGGGGGGGTGGGGGTTGTGATAGGCAGGGACGCTGGATCCAGGAGGTAAGTGTAAAGGCACTTACCTCCTGGATCCAGCAGTCCACGCCTTACATATCTGGCGGGTTTCACTAGGCCTGCAAAACCCGACCAGCTGAAATTAAATTCAAAATGAAGGTTAAAGCAGAGGCTTTCAGCTCATTATAATATTTAAATAGACGACCCGCCTCCTGGCTGCCCGCCCCCTCCCCATCCTGCCTCCGTTAAAACCGCAAGTGGGCAGATTGGAGGCGGGTTCTGGTCGGGATTGAGATTTTTAACACTTTCACTTCCCACACTTTAATCCCAACCCACCCATTTTGTTAGGTCAAAATTCCCCTGGTTGGGTGGAAAATAAAACAGGGAAGTGAGAATGAAGAAGTGGAGGAGGTAAGGATGCCAAAAATAGTGTTTGTTTTTGGATACAGAAGATATAAAAAATAACCAGACACCCCAATGATACACGGTGTGTTCACATGATCCGGTTCATAGAAACATAGAAACATAGAAGATAGGAGCAGGAGTAGGCCATTCGGCCCCTCGAGCCTGCTCCGCCATTCGATGAGATCATGGCTGATCATCCAAATTCAGTACCCTGCCCCTGCCTTCTCCCCATATCCCTTGATACCTTTAGCTTTAAGAAATATATCCAACTCATTCTTGAATATATTTAATAACTTGGCCTCAACTACCTTCTGTGGTAGAGAATTCCACAGGTTCACCACTCTCTGGGTGAAGAAATTCTTCCTCATTTCTGTTCTAAATGGCTTACCCCTTATCCTTAGATTATGACCCCTGGTTCTGGACTCTCCGACCATCGGGAACATTCTTCCTGCATCTAGTTTGTCCAGACCTGTCAGAATTTTATATGTTTCGATGAGATCCCCTCTCATTCTTCTATACTCCAGCGAGTATAAGCCCAATCGACCCAATCTCTCCTCATACGTCATTCCTGCCATCCCAGGTATCAGCCTTGTGAATCTTCGCTGAACTCCTTCATAGAGGATTAGAAACCAAAACCAGAGTCCGCCCATCTCTCCGATCCCATTGCACTCCAACTGCTGCAAATCCAGGAAACTCTTTTTGAATCATCCATCAGGATCCTCATCTGGCAACAATTAGGCCAGGTGAATGAAGACATTATGTAATCTGACAACCTGGTGGGTGGCTTGAGCAAAATAATGGCAGAAGGCTGTGTTCTTCTAGGTAATGGCAAGAAACTGGAGAGTACTGAAGTGCAAAGGGATCTGGGGGTCCTGGTGCACGAAACTCAAAAGGTTAGTATGCAGGTGCAGCAAGTGATTAAGAAGGCAAATGGAATGTTGGCTTTCATTGCTAGGGGGATAGAATATAAAAATAGGGATGTATTGCTTCAGTTGTACAAGGTATTGGTGAGACCGCACCTGGAATACTGCATACAGTTTTGGTGTCCTTACTTAAGGAAAGACATCCTTGCTCTCGAGGCAGTGCAAAAAAGGTTCACTCGGTTAATCCCGGGGATGAGGGGGTGGTCATATGAGGAGAGGTTGGGTAGATTGGGACTCTACTCATTGGAGTTCAGAAGAATGAGAGGCGATCTTATTGAAACATATAAGATTGTGAAGGGGTTGGATCGGGTGGATGCGGGGAAGATGTTCCCGATGACGGGTGAGACTAGAACTAGGGGACATAGTCTTAGAATAAGGGGCTGCTCTTTCAAAACTGAGATGAGGAGGAACTACTTCACTCAGAGGGTGGTAGGTCCATGGAATATGCTGCCACAAAAAGCTGTAGAAGCTACATCATTAAATAAATTTAAAACAGAAATAGACAGTTTCCTAGAAGTAAAGGGCATTAAGGGTTATGGGGAGCGGGCAGGAATTTGGACATGAGTCTAGGTTCGGATCGGTCATGGCCCTGTGGGTAGTGGAGCGGGCCCAGGGACCGTGTAGCCTGATTCTGCTCCTATTTCGTGTGTGCAATTCTGTTAGATGCAGGAGATGGTTCTGTGATAGTAGATAGTAGATTGGCGGTTAGGATCAGATCAGCCGTGATCTTATTGAATGGCGGAGCAGGCTCGAGGGGCCGATTGGCCTACTCCTGCTCCTATTTCTTATGTTCTTATGTATAAAGATACAAAGCTAGTGGGGGCAAAATTGATCTTTGGCAGTAGCGCAAAATGGGCGATAATGAATCGGCAGCCTGTTTTACATCCCGCCAGATAAGATGGGGTGTAAAATGGGCTGCCGATTCGCTATTGCCCGTTTTACGCTACCGCCAAAGACCAACCTCACCCCCAGTGTACCTTCCAGCCTTGATGTGTGTGGAGCAGTCGAACTCTGTAACCTTTAGTCTTTCTCCGGAGCCCTATCAATAAGTCATCATCATTTATTATCAATGTCCGCATCTACTGATGAAAGCAAGAAGTATTTCTAGGGCTGCCCAATTATAATTGTAGTAGTTGACTCAGTGATGACTTCATTGATCTGTAAATAGTTACCACTATTTGTTTGTTATGGATCAATAGAGGTGTAGGTAGTATTTGGCAGTACTGCAGTATACGGAAATTCTGTGGGGTAATTTTGGAAATAAAAATCAGGAGAAATATAAAATGGGCTGCCGATTCGCTATCACGCACTTACACTATCGCACAAAGTCAAAATTATCCCCTTTGGGTTGACCAGATCAAAGTGGAGCCCTTACACAAAGATCACAAAAAAGCAGGAGAAAATGGAGACGGTGGCTTTGCTTTTCCATTCTCCTCTTTCTCCGGTCATACGTGGACTAAGCTATCTTTGTTTTTTTTCTTTCATTTGTTGTATTGATGCATACAAATTTAATATACAGTTTGGCTACATTTTTGACATCAATCAAACCTGCCTACAAAATTTGGCTTTGTCGGCTCACTAGAAAATTGCAGGAGGGAAAATGTTTCCTTGTACGCAGTTCCTTTTAATACTTTCTGGATGTAGTTTGAGATGGTGGGGCAGTTTTTTTTGGGGGGCACGGCCAAAACTCAATCTAGAAAAATATGGAAGACCCAAGTGGTATATATTACACACGTTTTTTTATGTTTTTTTGAATCCATTTCGTGGCATGTGTTATGGTGACTAATTGCAATTCAGTATGGAACAGAGGTATCTAGCTTACAGAAAGAAGACAAAGCTTTTGTGATTTGTGGATATCTTAACAGCAAGGTCATAAGTCAATTCTGTTTTAGAAACAAGATGACAGGCATTTCCTATTCTGTTTATTATGCTTGTACTTTTCTAGTTTTGGCTGACTTTATTATGCCATGTGGTGTAGTAACTTGAATTTTAAAAATAAATTATTTCCACAGCTGCCATCTGTTGTATTATTAAACAAAAAAATGATACTGCTGACTCGACATTGATAATGTTGTAAGTAAAGTATGAGAAGTCGCACAACACCAGGTTATAGTCCAACAGTTTTATTTGAAATCACAAGCTTTCGGAGCGCTGCTCCTTCGTCAGGTGAAGTGAAGAGATGTATATAGGCACAGCATATATGCTGTGCCTATATACATCTCTTCACTTCACCTGACGAAGGAGCAGCGCTCCGAAATCTTGTGATTTCAAATAAAACTGTTGGACTATAACCTGGTGTTGTGCGACTTCTCACATTTGTCCACCCCAGTCCAACACCGGCATCTCCACATCGTAAGTAAAGTAGGTTTGGGTCATCTTTTCTCAGGCGTTACAAACAGGAAAGGCAAGAGTGATCACTGGTCTGAAATTCTAAAATAACAACAGTTGATTGAAATCAGCTTTTAGGCAACGCACACTTTATCCAAGTATAAAACAAAAGCAAAATACTGCAGATGCTGGAAATCTGAAAAAAGAAAGACTCAGCAGGCCAGGCAGCATCTGTGGAAGTTCTGTTGAGAGGTCATTGACCTGAAACATTGGCCCAAAAATTCGTGAGGGAGCCTTCGTGCGAGGGTAAGGCTTCCCCGCGATCTCTCACTGCGCGCTGGCTTTTTCAGTCCGAGCTCGCACGAACTTGATGTTCTGGACAGCAACTGTGCAGGGCTTCCGTATCCCACAGGCGTAGTTAATTCGTGCGAGCTGTGGGATCACGTGATTCAGTTAGAGCCAATGGCAGCACACCATCTTTCATTCATAGCTTTCACATAAGTGCTGTGAAAGCTATGAATCTTTACCCCCCAAAAGAACAGCTAAACCTCAATTAAATTTAAAAAAAAACATCACATTAATAAAATAAGTATAGTTAAATAAATTAACCATTTTAAACAAAAAATTAAATTTTTGAAAAAATTTAAAATCTTTTAAAAAGTTATAAAAATAAACTTACCTGTCTTTAAAGTCTCTAAAAAAGATATACCTGTTAAAAAAAATTCAAAATAATACTTAATTAACTACTTACCTTGTTAAAAGAGGGTCTTACGCCTCCTTTCTTTATGTCTAAAATCTTCCATGCTTACCTGCGCGTTCAAAGCACTAAGTGCACTGCGTGCGCGCAGCCTGTAGCGCGCACGCGGTTCACCTAGGAACCGCCCCCTTTTGAATTCACCAAGTGCCGGTTTTCAGCGCATGCGCAGTGCATGCAGAAAACCGGCAATTGGAGACAGAATACGCGAGAGTACACAGTGCGTACTCTCGCGTAGCGGCACTAATTTTTGGGCCATTAACTCTGTTTCTCTTTCCACAGATGTTGCCTGACCTGCTGAATGTTTTCCAGCATTTTCTGTTTTTATTTCTTCCAAGTATTATTGGAATCTTTACAATTGCTTCAGCCTCTCCTCTAGAGGACCATATTGTTACCTAAATGACGCCAGGTTTATAATGGCATTGCTATGAGTAGTGCACTGAGATGCTCATGTGTAGCAGGCCAGCACTACCCTGTCCTCAGAGTACATGATTCAGGTCTAAGGATGCAATAAACATTGACTGAGATTGTCTAGTATTCTCAGCTGCTATCTGCAAATACTGCAACAAATTATTTTCCTCTGAAGCAATATATTAGTTATATTACTCTGAACAACAAGATCTCATCATTTTCTCTTGTACTCTGCACCTCCACCTCTACTCTGAAATATAAATAGGCACATGCATTTGATGATTTCCAAACCTGGGGGAAATATTTGTTTCCCTAATTGTTTCTTTTATTTCAAAATGGGCACTGAGTGCCCCCCGTCTTGTGGCACATAGCACTTAGCAGGAAATACAGAAGCTTTGACTAAAGAACGTTACAGTAATTGCTTCCCTGGGTCTCAACACCCACCATGATTGTAAATCCGTGACTGTTAATTCAGGTGAACTTTTGTTCACCCTAAGCTATTAAATAGGTGATCTGTTTTGTGGGACAGGATGAAAAATTCTCCAGTTCGCCAAGTAACATAACCCTTGCCAATTATCTTTTCTTCGCCCATCAACTCTATTGATCGGACATTTGTATAACTGTGAGCTCACTTCCAAAATGTCTTTAATGTCTTCTTAGACTCTACATCTACAGGCAATCTTTACTGAGCTATATAATAGCTTTTAGTCATGGAAAAATTACTGAAAGTCAAAGTATTAGCCTGTATGTTTCCGTCTTTCTTGCACAAACAGACATATCATTCAAATACACACTTATAGGATTTAGAGGGATGGGAATGAACCATTTGCCAGATTAATTTTGAAACATCTTTTATTCTCACAGTTCAGGAAATACAAAAGCATCCGTTAATGACTTGCATTCATATATATCTTCTGTTATTTTGTTTATTAAACCTTTGGTCAGCCGTGGCTCAGTGGGCAGCACTCTCACCTCTGAGTCAGAAGGTTGTGGGTTCAAATCTCACTCCAGAGACTTGAGCACAAAAATCTAGGCTGGCATTCCAGTACAGTGCTGAGGGAGTGCCGCACTGTCGGAGGTGCCATCTTTCGAATTAGACATTAAACTGAGGCCCCATCTGCTCTCTCAGGTGGGCGTGAAAGATCCCATGACACTATTTCGAAGAAGAGCAGGGGAATTCTCCCTGGGTGTCCTGGCCAATATTTATCTCTCAATCAACATAACAAAAACAGACTATCTGGTCATTATCACACTGTTTGTGGGAGCCTGTTGTGCGCAATTGGCTGCCACGTTTCCTACATTACAACAGTGGCTAGCTACCCTTCAAAAAAAAAGTACTTCATTGGTTGTAAAGTGCTTTGGGACACCTTGAGATTGTGAAAGGCGCTATATAAATGCAAGTCTTTTATGAAAACTTGGACACAGTAATCAACAGAATACAACATAAATAAGTTATTAGCAGTATATGTTGGTGAAGATCAAAACCTAATGAGGTATTTACATGATTGTAGGCTTTTGGGCTTCAAAACTATCCCCACTAAATTTGGTCATCCCAAGGATCCCTAAATTCCATAAAATATCCCGATTTCAGTACTTTAATCTAGCAACCAGACCCCACTGTTGATTTTGATTGTAGACCAGCCCTACTGGCTCCATTCTGGAGAATCGCAACTGAGTCCTTGTTCCATCTGTGCAAGTTGATTTAGCAGATTGCTAATATAAATGCTAATAAAAATCTGTTTAACTATCACTTTCCGGAAGCAGGTAGTAGATTTGTGTACCAGAAACCAAAAGAAGATGTAAATTTGTTTTTAACAAATTGGGATCATCATCCGACCTAAATTTTTTTACTTCCCGCTTGGCTGATTAAAAACAAAATGTGTGCTGAAGGTGGATTTAAAAAAAGATGGCGTTAACCAAGGAGACTCTGTGTTAGAACTATAACCCCAGTTATCATCATAGTTCTGTTCATTTTGCCATGATGCTAGCTCATTGTGAGGCTAGGCAGCACTATGGCCTAGTCGAAATAACTGCAGTAACAGCTACAAGATGATATATATTGTATCCAGCAAGTTGAGTGATGTTCATGCTGGGCAATAGAATACTTCTCAATTTATTGTTTATTGCATTCTGTGTCAGCACTAAGTGCTCCTGGGTCAGGGATGGGACAGGTAGAATGCACAGTTAAGGTCGCATTACACTACTCTCAACAATGTGCCTTAGCACAAACTTCAGATTAGAATCCCAAACAATACCACTCTGAACTGAAAGCTGAAAATACAGTTTCCATATAACTGTCAGCCTGATGGCTTCACTGCGTGAGATGGGCAATTAAAGGCAAATTACAGATATGTTTGAGCTGTGGACTTGCATCTGAGCCTGGCTAAACTATTTTTACTTAGCACCATTACAGCCATCCATTATCTGCAGTGCATTGAAATCCAGGTCCTGAAGATGAAAGGACAGCATTGAAGTACACGGCGCTACCGAGTCCTCCGTATATTATTGTCCCTTTTGTAGAAATGTTAATGTTACTTTGTGATAATGAACCTAGTACGAGAGCATTAAATTTGGGTTTTAGATTATTTTCTCAAGACAGCGTTTCCACTTCCTTTAAGCATCTTAAAACCAATTATGTGTCTTTTTTTTTTACAAATTTATTGTTAAGGCATCTAATCAGTCTTATCTGACCTTTTTGAGTATCCATTGCATCTCCACAGTGACTCTGGTTCAAAATAATTTGTATCTTATTAAGCCCCTTTGTTTTGAAGTTAAAGTTAGCTTTTTTGAATTTATTAATTTGGCAGGTAAAATTTGACTGTGTCAGTTTTGTAGCCTCATGGGGTCAAGGGTTTCTCTGTGGACTATGTGTAGTGAAGTCATAAAGATGTTCCTTACGAACAAGTTCACGATTTCATGACGCACTTTGCACCAAGGAAATCTTCCCCCGTGATTCTAACTGTGCAGAAGTGTCTAGAAGAGTGAGTTTGTAGCAAAGCAAAACCAGTGCAGCTTTTGTTCATCATTTGTGTTCGATGCTTGCCCACCCAATGGCATTTTATATGTCAGATGGTCTCCTGTCTTTTTCTAACCCTACTCTAATAATATCCAAAGCACCAAACGGAAATAGGGCTTGGGGTGGGGTGTAAATACATAGGAGTAAGAAGAAGTATTTTATTTAGCATTGTTTCAATTTTAATTGTTTATTATTGTTAAAAGCATTACTTTTGTTGGAAAACTTTCGGGTGGGGGAAAAGTCAGGATGGCTGCTCAAACCAAGTTCACAATATGTTTGGAGTGAGTTGATTATTGGCTTTGTCGACTGCTCATGTTTTATTTGGTGTTTTTGTATGTCCTTCATATTTAGACATGCATAGATGTTACAACACAGAAACAGGCCGTTCAGTCCAACAGTCTGTGTTGCCATTTGCTCTCCATGCCAGCAAATAGCCCTAATTTTGTTTGTCCACCTTGCTCATTTATCCCTTCATCCCCTTTTCCTTCATCCACCTCTTCAATCTAACCTTGAATGTTAACGTAGTTTCTGCCTCAACTACCAACCCTGGAAGGGAATTCCACATCCTCACAACTCTTTGTGTGAAGAAGTTTCTTTGGTCCTTTGTTCTATATCCCCTCAATTACTGGAAACGAACATAGAAACATACGAAAAGATGAACAGAAAAAGACAGGCTGGTCCGTCAAGTCTGTCCCATTCAGTCATGCTTCAACGAAGAAGCACGACCCCCAATACTCCCCACCCACCAGCAGCCATGTAATCTCCTGGGAGAGGCAAACAAACAGATAAAACAAATCCAAAAGCCAGTTCAAGTTTATATGCAGTACAGGCTGAGGAGCTGGGAGAGACAAAACTGAGGTGCTACAGCACCCCCTGTGGTGGGAGGGTGTAATTACAGCATCAAATGTTTACAGAGGCAGTTTCCATTATATATGTGGACATAGGAATTTCTAATGGGAAAAGTTGACAACAAGGAATAAGATTTTGTAGACAGGAAGTGCACACTGATGTCAGTTTTTTTTCATCCAGATAGACGTATACTGGCAGATTCCCTGTGGTGTTGCTTATGTTGGAAGATACTGCAATACTTGGTGCAGGGGACGTTGGGATCATGGGGTTTGGCAACAATGAGGTAGAGGCAGAATGTGATGTTCAGCAGTGGTGCAGAGGCGGGGGTGATGTATTGATTTTCGAGTGTTGAAGTGGAGGAAGTACAGTGGTTTGCAGCATTGAAGTAAGGCTCATTTTTTTGGTAGTACTGAGGAGAGGGAAGATCTTGAGGTTCGGTATTGTGATGTAGCTCGCTCAGCTGCATAATTAAATCTCTCAACAATAACTGATTTGGAATTCTAAATATAAACAAAATCATCAGGGCTGTAAATCACTTCCCATTTGTCTATAAAGTTAAAATATATTAGTTTAAATGTCAAAAAAAGTTTCTTGCATTCATCTTCCAGCCTGTTTTGAAATCATTTGGGAAAAACATACCAAAAATACTGTTATAGCCTGAGCAAATGCAGAAAAATTAAATACATTTTCAGCAAATAATAATTATTTATGATTTCTAAGTATGAACAAAATAAAATTCAGGTGGCATAATCACTCCTGTCTCAGAGTTAGTCTTTGTCTCTGAAGTAAGTATTAATTCATTTTCCAGCTTGCTTTGTCATTTACAAAAACAAAGAGACTCAGCAAACCCATTAAAGCATGAGGAATGGCAGACTTCCAATTGCACTGAATCATGTTTATGCATCTGGGAAAAATCTTTGCACTATATGTGCTTAGTGCTCAGAGTGCATCATCTTGGTAATTATAGGCACAGGTGTAATTGGTGGCTCCTTTGAACTGATCAAGTGATAGTGCTGAAAGCCCTGGCTTTTGAGAGAGGCTTAACAACAACAACTTGCATTTATATAGCACCTTTTAATGTAGTAAAATGTCCCAAGGCGCTTCACAGGAGCCTTTACAAATAAAATTTGACACCAAGCCACGCAAGGAGATATTAGGACAGATGACCTAAAGCTTGGGAAAAGAGGTAGGCTTTTAAGAGCATTGTAAAGGAGGAGAGTGAGGTAGAGAGGTGGAGAGGTTTAAGGATGGAATTCCAGAGCTTAGGGCCTAGGCAGCTTAAGGCACGGCCACCATTGGTGGAGCGTTTAAAATCGGGGATGCACAAGAGGCCAGAATTGGAGGAGCGCAAAGATCTCAAATGCTTGTAGGGCTGGAGGAGGTTACAGAGATAGGGAGGGAAGAGGCCGTGGAGGGATTTGAAAACAAGGATGAGAATTTTAAAATTGAGTCGTTGCTGGACTGGTAGCCAATGTCGGTAGAAGAGCACAGGGGTGACTTGGTGCGAGTTAGGACACGGGCAGCAGAGTTTTCGAGGAGCTCAAGTTTATGTAGGGTGGAAGATGGGAGACTTCTGCTGAGGAGAGCGTTGGAATAGGCAAGTCTAGAGCTAACAAAGGCATGGATGAAGCTACTCAGACCGAAATCATGTTTTTAATGTGTTAGAAACTTTATTTTAACCCTGTAATTGGCAGGATAAGGGTAAAAAAATGACACAAAGTTATTTCGTGTGACTTAATTGATCTGCTTTGTTTTTTCGGTAGATGTTGGTCCATGCTTGATTCATTGCTGGTTGGTTTCCTTTTAATTCATGCATTTGTTAGCCGTTGAGTTGCCGTTTTATAAATAAAATTTAAGTCAAAAGCGTGACTCAAGAAGTGTAATGTGAAAGCGTTAATGAATCCAAAAGTATGACGCCAAAGTGTAATGCTAAAGTCACAGCTTGTACATTTTTAAAAACATCTCACAGATATAAGGATGGATTTTTCTGCCTCTGCCCCCACCACCCCCCCCCCTCCCCATTCCCAATGCTGAATCGAATCTGGTGCCAATAGAAGGGGCAGAACCGTTACATGCTCTCCAACAGCATCGCTTGTCTTTTCTCCTTGCTGTCTTAAATCAGTTTGATTTCTCTGTCAGCATACAATTTACCCCGGTATACATCATTATCCTTGTGGAATTCAGAGCCATATATAAATCATAAAAAGTATTAGGGAATTATCAGATTTCATTCAGTGGGTAGATGTAGTTAAGACACAGATCAGCCATGATCTAATTGAATGGCGGAACAGGCTCGAGGGACTGAATGGCCTACTTGTGCTCCGATATTAATTACGTGTCAAGCAGGTTGGATTGCTTGACTGAATTAGCACTCAAACATGATCATGAATTGATGCTCTATATCCGCTGCTGCTGAATGCCTCGTCAACATCCGGATCTTTTCACAGGTGTTTAGTTTTTGGTTGGTAACTGTGCTCTATTATTATGCTTCATAGATGGAACTTTGAGGATTCTGGCTTGAAGGTGATTATTTTGATGTTAGTCCTTCAGTCGCAATAAAGCAAAGATTTAGGAATGCATTTTCACTTTAATGTCTATCTGTACATGTGTTTATTTGTAAAGAAAATCTCTTCAACCAATTGAACCTACCCAGTGAAACTTTGTAGACTTCATTTGTGTTGAATCCATGATCCTATCACTCAGAACATATTGATTTTTCCAATCCATATGCCCAGTGATAGAACAAGAAGCAATATGGGACCTCAAAAGTCATGCCAGCACTGATGTATTGTGTAGTAATTTAAACTGAAGAATGTTGTTCAGGAAAGCCAATGAATACTTTTCCATTCAGTCTTGGGACTATATATGTATCAAAGAAGTGGCTTTGTGTTTTATAGCTCATAATACTGCAACGTGGACAGAATAATTTCTGCTGTATTTCACCGTTTCGTAATGTATTAATTAGTTGGCAAACATATAACTAAGCCTGAAGGGGGCGCAACAGAAGAATATAAAGCATAAATTAGGATAGGCCTTTCAACTCATCTAGCTTGGCCTGTTATTTAGGTCTATGCTTAGGATCCACTCCAATATATCTTGGTGCCAAGATTATGGGGGTAATTCTCACCTTCACAGCTTGGGCAGTAAATTGGCAGAGTGATCACCCAGCTGTTGTAGAACCTGCCTGATATTCATTTTCATTGAAATTAATGGGATGAAAATTGGGCGGGTTCTCTAATAGGTGGGCGACCTGCTAAATTACCACCCAGGTGGTGAAGGCGCAACTGACCCCCTCTCCTACAACCTGTTGAACCAAGAATCTGACCCTTCGGTTTTTTTTTGAATACTTGAACTGAGTTTGTATTCACACCGCACAGAAGGCGGCCATTCAGCCCATCTTGCCTGTGCCGGCTCCTTGGTAGAGCTATCCAATTATTAATCCCACTCCCCTGCTCTTTCCCCATAGCCCTGTAATTTTTTTCCCTTCAAGTATTTATCCAATTCCCTTTTGAAAGTTACTATTGAATCTGCTTCTACCACCCCTTCAGGCACTGCATTCCAAATCATAAAAACTCGCTGGTTACTGACCCTTCTGCACTGGATACAGTCTATTCTTATCTGCTTATCAAAACCGTTCATGGATTTTGAACATCTCCATCAAATCTGCTCTTAACCTTCTCTGCTCTAAGGAGAACATGCTATGCTGGGTGCCAGTTGATTTCATAAGTTAATTGTAATGCTTCATCTACACTGCAGCCACTTATCTGAGACTAGCAGCTGCAGTGTGGGTTCCAGGCAGGCAGTATTCTGATTATATTGCCTGGCTGGAACATGCACACCTTCTAAATTCCAATCACTTTTAGTTTAAATTCTGTATTTGAAATGTTTGAATGGCTGGCGTGACTGTTCAAATCCCATACAAGTGCGGAGGTGCTCTTCCAAGAGTTACATGTTAAATCTTTAGAATGTGCAGGCGGCAGCATCTGCACTGCCTAAACATTTCATTTGACTCCCAGCAAGTTTAAAGAGTGTTCAAGAGGTCAAAGGGACTAATCTGGGTACTATTTAATCCTGGTTTAACACCATATTGAGGAGTACCCCTCCAGGGAGACTCGTACCACTTCTCTCAAGAATTGGCTCGGGCCCGGATTCGGATTTGAACTGCGATTTCACTATGAAATCTCTACGCAGCAATGCTAAAGTTGTAAGGGCTGATTTTTTTACAAATGTGCGCTACCAATTAGGAGCCTCTCCTGCCAACCATGCACACTCCCCACGATGTTTCATTCATTAAAATGACTGGACAGTAAAGTGACTGATTTCCTGATGTGCGTGGCTAATGGAGAAGACTCCCTGACGGTACAATACATATGTGAAATCAGCGCTGTAGTGTAAATGGGAAACAGCTGCTCCTTAAATTATATTTATCTTTACATTTCTGCAGTTTATAATCTAATTCCCTACTCTTTAGTTTGAAACATTGCATATTCAGCCTATTGATTACCGTCATAATTTTAAAACATTGATTGCTTTGTTGCTCCTAGCACATTGATTTAACACCCAATGCAATTCTTCATGCCCTTGCTTAGATCCTTTCTGTAAGATGATTAGTAGTTAGCATCAGGCCTGCACTCCACATCTTTTGAGAACTGATTCATAATAGTGCTGGTTTGTATGGCTGAGGTTTTCTGCTGTGTGCTCACTAGCCTAGCCAGCAATTTTCCCCATCCATTTAAAATGAATGGTGGTTGGGGGGGGGGGCGGGGGCGGAGTGGGGCTTCATGATTTAGTGAGTGCACAGTGGAAAACCCTAGTCTACATATCTTCTTAGTATGATAAATTTTAGAAAATGCTAAATCCAAGACCAGAATGGTAAAATAAAACTTGTATTTATCGTGTGTGTGTATGTTTATATGAAACTTTAGGAATGGGAACAGAGAACGTTGAGATATGTGGTTGATTGATACCATTATGGTGGGTGGTGGGAGGTAGAATGGTTACAACTCTTCATTTGCTCTCAAAAGCACATATGCATTGTAATTGAAACTTACTATCACTTTGTTTTATTATGATGCATTTTCTTCGTAATTTTTACTCCCCCTAACAGAAATACTCTAGCGTGCTCCTGCGATGATTGGCACATTTTTAGATTGTATAAAGTTAAATCAGATTGTGTTGCATAGCTCCGACAGCCAAATAGATTTGATTGATTGCACCTCACAAACTTCTGCTCACTGCAGACCAATTACAATCGTAGCTATGTTTTGCTTTCATAATGTTCCTGACACAAATGATGTTCATGCCATTGTTTCTGATTCATTTGTCAGGTGCTTGACACATCGTGATGATATCATGTCAGAAAATTTCTGATGTTCGTTAATGGTACTATAAACTTTTGGTCTGTGCACCCCACGTATTTTGTAGTGTATAATAATTAAAACAATGTACTAAAAACGCATGAGCCCCTCTGATGACTTGTTGAGCAAATACATTTCCTACTGTAGTACTGAATCATACAAACCTGGATGGTTTCAGGTTTAATGAGCAGTGTTTAGGTGCTATCTTTGACTCTAACCTCCCCTGATTCCTGACCGCTAATACCGTGACTCCAGCCAGAGCGTGAACATTGAACGAAGACTGGGGCCTAGAAATCGTTTTGCGCCTGACTTCAGACATGAACACAGCGGCAGACGTAAACCACCGCGGTGAAACTGATGAGCAAGAGGATCGGGCAAAATTGGTCCTCTTGTGTCATCAGGACGTGACTGGCATGCTGAGGACACCAGTCGCGCCCAGAGAGGTGGTGCACCGGATGAAGATCAGCTGGTGGGGACGCCAGCACCAGAACAACTGTGAGGCTCCTTCTGGCTTCACATTCTGGCAAGTAAAATATTTTTTTGTTTAGCTTTCTGGTGGCCGCCTCCAGAAGTCCCTTTAAAGACCGCTGTTTTATCTGCTGTGCGCCTGAGAAAACCGCGCATGCTGCACTCAGGGGCCTGAAATAGCCGTTAGGCCTCTGATCTGCATAGGGAGTGGGCTGAATGACTGTTTCAGGTGGGTGCCATAGATGACTACAGGGCACCTTAACCAATATAGCGTGTGGCGCAGATCCAGCGATGAATAAGCACCTGCATGCCGCACTGCATATTGGATCCTTCAGCGCCTGAAAAATGGGTGTTGTGCGATCTAATTTCGAGGCCATGATTGAGTTTGATGGTGGTTCCCCTCTAGTGTAGCAGCCTACTGACATTCACTGTCTCGCCTTACACATCAAGAATGGCTACTTGGGTGAGGTTACCACAGGGTGGACTCGTAACCTAGCAGGATTCAGTACATTCCGGAAAGGAGAAGAGAAAATTTGGGCAGGGTTGGGCGGCGGGTGGAACCTGGAAATGAAACTTCATATCACTTCGGTATGCATCCTATGATCATTTCTGTCTCCACTTTGGGCTTATTAACATCCTCTTTATTCATATCTTCATCAAAACAAAAATATCGACAACGATTGTAGAACTTCTGATTGATGAAGTTTCCTTGCATGCACTACGTTCATGTGTGCGTTATTTTTACATAAGAAAGAAAGACTTGCATTTATATAGCGCCTTTCACAACCACCGGACGTACCAAAGTGCTTTACAGCCAATGAAGTACTTTTTGAAGTGTAGTCACTGTTGTAATGTAGGAAACGCAGCAGTCAATTTGCACACAGCAATCTCCCACAAACAGCAATGTGATGATTGACAGATAATCTGTTTTTAGTGATGTTGGTTGAGGGATAAATATTGGCCAGGACACCAGGGATAACTCCCCTGCTCTTCTTCTAAATAGTGCCATGGGATCTTTCACGCCCACCTGAGGGCAGACGGGGCCTCGGTTTAACGTCTCATCTGAAAGACTGCACCTCTGACACTGCAGCACTCCCCTGGAGTGTCAGCCTAGATTTTTGTGCTCAAATTGCTGGAGTTGGACTTGAACCCACAAACTCCTGATTCAGAGGCGAGGGTGCTACCAACTGAGCCATAGCTGATACATATAGTAATAAACCTGGTTATTTTAAATGGGTTGATGCCTGCATGAAAATAGTGTAGACTGGAATGTAGTATCAGTGCATTAGGTGTTGCAAGTGGAAGTTGCCCGATTGGAATTCTACCATGTCTGCATTATAAACAATATCAATTGCATATTGTTTAGTACCGAACACGTCTAAACATCAACTCTTCCATTCTATGGGGTTGAATAATAATTGACTGATCACTGTTATTGCTTTCAGCTTTCACTGCGGGGAAATAAAACAAATCTGAAATCATATTTTTGTTTTATGCAAATTCCAACCTACCAGCACAAACTAGAAAAGATGACTGAATAATTAGAATTGTTCACCCAAAATTGTTGAATATTTTTTTCTCCACTTGCATGAAATAGCTGCGTACCTCCTGCTATAAACTGCACAGGGCTGACACTTGTGTAAAGAGCCTTTTTATCTCACAATCGCAGAAAATTTGGTACTACCATAACATTCGCTGCACTATGATATTTTTAGAGTTCCTTGAAAAGTCTGACTGCTGTGTTGAACTTGACTGTCTTCCATTTTGATTTTCTCTGAAGGAAGGAAACAATTGTATGGTTTCAATGCACTAAAATGCTTTGATTCTTAAAGTTGTGTTTGCCTGATTGATCAAGTTTTACTGCTAGATATGTGTAACTATGCACTGGAGCCATTTGTATTTGAATCCTGGCCAACTGATTGTGAGGGCAAAGTCAACCGCTGACCACGCTAGATCTTCTGAAATCCCTGCTGCTGTTAAAATCTACCAAAAGGAAATGTCTGGCATTGCAATACAGTCTACTCCTCTTAATTCAAAATTTCTTCATTCAAATTATCCAATCATTTTTTTTTTAGCAATAAATTCCTACTTTCCTGCGTTATTTACCCTGATAAATTCCAGTTATCAGATAATTCACTTTAATGCAATAAATTATTTTGAATTATCAGAATCAGACTGTGTAAATAAATTCGAGGCTGCAGCAGTTACATTTCGATTCAGGGAACTGTGTATGTGGATTTTTTTTTTCAGCTCGTTTCATTCTCCACTCAATTTTTCTCAGCTTCCTTTTTTTCCAATAGCACCTCTACTTTTTGTCATGCCAAAACAACTAGGGCTGGATTTTGATTTTACATAGAAACATAGAAGATAGGAGCAGGAGTAGGCCATTCGGCCCCTCGAGCCTGCTCCGCCATTCGATGAGATCATGGCTGATCATCCAAACTCAGTACCCTGTCCCTGCTTTCTCCCCATATCCCTTGATACCTTTAGCCTTAAGAAATATATCTAACTCCTTCTTGAATATATTTACTGACTTGGCCTCAACTGTCTTCTGTGGTAGAGAATTCCACAGGTTCACCACTCTCTGGGTGAAGAAATTCCTCCTCGTCTCTGTCCTAAATGGCTTACCCCTTATCTTTAGACTGTGACCTCTTGTTCTGGACTCACCCACCATCGGGAACATCCTTCCTGCATCCAGTCTGTCGAGCCCTGTTAGAATTTTATAAGTTTCAATGAGATCTCCTCTCATTCTTCTAAACTCCAGTGAGTATAAGCCCAATCGACCCAATCGCTCCTCATATGTCATTCCTGCCATCCCAGATATCAGTTTGGTGAATCTTCGCTGCACTCCCTCCATGGCAAGAACATCCTTCCTCAGATGGCGAAGTAGTGGCAGGCGGGACTTCTACCCTCTATAACCCCCAACCACTTTTCCTGGGTTGTCGCTCATTTGGCGTCTAGGATCTCTGCCACCAAAAGGGGATTCACCATGGTGGAAAATTCTGCAGCACTCAAGAGGTGGCAAGGATTTAAAGGCAGCACAAGAGCCCTAAAGAGGAAAGGTTGAACTTCAAAAGGTCACTCCATTGAGTCCATAGGGTGGGAGAGGAGGTCACTATGAGGCCCTCCCCCTCCATCCTGTTTATTACTGCGACCTTAGGGACTACCGCCACCTTTTTCCTGGCAGTCCCTGGGGTCAGCAGGGACCGTGATGGCAAGCGGGGAAATGGGGTGGCTTGCTGGACCCCGCTTCCCTGCCAAAATTTATATATGGTGTGTGGGGAAGGGGCAGCCATCCCAGCAGGGAGGCGAAATTGAGGTTTGGGCAAGAACATGATGGTAGGCCTCACCACTCGATTTTTCCTGCCTTTTTCATGTAGGACAGTGGAAGAAGTATATCACCGTTCCTTCATCGTCGCTCGGTCAAAATACTGGAACTCACTAACAGCACTGTGGGAGTACCTTCACCATACGGACTGCAGCGGTTCAAGAAGGTGGCTCGCCGCCACCTTCTCAAGGGCAATTAGGGATGGGCAATAAATGCTGGCCTTGCCAGCGACGCCCACATCCCATAAACAAATTAAAAAAAGAAAAAAAAAGGAAGTCCACCCCCTAATCTCCAAAACCTGTGCCTTGTGCAACTCCAACTCACATTGCATCTGTATCTTCATTGCTGGGGTCTTCTGACCACTGTCTCATATTTATCTTTGGAAGAATATCCTTGAATAAATCACACTCTGTAAATTAGTCCAGTGCTGATTGTCATTTTAGGGTAAATTGTTTTGATGATGCACTCCCAATTTTCCAATCTTTAAAAATGAGTCACCAGAAAATTGGGAGTACCACAAATTGCACATCTTAACATCCACACCTGATTTTTTGATCTGTGTTCCCATGGAGTGAGGCTCCATGCTGAGTGCAGCCTTGCAAAATGTAATCTTATTCATACAACCCTAATAAAAGTGATCCCTCTTATCTTTCTAACTAGCACCCCATTACCGTTATGTTAATTCTTTCTGAAGATATGAAAGTTGCTTTCAGCTCTTAAATTATTCATCACTGTGAAAGTTCTAGCATCACCCTTGATGGTTTTCACCATGGTCATTTCACTGGTGATTTCATTACCAATGTTGTGTACCTCTGATCTTGAAAACTCACTTCAATATCTCCAAATCCTTTGACAAGGTTTGTCACTTCTGAACAAGTTATCATGTTATAGCTTCCCATTGAAGATATCTGCTTCTCTCTCAGATCATTCTATCTGTATAATAGTTGATGTTTTGTCCTCTGCTTATTTTTTCCATTAACTCAGTGAGCTCCAGGACTCCGGTCTCTCATTCTGTTCCTTCTTCATAGCAATGACCATCACTCATCTCAAACCCTACCTACTCACTTGTTGACGATTACTATGTATCCTGCAATCCCCTACCTAACACCATTGTGGTAACATCATCACCACAAGGACTGAGGCGGTTCAAGGAGAAGGTCCATCACCAACTTCTTGAGGAAACTAGGGACAGGCAGTAAATGGAAAACAATTCTTTTTTTTTAAGTCATCAGCTTCCTACACATTGTGTATCTTCTGTGCTGTTAACTTCCTGCCCACTTGAAGTACAATGGCTGAATCACTGGGCAGAATATAAGGAAAAGATTATTGTAGTGTAGCCAAACATCTTTACCCAGAGAGTGGTGAGAATGTGGAACTCGCTACCACAGGGAGTGGTTGAAGCGAATAGTATAGATGCATTTAAGGGGCGGTTATATAGCATATGAGGGAGAAGGGAATAGAGGGTTATGCTGATAGAATTAGATGAGGAAAGATGGGAGGAGGCTCGAGTGGGGCATAAAGGCCGGTATGGACTGGTTGGGCCGAATGACCTGTTTCTGTGCTGTATATCCTATGGAATCCCTCATCTAGTTGTAGCTTCCAACCCTTTTTTTCCCACTGCAACCTTTTTTTTTAAATTTTCTCTGTTTTATTTATACTATTATGGTCAGTGCCCCTCTTGTTTCTCTCGTGCTTCTTTTAAGCTCTAGCTATGGAGTTCTACGTGTTTTACCTCTTCCCTGCATCCCTATGGTATTGTAGTTGAGACTGATTGCACAGTCTCCTACTCTAACCTGTTCTTTCACAGGACTTCAAGACTGTAAAACTCCTTACATCACCTCAGTCTTTACCTCTTCTTAATATCTTCAGGCTCTTAAACCCAAGCATGAAGTCACCTGATCTCTACCTAATTTAACTCGTCCTCTCTCTTATTTTCTACCTTTTTAATGTTTTATACTGTACTGTGAACTTTGACCCTTCCCCTTGGAGAATAAAAAATGCCTATTGTTACAGTGTCCCTGTCTGTCTGTGCAACTGTGTGTCTGCAGCTGTCGTTAATAATAGCTATGTTATTTGACATGAAATATTGAAATACAATAAACTGGCAGACCTGCATTACATGTTTTTCTACAAGAACTGTCAGCTTTTAAAATTGATATTCATGCTCGCACCCTACCTATTCATCACAGGTGTGAAAGCATAACAATATTAAAGACAGGGCCTTAATGAACCTTACTTCAGTGTGGCCTACTGTGATTTAAGGAGTTATCGAACATTGATGATGTCATGTGATAGGCAGATTTTAGTGCAGTATCTGACTACTGAAACCATTTTGTAGAAATTGAAGATCAAGGACTTTTTGCATTTGCATTAAGAACACACACTTTGGGTTGTCTTGCCTTCCTGTTCTGATTTATAGCTGAATGTTTAAAGTAATAGTTGTTGCTTAATAGGATGGATGGCTTTTAGCCTAATATTTAAGTTGCTAGGAACTTCTAAATAAAACATCTCCAGAATAGTTTCCATGCATTAAGGCCATTTGTTAGTATGCCAAACATACCACACCGAAAACGTTCTGAGCCCAATGTCATTTTATTAAACTGATTTAATGAAAAGGTCACACATTAAATTATATACAACTTTTAACAATGCAGATACAGAGCTTGGGCAATGTAATATGTATGAGAAAGACAAGTCAAGCAGAGAAGCTTTGTTGAATTAACACGTATGCGCTAACTATAAGAATTTTCTATATACCTTGGTCACAAGGATTTGCAGCCCCACGATCACAAGTGTCACAGCACAGACAAACCAACTTATGATAGAGGTCAAACTCAGTACAACAGACTCATGGCTGAGGTAATAAATTATACTTTTATGTTGATGGTAACTGGATGTTTTATGGTGTTGCTGAAGTGGGCACTGTGTGCAACATGACTCTGAGGATACTGACTGACTGGTTCTTGACATGAAAATAGCAATTTTGTCTTGGCAGTTGCCTTGGTAACCCAGATTAAAATGGGCACTGTTCTTTTCCCAAGTTTGAAATGGAGGATAAGAGATGTTCTATCTATGACAATGCAGAAAGATTCTTTTGATCAAGGATTAGTTAAGATGAAGTCTTTCTTTGACCCAGGGAGTAATTGGTGACTGTATCTTGAGCTGCAACTGAAGATTGCAAGGTGTCAGCCCCTGAACGAATACTCTGATAACTCTATCATCAGTAACACTTCAGCATTGTATAGTGGGTTTGTGGGGGAAAAATTCCATTTAGCTGTTCACAGCATTTAGTCCTTGTAATTTTGTATTTGAATATTAGAGAAATATTGATAGTCTGCACTTTTGATACATGTCAAAATAGTATTATCCCTGGACAGTGTTATCTTTAAAGGAAATTTGGCTTTATAAGCTGGTGTTTTGTTTGCCAAGGAACCTCGCAAATAGATTGAGAGAGAGCTTTGAGAGAATGAAGGATCGGGTAGAAACCTGCCACGTAACAAATTGCATTAAGGTGTTTAGGTTAATAAGTGAGTTAATACCTTCATTAAAATAGAGGACAAAGGAAATTTAATACAAATGCACTAAGACGTTTGTTATTAACACTGAACAGCTTGATTTCAACCTCCAGTTTGGTGCAGGAGGGGCTTTGGAGAAACATTTAAAAAGACTATTGAAAACTTGTTTGCTCCTGAGAGAAAATATGTTCTGAGCAGACTGATGCTTTAACAGACCTCATATACTGTATGTGTTACCTTGTGCTGTATAATATGTTGCCTACTTCTGATGCATCACTGTTGCATTTGTAAATTAGCATTGTAGTAATTCTAGTTTATAAAGACTGGTCTGACTTGTGATATTTCTGTGCTCAACTTGACAGGAGAGTGAATCTTACATCAAGTCCAATGCGTAGTGTTATTGCAAAACAGGATAATTGTTAAACTTGGGCTGCAGAATTTACAACACACACAATGAATCTCCTGGGGTGCAGCTCAATCACGGGGAGTCTGGTACTGTGTGGTATGACTGTAAAGTTACTACATAATTGTTTTAATTATATGTAGGCATCCTAAATGTCAACTTTTCAAAGAGTATATTTTCCTTTCTTTGCGAATAATAGGTTCGTCACAACTTATGAAAGTTTTTATTTTTATTGTATAAAAACACCAGCAAGGTTCTTTCAAAAAAATGAATACATGATGATTGGGTTCTTTTAATTTCAAAGACGTTACTTAGCTTTTGTTCATGGGGAAAATGGCTTAATTAATTTGTCTAACATGTAAAGTGCAGCCATCAAGTCCTGAGTTTTGCAAATTTTAATGGGATAGGATTCTGTAAATTGGTCCTGGCCATTCAGTTGTCGGTAAATTCAACACGCCCAGCGGGAGCCTCACCCCAAAGGAATGTGGGTCAGGACATCGGGGTTAAAATGCTGTCGCACTATCTCGGACTCGTGGTCCTTTTAAGTGTGGCTTGCTTTCCTGGTGCACTGAATCATTGAATTTCCCCTTGTATGAATTTCACTATTGTGTAATATCTACTTACTATAGTAAGATATCTTGGGGGGAAAATTGGGTTGCTTTGCGCCTCCCGTTAGCGCCCCTGCCCCTGGGGGGCGCTAGTGGGGCACAAAGCCCCTAGCGCCCAGGCGCGGCACTGCTAACTCCTCCTGCGAAATTCAGCTCGTGCCCCGGCCACAACCTTGGGTTGTGTCCCCTGACCTATCGCCGGACGATATGTCTGACAGGGTCAGGGTGGTGTTTTTGTAGTGGCAGCAGCGTTACTTAAAGAGCAGGCGTTGGGCGGCCTTGCTTTTTTTGGCTGACTGCGAGCACCTGCCCCCTTCCCCCTTTTTTCTTCGGGTTGCCGGCCGCGATCACTCAGCCCGGCGCTCCTCTCGAGTTTTCCCAGCACCCCACTCCCCGGTGGTCCAGCAGGGCCCCGGTGCACGCAGCAACAGGCCCCTCCCCTTTAATCAGGGGAGGGAGGTCTGCAATTAGGCGACGCTACGTGCCGACGCGCGTGGCGCTGTTGCATGTAGCGCCGTGAAATTCGCTGGTAGTGCCCCAAGAAGGAGGGGGAGCACTCCCAGTAGCGCCCCGCCTCCTGCTTGGGCCGCCACTAGTGAATATACGGTGCAGGGGCGTCAACTTTTAGCACCCTGGTGACGTTAGCACCCCAAAGGGGGGCACCACCGAATTTTTCCCCCCTTGTGTCTTATGCACTTGCTGTCTACTTTTCCATTATAAATTCCTCTGTCCATATTTATAATGGAAATATTTAAAAATAAAGATAACATGCAGGACTTTTAAATCGGGACTGAATTACATTTCCCTCATTATAACAGTGACTACACTCCAAAAGTACCTTGTTGGTTGTAAAGCGCTTTGAGACGTCCGGTGGTCGTGAAAGGCGCTATATAAATGCAAGTCTTTCTTTTACATCTGCATGCCATGGTCCAATGAAACCTGCTTTACTTAAAGACTACATTTGATCTTCACATCTTGTGTGTAACGCCACGGAAGATCAACTAGTCAGACTTAAATGTGCTTTCATTGTGGTTGCGTGTTGAAAGTATGCCCAGGGACTGCCTTAAAGCTGCAGAGTGTTGTTCGATTTTTTTTTTTTTTTGGTCTGGTAATATTTTTTCAATTCATCTATTTTCCTTCTTCAAAGACATTAAGTGGCTAACTTTAGTTGAACACCATTCTAAATCCAGCAAGGTCGAAAGAGCTTTATGTTCTCTTGAAAAAAAAATCCTGCCATACAGCTTGAGATAACATTCTATTACCAAAAGACTGGACTGTTGATGTTTATTATGTCAGTTCTCTGAACTTTTGTTTTATTCCAAAAGTCTTTTTTAATTCCAAGTGATGGTTTTAACTGCTGTAAAGGGATAATACATTCTTTAGATAAAACTGTACATATAAAAAAATTAAAGGAGAGGACTTGCATTTCTCTAGCGCCTTTCACGACCTCAAGCGCTTTACAGCCAACGAAGTACTTTTGGAGTGTAGTCACTGTTGTAATGTAGGAAACGTGGCAGCCAATATGTGCACAGCAAGCTCCCACAAACAGCAATTAAATAAATGACCAGATCCACTATTTTAGGCTGAGGGATGAATGTTGCCGGGACACCGGCAGAAATCTCCTTCCAAGTAATGCCGTGGGATCTTTTATGTCAACCTAAGAGGGTAGATGGGGCTTTGGTTTAACATCTCATCCAGAAGATGGCACCGCCGACAGTGCAGCACTCCCTCAGTACTGCACTGAAGTGTCAGCCTAGATTATGTGCTCAAGTCTCTAGAGTGGGGCTTGAACCCACAACCTTCTGACTCAAAGGCAAGAGTGCTGCCACTGAGCCATTATTGACCCCATATAAATCTCAGTTGCTTCATTTCACGTTAGTCTAATTTGCTGCAGTTCATAATTCTACCAATTTTTTTATTAAATGCATTTCATTAATTGTTTTAGCTTGTTGGATCTCTGATCTGTATGTAATATTTGTACTGATCCAATTGGACTGAATTGGAGGTGTAGTGGGAATCCTCTGTAAATTCTGGTACATAATTTACTATAATTGGGATAATTATCAGTCCTGGGTCCATGCATTCTGCAGTTGTTAAAAGTGAAAAGGAGCGGATTTCAGGTCATAAATGATGTAGGCGACCAGCAGGAAATATCATCAAGCCATTGGGGAAAAAAATCCAATATAATAACAAAGCATTATTAAATGTGCCCAGTAGAAATCTGTTGGCGGTAACAGAAATAATTCTCCAATCATGATCCACATGTTCATTTCAAGTTTTCCAGGTAACAACATTACCATTTAACCAGTGTAAATGCTGAATATTATGTTCATCTAGTTCTGGATTATGCTTAACTTGGGAAGATTGGCAGACCTGGATATAGAGGTACTGATTGACTGGGTTTCAAAATCACAATGGCTTCGCGCGCGAAAACCCGGAACTTGCGATCTGTCAAGAATCTTCTTGACAGATCATCCGCATCCCCGGGAAAAGGGCCTCCGCGGGTGGAGACCAACTTCTGCCCAGCGAATGCCCGTGAAATTCTTACGCCAGGCGTAAGGCCTGCTTTTACCAGCATAAGAGTTTAAATGAATATAAAAATATATATTTTTTCAATTATTTAAACATTAAAACACCTGTAAAATAAGGCAAGGTTATTTTTAGCCCCTTTAAAAAGTTTAAATTTATTTTTCAAAAAATTAAATTTTGTTTTACATGTTTAATTAAATTGTATTTTAATTAATTTTAAATATGTAATTTTAAAAAATGTATTTGGTATGTCAATGTGTTTTTTATGTGATCCCCATTCATGATTATGGGGATTCTGTATGTACGGAATCTCCATAAACATGAATGGGAATCCCCCTTCTTTCATTGGTTGGGCTGGTCCATGTGATCCATGGGGCGCTTGCGAACCGCCTGCGCCCCTAGCATACGTGAGCCTCTGCGCATGTCTACTCGTAGAGGCCCAGGAGCGCGAGTCTCCATGGATCCCGAGGCAGAAGGTAGGCGCAGATTTTATTTGCAGATTGGAGGCATTTCCCCGCGGGAAGTCTCCGACCGCAAATTCAGGCCCAATGCTTTTTGGTTCGGGGGTCAATCCACAAACCTGCTCCAGATGCAAAGAGCATGACCGGGTTAACCTGTGATTGACCAGTGTGAGAACCTGGTCGCAAGTCTGCAAGTTTACTGAATTGCACCAAGAGAATGCAAAAAATATCTGTTGTAATGTAGGAAACACAGCAGCCAATTTGTGCACAGAAAGGTCCCACCATCAGCAATGACATTTACGATCGGAGGCCTCCAACCTGTAAAATATCTATGCATTTACCTGGTGGTCCGGGAGGTACGGAGACTTGCGATCCTGGGCCTCTCCGGGTCCGCGCGGGCAGAGGCCCACGTATCCTAGGGGCGCATGCGGTTCGCAAGCGCCCCTGGATTCACGTGGCCCGGCCCAACCAATAAAAGAAGGGAATCCCCATTCATACTTATGGGAGTTGCGTACGTACGGAACTGTCATAAGTATGAATGGGGATCACTTAAAAAAAATACATGAACACATGAAATAATTTTTTTTTTTAATTACATATTTAAAATTAATTAAAATGCCATTTAATTAAATATTTTAAACAAACTTTTAATTTTTTTGAAAAAAAATTATGGCCCAGAAATTCCGTTCTCAGCCCTCCCGCGGGCGGAGGGCTGCGATTCGGAAAAATCTACACCTGGACCGGAGGGCTCCCGGGACGCGCACACTTCCGTTGCTGGGCCTCTTCAATCTGCCGGTGTGCAGTGCTTGCGTATCCCAGGGGCGCAGGTAGTTCGCAGCGTCCCTGGGATCACGTGGGCCATGGGGAGCCAATCAGAGCAGGGAATCTCCATTCATAGATTTGACAGGAAGACCTGTCAAATCTATGAATAGAGATGAGCCCCAAAACAAAAGTAAAATTTCAAATAAATTTTAAAAAATCACATTTTTAAAAGACTATAAATTACATAAGTTAACTATTTTAAACAAAAATTTAAATTTTTGAAAAAAATAATTAAAGTTTTTAACTGGGCTAAAAATAAACTTACGATAGCAAAATACTGCGGATGCTGGAAATCTGAAATAACAACAGAAAACCGGAACTTCCATTCTCTGACGAAAGGTCATCGACCTGAAACGTTAACTCTCTTTCTCTCTCCACGGATGCTGCCTGGCCTGCTGAGTTTTTCCAGCGTTTTCTGTTGTTATTTTAAAAATAAACTTACCTTTCTTTACAGTATTTTAAAATGATAAATCAGTGGAAAAAAATGTTTTTTTGACTTTATTAAACTATTAGCCTGGTAAAAGCAGGCCTTGCGCCTGCTTTTCTAGGTGGAGCTGTTCCCGACTTACCTGGACTCAAGCCAGTGTGGAAAAAAATGGAAGTTTTTAACGTAAGGGCTGCCTATCCGGCGCAGGCGTTTGTCCAGTCAAGCCCTTTCTGCAGAGAACGGAAGTTCCGGTTTCCAGCGCATGCGCAGTGCATGTGTAAAACCGGCACTTCCGTTGGCCCTATGGGTGAGTGCACAGCGCGTACACACCCGTAGGGAACGGAATTTCTCGGCCTATATGTTTAACGGGGCTCAAAATAAACTTACCTTATTGGACAGGGTTTTTAATGTATAAATGAGTGATCAAATTTTATTTTTCTATTTTTTAAAACTCATGCTGGTAAAAGCAGGTGTAAGAATTTCACAGGCATTCAGCGGGCGGAAGTTAGGCAAATAGCGCAACTCTCCACCCGCAGAGGCCCATCTCCCGGGGATGCGGAGGATCTGTTAAGAGGATTCTTGACAGATGGCAAGTTCTGGGTTTTAGCGCATGTGATAGTGCAGCACGCCCTCAGTACTTCACTGGAGAATCAAGCTAGATTTTGTGCTCAAGACTCTGGAGTGAGACTTGAACTCACTACCTTCTGACTCAGAGGCGAGAGTGTTACCAATGAACCACAGCTGATGCATAGAGAAACAACTGCCAGTGTATGGCTCTGATGTGGAACTGAGTAGAGCAGGAGATCCAGTCTGCATCCTTCTAGTCTGGTGCTCCAACCTCCAGTGCCATTGCATTTATTTTCTTTTATTGTTCTATTGTTTTTCATTTATTGTTGTTGCTTCCAATGAGAACACTTGCATTTTTAGTAAATCTCTAACCATTCATGATGACTCAGTTTTTAAACTGCTTTGGAAATAAGGGGCTTAAAGAAGGTCCTTGTCTGAAACAAATGCTGACTGACCTGCTGCGAGTTAACAGTGTTTTCTGTTTTGTTTCAGATTTTCAGAATTTGCAAATGTTTTGCTTTTTTTATTTGGGAATAGGTTTGAGTGAGTCAGTGGCCCTGATATTATCCCCTGCATGGCATAAACAGCATGTCCTCTAACTCACCATAAGTAACATCACAGAAAATCTGCTAGTATAAACATAATCGTGTTGCATAAAGCATATAATCCTAAGGGTTTCACACCAGAAAATGAATGTGGCACCTCATGGCATAGCTCCTCAAATGAGTCTATAGAGCAAAATATCATGATTGACTTAAATAACCATTGCTTGTTAATATCGAATGCAAAGCAATGGGAAAAACTACCTCTATGCACTAAACGGGTCCCAATCAGCAATGAAGAAGTGCCAGCAACCAACCCATTCAAATCAATCATCAATTTCATATTCAGCAGTGTGAAACCAGCAAATGCCACAAAGTAAACTGATTAATTTGATTAACCAATTTCTTAAACTGCTGTTAGCCAGTCTTCCTTACTTAAGTCAATTTATACAGCTAAAAATAACATTATAACATCCACATAAAAAATATACAATTCTGGAAGCAATTAATATATGTAATTCCTGCCAGAAGTTTTCCCCTACACAGGCCTTACTGGAAATTTCACCTGAGGTGCCTTTTTTTTTTATTCGTTCCTGGGATTGTCCTCGAGAAGGTGGTGGTGAGCCGCCTTCTTGAACCGCCGAAGTCCGTGTGGTGAAGGTACTCCCACAGTGCTGTTAGGGAGGGAGTTCCAGAATTTTGACCCAGTGACGACGAAGGAACGGTGATATATTTCCATGGTGTGTGACTTGGAGGGGAACTTGGAGGTGGTGGTGGTTTCTCCATGCGCCGACTGCCCTTGTCCTTCGGTGATAGAGGTTGCGGGTTTGGGAGGTGCTGTCGAAGAAGCCTTGGTGAGTTGCTGCAGTGCATCTTGTAGATGGTACACACAGCAGCCACGGTGCACTGGTGGTGGAGGGAGTGAATGTTTAAGGTGGTGGATGAGGTGCCACCACCTTAAACCATGGGTGTTGTGGAGTTTGAATTTGTGTTAACAAATTGTGTGGGTGTGTGTGAGAGAAGTATCACGAAGGCTGTAATCCTCGCCGTGCTTCTGTAAAACCATAGTAACTCAAGAGTGAGTAGTGACAACCCATGCCAAAGGTCAACAACAACAACTTGTATTTATATAGCGCCTTTAACATAGTAAAACCTCCCAAGGCGCTTCACTGGAATGTTATAACACAAAATTTGACTAGATATGATTGTACAAATAACTGGAAGGCAGAAGCAATGGAAGAAAGCCTCACCAAAAATTATTTATGCATAAATGCACAGGAATTAAGAGAATAATAAAATTTACTGTTATCAAATTTGAGGTATGGTAAATTGTGACGGGGATTATAGAAGATTGCAGCAGGGCATAGATGGGCTAGGGAATGGGTAGATGGTGAAAATCTAGGAACAGTGGAGGTCCAAAGAGATGGATGGCAGATTCACTTCAATGTAGAAAAATGTGAAGCAATACAATTTGGAAGTAAGCACAGGGAAAGGAAATACACCTTAAATGATAAGATTTTAAATGGAGTAGAGGAGCAGAGAAATCTTGGTGTGCAGATAAGAAGGTCATTAAAAGGTGACAATTCAAGTAGATAAGGCTATAAAATGGTAAACAGAATCTTTAGTTTTGTATCTAGAGGAATAGAATATAAAAGCAAGGTGGTAATGTTGAACTTGTATAAGACCTTACTTAGGCTGTAGTTGGCGTATTGGGAGTAACTTTGCGCTCTGAGCAAGGTTCCATGCTCATAGTGAGTGCGGGTCAGAGAATCGGAGTGACAATGTTGCAGCCCTATCTCTGATCAGCACTCCCTGGGAGTGTGGTTCTCCTTGAAGCATGGGATCATGAAATTACCCCGTTATGTACAGTTTTGGGCCTCTTATTACACGAAGGATATAAAAACTATAGAAAAAGTGTCATATAGATTCACTAGGATGTTACCAGGAATTGTTGTGAAGAGAGACTTGAGACGTCACGAAGGTTAGGGGTGGCTTGATAGGAGATTATGAGAAGATAAACACTGATAGATTGTTTCAACCATCAGCAAGATGGTAACAAGAGGACCACAAATTTAAGATAACTGCAAAAAGAATTAATGGTGAAGTTGGAAAAATTTCTTTACACAGAGAGGGTGATTAGAACACTGAATTCTTTGTCATAAATTACTGGAGCAGAATCCATAAATTATGTTAAAAGTGAGTTATATAGTTTCTTGAAAAGAAGAATATTGAAGTGAGCAAGAGAATGGGATTATGCTGGTTCATGCAGAAAAACACCACTGCAGACTTGGTAGGCCAATTGGCCTGTCTGTGCTATAGCATCCAAGGATTCTATGAAATCAAGGCAATTTTTAACAATTCTGAGCATATGACGTTGTTTGGGATTTTTTTATGTCACGGACGATGTTTACAGTAAGGTCCGAGGAGGATGTTTACGGGATGCTTTGGTGCTGAGCTCAGACATTGTGATAGGGGAAGGACAGTGCAATGTATAACAAATGACCATCTGTTCAAGATGTTAGCCATTGAAGACTCAACAGTGGGGGAGAAAATTCTTGGTACTGAGATACATCAATGACAGTTCTCGGAAGAAATATAAATCGTGGGAAGTATTGGAGCGAAAAATATCTCGTAAATCATGTAACTAACCAAGAAAATGTGGCAAGGTTTATCTTTGGAGGGGGAGGATGAAAAATAAATAAAATAAAGACCATGAATCCTGGAGGTAGATAAAACAATGGGTGTTTCATGGAGGGAAAAAACAGCTAAAATTATTTGCATCTTAAATAAGTCTTCTGAATGGGGAGAAAAATAGTTATTACAAAATATTGTATCTGTGAGGCTTGTATTCAGAACCTCTAATATTTTTACCTCAAGTCAGTCATGTGATATATTCCTTCAATAATTTGCTATATGACTGCAACGGATGAACTTATGATCACTTTTAGGCAGCAGCAGGACCCTGGTAAACATCAGAAACTATGCTCGAGTTCCTACACAACTTGAGCTACATTGCTGTAAAAGAAAGATTTACATTTATACAGCACCTTTCACGACCACTGGATGTCTCAAAGCGCTTTACAGCCAATGAAGTACTTTTGGAGTGGAGTCACTGTTGTAATGTGGGACACGCGGCAGCCAATTTGCGCACAGCAAGCTCCCACAAACAGCAATGTGATAATGACCAGATAATCTGTTTTTTGTTATGTTGATTGAGGGATAAATACTGACCAGGACACCGGGGATGACTCCCCCGCTGCTCTTCTTCAAAATAGTGCCATGGGATCTTTTATGTCTACCTGAGGGAGCAGACGGGGCCTCAGTTTGACATCTCATCCAAAAGACGGCACCTCTGACAGTGCAGCACTCCACTGGAGTGTCAGCCTAGATTTTTGTGCTCAAGTCTCTGGAGTGGGACGTGAACCCACAACCTTCTGACTCAGAGGCGAGGGTGCTACCCACTGAGCCACAGCTGACACTATCTACTAAGGTAATATAATTTGCATAACTCAGCTATTTTCACTTGTACTAACTGTTCGGCTGTTGGACAAATAGTGCGCACACCACGATGATATTGATGACACTTTTGACATTTACACCATGTGAGTTGTTTGTGAACTAATTGAGATGAGTCAAAAGATCATTATTATAGTTGTATTACATTTGGTTGCTTTTTTCTTTCATTCTCACCTACAAAATTCTCACGTTTCAAAATGGCACTTTCTGCAACTTCGTTAGTGTCTGTCAATATTAATTGAAATGGGCTTTTCTCTCCTTTCTCGAACAGGGAAAAAATATAGCCAAGTGTTTTTTTCAGTGATAGATTATTTATTATATTCCTAACAGTGTAACTGCATTTTCCCAGGGATTTGAGGTTATTGATTCTGAATGTTTAGCGTGTTCTCACCACTAATGGTTTTGATTTCAAAGAAAAGGTCAGGCCACTTCTGCAGTTTGTTAGTGAAACACAAAGAAGGCACGCAGTCTGTCACGATGAAAAATATTCTGTGTTATCTTGTTTTTGCAGCACTCCTTTCTGCCACATTATGTCTGTTTCGAAAGGCTCATTTTCATTATGCGGTGTATTGGTAAATAAAAGGCAGGATACCAAACATAACCTGCCATTCATTTTCCAGGTCTGTGTAATACACACCTGTTTTGCTTCACTCAATACATCTCTCCTATGCAATGCTTTGTTTTCTCTGTTACTGCTCCGTGCACTCTCTTTCATATAGCCCTATTGTCTACTCTTCTGTTTAGATCAATCAGTTCTCCAGTACAATGTAAACACTCCATTTTAGTGAGTAATTACCACTGTAGTGAAGACTTCTGAGAGTCCTGGTATGCAAATGTGGATTGTTTCACTGCTTTCACAAACCATCAAATACTGAAGTCCTCATTATATTTTCAAAAACCATTAAAATCATTATTTCTAGGTCAATTATGCAAACCATATGCAGTCCCTAGAGACCTATTCTAAGGATGCCCTGAGTTAGTTCACACATTAGGAGGTAGTGAATGAAATGAAATTATCTGCCCAGTGCATGCATTGTCTTTTAATTCCTGTTAAAACCCATAGGAGATTTGAATCAGATACTTGGTCTGATATAAATTTCCTGTTTCACAACTCCAGACAACATCCAACTGTTCTCCAGTTACCTCAAGAACTTATTTCCCAATTGAGCCACATGACAAACTTATGATGATGAAAGGGTCAAATCTCAATACATGACGTATGAACAAAAATCTGTTTGCACATTGGGTGTAACACAGTTCCTGAATCTGTTATTTATCCCTCTAAGGGAGGTGCTACAGCAAGTGTTTCCATGGGTGAATAATAACTGTCATGATGTGGAGATGCCGGCGTTGGACTGGGGTGGACAAAAATGAGAAGTCGCACAACACCAGGTTATAGTCCAACAGATTTATTTAATTTTACAAGCTTTCGGAGCTATCGCTCCTTCGTCAGGTAAGTTAGCAATGAGAGAATCTCCCAGAATTCACAATTTAAACCCAGACAAAATCTATTCACATTATTCGCTACAACAAAGAGCACAGCCAAGACAATGAGATGTGTCCCAGGGGGTCCAGCGTGTCAAACCACCTGCTGGCTGCATATCCTGTCAATTTGTGTTCTTGTGTTTTTAAAAAAAAAAACAAAAAAAAAAAAAAAAACACCTGGGAAGACCGGCCATGATGTCAAGTCACGTTCTGTATCGTGACATGAACCCGATATCGCGATTGAGGCCATCCTCATGAGTGCGGAACTTGGCTATCAGTTTCTGCTCTATGATTTTGCGCTGTCGTGTATCTCGAAGGCCGCCTTGGAGAACGCTTACCCGCAGATCCGAGGCTGAATGCCCCTGGCTGCTGAAGTGTTCCCCGACTGGGAGGCAACCCTCCTGCCTGGCGATTGTTGCGCGGTGTCCGTTCATACGTTGTCTCAGTGTCTGCATGGTCTCGCCGATGTACCATGCTCTGGAGCATCCTTTACTGCAACGTATCAGGTAGACAACGTTGGCCGAGTCACATGAGTATGTACCGTGTACCTGGTGGGTAGTGTCCTCACGTGTAATGATGGTATCTGTGTCCATGATTTGGCATGTCTTGCAGAGGTTGCCGTGGCAGGGTTGTGTGGTGTCTTGGTTGCTGTTCTCCTGAAAGATGGGTAATCTGCTGCGAACGATGGTACTTTTGAGGTTAGGCGGCTGCTTGAAGGCGAGTAGTGGAGGCGTGGGGATGGCCTTAGCCATTTATAACTGAGCATTTATTTATTCCTTTTATCTTGGATTGGAGTGATATTAATTTGTCAAGCATGTCAATGGTCACCCTGTTACTGCAGTGGTGCGAGTTATCGAGACTTAATGCGTTACAGCAAGTCCTCCTTGTGCCAAATGACTGATGTATCCTTAGGCAAACAAACAAACGGTAAAGTATTTATTTGAGAGATTATGAGCTTTATCAAAAGTGGCCATCATTACACATAAATGTGTCTAAACCAGCCTGTGCTAAAACATCTGCCTTTTGTGAGACATCAGTGGTGCATTTTAAAATAAATCCAGCCATATTCAGACAAATACCTGGATGTCCCCGTACATGTTGCATGTCATTTGAAGTCAAGCTTGGAGTTTATTTCAATAACTTTCCCTTCTCTTTTTTGCCTTTTAATATATTCCTTCCCTGTTGTATATTTTGTATTCAACTTAGATAGGGTGGTATTGATACAATTTGCTTAGTGAGAGCACGATGCAAATGGCAGCAGGTGTTCTAGCTTAGAGTCTTTTGGGCTCAAAGTCTCTCAGCCTGTACATACTATATTAAAATGAGAAGTCGCACAACACCAGGTTATAGTCCAACAGTTTTATTTGAAATTACGAGCTTTCGGAGCGCTGCTCCTTCGTCAGGTAAAGTGAGGGAATACAAATCAGATACAAAGCATATATAGACAGAGAACAATGTGATCCTGACTGCCCTCCATCACACCACCTCGGCAGAGATACAATCAGTCAGGAAGGCATTACATCAAAGACACAGCAAAATACAGCTAAGACAATGAGGTGGGGTCACAGGGGGTCCAACGTGTCAAATGCTACAGTCTGCAGTTAAGCTTTTTACTTTTTTTTAAAACTGGAAATCACATCTGTGAACAAGACAACGACGACTCGAGTCTGGATGACTCTACGTCGTGTAGCGTGACATGAAACCAAGATCCCGGTTGAGGCCGTCCTCATGGGTGCGTAACTTGGCTATCACTATTGATACTATATTAATGCCCTGGACTTTCCCGCTGCCACTCTTCCCCAATGAAGAACCGGCTGCTTTTTGGAGGGTTTCTTCCAACAGGTGGCATGACAGCAGGTGAGGGAGTTGCTGCCACTTCAGCTTGGGTATGCTCAGCCAGTGAACTGAAAGCTATGCTCTCCACGGCCAAGATCCATCCCATATGAATTGCTAGCTGCCCCATTGTCCACTTGGATTTTTTTTTTGTTTGCATGAATTCATAGTGGGTTCAGAGCAGCCATGAATGTGATCAACTCGGTGGGGTGTAAACCATGGTCAGTACAACAACAACAACTTGTATTTATATAGCGCCTTTAACATAGTAAAACGTCCCAAGGCGCTTCACAGGAGTATAAGAAGATAAAAAATTTGACACCGAGCCACATGAGGAGAAATTAGGGCAGGTGTCCTGGCCAATATTTATCCCTCAATCTCTCAAAAAGCAGATTATCTGGTCATTATCATATTGCTGTCTGTGGGAGCTTGCTGTGCGCAAATTGGCAGCCGCGTTCCCTACATTGCAACAGTGACTACACTTCAGAAGTACTTCATTGGCTGTAAAGCGCTTTGGGATGTATCGAGGTCGTGAAAGGCGCTATATAAATGCAAGTCTTTCTTTATCTTTTCTTAGGTAGCCGATGAGCAGTTCTTCTCTACCTTTTCCAGCACCATGATGTCCTTCCCAAGATATTGTGACCATAACTGTACACACAACACACCAATGTACTGTGTCAGCTCAGTATAATATCGTCATTTGTTTTCGAATCCATAGGCTATTGCAACACATAATCCGATTTGCCTTATTTGCTGCTGCCACACACTGTGCTCATGGCTTCAATGATTTGCCCTCCAGTTTATTCTCTTTCCCTAGTCTCCTCACTTTGCACTTGTTGACACTGAATTTAATTTGTCATTTTTCAGCCACGCTTCCCACTCTATCCAGATCCCACTGCACTTGATCAACCTGCTCTTGATTGTTTGCAACCCTCCCACTCCTGATGTCATTGGCAACAGTTGACAATTTGTCTCTACCCACACTTCCGAATCACTGATATGCAAGGTGAATAGCAAAAGTTCCAGCACTGATCCCACCAATCCCTTCCCGCCACTCCGACCCAGCTCAATGCATGCCCGCCCTCTACATCCTTTGATGCAGCCAGTTGCTTGAGCGCTACTTTGATGAAAGAATGCAAAGAATAGCAATCACAGGCTAGGGCAAGAGACAGCTGCATTGCCTGCTTTTTGCTTCTCATGATGCCAAGTAAGTAATTATGTAGCTGATTCTAGTTTGGTATAATAGCTCCATGAGTGCAATAGGCAGGTCCCAAGAAGCCATTATTGCAAACAAACTCGAATCAGCTACACAATTACTTGGCATCATGAAACACACACACACACACACAAAAAAGCAGACGCTCATGAAACCTCTTGGCACACGCTGTTTAAATTTGGAGTGCTTTCTCAAGTGCTACTATCCTAATTGGAACTGGAAATATAAATTCGTACCAAAAATATAAAACAGGACTCTTTGGGAATGCTTGTGAGTAATTGGTTTTAAAAAATCACCTTGCTAAAAGTTATAATTAGATTTTGAAACTATTTTGTTTCCTTGAATATTGATGAACAAACTATACAGTACCCTGAATTCTAAAGTAGTAGCTGCAACCTTTGTCAGCAAAACCGATCAATAAAGGCACATCTGAACTTGCACTACAATAGACCTGCAATTTTACACAGCGGATTTGATAAATGTTATATTAAAAGGTGCTGGTTAAGAACTGCCAAATTAAGACAATTTGCCGTGTTTATAGAGAGATTTTAACACGAATGGATTAATGATATGATAACATCATTCTGTTGCCAATCACATCTGGAGCTTCAATTGATGTTTAATCTTTACATTTCAATTAAAAGATGAAAACAAATTGCAGCAGTCAACATGGTAGCTTGATGATCTTTAGAATTATTTGTTCCAGACAACAGGACATGCTGAAAACTGCACAGTCCAGGGACACCACTCAATGTTCCCTCTAATTTTATTTGTACTGGACGGGCTACAAATTCCTCTGAGCGTGACTTTCTGTCCATGGGCAGTTTACATTTTACAACAACAACCACTTAAAGCAAATATATAACAATGCAAGTAAATAAAGTTGATATTTATTGAACATAACTTACAGTTACATCATGCTGGATATTTCTCCCATCTGTCTTTCTCCGTTTTACAGTGATGGAAAATTCTGTCAAGGTTGACAATCGACCTCTGCTCTAACAGGTCACATTATACTTCTACTTTCATACGTTCCTATCTGCCTCTCTTTTCACTAGTTCCATTCTCGCTCTCCTCTCACCGGTTGCACTCTCCCTCTCCTCACACGTCCCATTCTACCTGTCATCTTACATGACCCATTCTACCTCTACTCTCACATGTCCCATTCTACCTCTCTGCTCACTGGTTGCATTCTCCCTCTTCTCACACATCCCATTCTACCTCTCCTCACACATCCCACACCTGGACTGCTAGCTCCCCTTTCCCAAGTGCAAGAGCTTGCACTTTCAGGAGAGTAAATTAAATGCAAAATGAGCAGGGAGGATGCACACAGCTTGAAAGTCTGGGCTTAGATCATAAATAACCTTAAAAATCCATTCATCTCACCAAACAGTGAAATTAAACTCACATAATCTGGTCTCTCATCCATTAACCTAGACAGCTTCAATTAACCTGCAGTTTCCAGGCTGGTCTATGTGGCTCAGTCAATGCTAAAGGCAGGTGTTCATTGGCTGTGCTCCATATATATGATCAATAACTCAATCTGCATCAAAACCAACTCATCAGAAAGCATTAGGTGCTCATTGAGACTAAATCCCTTGGTCAACTTCACCCCAGACTGTGAGGGGGTGATTTTCTCAGCCCCAAGGAGGCAGGTTTGGAGGCGGGACAGTTGGTAAAATCTGAGGGCGGGTTCGGAACCCGCCTCCGCGCAATTTTGCCAGAGGCGGGTTTGATGGGTGCAATTCGGTCTCGCCTCCATCAGTCGGGAGAGGTGGTTAAGACCCTTAAATAGCAGTTAAGGGCCTCTATAATCCTATTTTGACAGGCCTTTGTTATTTTACCACATTTTCAGTGTGTTGCACAACCCTCCTAAGCCACGCCAGCTAATCCTGATGGGTTGACAAGTGGGTGGCCTCCTCAGAGCTGCAGCTCCACCATTAAAACGGAGCTTTCATCAGGGAGCAGTTGCAGGTGGCAGAACTTTTGTTCCAAAGGTCTTTCAGCACTTTTAGCAGGCCTACCGAAGTCAGAGGTGCTGCAGCTTCTATCTCTCAACTGTGGGACCTCCTTGGAAGACCCTCTCCCCGCTTGAACTGAGCGCTTCCCCAACAGAGGTATCTGCCAGCAGCATGGGAACCATTTATTTCCTTTCACCATGAACCTCAGATTCGGATGAGGAGCAGCCACAGCAACAGCAGAACCAGGCAGCTCAGCAGCAACAGCAGCAGGAGCCCCAACCTCCTGCTCACCCACCTGATGCTGCACAGGGCAGAAGCACCAGCGCATGGAAGCACGTCATGCAAGGAATGCACTCATCCTGGCCAGATTTGCATAGGTTGCCCATTGTGGCACATGTGCTTGGCTCCTTCTTAACACATGATAGACAATGGACATGACTCGCTGGCCTCCTTTCACTCTGACCACCAACCTGACCACGCAAGTGTCGCGGAGCTCGCAATGTGGAGCTGCCTAAGCCGAAATAACAGATGCCATCACGCCAACAGTTTGCCATCGCCTAATTTTAATATATTCCCACAGGGATGGCATTTCATCAATAAACAGAATCAATCACCCAATCTGCACACAGATCTGGAGGTTATATCCCTTGCCAGCTGGGCCCACACAACCTTGGTTTCTTTGGGAGGCCTCTTCCTCCCAGATGAGGGGAAGAGCACCTCCCTGCTAGCTCTCGCCCCCTCAACCAGCATACCCAGCGCATCATCCGGGAACCTCGGGGAGGCCCTTGCCTTAGAGCTGGCCATTCTTCAAAGTTTGGAGGTGGTGCAGCATCGACCAAAAAACAGTGGAATGAGCCAAGGCAGCAAGCAGCCCTTAAATGAAGCTGGATAAGTGATGTCAGCAGAGGTGAGTTTCAGTCCCAAAACACTAATTGCCCCTGGGAAACCCACACCTCAGAAATTAACTGGCCAATTAGGGGAAAATCGCAAATTTTTCCCACCTCTCAGTGGAGGCGGGTTTGGAACCCACCCAAACCGAAACCCGCCTTCATTGGGAAACTCGCCCCCAGTGTGTTTATCTGGCCATGATGGGCCGTGCCCACCGATTTTGTGACCTTTAGTTGCTGTGGGCCTTTCTGGGCCATTCGGCTCCAGGTTGAGTCCTGGGGCATTGAGAGATGCTGAATGGGGAGCACTCTCGAGTCTCGCTCTAATTTTGTCAACCAGACGCTCCGCGGGCCCGATCACTTTCATCCAGCTCAGCCCCTCCCCGCACAGACCGACCGGCTACCAGGATATTTCCCCCCGAGTCTCCTCCCACGAACCTTGACCGATGAGCCCGGAGCGCTCCCCCCTTCTGAAGCTCAGTCTCTCCTGGGGCTCTGATGTCTTGTCTGGCTCCTTGCCTCCCGCCCTTCTCCTCGTGCGCTGTTCACTTCCGGACACAACTCCCGCCGCTCGAGCTCGCTGCTCCTCCATCACAGCTGCACTTTTTCCCACTCTCTCTCCGCCCCTCTCGTGCTTCTGCCGTTGGGTTTTGATGCTCAGCCCCTCCACCCGCTCGAGCTCGCTGTTGTGCGCGGCCTGTGTATTTCAGCGCGCGGAACATTCCAGATTGCTGCGCGGGTGCACATGCGTGCATCTTAGAGGGAACATAGGCACCACTTCTATTTTTTAAAAATTGGGTCACGTTTGTACTCATAGCACAATGCCTAACTTTTTCTGAAGCAAAATGAACAAAAAAACACAAATGGTTAGAGATGAATACCTGTATTGTATCAGCTTCTTTCTTAGATTACACGCTTTGAGATTTGTAGTCACAGGCCTCGCGTTATACAAGGATATGTGCTGGACGTATTCTGGTGGTTTATAATTCCATTGATATACTGGCAGAAATTCTTCTTCCTAAAGCCATCTTTTTCCTTTATTAGCATTTATAATAAACTCTTTAACTTGTTTCGGTGGCAAATTTAAATTCAACTGGTATGATATCACCTGGCACTTCACTCTGTTCCGATCACTAAATTTGCGCTGATAAATCTGCTAAAATTGGCAAACACTTGATTAAAATATTTGAAACCCTTTTTCTTACCAATTTCCGCCCCGCTGTTTCTCTCCTGAAGCCACTGGCTGCTCGTTTGGGTAAAATCCAACTGGCAACGATTACACTCTTGTACTTCATCAAAGTGGTCATTAT
Source organism: Squalus acanthias (assembly GCA_030390025.1). Classification (NCBI taxonomy): domain Eukaryota; kingdom Metazoa; phylum Chordata; class Chondrichthyes; order Squaliformes; family Squalidae; genus Squalus; species Squalus acanthias. The sequence goes on from CM059430.1 coordinate 6,799,078, forward strand.
TCATGTGTGAACCTTGAGGTGGGCGTTGGCAGACTATTGCACCACACAGGGCATCATAGCAGGGCCTGATCCTGTTCTCATTAGACATTCACACTTCCGATGGATGGTTGTTGGATGCCAATCAGGAATGATGAATCCTTGGATGATTTTTTTCCCCGACCCTGATTAAGGAGCGCAAAGGCCTACTGCATTGTATCTGTCACCATTCCTGGGTGAGATCAGCCAACTCCGCACAGCCTGGGGTGAAATCCGGGACTCGTCTACCCTGTACATCTCAGCGGCTCACTTGCTAAAGCTCATTAAGTCATTGGAGGAGCCCCCATAATTGAAATTCTTTAGTAAAATGGGTGCATTTTTTCAATCATCTGTACTGTGCAAACTGAGTATGTCTGTGGCACAGTGGCTTCTGGATAAACAACCCACTTATGTGCAGCAGCCACTCGAGGGTTTGGTTTCTGTAATTCAGCAGTTCCTATTGTGTATCTATATTTCATATTTGGATGAAAAGTTGCAATTGAGATGTTAACCTACCTTTCTCCTCCAGATCCTGCTCACACTTTCCTATTATTAGTTCAGATTTTCAACATTTGTTCTCTTGAACTTTCTGTTCTCTCTCTCTTTTTTTAATATATATATATATGTGAGTGTGTGTGTGTGTGTGTGTGTGATATAAGCTTAAGATGCCTATGGTTAAGGATGTCACTTTGATAGGATTCGTAGAACTGAAATCATACTCCAACCATGACATAGATTATCTGAATTCATAGTCTATTCACAACCAAACAGCATTGCTGTTGCTATGACTTACAATGTATTTGTTGTGTTACCGTACTGAAGTTAAGACTGCATGACTTACTTCACAAGTATCAGCTTGTTCTGGTGTCCTTTTCAATTTTCTTGTAAGTAATCTAAAGCAATTTTGCAAGAAAATGGCTTTGCTCATCGTAAATAATGATGCCTTTCTTTGCTGTGCAACTCAGCAGTGACTTATCCATTTACATACACCAGACTTCTGTTTATTTTTATGACATTGCCCCAGTTCTTCCCCCCCCCTCCCCTCTTGTTTTAAGGATGCCTCCTTTGTCAAACAGATGGTGAAAAAGGGTGGCACTCAACCCACAAGAGTTCCATGGGTACCATCAATACCATCCTTTGCTTCCCTCTGCTCCTGAGTCCAGATGACCTGACTGAGACTGGCAAACTTGCCTGCCAAAAGAGCCCTGAGTGTAATGTTTAGACCGGGGTTTAATATGGGATCTCCTAGTTAGAAATCTGAGTAATATAGTTATTGAAATGTTTGCCACCGTTAACACTTTTTAAATTAATATTGTGAGGAAAGGAAAGGCGTGGATATGTGGTCAGTTCATGGGATCTGTGACCTCTGGAAAATGATATCTTTATGTATGATAGAATTATTTCAAACCATGTTTAGATTAATAAACACAGTTTAAAAAAAAAGTTATTACACTTTGAGTTTAGATCAAACATGATCAGTGAAATTCAAAGCTGAAGGATTTTTGATAATTTGGAATCAACTTGGTTGAACTGAAACATCGCCTGCAATCTATGGTTAATTTTGTGGACAATACAGATGATTGTAGCAGTCATTATTTTTCCAAATCTCTATTCCTAGGTGCTGCTACAAGCATATGCGGTTAATTTGGACTGCACACCTGGATTCCAGGAGAAGAACTATCGAGTCCTACAGTCCTCAGAATTTAAAAAGGACCAGTTCATTCTGAAAGGTAAGAGCTTTCCCTTTGTAGCTCGCCAGGAGACATAACACCAAGATGCAGCCTGACACAATAATAACAAGGATGGATATCTCAAATTTGACGTAGGCTTGGTTTCATCACCTTTTCCTTAAATTTCTTCTGCACACATGGTGTAATCTATTCCTTCTGATCTATGCGAAGTGTTCTCTTCCCCTTGGTGCTCTTCCAAATACTTAAATTCCACACAGCAAGCCATATAGCTATTTCTAGTATAGCCTAGCAAGGTTTGGTTTTCTAGCCTTTGATGAACTTATGGTATGCACAGTTCCAACCATAGGGCCAAACCAATCTAATCTCTCTTTTTTGATTGTGGAAACAGTCTGGGTTGTACCCAGTTCTGACTGTATCTGATTTCTGTCTTGGTAATTCTGTCTTGCTGCTTAATCCAATTATCTAGCATTGACATAGATGGCCAAAGACGGGAGTGTATTTCCGCTTTGGGCACAATCGGCAATCCAGCCGCAAATTGCACTCAAAATTGCGCTCGTTTCCCGAATTGATTTTATGGTTCAAGTTTCCACTCAAGCTTATTTGCATAATCACAAATGTAAAATCTTTCATGCACCAGCATAATTGGGCAACATTTTAGAATGTAATTATTTTTCTTCTTGCACTGCTTGATATATTTAAGAGTAGTAACTTGTGGTGCAGTTTTTTTAATACATCTGAAAATGGGTTTATCACAAAATATAAGCATTTTTAATAATAGTGTCTAATCCACCACCCGCAACCCGATTTTAAATAACTGATAATGACTTTAAAAAAACTATACAAAACCATTTACTTATTTCATTGGTATGCAGTAGTCAGTTTCCTAGTAAATTAAATATTTTTTTAATATTTAAAAGCTTTTAAAAGGTCTCTATTAGTGCCCTTGCGCCTAAAACAAAATGGCTTAATTTTAAGAGCCGCCTCGAAGGCCCGCAAACAGGCCCAATTAGCTGAAACGCACCATGGTGATTAATTCGATCTAGGGGCGTGGCCAGTTGTGTGGACGGCTTCCAGTGCGATGTTTTTTAAACCAGCACAAAAGATCACGGAACTCGGTTTGCGCTGGACGTAACTTGCGCTTGAAATTCCTTGATCTTTTGCGCTGGTTTGGCCGATTTTGGGCGCATTGAGCTGGAAATACCAGCGCAACCGAGCGGAAACTCTGCCCCAAACAGACCTCTTCTCTCCTTCTGCCTGAGTCAGCTTCCAGCAACACTGCTGTATATATTGGTGAGGAAATCACCGCCCATGTAAGTAGTTTTATTTTGGTCTACAGAGAGATGCTGCACTGTTTCCCCCATGGAATGCTTTACTTGATACTCTGTGCTCTAGCCCATATTCTGGTGGAGTAACAACACATGAAACAAAATCCAGCCCCATCATGGTGTCAGAACCAGCTGCTACCTCAAGGATACCTTCATTTTCTATTGTGATTTCTTCTTGTTAAGCACTTTATTTTGCACGAATCTTACTCTCTTTATTGTTGATGAATGACCAACCATTTGCTTTAGAGCTATATGTAGATGTACTGAGTTAAAATCAAAAGTCATGTACAATGATCAGTCTTGACCAATCTGGAGCATTGCCTACCCCAAGACTCATGTCACAGAGAATCAACATTCCAAATATTTAGAAAAGGTTGTGTATTATGTAGCATAGCAACCACTGGCTCCATGTTAGTGAATTGAAAATAGATCGCAATTTTAAATCTAATATACTGGGTAGGGAATGGAAATGAAGACCTCATTTTAAACTGAATGGGCTGTAAGTGATTTAAAAATAACTTGAGTTAGAGAGCCTTCTCTAGGACTATTCTTCTGATGCCTTGTAGTTATAGAAGTGTGAGGTACTTTTACTAAATTCCCTCACTATGCATTGGAAATCTAGAATTTATGAACCTCAAATGGTCCTTCAAATTTCACTGTTTATGGCAACTTATTAGAACAATGAGGAGTAATTGTAATCAGCAAGGCAGCATTAGACATGGTAGTAGAAAAATATTCTTGTTGAGTGAATGTACCACATCAAATGCTATGAGGCCTCACTCTCCTCTGCCAAAACTGTCCATTACTTCAGGATCATCCTGGAGAACAAAGGTGGCTTTGGATTTCTTTTCTTCAAAACCAGCTGTCTCCTTACATTCTTCACTCCTGCCCTCTCCACCCTCACCTCCAACAACAATTGTGAGGAACTAGCTCATGGACTTTTCTGGTCACGAAGATTGGGACCTCTGCTGCTTCATCCATTTCCCCTGCCCCGAACCTGTGTCTTTCTCTAGTTTCTCTCCTATCTCCCCTCATGCCCTCTCCAAGCTCATGTTGTCCATGAGACCCACTTCCTGCTCCACTGACCCCACTGAACTGCTGACCACCCAACTTCACTCCCTGGATCCCATGCTAGCTGACATCACAAATGGTTCCCTCTCCTCGGGCACTGTTCCCCTCCCTAACAAAATAGCCGTCATCACTCCCACTCCTTAAAAATATGACCCACAACCCCTCTATCCTTGCAAATTACTGCTCCATCTCTGACCTCCCGTTCCTCTCCAAAGTTCTCGAACATGTTGTTTCCTCGCAAATCCAAACCCATCCTTCCTGCAACACTCCACAACTCCATGTTTTAATCTTTCCAAACAGCTTCTTCCAGAGCATTGAAACGACCCCAGTTACAAATGACATCCATTGTGACTGTGGCCGTGTTGCATTATTTGTTCTCATACTTCTCGTCCTCTTTTCAACCTTTGATTCCTGTTCCTCCTGGCAAAGTTTTTTTTTAAATCTTACTTTTAGGTGACGGCTACTGCTTAGGCTGTAATGTCCATTGAAGAAGGGAGCCTGCTTTGCTCATCGCTCACTAATTTAGTGCAGCGATCCTGAAACAGGCGTTAGGCCCATCATTTGCATGCAAGGGGCCTAACACCCATTTCAGGTGGGTATCATTGGTATCAATATGGCGGCGCCTGTACCTCTGGCTCTGATGGGACGTGGGATGTTGCTCCCCGAATTGGCCCCGTTTTACGCCTGCAAAATGGGCACAATGGGTTCAATTTCTACTCCAATATGTTCTGTGTTGCTTATCTAGTAGTGAAGGCAACACAGCAAACAAGGTATGTTGCGTTAGAGGCTGGGTGGCTGGAATTTTCACTGTCCGACGCTCTGGCAGCGGGTGAGTCCGGGAGTGCATGGGGAACCCGTAAGTTTGTCAGTGGCTTTTTACGAAGCCACTGCATTTGCATCTGACTTCCAGGTTTCCCGACCAATTAACACGAGCGGGCATGATGACGTCATGCACGAGTCTATTCCAGCTCAACTATTTAAAGGGACACTGCGAAGATGAATGTTGAAGGATTGTCCAGGTGGGGGAACCGAGGCAGAAACTGCATTAATGGAGTCCCAACGTGGCAAGGCTGCACCTCGCTTAACTGATGCCTCTCTAGAGCTGATGCTGCGTTCAGTAAGGGCCCACAGGGAGATTCTCTTCCCATGCCAACTCCACCACATCACTCCTCATACATACTTACCTTGCAGGTGCACCAATTCCTATCTGTCCAGGAACCAAAAGCGCGACTTCAGCATTCCGATTGCTTGCTCGGTGGCAGTTCTCGTGGTCATGTGGCTTTGATTGTATCTCTCCTGGGCTTCATTGTTTGGCCCCCTAACGGATGTCATCAGCCACGTCTTCAGGGGGTAGCCCTTGTCTCCAACGAGCCAGACGATAACTCTGCTTCAAGGTCCGAAGAACTCTGGGAGGGTAGACTGGCGCAGGATGAAAGCATCATGGCAGCTGCCTGGGAATCTTGCACAAACCTGCATGATAATCTTTTTGTGGTTGCATACGAGCGGAACATTGATGGAGTGGAAGCCCTTGCGGTTGATGAAGACTCCAGGGTGATCTGGGGGCACTTTGATTGCCACATGTGCAATCGATGATTCCCTGGACCTATGGAAGCCAGCCAGAGCCGCAAAGCCGAGCGTCGGCTCATTCTCATCTGTTGCAAAGTGCACATAATTGCCGGCCCTGGCAAACATGGCATTGGTCACCTGAATGATGCATTTGTGGGCAGCAGATTGCGAGATTCCGCAGATATCTCCTGCAGATCCCTGGAAGTAGCCAGAGGCAAAGAAATTGAGGGCAGTGGGGACTTTGACAGCCACAGGCAAAGCATGCCCACCAGTTCCTCTTGGCAGGACGTCTTCTTCCAGGAAGCTGCAAATGTCTGCAACCACCTGGTGAGATACCCTGAGCCTCCTGAGGCACTGGTGTTCAGTCATGTCCAGGAAGCTGATCCTCTGCCTATATACCCTTTGTTGGGGGTATCGCATAGAGTCATAACGGCACAGAAGGAGGCCATTCAGCCCATCAAGTCTATGCCGGCTCTCTGTAGATCAATCCAGTTAGTTCCATTCCCCCGCTCTATCCCCGTAGCCCTGCAAGTTTATTTCCCTCAAGTGCCTATCCAGTCTCCCCTTGAAAACGTTGAGTGTCTCTGCTTCCGCCACTTCCGTCGGCTGCGAGTTCCAGGTCCTCACCACTCGCTGCGTAAAAAAGTTTTTCCTCACATCCCTCCTGTATCTCTTGCCCAAAACCTTAAATCTGTGTCCCCTAGTTCTTGTACCATCAACTAATGGGAACAGCCTTTTTCCATCTAGCCTATCCAAACCCGTCATAATCTTGTACACCTCTATCAAATCATCCCTCAACCTCCTTTGCTCTAATGAAACCAAATCCAGCTTCTCCAACCTACCCTCGTAGCTAAGATCCCCCATCCCCAGAACCATTCTGGTAAATCTCCTCTGCACCCTCTCAAGGGCCTTCACATCCTTCCTAAAGTGTGGTGACCAGAACTGGATGCAATACTCCAGTTGTGGCCTAACCAGGGCTTTATAAAGGTTCAGCATAGCCTCTCTACTTTTGTATTCAATACCTCTATTTATGAAGCCCGAGCTCCCATATGCTTTGCAAACCACTCTCTCAGTATGTCCCGCCACCTTCAGGGACCTATGCACATTAACTCCCAGGTCCCTCTGTCCCTGCACACTCTTGAAAACTATGCCATTAAGTGCATATTGCCTCTCCCTGTTCCTTCTGCCAAAATGCATCACCTCTTACTTCTCTGTATTAAATTCCATCTGCCACTTGTCTGCCCATTCTACAAGCCTATCTATGTCCTGTTGCAGTCAATTGGTATCATCATCACTGTTTGCCAAACCCCCAAGTTTGGTGTCTGCGGCAAATTTAGAAATTCTACTCTGTATTCCAATATTATCCAGGTCATTTTTATATATATATATATATGAAAAAAGCAGTGGTCCCAGCACTGACCCTTGGGGAACACCACTGTCTACCATTCTCCAGTCTGAAAAACAGCCATTTACCACAACTCGCTGTTTTCTGTTCTTAAGCCAATTCCTTATCCAAGCTGCCACTGACCCACCTATTCCATGAGCCTCAATTTTGGTAACCAGCCTTCTATGTGGTACTTTGTCAAACGCCTTCTGAAAATCCATGTAGACAACATCCATTGCACTCCCTTCATCAATCCTCCCTGTTACTTCATCAAAAAAATTCAATTAGATTAGTCAAACACGATCTGCCTTTTACAAATCTGTGTTGGCTCTCTTTAATTAGCTTAAACCTCTCCAAGTGCCCGTTAATTTTTTCCTTGATTATTGTTTCTAAAACTTTACCCACCACTGATGTTAAACTGACCGGCCTGTAGTTACTAGGATTGTCCTTGCACCCTTTCTTGAACAATGGTGTCACATTTGCCACTTTCCAATCCTCAGGCACCTCCCCCGCATCTAGGGAAGATTAGAAAATTATGGCAAGCCCTTCCGCTATATCCTCCCCCAATTCCCTTAGCAACCTGGGATGCAAGCCATCTGGATCAGGCGACTTATCCACTCTAAGCATACTCAGCCTTTCTAGTACATCCTGTCTATCAATTTTCACCCCTTCCATTGCATCTACCTTTTCCACTTCTACCGATATTTTGTCAGCATCCACCTCCTTAGTAAACACCGATACAAAGTACTCATTGAGTATTCTAGATTTGCCCTGCGCCTGGAAGCATATATCACCTTCTTGTTCCTAATAGGCCCCACCCCACCTCTTACTACCCGCTTAATGTTTACATGCCGGTAGAAGATTTTTGGGTTCCCTTTATTTTAACCGCCATTCTACTCTCATTCTCTCTTTGCCAATCTTAATTTCATCTTCACTTCCCATCTCAACTTATTGTATTTGGTCTGCTTCTCCCTTGAAGAATTCACCTGTCATGCATCATACACCCTCTTTTTGGTTTCATCATCTTCTATATCTCCCTCGTCATCCAAGGAGCCCTTGCTTAGGTTCCCTTACCCTTCCCTCTTGTTGGAATGTACCTAGCCTGTACTTGGAACATCTCCTCCCTAAAGATCACCCATTGTTCCATTACAGTTTTTCCTGTCAGTCTTTGGTTCCATTTTACCCTGGCTAGATCCTTTCGCATCCCATTGAAGTTAGCCCTATTTCAGTGTAGAAGTTCCACTCTAAATTTTTCCTTGCTCCTTTACTAATCTAAATCTTATGATACGATGATCATTCGTACCCACAGACACTTGGTCGACCTGGCCCACCTCATTCCCCAGCACCAGATCCAGCAATGCCTCCTTCCTAGTTGGGCCAAGAACATATTGGTCAAGGAAATTCTCCTGAACACATTTCAGAAATTCCTCCCCCTCCTTTCCCTTTACCCTAGCATTATCCCAATCGATATTTGGGTAATTAAAGTCCCCCAATATCACCACTCTATAGCTCTTGCATATCTCTGCGATTTCCCTGCAGATTTGCTCCTCTACCTCCCTCTCACTATTTGGAGGCCTGTAGAATACCCCCAATAGCGTGATCATACCCTTTTTGCTCCTCAACTCTAACAAAATGGATTCTGTCCTTGTTCCCTCAAGAACATCCTCCCTTTCCAACACTACAATGTCTTTCTTAATCAGTACTGCCACCCCACCTCCCTTTTTTCCTTCCCTGTCTTTTCTGAACACCTTGTACCCTTGAAAATTAAGTGCCCAGTGCTCACCGTTTTTAAGCCACATTTCCGTTATTGCCACAACATCATATTGCCACACGACTAATTGTGCTTGTAGCTCACCAACCTTATTCACCACACTTTGTGCGTTTATGTACATGCATTGTAAACCCATTTTTGAATTTTTCGTAGTCTTTCTTAGTCTGCTCCTATCTAATATGGTACTACTTCCGCCTCTAGTACTACTTTCTTCTCTAGTACTATCCAACACACTCACTCTTTTATGCACCTTATTCCTCTTTTCTACTCCTATATGCTGATGCCCATCCCCCTGCCAAGCTAGTTTAAACCCTCCCCAACAGCATTAGCAAACCTCCCCATGAGAATATTGGTCTCAGCTTTGTTGAGGTGTAACCCATCCGGCTTGTACAGGTCCCACCTTCCCCAGAAACGGTCCCAATGCCTCAGGAATCTAAAGTCCTCCCTCCTGCACCATCTCTCCAGCCACGCATTCATCTGCTCTATCCTTCTATTTCTGTACTCACTAGCATGTGGCACCGGGAGTAATCCGGAGATTACTGCCTTTGAGGTCCTGCTTTTTAATCTCTTTCCTAGCTTCCTATAGTCTGCCTGCAGGACCTCATCCCTCTTTCTACCTATGCCGTTGGTACCGATATGGACAACGACCTCTGGCTGCTCACCCTCCCCCTTCAGAGTGTCTTGCAGCCGCTCAGTGACATCCTTGACCCTTGCACCAGGGAGGCAACATACCATCCTGGAGTCACGTCTGCATCCACAGAAACGCCTATCTGTCCCCCTAACCAATGAATCCCCTATCACTATTGCTCTTCCACTCTTCTTCATCCCCGCCTGTGCAGCTGAGCCATCCGTGGTGCCGTGGCCTTGGCTCTGGCTGCTCTCCCCAGAGGAGTCATCACCACCCACCAGTTTCCAGAACTGTGAATCGGTTAGCGAGTGAGATGCACTCTGGGGATTCCTGCCCTACCTGCCTGGTCCTCCTCCTCTGTCTGGCGGTCACCCATTCCCTCTCTGCCTACACATTCTGAGGCTGCGGGGTGACCACTTCTAGAAACGTGCTTTCCAAGTATTTCTCAGCCTCGTGGATGCACTGTAGTGACTCCAGCTGCCGCTCAAGCTCCGAAATCCGGAGCTCGAGTTGCTGCAGTTGGCGACACTTCCTGCACACGTGGTCATCCAGGCCGCAAGAATCGTCCAGGATTTCCCACATGGCACAGGATGTGCAAATCACGGGACTGAGCCATGCCTCTATTTACCAGACTATGGAAGTCATTTAGCAGAAATAAACTTAAAACTTTACAAGAAACACTCAACAGCTACCCACCAATCAGCACTTCCCTCTATTAGCTACTTAGCAGAAATATACTCAAAACAGAACAAAAAAAACTTCCCACAAATACTCACCCGATACTCACCTCTCAGCTCCCTTGTGCCAGCGACACCTTTGAATTCTGACGTCACTCCTTCGTTGTGTCGCTTGCCGACTGTCTCCCTCGCAGGTAGTCCGCTCACTCAGACTCCCAGACCTCTGCTCCGCGCTGCCTTTATCCCCGGTCTCCGACTCCGTTCCTCCCACAGGTCCGCTCATTCAGACTGTACTGCTGCCCTGTGACATCACACTTTATTTTTTGGAAATAGTGGAAGGTCCCGCCACCGCCGCAGGTGTCTCCAATTAGGTCCTCGCTGTTTAAAGTACTCTGTCGCTCTGGCTCTCCAGCTCCCGCTCTGTTTAAAGTACTCTGTCGCTCTGGCTCTCCGCTCCCGCTCTGTTTAAAGTACTCTGTCACTCTGGCTCTCAGCTCCCGCTCTGCTTAAAGTACTCTGTCACTCTGGCTCTCTGCTCCCGCTCTGTTTAAAGTACTCTGTCACTCTGGCTCTCCGCTCCCGCTCTGTTTAAAGTACTCTGTCACTCTGGCTCTCTGCTCCCGCTCTGTTTAAAGTGCTCTGTCACTCTGGCTCTCCACTCCCGCTGTTTAAAGTACTCTGTCACTCTGGCTCTCTCCTCTCCGCTCTGTTTAAAGTACTCTGCCACTCTGGCTCTCCGCTCCCACTGTTTAAAGTACTCTGTTACTCTGGTCTCCGCTCCCGCTGTTTAAAGTACTCTGTTACTCTGGCTCTCCGCTCCCGCTGTTTAAAGTACTCTGTCGCTCTGGCTCTCCGCTCCCACTGTTTAAAGTACTCTGTCACTCTGGCTATCCGCTCCCACTGTTTAAAGTACTCTGTCACTCTGGCTCACCGCTCTCGCTCTGTTTAAAGTACTCTGTCACTCTGGCTCTCCACTCCCGCTCTGTTTAAAGTACTCTCCCGCTCTGGCTCTCTCGCTCTGTTTAAAGTACTCTGTCACTCTGGCTCTCCACTCCCGCTCTGTTTAAAGTACTCTGTCACTCTGGCTCTCCGCTCCCGCTCTGTTTAAAGTACTCTGTCACTCTGTCTCTCCGCTCCCTCTGTTTAAAGTACTCTGTCGCTCTGGCTCTCCGCTCCCGCTCTGTTTAAAGTACTCTGCCACTCTGGCTCTCCACTCCCGCTCTGTTTAAAGTACTCTGTCGCTCTGGCTCTGCTCCTGTTCTGTTTAAAGTACTCTGTCACTCTGGCTCTCCGCTCCTGCTCTGTTTAAAGTACTCTGTCGCTCTGGCTCTCCACTCCCGCTCTGTTTAAAGTACTCTGCCACTCTGGCTCTCTGCTCCCGCTCTGTTTAAAGTACTCTGCCATTCTGGCTCTCTGCTCCCGCTCTGTTTAAAGTACTCTGTCACTCTGGCTCTCCGCTCTCGCTCTGTTTAAAGTACTCTGTCACTCTGGCTCTCCGCTCCCGCTCTGTTTAATGTACTCTGTCTCTCTGGCTCTCCGCTCCCTCTCTGTTTAAAGTACTCTGTCACTCTGGCTCTCCACTCCCGCTCAAAGTACTCTGTCACTCTGGCTCTCCGCTCGTGCTCTGTTTAAAGTACTCTGTCGCTCTGGCTCTCCTCTCCCGCTCTGTTTAAAGTACTCTGTCACTCTGGCTCTCTGCTCCCGCTCTGTTTAAAGTACTCTGTCGCTCTGGCTCTCCGCTCCCGCTCTGTTTAAAGTACTCTGTCACTCTGGCTCTCTGCTCCCGCTCTGTTTAAAGTACTCTGTCACTCTGGCTCTCCGCTCCCGCTCTGTTTAAAGTACTCTGTCACTCTGGCTCTCCTCTCCCGCTCTGTTTAAAGTACTCTGTCACTCTGGCTCTCCGCTCGTGCTCTGTTTAAAGTACTCTGTCGCTCTGGCTCTCCTCTCCCGCTCTGTTTAAGTACTCTGTCACTCTGGCTCCGCTCCCGCTCTGTTTAAGTACTCTGTCACTCTGGCTCTCTGCTCCCGCTCTGTTTAAAGTACTCTGCCATTCTGGCTCTCTGCTCCCGCTCTGTTTAAAGTACTCTGTCACTCTGGCTCTCCGCTCTCGCTCTGTTTAAAGTACTCTGTCACTCTGGCTCTCCGCTCCCGCTCTGTTTAATGTACTCTGTCTCTCTGGCTCTCCGCTCCCTCTCTGTTTAAAGTACTCTGTCGCTCTGGCTCTCCGCTCCCTTTCTGTTTAAAGTACTCTGTCACTCTGGCTCTCCACTCCCGCTGTTTAAAGTACTCTGCATCCTGTGAGCTGCACCCCTGTGCTCATCCCCTTCCTCCTGTGGAGCGACAGGTCGGTGAGGAGAAGGCTGCTGCTGCTCCCGCTGCCGGTGCAGTCACTGCTGATGCTCATCTTGGTCCTCATCTGAGGCCCAAGGTAAAGCTGCATAAGCGGCACCCGTGCTGCACTGATGCTTGACAGATGGAAAGTGTAGATCAGGCTCGCATAAATCCACGGTAGCAGAAATGACCTCCAAAGTAGTGGAAATCAGCTGCAAAGTAGTGAAAGCACACTCCCCAGAAGCCGTTCAGTTAGGCAAGGGAGCAGGTTTGAGGTCCGAGTACTTATCGGATTGATTGCCTGTCATTTGGTCAGCTCCCTCAATTCGCTGTCATCTCGCCTTGCTTTCACTGGCGAGTTCCAGGAAGCCTGTAAAACATGTGAACTGAGAGTTAAAGCTGACATCTGCAGTTAAAACAGCTCCTAATTGCCTCTTAATATCTTTCAATTGCCAACCTGGCGCTCCCATGGGGGTTTCTCGCACACAGCCGAAAGCGCTGCAGTTAAAAGCGGATGTCGGCGGTTTCGAGCCGGCTTCCTGACCCGCTGCCAGTGTCATCCCTCTTAACCAACCGCCCGCTCACAAACACACTCACATTTTAAGGGTAAAAATTCCCCCCGGTGTATTACAGAGCATTACAATGAGTGAATACTGCACCAGGTAACACGTATTAGTTTACCTGTCATAAATATGTTTTAACCATTTAATAGCTAATAGAGAGCACAAAAGGTAATTACCTAGAAAAATTGTACATCTCTAAGCTTCTCATCTACTGAAAGATATTCAAGCACAAACACGTATATACCAATCGAGAAATATGCAAACACCAACAGGCAGGACAGACCCACCAGAGGTGGCGGCACCGTGGTATACAGTCGGGAGGGAGTGGCCCTGGGAGTCCTCAACATTGACTCCGGACACCATGAAATCTCATGGCTTCAGGTCAAGCAGGGACAAGGAAACCTCCTGCTGATTACCACCGACCGCCCACCCTCAGCTGATGAATCAGTACTCCTCCATGTTGAACACCACTTGCAAGAAGCACTGAGGGTAGAGAAGGCACAGAATGTACTCTGGGTGGGGGACTTCAATGTCCATCACCAAGAGTGGCTCATTAGCACCACTACTGACCAAGCTGGCCGGGTCCTGATGGACATAGCTGCCAGACTGGGCCTGCGGTGGTTGGTGAGAGAACCAACCCGAGGTAAAAACAAACTCATCCTCACCAATCTACCTGTCGCAGGTGCATCTGTCCATGACGGCATTGGTAGCAGTGACCACCGCACAGTCCTTGTGGAGATGAAATCCCGTCTTCACACTGAGGACACCCTCCTTGGTGTTGTGTGGCACTACCACCGTGCTAAATGGGACAGATTCAGAACAGATCTAGCAGCTCAAAACTGGGCATCCATGAGGCGCTGTGGGCCATCAGCAGCAGCAGAATTATATTCCACCACAACCTATAACCTCATGGCCCAGCATATCCCTCACTCTTCCATTACCATCCAGCCAGGGGACCAACCCTGGTTCAATAAGGAGTGTAGAAGAGCATGCGAGGAGCAGCACCAGGCGTACCTAAAAATGAGGTGCCAACCTGGGGAAGCTGCAACACAGGACTACATGCATGCTAAAAAGCGGAAGCAGCATGCTATAGACAGAGCTAAATGATCCCACAATCAATGGATCAGATCAAAGCTCTGCAGTCCTGCCACATCCAGTCGTGAATGGTGATGGACCATTAAACAACTAACGGGAGGAGGAGGCTCCAAGAATATCCCCATTCTCAATGATGGTGGAGCCCAGCACACGAGTGCAAAAGACTAGGCTGCAGCGTTTGCAACCATCTTCAGCCAGAAGTGCCGAGTGGATGATCATATCGACGTTCTCCATGGTCCCCACCATCATAGAAGCCAGTCTTCAGCCAATTCGATTCACTCCACATGATATCAAGAAACGGCTGAGCGCACTGGATACAGCAAAGGCTATGGGCCCTGACAACATCCCGGCTGTCGTGCTGAAGACTTGTGCTCCAGAACTAGCTGCGCCTTTAGCCAAGCTGTTCCAGTACAGCTACAACACTGGCATCGATCCGACAATGTGGAAAACTGCCTAGGTATGTCCTGTCCACAAAAAGCAGGACAAATCCAATCTGGCCAATTACCGCCCCATCAGTCTACTCTCAATCATCAGCAAAGTGATGGAAGGTGTCATCGACAGTGCTACCAAGCGGCACTTACTCACCAACAACCTTCTCCCCAATGCTCAGTTTGGGTTCCCCCAAGACCACTCGGCTCCAGACCTCATTACAGCTTTGGCCCAAACATGTCAAAAGAGCTGAACTCCAGAGGTGAGGTGAGAGTGACTGCCCTTGACATCAAGGCAGCATTTGACCAAGTGTGGCATCAAGGAGCCATAGCAAAAGTGAAGTCAATGGGAATCGGGGAAAACTCTCCATTGGCTGGAGTCATACCTAGCACAAATGAAGATGGTTGTGGTTGTTGGAGGTCAATCATTTCAGCCCCAGGACATCACTGCAGGAGTTCCTCAGGGCAGTGTCCTAGGCCCAACCATCTTCAGCTGCTTCATCAATGGCCTTCCCTCCATCATAAGGTCAGAAGTGAGGATGTTCGCTGATGATTGCACAGTGTTCAGTGCCATTCACAACTCCTCAGATAATGAAGCAGTCCATGCCCGCATGCAACAAGACCTGGACGACATTCAGGCTTGGGATAATAAGTGGCAACTAACATTCATGCCACACAAGTGCCAGGCAATGACTATCTCCAACAAGCGAGAGTCTAACCACCTCTCCTTGACATTCAATGGCATTACCATCGCTGAATCCCCCATCACCAACATCCCGGGAGTAAGCATTGACCAGAAACTTAACTGGACCAGCCACATAATTACTGTGGCAACAAGAGCAGGTCACAGGCTGCGTATTCTGCAGTGAGTGTCTCACCTCCTTACTCCCCAAAGCCTTTCCACCATCTACAAGGCACAAGTCAGGAGTGTGATGGAATACTCTCCACTTGCCTGGATGAGTGCAGCTCCAACAATACTCAAGAAGCTCGACACCATCCATGACAAAGCAGCCCGCTTGATTGGCACCTCATCCACCACCTTAAACATTCACTCCCTCCACCACTGGCGTACCGTGGCTGCAGTGTGTACCATCTACAAGATGCACTGCAGCAACTCGCCAAGGCTTCTTCGGTAGCACCTCCCAAATCCGCAACTTCTACCACCTAGAAGGATAAGGGCAGCAGGCGCATGGGAACACCATCACCTCCAAGTTCCCCTCCAAGTCACACACCATCCTGACTTGGAAGTATATCGGCCGATCCTTCATCGTCGCTGGGTCAAAATCCTGGAACTCCCTCCCTAACAGCACTGGGAGCACCTTCACCACACGGACTGCAGCGGTTCAAGAAGGCGGCTCACCACCACCTTCTCAAGGGCAATTAGGGATGGGCAATAAATGCTGGCCTTGCCACCGACACCCACATCCCATGAACGAATAAAAATAAAACAAAGGGATTAAGAAAGCCAATAAACATATGCTTGCCTGTGCTGGAATTGGTGGTGGAATGTAGGCTGTTTTTATTTGTCCGCAGGATGTAGACGACGCTGGCAAATTCCTTGCCTGTCCCAATGTGAAAAACAGTCTTTCTGAATTTCCCTTCCTGGGAAAAGGGGGTCAACACATGCCAATCTTGTCTATTGCCTCTTATCTGTTTCTACAATCACTTTTGCATGGATCACAGAGCCGATGAACTACACTGCCTCTTAGAGTGGTGTCGGTGACTCTAAGAGACGGAGGAGGCCACTTATTGTATTGCCGAAACTGTACAAACAACATTAAATCAAAGACAAACTAAAACAAGGCACCCTTGAAATAACAATTACTCAGGGGGAAAAGATTACTTGTAAAGAACTTGCACCTATTTTCTGTGCCCTCACTTGTGCTTGATATATATATTTTGAGAAATAATACTTTTTTAAATTAGTAATTCCAATTTCATCCCTTGTATCACAAAAAAGTACAAAAGCCTTCAATCTATAAACCTGAATTTTCCACGCATAACATCTTGTTCATTGAGGAAAAACCACTGCAGCCTGTAGTAAATTTAATCTGTGGATGAGGCTGTACAAAAAATAACAGTGTTATGTCACAATCTTAAAACAAGTGGCGCAGTGATTCAGAAAATAAACTACAAAAGTACCATCAGCAAATGCTAATATTCCTATTTCTTTAAGATAAGTAAAACATATGAAACTTTATCCAAGATGAGCACATCTTTGTCTTAATAGTTGAATGAGAATTGTTGTTTCGGATTTTCTGTTATTCCTACATTAATTAAAAAGGCAAACTCACTGAACCATTTATCTGAAACAACGGGGGATTTATAATAATTTTCAATGCCTAAATCATGTACCATGACTGAAGATTTAGAAGAATGAATCATCTTTCATGATTGAAAATCACATCTCATGCTGTCATGATGTGATTTCAATTACAGGAAGAGCAGGAATAATCTGCCATACCAACAATTGTTCTGGAGAATGGAATTTATACAGAGATCACATCTGCAATCTTCACTGTTTTCCCAATTTTCGTTCCTTTTCCCTCTACCCTGAAGGCACAGACTCCTGATTTAGTAGGATTCCAAGGTGTGGGTAGCCTTCCAGTACTTGATTCAAGTAGTCATTCTTCAAGACAGTGAGTGCCAGCAAGGTATTCAAGAGTTGGGAACATCATAGCTGAGTGCAAAACTGTGCTCCTCTGACGTCCGTCCACACACACACTGACTTCCTACCAAGGGTTACTGGATAGTGATTAGGAGGTGAGAATTCTGGCTCCTTCCCTGCCCTTATCCCAGCGTACTGAGGCAAGTTTTAGCATCCCGACTACTACTAATTTGAGTTTAGCTAACTCAGCATAAATGGGAATCAAACTTGAGACTTCCTAGTCTGTATGCCTTAGTGTCACATTGAGTGGTGCATGTGCCCATTAAGGTTTTACCTATGGCATGCTCTCTTTACGAAAACTTAAAAGACAAGGCTTTACTTGTGTGATGTTCAGCAACATTTAGCCAAATAATGTAGTCCATAGGGTAACCTCCTATTGCTCTGCTATTGATAATTAAATAAAATGCAACCTGTTCTCAAGAAGTTTGAAGAATCAAGAAAATCAAGATCAAATAGATGTGAAACTTAGGAAGCTTTTAAATAATGTATGAAAAGATCAAATCGCAAATCTCTACTGGCACATACACATTTTTTCAATCTCATCTTTCTTATCCATTCCTTTGTCTCATTCTTATAGGGAATGTCTTGAACTTAATCATACCTTCCCTTCTCCCCACCACTTTCATTTCCTCAGCTCTCAAGCAGTCTTTTAAAAACCTAAGCTTGGCGTTACCTGACCACTACTTGATTTGCCTTCTTTCAAGGTCTTTCCAAACTTGGTGGTGCGGACAATGCTTGATGGGCTTTGACCCTTCACCTAGGTTTCTCACCATTTAAAAAAAATACTGAATGTTGGAAGAAACCAATAAACTGGCTGTCATGTTTGACAAACTGACATCATAAAGGAAATTCAGAATATGACAAACTTTTAAAAAAATCATAAAGGACTAGATTAGAAAAATTCTACCAGGAAGGTACAAAAGCCTTTGTTTCTACATTTTTAGCATAATTTCTAATTTAAAAATCCTGTCCAATAAATTCAATCTGAAGAGCTCACTGGAATTTTAATACCTAATAAAGTTGAAGAAGAATGGGAACATTGCACACCCATTTCCCATAAACAGTAATATTTATTATCACTATGACACCTAGCTACAATAAAATGTGTCCAATTTGCACAAAAATTAGACACTGGCTTAAATTAATTAAAACGTTAAGTGGTTTGAAACCGGCTCAAATTCATGCGATGAAATAATGTGATTTTTAAGCTGTAAATGTTCTAAGTGACATTAATTTGGGAAATTTTAACTTGGTTCCTCGTTAATTTAAGCCTGCAGCTCAAAAAACGTACTATACCCTAACTAGCTATGATATTGAAAACACCATTTGGATCTTTCATTTGTTCACTTTGTCTATTCAAAACTGCTAAAATTTCAATACCACAAAATTGTTAGCAAAATTAAAGGGACAGTGGCAGCATGGATACAAAATTGGCTAAGGAAAGCAGAGAGTAGTGGTGAACGGTTGTTTTTCAGACTGGAAGGAAGTATACAGTGATGTCCCCTAGGGGTCGGTATTGGGACCACTGCTCTTTTTGATACATATTAATGACCTGGACTTGGATATACAGGGCATCATTTCAAAGTTTGCAGATGATACTAAACTCGGAAATATAGTAAACAATGAGGAGGACAGTAACAGACTTTAGAAGGACATAGACAGACTGGTGAAATGGGCAGATTAAATTTAATGCAGAGAAGTGTGAAGTGATACATTTTGGTAGAAAGAATGAGGAGAGGCAATATGAACTAAATGGTACAATTTTAAAGGGGTGCAGGAACAGAGAGACCTGGGGGTTTACGTAGACAAATCATTGAAGCTGGCAGGACAAGTTGAGAAGGCTGCTCAAAAAGCATATGGGATCCTTGGCTTTATTAATAGAGGCATAAAATACAAAAGCAAGGAAGTTATGCTAAACCGTTATAAAACACTGGTTAGGTCTCAGCTGGAGTATTGTGTTCAATTCTGGGCACCACACTTTAGGAAGGATGTCAAGGCCTTGGAAAGGGTGCAGAAGAGATTTACCAGAATGGTACAAAGGATGAGGGACTTCAGTTACGTGGAGAGACTGGAGAAGATTAAGAGATTTGATAGAGGTGTTCAAAATCATGAATGGTTTTGAAAGAGTAAATAAGGAGAAACTGTTTCCAGTGGCAGAAGGGTCGGTAACCAGAGGACACGGATTTAAGGTGATTGGAAAGAGAACCAGAGGCGACACGAGGAAACATTTCTTTTACACGAGTTGTGATCTGGAATGCACTGTCTGAAAGGATGATGGAAGCAGATTCAATAGTAACATTCAAAAGAGAATTGGATAAATACTTGAAGGGATAACATTTACAGTGCTACGGAGGAAGATCAGGGGAGTTGGATTAACTGGATAGCTCTAGCAAAGAGCCAGCACAGGCACGATGGGTCGAATGGCCTCTTTCCGTGCAGCATCTTTCTTTGATTCTATGCGAAGGAACAAACAAAAATGGAGATATAAGATAAAATTTTCTAATTGTCATCTCCTGGTGCGGAGCCTCACCCATCAGGAATGTAGCCCATGATTTTCATTCCATTTCTGGATATGCATTCCCAGTGAGCATGCCAGTAAAATGTATCCTATGGGATTACCTTGGTTATAGTATTTATAAACAGGAGTCCTACCAGATAAATACCATTAAATGCAATATATTCTTCCAAATATATTCCAAGAACTCTAATCCTTTTTATAGTTCTTAGTCTAATTTATTATTAGCAGAAATTTAAGCATAAAACATACTTGAAAGCTTCTTCGATAGCTAATATAACTATACGTGCCAAAGCCTCTTGGTTTAAGTGCATTGAATCACATTTACAATCCTTTTAATAATACCACCAACCCTTTAAACCTGTTCTAAGTTTTAACCCATTTTAACTGACTAAAATAATTCTAAATCTAATCCGATGTGATCAGTTGACTCAACCTGGACTCTGTTCTATGACTAAAATAGAAAGAATGACATTTGGGGTAGATTTTGACATTTGGGCAAGCGATCAGCGGAGAGGCCCCCATGAGTTTGAGGCTCCGGCCTCAATTAAATTTACCAGGAAAGCTGCAAGGCACCAAACGGGCATCCCAATGCAGCTCGCCAGCTGGAAGCCCGAAAAGCAGGCCAGAGCTAATGCCAGCAAGGTAAGTTGCCGGGGGTCGGGGGCTGTGGTCGCAATCACTAAGTGTGGGGGCCCCGGGGCGGCAGCGACCCAGATCATTTTTGTGGGCGTATCGCCTGAAATAGGGGGCCGCTTTGAACACCCAGTGGTAGGCCCCTTTTAAGATGGAGCTGGCCGCATCGCTAGAGTTAGTAGGTGGTAAGGCTACCAACCCCATGTTGAGGCCGTTTCCCCACCCCCCATGCCTCAAAATCAACCCCATTGAGTTTTAAATTACATTTCTAATTACAACATGGTTCTCCCAGAAGACTCCAAATATTCCATCATAATGATGATGAGGGGGTTCACTTTCCAGGGTGGCTAACCCAGGGGGGTTACATCAATAAACAAATCCACTCTAATAAAGATTATGCCAATTCAGGTGTTGGCTTGGCCCAGTTGGTAGCACTCTTACCTCTGAGTCAGAAGGTTATGGGTTCAGGCCCCAATCTCTGGGACTTGAGCACATAATTGAAATTGGCATAGGAATTTGTAATGGGGGAAACTTTGACAGGACATGCATGCAGACATAAGACTTTAATATCTGCTAGCTATCTATATAGCATACAGAATACTTGCCTTTATTAGCCAAGACATAGAATACAAGAGCAGGGAGGTTATGCTTGAACTGTATAAAACACTAGTTAGGCCACAGCTAGAGTACTGCGAGCAGTTCTGGTCACCACATTACAGGAAATATGTGATTGCACTAGAGAGGGTACAGAGGAGATTTACGAGGATATTGCCTGGACTGGAGAATTTTAGCTGAGGAAAGATTGGATAGGCTGGGGTTGTTTTCCTTGGAACAGAGGAGGCCGAGGGGAGACTTTATTGAGGTGTATAAAATTATGAGGGGCCGAGATAGAGTGGACAGGAAGGACCTATTTCCCTTAGCAGAGGGGTCAAAAACCAGGGGGCATAGATTTAAAGTAATTGGTCGGAGGTTTAGAGGGGATTTGAGGGGAAATTTGAGGGTGGTGGGGGTCTGGAACTCACTGCCTGAAAGGGTGGTAGAGACAGAAACCCTCACCACATTTAAAAAGTGCTTGGATGTGCACTTGAAGTGCCGTAACCTACTGGGCTACGGACCAAGAGCTGGGGAGTGGGATTAGGGTGGATAGCTCTTTGTTGGCCGGCACGGACACGATGGACCGAAATGGCCTCCTTCCGTGCTGTAAATTTCTATGATTCTATATAGTAAAAGTCTTGCATATAGTGTGCAGCTTCCTGGCAATGTACCATTTATTCCTGTAACATTTTCCCTATCACACTTGTTATAAAACAGGTCATCCTGCAACTCACCATGAGCAATCCCATAATTTTGACAGTACTCAGATCTTTTCAACTCCATCAAAACTCTCGTCACCAGAAATGACCTGTCTACAGCTAGTTATTCTCCATCAGTCTCTTGAACAATGAGTCATTCTATATTCTTCAAATGCTGTCTCACTGGACTGATGTGAGATTGAACATTATATTCCCCTGATTCTTTTGATGTACTCGATCGTTTGAACTTAGATAACAGACAAGTGCCTCTTTTGAGGCTGGTGTCGGCACAAGAAGTACAGAGGGATTTTTTTCCTTGCATCTGATGTACTATTTTTGACCTGGGTGCAATTTACGGTGAAAAGTGGGTGTAAAATGAGGAAATGTGCTCTTTCAACGTTAAAAAAAAATTCGACCGAGAAAAACAATGTGGAATAAATCGATATTGTCAGTGCAGTTCATGGGAATAAAGGAAGCCTATGGCTGCGAAATTATATTGCGCCCAAATATAGTGATATGCATGTGCCAGTCACAGCCCCAGAGGCAGCTTGTCGGTCGGGGGGTGATGGTGGAGGGGTGACGTTGGCAGCTGGGACTGAGGACCACAGGTGAGTCTGGGGAGGTGGGTGGGGATGCAATCGGGTGGGGGGGGGCAAGCAGTAGCTGGCAGCACTCCTGCTCCTCCCTATATTTTTGAAAACTTACTATTTTAGTGGAGGCCTCTGGTGCTCCCTTTAAGAACCACTGGTTAGGCCGCAAGTAGACCAGCTAATCCTGAACGCAGCTGGCCCGACACTCCGTGTTCAGGGTAAACCAATTTCCGGTTTGGGTCCTAAAACCTCTTAGGCCTCATTTTAATAAAAAAAAAGAAAGACTTGCATTAGATAGCGCCTTTCATGACCACCAGACATCCCAAAGCGCTTTACAGCCAATGAAGTACTTTACTGTTGAAATGTAGGAAACGCGGCAGCCAATTTGCGCACAGCAAGCTCCCACACACAGCAATGTGATAATGGCCAGATAATCTGTTTTTAATGATGTTGATTGAGGGATAAATATTTGCCAGGACACCGGGGATAACTCCCCTACTCTTCGAAATAGTGCCCTGGGATCTTTTATGTCCACCTGAGAGAGCAGACGGGTCCTCAGTTTAATATCTCATCCGAAAGACGGCACCTCCGACAGTGCAGCACTCCCTCAGCACTGCACTGGGAGTGCCAGCTTAGATTTTTGTGCTCAAGTCTCTGGAGTGGGACTTGAACCCACGACCTTCAGACTCAGATGCAAGAGTGCCACCAACTGAGCCACGGCTGACAAGCATTTTGAAGGGCCCTAATGCCTGTTTTAGGTGGCTGGCAGGGCTGCCTCTACAGCGCCTGAATTAATATGGCATCAGACATGTTTCCAGCGCTGTTGGGACATGGAAGTCCGCCTCCTTAATTGCACTCTTTGCGCCCATCTTCCACTTGGAAAATGGGCGCAGCAGATTCCGATTTTACCCCCGTTTATCCTATTACCTAAGAATCACCCCCTCAAGAATCTAGCAAAGAATGAAAAATAAATTTCCCAAATAATCGGTGACATTCAAAGCTAAGTTTATCATTATGATTTTAGACTTGCCTCTGCACCCTTCAGCTCCACAAAATTTTGCCCACTAAATTGCTGAAAAAGCTCCAGTCTTCGTCAGTTCCACTGATTTCATGGATTGCCAGCTATGAGGGTGGGGGGGGCCACAGCGCAGCCAGTGTCGGGGCAGTGAAAGACTAACCGCAACTTCAGGACTTCCGCTTTTAGATGTGCATGCGCTAAACCCTGAAGTTACGGTCAGTTTCGGAGGGGTAACGATGGGGAACGCTGACAGTTCGCCGTCATTACCCACTGCAAAATTCAGGCCACTATATAATCAATGTCAGAGATATGAAAATGCGCAAATTGGTATAAAAAGAATTTAAGTGCGATTGACACAGAAGTAGCCGCATATCTCCAGAGCCAGGTGATAAAGAGTGTGACATCCCTCCAGGAGGTTTTCTCACACTGGCTTTTGTTTGCATTGCATTCAGTATAACTCGAGTCTGGAGGGAAATCACATTTTAAAATGTTTAGGTGCAGCATTGAATAAGAAACCTACTTTTTAATATTGTTATTGGACCAGATTTTGCTGTCAAAATAACAGTGAGGCTAATGGCGCTTGCCGTTATTTCTGCATAAAGGATACAGAAACTTCAGGCGAGGAGCAGATGCGTGGTTAAATGTCAAGATCCAGAAGTTGTTGTCCGAGTTGCGTCACTCAGCCATTTGCTTCGCCAGAATGACATTTCACTGACTGCCTCACCATTGAAATGCATTGAATGTCGTAAAGTTGCTGTATTTGCGCAGGAGATACGAACTAAACCACCTGCAAATATTTAGAAAAAATAGACTTGCATTTATATAGCGCCTTTCACGACCTCAGGACGTCCCAAAGCGATTTACAGCCAATGAAGTACTTTTGAAGTGTAGTCACTGTTGTAATGTAGGAAATTTCGGGCTAGTAATTTAGTGCAAGCGCCTCTAAATGTGGAAAACCTGAAGATGCGGTCAGTCATTCACTGCTCCGACACTGGCTGCGCTGTGGACCCCCTCCCCCAAAGCTGGCAATCTGTGAAATCAGTGGAACGGACGAAAATTTGAGCTTTTCCGCACTAATATCGCTGTTAAATACCCCATTAAATGTAATTGAGGGCTAGTAATTACGTGTAAGTACCCTTTTAACGATGTGATAATTATTAATGACTGCCAATCAACCTCTCTGGCACCGAAAATTAATTATTGTAAGTGTGGTGTCTCACTTCTTTAGGTTGTGAATCGGTTTAGGAGATTTAAAAAAATTTCTTTTTTTTTAATTGAACTTTTTTTGTTACTTTTCCTTCCCGTCTTTTTTCTCTCTCTCTCTTAATCTAATCTTTGTTTCCCTCTCTTTATTTCTCTTTCTGTACCTGATTTTATATTGAATTCACTCCCTTTAATAGGGAGAGTTCTGGTAAATTCTGGTTCCTTGTCGATAATTGAATCTCCCCCAGTTAACTCGAATACATGGGGCTGGATTTTAACAGCCCTGAGGAGGCGGGTTTGGGCTGGATTTTAACAGCCCTGAGGAGGCGGGTTTGGAGGCGTCTCAGCTGCTAAAATTGGAAAAAATGCCTTCAGACACCCAAACCGCCTCCATCCCGCACCCGCGCGATTTTCGTGAGTGTCTGTTCAGCTGCTCCCAAACTGACCCGACGCCAACCGGTGGGACAGGTAGTTAAGGCAGTTAAGAGCCTGTTAACTGCCTTGATAATCCTATTTTGACAGAGGTTTCCCATTTTCGTGCCTCTGGCTCCTGTTTCCCGTCTTGTCGGAAACAGTCCAGCTGCAAGGAGACGAGTTGGTGGAGGACATGATCTGTAGTCATTATTGGTGCAGAACTTTCAAAGCGCTCCTGTAACATGGCTGGCCTTCAAATGCAACAACTTTGTTGTTGGAGGTTTGGGATGAGATTTTGCAAATCTACTGACCTTGCGACTGGTCAAGCTGACACACATCTGCTGTTTGAACTGATTGGGAATAGTTTCAGGCCACTTTGAGTGTGCGCTTGCAAGCTTCTTGCCTCAACTGAAATCTATAACAACGGGATGGGAGCCATTTACATCCTCTCATTCCTGGTTGTCAGATTCGGAGGAAGAGCAGCGTGGCTTAGTACTGCTGGATGAACAAGTGGCTCAGCACACAGCCTCCTTGGAGGACGAGGAAGAGGACGAGGAGGAGGACGGGGAGTGACGACTTGCGGGGCCGGATGTGGCCAATCCAGCAGCAGGTGACCACATTGCTGGCCGTCAGGCAAGGGATGCACTCATCCATGCCAGATTCACATGGGCTTACACTTCAAACACAGGTGGCTGGAAGATGGAGATGAAGATAAGGTCAAGATTCTCAACACACCATACATCATCTGTCCAATAAACGGTGCTTTCCGATCACTGTCACCACCATCATTATAAATGGAATTAGTCCTGAGCCCTCACTGTGCAACTTTCATTTCCCAGAACACATCGACCAGAACCTCAACTAGTTGCCATCACTTTTGTTTAATGACATCACAAAAGGAGGACACTCGATAATTTACAGCACAATAAAACACCCATGTGACTACTCTTGTGACTATTTGTGTGTTAACTTCCTCTTATGCGTGCTTCTACGTGGTGCTTCCCCTGTGGCTTCAGCAGATGTAGAGGCACCTTGCTCACTTTGATGCTGCGCCTGCCTAGACGCCTTTGGCGGGCGTCCTCTGGGTTTGGGAGCCTGGGAGGGCTCCTCCACAGTCTGCTCTTCCTGCGGCCGTGCAGGGGCTGAGATGCCCATCTCAGTTGGGTGAGGAATCTGGGGCTCTGACTGAGGGCTCCGCAGAAGCATGGTCGTGTGAGCGCTTGGAGAGGAGCCCACACTTCCTTGTTGCCTGCCACCAACATCACTCTCATGGGTCACCTGCACTTCAGTGCTAGCAAGTGGCTGGAGAGCACCTTGCTGCATATCAGGAGGACCATGAGGACCCAGCTCTGTACTGGCAGTCCTCATAACAAGGACATCCATGAAGCTCTGGTGTCTCTCCTCAATAGATGCCCATCTCTCCTCCATTGCAGATAATCTATTTTGAAGAGTCACCATGGGCTGGATTTTGCCAATGGGGAGCTTTTGGAGGCGGGACTCCCGCTTGTCAGGTTTTAGTCCCGCCTCCATCGACTTCTGGCCAACCCACGCTATTTTCCCTTGATTGGCCTTGTTAAGCCCGCCCAGCGGGTTTAGCAGGCCAATTAAGGGGAAGCCGGTTACAGAGAATGTCAGCGTATGACGTTTCATCTGTCAAAAATTTTTGACAGATGAATTGTCATCGTTTGATAGCTCTGTGAAGCTGTCAAACACTGACATTCTATGTTGTTTGATGAGTCCTTGTATTCAAGACTCATCAAACCTCTTTCTTTAGCAGAAATTAGATGGTTGTTGCATTGGAGAATGCAGCAGCCATCTGTCATCTCTGCCGGTGAGATGCAAGAGTCTCCGCATCCCCAACTCTTGAAGCCTGCAGGAAGAAACAAAGGTAAGTAAACATTTTCCATCACTTTCCACTCACCTCACATACTCACCTCTCCACACTTGCACCCATCACTCACCTCCACAGCACACATTTGCACCCCTCTGACCCCCGCAGACCCACTACTCGCCTCAGTGACCCTGGCGGGGTTCGCAGCCTTCGGGAAGCCCGCACTTGTGTGGGTAAAATGGGGATAATCCTCTTATCTGCCTGTTAACTACCTGTTAACAGTGACTGTAATCCCCTTCCCACCTCCAGAAGATGGGACCTGGCGCGGGTCGGGTACCCGCCTCCTGGCAAGATGGCACGAAGGCGGGTTGGGGGCGGGATGGGTACCCGCCCCCAGATTCTGCCAATTTTCCGGCAGTCCCGCCTCCATACCCGCCTCCCCAGGGCTGGCAAGATCGCGCCCCATGTTTTCGTTAGTCTGGCGACTTATATCCTCCATGGTGGTTGCCACCCTCTCCATGGCGGAACGGTCATGCGCCATTGCCTCCACAAAGGCAGTGCTCATGTTAGAGATCGACTTCTCCATTCTCTGCACACTCGCAGTTCCCCTGGATGCAAACCCTGTCAGAGACTCCTGCACTTGTTCCTGGAGTTCCAGCACTGCTCACTTTCTGGATGGCCCCAGAGGCACAGGGCTGGATTTTCATAGACCTGTGGAGGCTGGTTTGGAGGCGTGTGGGGGGTTAAAATTGCGAAAAGTGGCAGGCGGACCTGATCCCGCCTCCATTCCGCCTCCACGCAATTTTGATAAAATCAGTCGCGGGGTTCCCAACTCCGTCCCGCCTCCAAGCCATAAATTGGCTCTGTAATGCCATTTTGATACTTTTTAGCTAGTTTAACCCTTTTCCCACATGAAGCACGCCTGATCTGAAACATGCCAGTGAAACCTGGCGGGAGCACATTTGGATAGCTGACTATTAGCTGCAGGTCCACTATTACAACGGAGATGTGATGAAGGTAGTAGTAGTATGAGGTCTGAAAGTCACCTCTGATGCTGCTGCATTGAATGTCTTCAGAGACTGCCTGGCCTTTGCTGTGAGCTGGATGCCAAAAAAAAAATCTTCTCTCTCTCTCTCTCTCTCTCTCTCTCAGATGCTGCTCATTTTGCATCCAGGTCCTTTCAGACTGAAAACACTAATTGGTTCATGGGTTCCCACATGCTGGAACTCAATTGCCCAATTAGGTGAAAATTGCATCAATCTCCCACATCCAATTGCAGTCGGGTGGATGACACGAAATGCGGATGACACGACCCCAACCCGCCCCAGTATCAAAATCCAGCCCACAGCGTCTACATGCAGCTGAGCAGAGCTAGGAGAGTCCTGCGACCTCCGACGAGGACTCTCCACTGCTGTCTCTGTCTCCACCATCTGCTGATGCTCACTTGTGAGCTGTGATACACCAGGTGATAACTATGTCGCGAAGGTCCCACCGAGGTGTGCGTTCTGGTGCTGGGTGCGCTGAGTCCTGGTGACGCTGCTCCCTCTGAGGCTCCAGGTTCCTCTGAGGAGTCGTCTGGCTCTTCCTCCTGGACAGTGGGGAGGGGGGCTCTCGATGGTCCTATGAGAGAGTAAAGGCATGAGTTAGACATCAGATTTTCAGGTAGCAGACACATCCACTCATGGAGTGAGTGTGAAGAATCCAAAACCTAGAAGCTTAGAGGGAGACCAAGATGGAGTGAGGTGGCAAGAGGAAGCTGCCTCCCTGTGCGTTGTTAGTTGTTGTCATTGCATAACAGTGAGAGCGAGTGTGAGGGCTGCATAGTAAGATGATGAAGTGATTCAGTACAGAGAGAGAGAGATAGAGAGGTAAGGGTGTAAGGGAAGTAAGGGTAAGGTGAGATGTGGAGGAGAAGGCTGACAATGCAGAGTGCTGGTGATGAGAAGAGAATGGAAGCAGTTTGAAGGTAAGTGTGATGTGATACTCACTTTTGATGTCCACAGAAGATCATTGAAGTGTTTTCAGCACTGGACCCAGGTGCGTGTACTTAGCGATCTTGCGCTTACCTCCTCAGCAATCTGCAGCCAGGCTGCCTTTGTCTGCTGAGGAGGCTTCCTCCGGCCATTGGGAGGGAACAGAATCTCCCTGCATCCTCTTAATTCTTGCGCAAGAGTTTGCAGGGAGTCCTCAGTGAATCGGGGAGCAGCCTTGGATTTTGCAGCACTCATGGTGATCCTGGCCCATTCAAGCTGCAGCAGTAACGAGAAATGAGAGGCTGAGGCTACATGGAGCCCTTAAAAACAAGTGCAGCAATGACCTCATCAGTGCAGACCAACAGACCCGCTCCCAGTCAATGCAGCAGGCAGCGCGCACGACGGGACTAATTGGTCCAATTAAATCAAAATGGGACACCGGGGGCGGCTGAAACCGGCAGCGGGTCCGAAACCCGCCCACCAGGCAGCCCGCCTCCATTAATAAAATCGAGCCCATTAAATCTGTGGTAAAACATTGCACTACAGTAAAAACTTATCTGTATATAAAAAGTAGGTTTGAACTCACAGCTAAATGTCACTGAATTCAACAATCAATCAGTTGCTCCATCCCATAAATCCAAGACATGCTAAAGTTTTCATTGTATTGTCAGTGTAATCATTTATTGCTTTCAGTTAATTGGCCAACTCTGACATTGTTGATATTATAGGGCTGATGCTGAGAGCCATTAAGATCAGTATAGAATTGGGGAGTTATTGGCAGTAGTACCTATCAAATGTCCTTCACATCTGACGAGAAGCAAGTTAAGTGAAACAGATAGAGTTCGTATGTTTTTTCTTTAAAATAAACTACACCACATCATGGAGGCTATGAACCATTTTATAATCTATTCAAAGAAACATGGAAGACTGGTTGGAATGAATAACATACTGGCAAGAAAATAATCATAGTATTCCGTAACAAAATTACTATTTCCAGAAATGTAATTTTTTTTTTACCAAGCATTAACCAATTAGGCAACAGCGGGACTCCAGGTTGTTTGGTTTTATTTTTCATTACATGTTTACCAATTTGCTCATGTGTGATATCAATGTAGATTTCAGTATTTCTAATTGATAGCTAATTGAAATCATTAACATTCAAGCAACTGTTTGTAGGATTATTTGGCGCAACCCTATGGCTTTTCTTGGTTCCATTTCCATCACTACTTTACTCTTGGCAAAGCCTAATATCCAGGCCTGTCGTTGAAATCTGAGACTGGCACACCAATCACTAAAATGAAACCACACTGATGATCAAGCAACACCTAAGAATGTGTGAGAAGTTGAAGTGAAGCAACACTATTCTTTCACTTCTGGACTTTCGGGAGTTGAATAACAATCAGTTACTGGGAAGGAGGGGCTTTGGGCATGATGTCTAATATTCAAAAATAGTTCAAACATTCACACTTGAAACCCATAAACCAGTGCCTTAACTAATGCTGGTACATTCACGCGGGTTCTGTATAAATAATAAGTTAACTTAAAATTTTATTTGCACAGCGAACGCAAGAGGGAAAGATAACACATCGGAAACCATTGGTTCACAAAACTGTCAAATAGTGGAAGCCACATAATTCTTGAATGCAGTGAATCATGTTGGCTGTCACACAGGTGTCTTATCCTCTATGTACCATAACCACTATCGTCCATTCTGTTTAAATATTTATATATGTTTATGATAATTAAATGCGTGTAATATATCACACTGTAATTTATATAAAACAGAGATGATTAATAAAAGAAGTTTTCTTTAAATTAGTTTTGGCCTTAATTTTGGCCAGACTTATCAGAGTGAATTTATTGAGAAGCTGGGGATTTTAAAAAACCATCTTCTGAGGATGTGAGTGAGACTGGCAGGCCACATTTATTGCCTGTCTCCAGTTGTGACAAGGTGGTGTGGTCCGTCTTCCTGCTTTGTACCAATTATTTTTACACGTGAGTGGCTTGCTTCAGAGGGCATTAAGAATCAACCACATAGTGTAAGACTGGAGTCACGTGTTGGCCAGACCAGGTAGGGGAGAGGCAGGTTCCTTTCCCTGAAGATCAGTGAACTAGATGGATTGTCACAATAATCTGGCAGCTTTCAGTAGCCATTTTTTCTGGCGCCGGCTCAAAAATGACCAGATTTCATGAGTTCCATTTCACAATTTGCCATGGTGAATTTGAACTTGCAGCCAAAGGGTTGCTAGGCCAGTGCCATAACCCTGCACTACCATATCTATTGTACACAAAAACATACGGGGTGATGCCAAGAAAAAAGTCGACAATCAGTTTCGAAAAAAAAAACTTGGTTTTACACAATATAAACACATTTAAGTAAAGAAGGTGCTTGCTGGGAGTGGGTGGTTTATTAAAAAGATTAAACCATCTGAAATCACTTTTCTCACAGTACTGGCATTGCTCATAGAAGGTTTTCACACCTTTCTGTGTGGGGTCCTCCTTGTAAATACTGACAATCTCCTGAGGACCTTCCATCCTAAATTCCAAAAGAAAGTGTCATCAACCAAAGGACAACTTTGCCTTCATTGCAGATTTAAAAAAATAGTATACAATAACAGATATAATGTGCTAGTAAATCAACAAATGTAGAAACATATAGAAATCTGATAACAGGCTGACAGAAGTCTGATGATCTCATGCACTTCCGAGAGTCTATGGAGTCTGGTTTGAAAATCTATGGCTTTAACCATCAAGTTTAAGCCATCAGTCCCAAAGATCTAGACATCATGAATTGGAAGCACTCCAGAATTTAAGCACATAATCTAAATTGACACTTCAGTGAAGTAGTAATGAAGTACTGCGTTGTCAGAGATGCCATCCTTCAGACGAGACATTAAACCAAGACCCTGTTTGCCTTTTCAGGTGGATATAAAATATTCTATGGCTTTATTCAAAGAACAACAGGGGAGTTCTCCCAGTTTCTTGGCCAACATTTAGCATTTAGATGAGCACTTGAAATGCCATAGCATACAAGGCTACGGACCAAGTGCTGGAAAATGGGATTAGAATAGACGGGGCTTGATGGCCGGCGCGGACACGATGGGCCGAAGGGCCTCTTTCTGTGCTGTATAACTCTATGACTCTAACATTTATCTCTCAACCAAAAGCTGATAATCTGGTCATTTATCTCATTGCTGTTTGTGGAATCTTACTGTGTACAGATTGGCTGCCACATTTGCCTACACAGCAACAGTGAAAAACACTTGAAAATAATGAATTGGCTGTGAAACACTTTGGGTTATGCTGAGGATGTGAAAGGCGCTATATAAAATGCAAATTCCTTCCTTCTTCATCACAAATCTAACGTTGAAATGCTCATCGAATCAATGGATAGCTAATGAGTTTTTTCACAAGCAAATTTGAATGCTTCCACAATCCCTCAGGGATTACTCAGTACTTCATTTTCCAATCTGTATACTATTGTGATGCTTTCTAAAATTTATTATTGTGATAATGTTCCATCATGACTATGGAACTACATTTCCCAGTCAGATGCCACTTGTGGCATGTTAATTGTACTGCATTAATCATATTTATGTTTCACATATGTATGTTGGGGTTTGGATATTTTTAATTTGACCATAAATCACACCACCTACGTGAAAAATGAATGCAATTACTTGAAAGTGTTATGCGGTGCACCATGAATATTTAATTGGAGAAGTTGCTAGCTACTTTAAATGTCAAAACAAAAGCTGTTCCGAGGACCCGAAAAGAAATAGTCTCTTCCGATCGTACATTGATGACCTAGAAACATAATTGGTGTTACAGACAGAAAATGGAAATACACAGCAGGAAAGAGGATAGGTAAGTATTTCAGGCGGAGGCCTTTCGTCAGCGCTGGAAAAAGGAAGACAAAACAATGGCAAAAGCTGGAAATCTGAAATAAAGATGAAAAATGCTGGGAACACTCTAGGTCAGGCAGCATCTGTGGAGAAATCTTTTAAAAATTTGGAAAGGATGAAGGTTACTGGATGACATGCAAATGTGACCATAACCAAGCTCTTAAAATGCATTAGAAAGACAAAAGAGGAGTAAAATGGCTCCAAAATAGAAGAGAATGGAGTAAATCTGACTGGAAGAAACTGGAAAGAAAATGGGTGAGACAACTTAGGTTTAAAAGTGATAAATAGGTGACAAATTGTTAATTATCTCTAGGTGTGAATATGTAGGAAGAATTGTTGCATGCTTCCAGCAATTTTTTCCTTTGATTTTATGTTAATTAAATGTGGGAACCTTACAGTCATATCTTCTCAGTAATGCTGTGTGTGTGTTTATACTCATTTGAAATCTGTTGTACCACAAGCTTAATGGAGCTACTCTACTGCCAAATTGACTATAGTGTCAGTTTTGTCTTTGCATCTTCAGGTCCTAGGAGTTCTCTTCAAAAAGTGGATGTGGACGTTCAAGAGATAGTTTTGTGAAATTGTGCTAAAGTTAATGGGCAGAAAATCATGGTGGGTACTGACTCGTGTTCCTGCTACTTGCTCCTGGTGGGTGACGAGCTACACCAAGAAAGCAAATTTGTAAAATGACCCTTGTAAAAAGATCCATAGGAAGAACACTTGCTGCAATTCATTTTCTGCGTTGGACTGAAGTGTATACCAATTAATAAACTGTCTTGCTGTAGTTTAAAGTTGCAGCAACTTTTAACTGAATACACCAGATAATTGCTCAATTTGTATTCCATACCCAAATCCAATCTCGTTCCCCCCTCTTGGGTGGTGGAATCCAATACCGGATTGGCAGGTTGGATCATATTCCACGGAGCTGAAATTCGAACAAGATGGAATTTTGTGCGGCAAAGGTGTAAGTGGAAATTTGGGGTCAGAGGCCTTTGTGCTGAGGGAGAAGGCGATTTGTACTGCTGGCCAGTACAAGCCTCATTAAAGGTAAAAAGTTTATGTAAATTGGAGGACTACCGCCCAGTCCCTGACTTTTTTCACTAGTTTGGGCTGGGTGAATGGTGTCATGGGGCACCATATACCCAGCTCCCTTTAAAGGAGGTGCACAGAAAGTCTTGCAGGTGTACAGGCAGTAGAAAGCACTTCCTGCCTTAAAGGTTTCTGTGCAGTGTTTTAGTAAGTGATTTTTTGGACTTTTCAGATTTCATAGAATAGTAAAGCGCAGAAGGAGGCTATAACTGAATCTGTATCCACCACCAATGTTCCCTCTAATTTTTTTTTTGAGTGCACGGCCCCTTTAAGGGGCTGCGGGCCTATTCAAACTTCCACACATTGAGAAACCAGCAAGTGGCCTGCGTGGGAGCTTCAGCAGCTGCGCAACTAAGCGGGAACATTGTCCACCACCCCAGTGCTTTCCAAATCCTAACCACTCGTTGCGTAAAAAGGTTTTCCCTCATGTCGCCTCTGGTTCTTTTGCCAATCACCTTAAGTCTGTACCCTCTGGTTATCGACCCTTCAGCCATTGGAAACAGCTTCTCTTTATTTACTCTATCT
Organism: Squalus acanthias; assembly: GCA_030390025.1. Lineage (NCBI taxonomy): Eukaryota > Metazoa > Chordata > Chondrichthyes > Squaliformes > Squalidae > Squalus > Squalus acanthias. The sequence continues at coordinate 6,833,282 of CM059430.1, forward strand.
AAACCCTTCACGATTTTAAACACCTCTATCAAATCTCCTCTTAGCCTTCTCTGCTTTAAGAAGAACAACCCCAGCTTCTCCAGTCTATGCACATAACTGTAATCCCTCATCCCTGGAACCATTCTAGTAAATCTCCTCTGTACCCTCTCCAAAGTCCTTCCTAAAGTGTGGTGCCCAGGATTGGACACAATGGGGGGAATTTTCCGGGGGGTCAGCGGGCGCGATCGGTGGCGGGTTGGGTGGGAAAAATTTTTTTGACAGCGGGACCCCACTGGCAACTCGCCACCACGCACCTTTCCCAAACGGGGGAGGCAATTGAAATCATTAGTAGCTTGTTTACAGCCACTTAACAATGCTTTTTACCCAGCTTTTTGATTCTGACAGGTCGCCCACCAGTTTCCCGCTGAGCCTAGAGCTCGTCAGTGAAGCTGAGGTGGGAGTTGACTTGCCATTGTTTGAACTGATGAGTTGACAGCTTCAAATGTCAAGTCAAAGCTCCCAGCTGAATCAGATATCTTCCCTTAGCCACTAGCTTATCTAAACTGCATTTCCACTATAGATTCAGAATGCTGCAAGTCTTTACACAAGTCTCCATCCAGTCTGACCTCATTACCTCTCCCACCATTGACAGATCGCTTCTGTCATCTCTACTTCACCTGCTATCTGTTCCATCAGCATCGGTGCCCTTGAAACTATCTCACCTTGGTCCTCAGAATCCCACCACGATCAGCCCCAACATCAGCAGCACCAGGCACACCAGAAGCACCAACAACAACACCGACCTTCCCTGCAATCTCCTGATTCTGCACAGGACACGGCATCTGCATCTGAGCACATTGCTGCCCGGGAGGCCAGGGATGGCCTCACCATGGCCAGATTTACTTCACTTGACAGTGTACACCCTGGCTGCCACATGATGCGCCAGGTTAGCATCACCTCACACCAACACCATGAAGCATCCCTACAATATCCAAGCCATTCCTTTCACACTCATCACCATTGTGGGGGTACTGTTATGTCTCACCATTCACTGCAACTCACTAAGCCACTTCCAAAGGTGCACACAAATCTGTCCAAGAACGCAATGTGTTCAAAATAAAGGTTTCAATGTTTGACATCACATTAACAGAAACTTTACATGAACATTGCATAAAACACCCAAGTGCCTACCCTTGTGTGTTGTTAGTTGGTATGATTGGACTAGGATGAGGGTGAGTGTGAGGGGTGGCTAAGGAGATGGGGAAGTGATAATGTAGATAGAGAGGGATGGGTGGAGGTGCAAGGTAAGTTGGTGTGAGTAAGGATGTGCAGGAGTAGGGTAGGGAAGGCAGAGTGATGGGGGTGTGATGAGTGGCACAGCAGGATGAGGTTGAGTGTGGCTTTGCAGTAACGTTTCGTGATCTACTGAGATCAGTGAAGGGTTTGCGCCACTGCAGCCTGGTCCTCCTGACGATATCCCTGCTTGTGTCCTCCTGTGCAATGTGCAACCAGGCTGCGTTGGTCTCCTGGGGAGGTCTCTTCCACCCATTGGAAGGGAAGAGAACCTCCCTGCGTGCTGTGACTCCCTCCATAAGCATATGGAGGGAGTCGTGGGAGAGCCTGGGTGCTGCCGTGCACCTCTGTGCAGTGCTCGTCAGTGTTTGCAGCACCTCAATGCTGTAGAACACTGACAGCACAACCGTCAAAATAAATTTGCACATGGTCCCTTTAAGGAAACCGGCTGATGATGCAACATCAAATGACGTCATCAGACCCACTTCCTTCAATTGGTGCCGCAGCGGGGCCGGGACCCGCCACCGACATCGCCTGTCACGGACCCGCTGAGGTTGGTAAAATCCAGCTCAATATTTCCAGCTGGGGCTGAACTAGTGTTTTATATAGGTTAAGCATAACTTCCTGGCTTTTGTACTCTCTGCCTCTATTTATAAAGCCCAAGATCCCATATGCTGTATTAACTGCTTTATTAACCTGTGCTGCCACGTTCGAAGATTTGTGCACAAACACCCCCAGGTCTCTCTGCTCTTGCACCCCTTTCAAATTGTACCATTTAGCTTGTATTGTCTCTGCTCATTCTTTCTACCAAAATGTATCACCTCACACTTTTCTGCGTTGAAATTCATCTGCCACATGTTCGCCCATTCCACCAGCCTGTCTATGTAGTCTTGAAGTCTATTGCTATGTTCCTCATGGTTTACTACACTTCAAGTTTTGTGTCATTTGCAAATTTCAAAATTTGTACCCCAAAGTCATTAATGTATATCAAAAACAGCAGTGGTCCTAGTACAGAACCTTGTGGAATGCCACTGTATACCTCCCTCCAGTCCGAAAAACAACCATTCACCATAACTCTCTGTTTTCTACCCCTTAGCCAATTTTGTATCCATGCTGCTACTGCCCCTTTTACCCCATGGGCTTCAATTTTGCTAACAAGCCTAAATTGTGGTACTTTATCAAACGCCTTTTGAAAGTCAATGTACACCACATCAACTGCATGGCCCTCATCCACCCTCTCTGCTACCTCATCAAAAAACTCAATCAAGTTAGTCAAATGCGATTTGCTCTTAATACATCTGTGCTGGCTCTCCTTTATTAATTTATGCTTGTCCAAGTGGCTGTTAATTGTTGGTTCTAAAAGTTTTCCCACCACCAATGTTAAACTGATTGGCCTGTAATTGTCAGATTTATCCTTCTCCCCTTTGTTGCATTTGTTTCAGTGCATTTTTTTTTGCATTGGACTTAACTTTTTCTCTTTTTACTAGCTACGAGGGAAGGGGGTTTCAAAGTGGCAGGCAACATGGAGTTAGGCATTCCTTTTGAAATATTTTTTGCACTAGAGGACAGTGAGGATATCCAGGGAATTCACTAGCCTTCTGAATTCAGCACCAATTTATACGGGAAAGGCAGTCAATTGTAGGGGGTGTGAGGAGCAAACACAACACTGCAACTGACTGGGCACTAAAAAGTGGAAACAAAATCGAATCTGAAGCACTGACATCATTCACCTTGAACACTGGAGAATAAAAAACCCTGAAAGTTTAATGGTGGCATGACATTTTTTGTTCACTCGAACCTGGCTGAACCGTAGATTAAATTTGTCAAAGGAAACATGCTTCCAATATGTTTAATTACACTTTTACCGTGATTGGACTGTAATCATACAACAGATGTTTCTTGATGCATGATAATCAGCAAGAAAGACCATACTGTCAAATTGTCATTCTGGAAATGTAGCAACAGCTTTCTCAAGGTCTTGGCGTTCTATTTTTGATGCTGAGTGACCTTACAAAATATTAGTTATTTTCGGGATTCCGGCTCTTCCAGCTACAGGAGGCTTTTGGGGGTAGGGTGAGGGTCGGGGTGGGGGCCACTGAAAACACAGACCACGGATTGCCTCTCTATTGAGTAATTTAGTAGTTAGTTGTTAACATCAAATTTCTCTTACAAATTAAATGTCACACTGCATAGCAATGAGCATCGCACGGTTAGCATTTAAACTAGGTAAATGCCTGTTAATGGCCATTTGTGTAATCTCATGCATATTTCCACAGTTTAACACTTCACTTGCTATGTGGGAATATATCACATAACAAAAACTGGTGTTAGAGTGTGCACAGAGCCAGTTGAAACAAGGCGCATCAGTCTGTTATTGGTTATGTTCCATATGTTTCCCATTTCTGACATTTTCTGCGTTTGCTATATTATATTGGCCCAGAATTTCCTGGAACTTTTCAGCGTAACTACAGTGTAAGAGCGGCATTTCGCCGTGTGTCCCCCCCCCGGAAATTAATTCGTAACTGATTTTACATTGAAACATCGCTACGCTCAAATTTCCTTGACTTTTTGCAATGCTTCCGAGCTATGTCCCCCAAACCCTCTGCTGCCCATTGACATAGCTCCACCTCCCCACCCACATGTAAAAGACTAGCTCAGGTGAGATTCCTGCAATTCCTGCTCTCTTACTGCAGTAGTCAATAAAATAATGTTCACCCTACTTAAATTGCTTTCTGATTACTGGAGCAACATTTCATAACCTACAGTGGCTACAGTCAGCCAGTTATCTGGTCATTATCACATTGCTGTGCGCAAATTGGCTGCCACGTTTCCTACATTACAATAGTGACTACACTTCAAAAAAAAAACTTCATTGGCTGTAAAGCGCTTTGGGACATAGAAACATAGAAACATAGAAGATAGGAGCAGGAGTAGGCCATTCGGCCCCTCGAGCCTGCTCCGCCATTCGATGAGATCATGGCTGATCATCCAAACTCAGGACCCTGTACCTGCCTTCTCCCCATATCCCTTGATACCTTTAGCTTTAAGAAATATATCTAACTCATTCTTGAATATATTTAATGACTTGGCCTCAACTACCTTCTGTGGTAGAGAATTCCACAGGTTCACCACTCTCTGGGTGAAGAAATTCTTCCTCATTTCTGTCCTAAATGGCTTACCCGTTATCCTTAGATTATGACCCCTGGTTCTGGACTCTCCGACCATCAGGAACATTCTTCCTGAATCTAGTTTGTCCAGACCTGTCAGAATTTTATACGTTTCGATGAGATCCCCTCTCATTCTTCTATACTCCAGCGAGTATAAGCCCAATCGACCCAATCTCTCCTCATATGTCATTCCTGCCATCCCAGGTATCAGCCTTGTGAATCTTCGCTGAACTCCTTCCATGGCAAGAACATCCTTCCGGTGGTCGTGAAAGGCGCTATATAAATGCAAGTCTTTATTTATTTCGTTCTTACAAAAGAACTATCAACCCGCCCTCCATGTTGGTTATCCAGTTACTATGTTCTCTACATGTATGTTCTAATAAATAATGTTCCCCTGCATAAGATGCCATGAGTGCCAAAGTGCATCTTGATGGATTAGCTGTCAGAATATTGAAAGAAGGAATCATGTGTTAAGCACATCTTTTGTTCCTGTTATGCATTTCATTATCATTGTGCTGTGCCACTGTGATTCCCTCTTGTTCTTCAGCTAGCAGCACTGAGTGCTGTGCTTAGTTTGCTATGTTGAAGTGATTCCCCTTTCCTCTGAAAAGCAGCTGTTGTTGCTGGTTGCAAGATCTTAGGAGTTTTCAGGGATTGTGACGCACCAATACTAACAGATGCTGAAATTTTATAAGGAGCTACAAGTGCAGCAGGAATGGTAGCTCGTGCACTTGCAGAGCGTATCTGCATACTCCTTTAAAAGTGGTGTTGCAGTGGCGCTGCTATTTTGCCTCTCAACCTCTTCTGGGAATCAACACCTCATGAAGGTCCCTGATCTCTGTGAGCAGAGACCTTTTGGCTTTTCTTAGGACTCTGAAACACCCTCTCGAGGTTCTTTGCCTAATGTCTGTACATGCTTTGAAGCCAGCTGTTATTGATTTGGGAAAGGAGGACTTCACTATCACGCCAGCATCATGGGATCTCCTTGTGCCTGTCGTGCCACTTCTGAATTGTCAATTCCTTCTGGTATATTTCCATGAAGTCCAAAACTAGAATTCGCTCCACGGTGCCCTTTGACAATCCGACCCTTCATTCAGCAGATGGTAGGTATTTTACCAACACCAACACTGCCTCTTCCTACCCTTTGAGATGTGCCTTAATATGTAGACCCTTCTGTTCCTGAATAGCTACATTCCCCATGGTGTCTGTATCTGTGGTTGTGTTTGAATTGGGGATCCAATCTGATAGATGTGCTGCTCCTTTGTCTCTTGTGGAATCACAATGGGTGCTAATCTGATTGTGATAACAAATATTAACACTGTGTGAATGTGACTTCATTGCTGTGTTTTTTTGCGGAGCTCTGTAATTACATATTGGGCCAGAACTTGCTGTCAAAATAACGGTGAGGCTAATGGCGCTCGCCGTTATTTATGCGTAAATGGTATAGAAAGGTCAGGCGAGGAGCAGATGCACGTTTCAGATGAAAGGTGCAGGGGCAAGTCTAACTAACGGCGGTTGCCATGAGATGGCCTGCTACAGCACATTCTGGTCCATTACGTACCACAGAAATGCACCAATACTACCCTCAGGTGATAATGTATTGTGAGCATACTTCATGTTGCCATAATAACATAAACTGGCAGTTTCTGCAGGAACTCCAATGATGAATACCAAATGATGGTTCTCCTAGGTCGTGGGAGTTTCACTGGAAATCAGCTTTCACTCAACAGTGTTAAAAACCAAATTCTCCTGCAATTAGTAAATGACATATGTTGAGTCACAGTAAGTGGAGCCTGTATAAATTTTTTTTAGTATGTATAAGTGATGCATATATTGCTGATGGACAGGTACCATCGTTATTATGATAGCAAAATACTGCAGATGCTGGAAATCCGAAATAACAACAGAAAACGCTGGAAAAACTCAGCAGGCCATCGTTATTATAATGTTCTGATAATATAACGTTATTATAATAACCATCGTTATTATAATGTTCTGAATTATTTTTGCTATTTATCCATATGTTCATAACTAAACGGCCTTCAGAAATGTTACTTTCAGAGATGCCCATATATGCCATTATGTTGGTTCTGTGTGTTTGCAGTTCCTTCAGGTTAAAAAATCATCTGGTGCACCTTGCTACAAATATGTTGGACCCTTGAGACTGCATTAGCCTAAAATGTCTCCTTGCATCATGCCTTATGGTTCTCATTTTACTCTCCAACCCAATTATGACATTATTTTGGTGTATTACTGCATCATCCTGGAGCCAGTTTTTTTTCTCCAATGCTTTCTTTTTTCCTTTGTCCCAAGAAAAAGTGCACTTACAGCATTATTCACTCGGGGATCACTACGATGGGTAAGAACCTTATCATAGGCTTGTTCAGTTGGATAATTACAGCTGCATTATAATTGGCTCCTGATGTGTGCACGCATTGCAATGGAAGTGTAAAAGGAATAAACTTGTGCATTCTCAGCCATGTGTTATAATGCAACAAAAAAGAATAGCACATGCTGCATACACTGAGAGGACTTTTGAGGCCATGATCTTTCTTACAATGTCATGCAAAGAAAATTTGGACTACAAAAAATGTATGAAATGTCATTGGTGTTAATAATTACCAACTACCCAATTTTCTTAGTGCTTTTTTACCTAACACTGCTACTGTAATTGCTTAGAAAAAAACAATGGTCCTGAAAATCTGCTGGTCTTGCACTATAACTCCAGTGGGAGACTGGCGGGACTGAGTTAAGTTGGGCCTCTGCTGTTTCCAGGATTTTGGCCTCTGTAGTACGGGGTATTTCCCTTACAAGCCAAATTTCAGGGGGTGGGGACTCCCTATGCCAAGAGTTCTGCTGACCTGGCTCATTCAGAACCTGGTGTAGTACTGGAGGGCGATGTGCCCAGTGACATGAGGTATGCTGGCCTCCAAATTGGCATAAGTGGACTCTAGTGGCAGGTGGGGTTGGGGGGGGGGGGGGGGGTGTTGGCGTGGGTGAGGGGGCAGGTATATGGACTGGACCCCCGGAGAAAGATGAATTTTTTGACAAAATCTTGATCATCCCCTTATACAGGGGACCAAAAGGGACATGTCTGAGGACTGGGAGAAGGGTTGGGGCACTAGAAATTTCTATTTTTGTGATAGATGTTGGAGATGAATTTGCATAGTGGCTATTTTCAGCGCTGAATTTATAACTTATTCTTACCCTTGTTTCAGAGAAATAATCTACCATTTGTGTCCTTTCTCTGGAGGTGTTGTATATAACCTGTCCCATGTTCTATTTTCAGAATCACTAGCTTGAAGCAAAATGGCTTAACATTGTTTTAACTTGTCTTAAAATAGATGCATGGAGTTGATAATCTGAGAATTGAAGATAACGGAGAGAATGTTGAGAGCATTATAAAATTAACCTGAAGTCAATGGAAATGAAAATTGGACGGGATGTAGGGGGCCGATTTACTATCGCTGTTTTTCGCCCAGCAATAAAAGTTAAAATTACTCCCCTTAGTCCTGACATCTCTCTCTTTTTTTGTTGAGAAACCATGGTGATCTGCCAAAGCCTCTAGTCCACAATATAACCGAGAGAAGGCAAGGTTAATCAAAAAGTAGGGCCTAGGTGACACCAAACCAAAGATTTAAAATAAAAACAGAAAATGCTGGAAATACTCAGCAGGTCAGGCAGCATCTGTGGAGAGAGAAACAGAGTTAACGTTTCAGGCTGATGACCCTTCGTCAGAACTGGAAAAAGTTAGAGATGTAACAGATTTTAAGCAAGTACAGAGGCGGGGAAAGTGGGGATTTAAAACCTTGAAGATTGTAGAAACACGGAGGGAGACAAAGAACATCGTAGTTTGAGGTCCTGAGAGAATGAATTAGAGCTGGAGGCTGCCCTGTTTCAGCCATTAGCTAGCTTGTAAAATGCTCCAAGAAGATGTTAATACCTCAAAGTGCAAAGTCTTTGCTCCTCCTAGTAGCTGCCGTCTTCATGAGCTTTTATTGTTATGGGAAATTTTCTACAAAATTAAGAATGCAGAGAATTGTTTTTTGGTGTACAATCTTTCTATTATTCCAGGCATGCCTAGTTGTTATTTTGTTTTTTAAGAAGCAAGATGAAATAAAATTCATAATATTTTGACGGTTGCTAAGATCATCAGTTATTAGTTGCCAACACTTCCATTGCTTCCTTGTAAAGATTTAATTTGTGCTTATATAAATTAATGCAGAATACAATTAATAAATGGGTAATTGCGTGCAACTTTGCTTTCTGTCATGTGGTAATAGTATTCTGGTAGAAGAGCGTGCTGTGAGAAAAGGTCTAGAGAGGATACAGAAAATTAATCCATGGAAGCAAAATGTTCAGAATCATTTAATGAATGTGGTAAGGGAATATATTCCTGTGAGAAAAAGGAGATAACTAACAAGACAGAGACAATAATAGCTGAATGAGGATAATTTGAATGAAACATGATCCCAATTAAAAATACTGCAAGGAGTAAATCTAACCTGTTGACTCAATAAATTACATATCTATTAAGTGTGTACAAGCAAGTTATATTATTTAAACTGGTATTGCAGAACAGGAGCATGTAAATACAATATTGGCAAGCATCAAGAGAGACTACAGATTAGGATTTTTTCCCATAGAATAGAATGCACTCTTGCCAGTTGACACTGTGCCAGTTCACTTATTTTAACAGCAGCTGGTTGGGAACAGTTTGAAGATGATGATGATGTGGATAAGTATAGATATAATGGGAATGTCTGTGGAATATAACAGGACGGGTTTGGATAATACAGTTTGTATGATTGGATTGATGTATCAGTGTTTCACTTGATTAACCTTGGTGATTAGGGATAAATATCCGTTTTATTTTCTTGTGTACTAGTTGATTTCACACAGCAGCATTTCCCACATGCCCATTACTTTTGTTATCAATCTTTATCTCATTAGGAACATGCAGGAAGGAAACAGCGTGCTAATGAAGTTACGTGTGTTAAAGATGTTGGGATTGATTTCAACTTGCCGAAATCAGCATGTTCGGTATCGGCCGTGGCTCAGCCGTAGCGCTATCATCTCTGAGTCAGAAGGTCATGGGTTCAAGTCACATCCAGAGAATTGAGTTCAAGCTCTTGGCTGACACTCCAGTGCAGTACTGAAGGAGTGCTAGAATGTCAGGGTTGCTGTCTTTTGGATGAGACGTTAAACCGAGGCCCCGTCTGCCCACTCGGGTGGATGTAAAAGATCCCATGGCACTATTTTGAAGAAGAGCAGGGGAGTTATCCCCGGTGTCCTGGCCAATATTTATCCCTGGACCAACATTTATCCCTCAACCAACACCTAAAACAGATGACCTGATCATTTATTTAATTGCTGCTGGTAGGAGCTTGCTATGCCTCTGGGCTGCCTGATATTGGGCTGGCCTGAATCCAGTGAACTAGATCACTGGTTCTATTTAATGAGGCTCGAGCCTCAAAATGGCTCCAGCCTCTTCGGTCCCAGAACGCCACCCAAAAGTTAAAATCGACTCCGTTCTGTGTGCAGTGGGGGCAAAAGACAATTTCAGAATGCTTATCATTAACGAAAGGGTCAGTTGATCTGACTGAATTGGCTCTTGTTACAGGAAGAGCACACTGACTTTGGCAGTGTAGATGACTATGGTAATCTAGGCCATGAAAGTTTGAGGATCTGCAATGCCAGCACTTATGCTGGGATTACGTCTGGTGTATTCCCTTTGAGGTTACAGTGGGAGTACACCAGAATGGCCGTGGATTTCTGGGACTGTATTGTTTCTTTCAAATCGTACTTTCTTACTGTTTGGCTCCTTTTCCATTTGTTGTTTATTATACCTTAATTTCCATATTACCCAGTATTTCAATGTTACCTTTGACTTGTATTGAACTGTAGCCAAAGTTAAGTGGAAAAATTCAGCTTTGGTATAATAGACATGATTTATTTTGCAGCTATATTGCACCCAATGGAAAGCCAAAATGAGACTATCCCCTTGAGGCTGTCTCACTCCACTTGCTGGAATTTGATTCTCCACAACTTTACTTCCAAGCTGCACACATTTAATGATGCAAGGCCATAACTGCTTTACATTATTGCCAAATATGTGGCATAACTGGTCTATTAGTCACATTAAGCAAGAGTGTAAAAAGGTTATAGAAAGTCCATTTGTTTAAAATTATGGACATCTCAGTTTTGTTCCAGACAATCAGGCAGCTGTATAAATTACATTGAAATAATGAGCTTGGGGAAAAAGAGAAGTTAAACATTTACATTACAGTTCTGTGCAGGTGAGAAGATGATCACTTCCATTGATAAATTGGAGCTGCTTCTCATTATCTTTCTGTGTGGGAATGTATTGATTTGTAAAATCAATTAGTTAATTGATCAATTGTTCCTATGTTCCTAAATTATTTGGAGAGCTTTTCTAGTCCCCCCCCCCCCCCCCACCCTGCCCCGGTTTGATTTTTCATTAAGAAAGAAATCCCTTGAGTAATTAGAAGCTTTGACCTGTCACACCACCACATTTTTCTTTGTAGTAACTGCCTCCAATTTTAATAGGACTTAATAAATCGTGCTTTTTGGTGATTCTGGACCAGCTCCTTTTTGTACTCATGTTGTTCTCCGTATAACCTGCACTAAATTATATATAAAATTTTGGCGCATCATGACTGATGTTCCAAATTAGTGGGAAAAGATCTTTGATTGATAGTTAGTGAATATTAGATTATATCTAATGTATCCTGACTAAACAAATTTGGACTCACCTGATTAATTGTTTGCCTAACATTGGCTTTTCCTGTGGACAGATTGGCTCTAATACACTAAATATGGTGGCAAAACAATGTTTGAAGCCAGCAACCTAAGTACAGCTATTATTGTTCCCGATTGATTCAGTACCATTTCACAATGCTCATTAAAGAGATTTTAATGTGGTTGATGGCCAGCATGGGTTAGATTAGAAACCTATCAGTAATCAGAGACAGTCTCTTTATATGTCGAAGCCCTTCTATAATGTTCAAGAGAAAGTAAATTTAGCTAAAACAAGCGAGTAACACCATAGACATCAGCTGTCATATCCAATCACTCACTCAAATGGCAGACTGGACTTCAAGGTTGTTGTACTCTCTCAGTGTCATTTAGTCTGTATTGAATTTCTGTTACAAATAAACGTAGACTGTCTTCTATTGAATGGTCCATGTCATTCTGGCCAATTTTCTTTTAAGTAGACTTGCAGCTTTGTTGCAGTGAGCTGTATGCGATGATTGTACTTCTAAAACACTTACGTAGAGTTAGTTAATGTAAACATTTATTAGATTGTCTTGAAATTGAAAAGGGATACTGCTAACAAGTGACATTGAATTGGCTTCCAGACTTGAAGTGATCAAATTGGAGCATTTTGGTTTGGTCTGAAACAAAGTTACTCACTTTACGACTTGAATGCCAACTCACTTTCGACATAAATAGGTAGCAGCGCACATGTGAACAGCCACAAAATATCCCTTTCTACATGTGTTCTACTCTTTAACAAGTTCTTTCCTCGTCACTTAGAGCAATGCCCTGTCTCACTGCATGCACATAGACCTATTGTCGGCATCTCATTTTCATGACATGGTATGGCAGTTGTCTGCTGCTGGAGCCACACAACAAAGTTTGGCAGCCTATAAAAAATATTTGAAATGATTAAATTCCTGAGCTGGCAATCCTGTACAGGAGGGTGGAGTGCGGGTAGATCAGCTGTTAGTTAAATGCATGGAAAGGATTCCAATCCATAGGAGGCCAGTGAGGGAATTGAACCTGGTGATCTAAAGGTGATGTATGAGTCTATTTGTCATGCTAGTCAAGTAGAGGGATATAGCTGTTTTCCTCTGTGAAGCTTAAAGAAGGGGGTCTGGATTTGATCTCTGCCTATGTTTTCATCTGTATTCCTGAGTTGTATGTTGTGTGTGTGGTTGTTTTTGGGGAGGGGTAGTAATGTACTCACCATGTTACTCGGTAGATGATGAAGGCTTCGTACATCTGGCTATCAAGATAAAAGGTTTAAGTCTACAAATACCCAAATGTTATGGGTCCAAAGCCAAAACCGCAAAGCCTAGTTATTGATCTTTATTTCTTAAAGGAATAATAATGTCTTCACAAACAAGGTAATTGGCAAACTTTTATTTGGCAAGAGTGAAAGCCAGAAGAAGCATTATTTTTTCACAATGATGTTGCACAACAGTGATTTGTGCATTGTCTTTGTAAACAAAGGAGCAAGATTGGTGGAAGACCTCTTATAATATTAGTGTAGAACCGAGGCAGGATGGTGAGAAGGATATTGTCACTAATTTATTTTATCTTATAAGATTCATGTATTGTATGATGTCATATTTATTGATTTTTCCTCCTTCACCTTCCTGACCCACTTTGTAAGTAGGATTTTGATTTCAAACCTTAAAAGACCTGTAGGATCTTAAAGGATTATTCAATCTATGGAACTTTTTAATATGGTGCTTCTACTGGTTAACTGTAGAATTATGTTGATTTTCAAGGTGCACTGTGTACTCAAAGAACCTGTAATCTCAGTGAAGTGTGAGTCACATTGTTTGCTAGCAGCATACAATTTCTGCCACTCCATCTGTGAAGAATTAGAAACTGTCGCTCCAATATGGCCCCAATCATTGAAATTAATGGTGAGGGCTGAGGATGAACACGGAAAAGAAAGCAGGTAGCCATGACTGCTTTAGCTGAAATCATCTGTTGAAAATTGTATCGGAGCATAATCATTAATAAATATAGAATGCATCCATATTAGACTAGGAAGTTCAACACTGCAATGTCTGTTACTTTCATTACATTTTTGTAATAACTTATATTAAAAAGCTTGTGTTAAGGAGACAGATTACAAAACACTGGATTCTTGTTTTATGTTGCGTGGAATGTTTGAGTCACATAACATACAGCTCTACCAGTCACGTTTTGGTGAGTTTTCGTATTTCTCTATTGTCTATCTTGATAGGAAAAGGATGACACTGAGGGTCAAATTTTTGAGTTTGCTTATTTCAGTGGACAAATAAAATCAAGGATAGCCAACCTGCGGTTTTCTGATCTGCGCAGCTGGTGGGCATGGCTCCCTGCTGTGGGAGTGAAAGTCCGTATTACCCAAATACCTCGCTATTCGTTCTGCGCAGTCTGTGGGACCAGAACGTGCTGGGTTAAAAATTGAAACAGCTTTCTGTAGAGCATGGGTTGTAACTTGGTTAAGAGGATTTTGGGGAAAGGATTGTCTTCAGGGGAAAGATAATAGTCGGATGTGTAAGAGTCATTCAGCCATATTTGAATGTGTCAACTTGATAACTCTGTTTAGGGAGGGGAAGGTTTTATTGTGACAATAAAACAATTAGAAGCGTTGAGAGCCTGGTTGTTCAGTTTACATGGTTATTCTGTTGGCATTTGTATGTACCTTTTGATGTACCAGAATTTATTGATAGTATACATGGAATGTAGTGATCAAAAGGGAAAATTAGTGTAAGAAATGTAAGGGAACACTGTTTAGTAGCACACACTGGAATTGCATCGTATGTGTCTCAGCAGCTCTCATATCAGTTTTGTGTAGTACGAGGTTTCAATAATGACCTGATCCTGCATCACTACAACTGAGTGTGTGTGCAATCTGGCGTTTAAAGCAACGAAACGAAAAAGAACAAGAAAGCAGTCCAACAACCACAAACTTGGAAAATTACCCTTGTTATTTAATTTATTCTTAGGATATAGGTGACCATATTTATTGACAATTCCTAGTTGCCATGAGGGCGTTAAAAGTTGACCACATGTTGTGGGACTGGAGTCACATGTAGGAGTAGCAGGTTCCTTTTACTGAAGGACAGTAGTTCTCCAGTTGTTGTGTTTTTACAACAATCTAGCATGGTCATTTGTTCTGGTGCCAGCCCACAAATAACCATGAAATTATTATATTATAAATTGGATTATTAAATTCAATTTCATAACTTGCCATGGTGGGAACTGAACTCCCAACAATGCAATAATCGTGGGGGACTTTAATCTTCATATAGACTGGCCAAATCAAATTGGTAAAGGTAGTCTGGAGGATGAGTTCATGGAATGCATTCGGGACAGTTTCCTAGAACAATACATCATGGAACCAACCAGGGAACAGGCTATTTTAGATCTTGTATTGTATAATGAGACAGGGTAATTAGCAATCCCATAGTAAAGGATCCTCTGGGGCAGAGTGATCATAATTTGATAGAATTTCACATTAAGTTTGAGAGTGACTTGCCAAAGTCCGAAACGAGAGTCTTAAACTTAAATAAAGCCAATTACATAGGTATGAGGGGTGAGTTGGAAAAATAGATTAAAAGGTATGGCAGTAGATAAGCAGTGGCTAGCATTTAAAGAAATATTTCATAATTCTCTACAAAAATACATTCCATTGAGAACCAAAAACTCCATGGGAAAAGTGATCCATCCGTGGCTAACTAAAGAAGTTAAGGATAGCATTCGATTGAAAGATTGCAAAGAATAGTAGTAAGCCTGAGAATTGGGAGAGTTTCAGAAACCAGCAAAGGATGACCAAAAAATTGATAAAAAGGGAAAAAATAGAATGAGAGAAAACTAGCAAGAAATATAAAGACAGATTGTAACAGCTTCTACAAGTATGTAAAAAGGAAGAGAGTAGCAAAAGTAAATGTTGGTCCTTTAGAGGCTGAGACAGGAGAAATTATTATGGGGAATAAGGAAATGGCAGAAACGTTAAACAAATATTTTGTATCTGTCTTCACAGTAGAAGACACAAAAAGCATACCAAAAATGGTGGGGAACCAAGGGTCGAATGAGGGTGAGGAACTTAAAGTAAAGTAGAGAAAAAGTACTAGAGAAACTAATGGGACTAAAAGCCAACAAATCCCCTGGACCTGACAGCCTACATCCTAGGGTTCTAAAAGAGGTGGCTGCAGAAATAGTGGATGCATTGGTTTTGATCTTCCAAAATTGCCTAGATTCTAGAACGGTCCCAGCAGATTGGAAAGTAGCAAATGTAACACCGCTATTCAAGAAAGGAGGGAGAGAGAAAACAGGGAACTACAGGCCAGTTAGCCTGACATCAGTCGTCGGGAAAATGCTGGAATCCATTGATAAGGAAGTGGTATCAGGGCACTTAGAAAATCATAACATGATTAAGCAGAGTCAAAATGGTTTTATGAAAGGGAAATCGTGTTTGATAAATTTATTAGAGTTTTTTGAGGATGTAACTAGCAGGGTAGATAAAGGGGAACCAGTGGATGTAGTATATTTGGATTTCCAAAAGGCATTCAATAAGGTGCCACATAAAAGATTATTACATAAGATAAGGGCTCAGGGGGTTGGAGTAATATAGTAGCATGGATAGAGGATTGGTTAACGGACAGAAAACAGAGAGGAGGGATAAACGGGTCTTTTTCAGGTTGGCAGACGGTAACTAGTGGGGTGCCGCAAGGATCAGGGCTGGGGCCTCAGCTATTTACAATTTATATTAATGACCTAGATGAAGGGACCGAGTGTAATGTATCCAAGTTTGCTGATGATACAAAGCTAGGTGGGACAGTAAGCTGTGAGGAGAACACAAAGGGCTGGATTTTACCAGCCCTTAGGAGGCGGGTTTGGAGGCGGGACTGCTGGAAAAATGGGAAAAATTGGGAGCGGGTCCCAACCCCGCTCCCAACCCGCCTCCGAACCATCTTCCCGGGAGGCGGGTCCCGGACTCGCGCAGGGATCCGTCTCCTCGAGGCGGGAAGGGGATTAGAGCCAATTAATTGCCTGTTAACAGGTAGTTAAGAGGCTTTTCCCCATTTTACGCCTGCTGATGCGGGCTTCCCGACGTCGGGAAACCCTGCCAGGGTCAGCGAGGCGAGCAGTGGGTCTGCGGGGGTGGGAGGGGTCAAAATGTCAGCTGTAGAGGTGAGTGATGGGTGCAAGTGTGGACAGGTAAGTATGAGAGATGAGTGTAAAGTGTTAGAAAAAGTTTCCTTATCTTTGCTTCTTTCTGCAGGCTTCAACCTTTGAGGATCCAGAGGTGCCTCATCTCAACGGCAGAAATGACAGAATGGCTGCTACATTCTCAGATGCAGCAGCCATCTGCTTTCTGCTGAGAAGAGAGATCTTGGTGAGTCTGTGTGCAAGGGCTCACCTTAGAACAGAGATTGTCAGTGTTTGACAGCTTCTCAAAGCTGTCAAACACTGACAATTCATCTGTCAAAAATTTTTCGACAGATGAAGCGTCATACGCTGACGTCATCTGTCACCGGCTTTCCCTTAATTGGCCGGTAAGCCCGCAGGGCGGGCTTAATAAGGCCAATCAAGGGAAAATAGCGTGGGTTGGTCAGACGTCGCTGGGGGCGGAACTGAAACCCGGAAACCAACAGTCCCACCTCCAGCACGTCCCAATTGAGAAAATCCAGCCCAAAGAGTCTGCAAAGGGATATAGATAGACTAAGTAAGTGGGCAGTAAGGTGGCAGATCGAGTATAATGTAAGGGAAATGGGAGATTATTCACTTTGGTAGGAAGAATAGAAAAACAGAACATTTTTTAAATGGTGAGAAACTTTTAAATGTTGGTGTTCAGAGAGATTTGGGTGTCCTCGTGCAAGAAACACAGAAAGCTAGCATGCAGGTACAGCAATCAATAAGGAAGGCAAATGGCATGTTGGCCTTTATTGCAAGGGGGTTGGAGTACAAGGGCTGGATTTTCATTGACCCGTGGAGGTGGGTTTGGAGGCGTGTGGGGGGTTAAAATTGCGAATACTGGCGGGTGGGCAGAAGCCCGCCTCCACGCAATTTTCAGTAAATCGTGTCTGCTGGTCCCGACTCCGTCCCGCCTCTTAGAGGCGGGATAGGCTGTTAAGGCCCTTAACAAGCACTAAATTGCCTCTATAATGCCATTTTGAAAGGCTTTTGTGATTTTAACCCTTTTTCTACGTGAAGCACGCCTGTTCTGAACCACGAATGTTAAACCTGGTGGGAGCACATTTGGATTGGGCGGGTGGGCTGGCTGGCTGGCTGGTTGGCTATGGGGATGGATGCATATATGGATGGATGGGGAGAAGACATATCTGGGAGTGGTGGTGTAAAAATATCTGGAAGCAGACTTAGGGCTGCTGCTGCTCATTTTGCATCCAGGTCCGCTCACAGCAAAGGCCAGGCAGTCTTTGAAGATTTTCAATGCAGCAGCAATGATGACATCATCAGAGGCGACTTTCAGACTGAAAACACTAATTGGTTCATGGGTTCCCAAATGCTGGAACTCAATTGCCCAATTAGGTGAAAATTGCATCAATCGCCCACATCCAATTGCAGTCGGGTGGATGACACGACCCCAACCCGCCCCAGTATCAAAATCCAGCCCTAAGAGTAAGGAAGTCTTGCTACAATTATACAGGGCCTTGGTGAGACCACACCTGGAGTACTGTGCACAGTTTTGGTTTCCTTATCTAAGGAAGGATATACTTGCCTTGGAGACAGTGCAACAAAGGTTCACTAGATTGATTCCTGGGATGAGAGGGCTGTCCTATGATGAGAGATTGTGTAGAATGGGCATATACTCTCTGGATTTTAGAAGAATGAGAGGTGATCTCATTGAAACATACAAGATTCTGAAGGGGATTGACAGGGTAGATGCTGAGCAGTTGTTTCCCCTGGCTGGAGTGTCTAGAACTAGGGGGTATAGTCTCAGGATAAGTGGTAGACCATTTAAGACCGAGATGAGAAGGAATTTCTTCACTCAGAGGGTTGTGAATCTTTGGAATTCTCTGCCCCAGAGGGCTGTGGATGCTGAGTATATTCAAGGCTGAGATAGATAGATTTTTGGACTCTAGGGGAATCAAGGGATATGGAGATCGGGCGGGAAAGTGGAGTTGAGGTCGATGATCAGCCATGATCTTATTGAATGACGGAGCAGGCTCGAGGGGCCTTATGGCCTACTCCTGCTCCTATTTCTTATGTTCTTATGTTCTTAACCTTAACCATGAGACCACTGTACCATCTTTTAACCCTAATTAATGTGAGCTAAGTAAGCCCTGGGGTGTTGTGACTGCTAATTTGGCCTCCCAGTTTTGTATAAACGTATAAGAACATAAAGATGGAACAAAAAAAAGTCTTTTGACCCTCATCAAGTGTGTTCCTTCCACAGACCATGTAGAATTTTACCTTGTGTGGACTCTACCAAACCTATTTCATCTCCTTTGGAAAGCACTGTTAAATCCTCTATAATCCTTCAAAATATCAAATAAAACTCCAGAATATCCATCCATCACCACATTTCCACCATTCAGTCTAGGCCTGCTGGCCTCTATAAATAAAACTGCCAATAGCTTAGGAATCATTATACTCCATTTGATTATTTATCCCAATAATCTTCAATCCCATTCCTAACCAGATATTTATACAGCTCTTTTTGATCAAGATAATCAACACAGCATTAATTACTTTTGCTGGCAATCCATATGCTAAAAACATTAATATTAATCATTTCTTAATTCTTAAGTCTGTGCTCTCTAGTTCTGTATCCACATTCTGAGTTAAATAGCTTAGCTACATCTACATTAGCTGTGAAAGAAAGAAAGACTTGCATTTATATAGGGCCTTTGACAACCACTGGACATCCCAAAGAGCTTTACAGCCAATCAAGTACTTTTTGAAGTATAGTCGCTGTTATAATGTAGGAAATGTGGCAGCCAATTTGCACATAGCAAGTTCTCACAAACAGCAATACGATAATGGCCAGATAATCTGTTTTAATGATGTTGATTGAGGGATAAATATTGGCCAGGACACCGGGGATAACTCCCCTGGTCTTCTTTGAAATAGTGCCATGGGATCTTTTACGTCCACCCGAGAGGGCAGACAGGGCCTCGGTTTAACGTCTCATCCAAAAGACGGCACCTCCAACAGTGCAGCATTCCCTCAGTACTGCACTGGAGTGTCAGTTTAGATTTTTGTGCTCAAGTCTCTGGAGTGGGACTTGAACCCACCACCTTCTGACTCAGAGGCGAGGGTGCTACTCACTGTGCCTCTCAGTATTTTAAAGATCTGATCATGTCCTTCCTCAGATCCTTTTCTCTTCAAGAAAAATAACTTAAATTCTGTAAGTCGTCTTATAATTTACTGCTCTAGTGTATGGAATCATCTTGGTTCCACTCTTCTAAAACCTTGTTGTTAAGTACCTAAAATTGCACACAGTATTGTTGATGTGACCTCACCACCGGTCTATAGAGGATGAAAATGTCAACAAGATGAATTGTTATTTGATTAGGTTTGGTAACAGCTTTATATTGACACGAAACTTTCAATCACACAAAAGTCACACCCATATTACACCCAAATGAGCTATATTAAAAACACCAGAAGTTAAATTAGAAGTCATACCTGCCAGAGAATCATTGAACCAGGACTAACTTCAGGTTTTAAAATCAGTTCAGTCTGCATTCAGTAGGCTGAAGAATACCAGAGGTTTTAATGCGGATAAATGTAAGGTAACTAGTATTGCATTTTCTTCCTTTTCCCTTTCACACCTCAAGATCTCTGTCTGAGTGCCTTACCTCTGAATAGAAAGTCCCTGAAAAGAGAATTACAGGAGGAAACTTGCACCTTACCATTTTGTGGCAACAAGTTATTGCAGTAATGGGCTTGGTCTTGCTGGAAAAATAACATGTGTTAATGACGCACGCCGTTATTAATGCACAAATCGGCCAGCAAGTTCAGTGGGTCAAGACATACGTCGTGAGTTGCGAATCTCCAGAACTTGCTGGTTGGTTTATGCTGCTTCGCTGTTTGCTTCATAGGAACGGCCTCTCTCCCTTCGCCTCCCCGTTGTTTTTAAGAACTTGCTGGATTTACACATCATTTGCTCATTAAACTTGCCGCAGAAAGTAAGGGCTCGAACTTAACAGTGCAAGTACCTTTTTTAAAAATGTGATAATTGTTAATGCAATGCCAATCAACCTCCCTGGCTCAGAAAGGGAACAATTTAAACTGTTCAATCTCATTCCTGCATGTAGTAAATTGTTGTTCAAGACTGTTGGTCCCTCCGTTCACTAAGGTCCTAGATGCCGCCATGCCCTCACAATGCCCTTATGAGCTCGCACTTCCAGCAAGTTACGGCGCAAAAAAAATTTGCGCAGGATAAAGTTTAACTAACAGTGTACGTCCCACTCCAACAACATCCGGCCCATTGTGTTATGCAACAGCAGGCCGCTGAGACACTTTACAAAAAATCTGAGTTAAACTAATTGGAACATGGTCAGGTCTGGGTCTGACTGAATCAATCAGGCTTGGGTATATTGGGAAAAAAATGGATACTCAGAAAGGTTTAAAAATTGCAGGTTATGGAGTCCTTTAGCTGAGGCCATTCTGGACATCCTGGCCTATCAGAGCCTGGACGGCTAAGGAAAACTGAAGCAACAGGCCTCCCCCAGATCAGATGTAGTGCCATTCTGCTCTTATGGGTTGTCCCCCTTCTCATTCAATCCCATAAAGACATACAGACGAACATCACACACACTGTCTTGCAATTCAAGCTCTGTTTGAAGGTGTGTCTGGGAGCCAACATTTTAATATCTGTCCCTTCTCTATCAGGACTGCTAGTGGCCCAGAGCATAGCAGCAGCACACAGTATATTGTGGCTCTCTCACCAAAGTGTGCCAAAGCAACACTGCATACTACACATGCTGGAAGAAGCAATTGGTAAGCTTGAGGCAGAATTCAAAGGTGAGGTGGTGGCGGCAGAAAAGGAATAGGAACTTTCTGGCCACATGGGTGTCATTGACAAGGATCTGTGCTATTGAGCACACTGCCATTAGGGAACATTTCTGCGTTTGATGCATCTGTTGACAGCTGACTTATTTAGCATATCTCTCTTGTGGTTTGCATAAATCTGGTGGCATAAAAGTTTAATAAATGAGTTACCAATGAAAAATCTGACCCTCTGGTACAAGTTGTATTCAGATTTGCCTCCAGGATTTGGCATAGCTATGTGGCACTCTTCTCTGCAAAGTAGAGGCACCAAAGACAGAACTCCACTAACCTGCATTGCAAGGCTGTCTGAGGCTGGATGTGTACCTAACACATGAGGTACAGTCACAACTGTATTTCGTATTATCTCAAGAAATGGTCACATAAATTTGGATTCTGTAAGGTCTACTGTGCCCTCTACCCTCTGATGAGATTCATTATATAACTGAGCTAAGCTGATTAACAAATATTTCAGACTGTACCAATGCCTCTGATATTGGTGCCAATTGATGGCTGAACTACTGAAAGAGTCGCTTTTACAAAGTAGAAGAGATCATTAGTTTTTTATCATGATGGAAACCCACATTACATTTCTAGGTTTGATTTATTATTCTCCATGTGGTCTTGTCACAAACAGAACAATTTAGAGTAAATACTGGCACTGGTAGATTGAAGGGTTGCTAAAAGAATGACTTAAAAAGCTGCTTCAGTGCATGTTTTTCTCATACACACTGACTTGTGTAATTTTAACTTGTCAAAGCTACAAGCTTTCTTTGACATAATCCACTTCAATCCTGTTCTAGGAGAGAGAGTGAACAAAGGGTATTTAGAATCAGACTTTCGTATAACAGGTTAGACAGCAGTTACAGGACATTAATCACTACATAAGAAGCAAACCTGGTACTAGGTGGTCATTTACACATATCAGGATATTTGACCAGTAGAAACAAGAATTTACCTACAATTGGGTTCAGCATTAGATTTAAATTGACATTAATTTGTAAATATGCTCAGTAAGTCCTAGGAGATATTCAAGAAATTTATTTGACCAAATATTCTTATAAAACATTAAAGTTATTCAGTGTACAGGGAGAAGAATAGAAATTTCAGTAGTACTATCTTCTGTGACTTTTGGAGATATAGCACAGGTCTGAAATTTTAGTTTACACTCCTTTTGAAAACTACAATTTCTTTGATCAGATTAAATGATTATCTGGTATATTCACAGTGACACAGCCTTGAGAGAACAATTGGCAGGCTTCATCTCTTTGAAGAAGCTCATATGACTGTAGCTCCTTCTACATTCTTGGATCTAGGGATCTTAGAGACTATAGTGAGATTGTTTAATCATTCATAACAGAGCAGCCCTTTTCAGTTTGACACTCCCGGGTAGATATTCGAATTGGGCCTCCGATCAGGCATTGGGCAGGTGGTACCTGACTGTTAATGGGCTACATATGGGGACAAAAAGGGCCTTAATTTATATATTTTATTCAGACTTTGCAAAGGCTGTTTGGATAAAAGTAAAATGGACACGCACGATACACCCAGAGGCAGTAAGCCATGTCTGTTGCCAAATAATGGAGCACTTGAGCCGACTGCTTTTTGGCTTGTAAAGTGAAAGTGGTGCTGGAAAAGGCCCCTCCCCATAGGACAACATTGCAACATGCCAAGAAGGAGACAGAGGAAGAGGACTTGAAGATGCAGCTGACCATTACTGGGAGTGCCAGTCCCATGGTGCACTGCAGCTACAGTCATCCTTGCAGCAGGTGGCATAGCCCTGTTCTGCCTGCTGACCTGGAACCTGTGTAGCCAGTTCTGCACAGCCATTTCCAGGTAGGTGTGCCTCTGCCTGTACAGACGGATAGCAGGTACCAGCAGTCTGCCTGTAGTGCAGCTTTACCTGGCTGAAGCTCTTGCTCCGAAAAATATAAATCAAGGAAGTTTCCCAAAACCCATTGCATAAATATCACGAGTATAAGAAACAGAGTAAAAAAAATAATAAAATATTTCAAAACTAAGCTGAAAATGCTGATAAAGGACTCCTTAAATGCACTTCCATATCAGCACACCTGGGTGCCCTTTTTATATGGCTGGTAGATGGTATTAGGACAAACCCTATCCTTTAATTTAATGCAAGCTCATGGACTCACGAGTCACAGAGTCGTCTGACCAGTAATCTTTATTTATCAAATGAATATAAACCCAACATATGCAGTATTTATGAGATAGGCAGCTTTTATACTCACAAGTAATGAACTCCTCAGGGATTCGTGACCGAAGCCCATTGACTGTTCACGGTTCTTTCATCCGGGCCAATTTATTTATTGTTTTCCAGACATTTCACATGCTTGAGCGGTTTTGGGGGTGGGTCAGCACTTTCTTATCTTTTCAGACATCTCTCACACTAGCATCTGCCCATCCGTGAAGTATATATGTGTGTTAGCTGTGGCTCAGTTGGTAGCACCCTCGCCTCTGGGTCAGAAGGTTGTGGGTTCAAGTCCTACTCCAGAGACTTGAGCACAAAAATCTAGGCTGACACTCCAGTGCTGTGCTGAGGGAGTGCTGCACTGTCGGAGGTGCCGTCTTTCAGATGAGACGTTAAATTGGAGGCCCTGTCTGCTCTCTCAAGTGGACGTAAAAGATCCCATGGCACTATTTCGACGAATAGCAGGGGAGTTATCCCCGGTGTCCTAGACAATATTTCTCGCTCAATCAACATCACTAAAAGAGAGGGCTGGATTTTCTCAATGGGGAGCTTTTGGAGGCGGGACTCCCATTTGTCGGGTTTTAGTTCCGCCTCCATCGACTTGTGGCCAACCCACGCTATTTTCCCTTGATTGGCCAATTAAGGAAAAGCCGGTTACTGGTGATGTCAGCGAGTGACGTTTCGTCTGTCAGGAGCTTTTGACAGATGAAATGTCAGCGTTTGACGGCTCTGTGAAGCTGTCAAACACTGGCAATCTGTCCTCTAAGTTCAGCCCTTCCACTCAGGCTCACTTGATCTCTCCTGAGCAGAAAGCAGAAGGCTGCAGCTTTTGACAGTTCAGCGGCCATTCTGCTTTCTGTGCCGGTGAGATGAGGGACTCCTGAGACCTGAAGGGATGAAGCCTGCAGGAAGAAGTAAAGGTAAGTAAAACTTATTAAAACACTTTACACTCACCTCACACACTCACCTCTCCACACTTGCACCCATCACTCACCTGCACACCGGACATCTCGACCCCTCCGACCCCCGCAGACCCACGGCACGCCTCGCTGACCCTGGCGTGCTTCGGAGCCGTCGGGAAGCCCACACTTCAGGGCTGAAAATAGGGGGCTGGATTTTGCCAGCCCTGGGGAGGCGGGTTTGGAGGCGGGACTGCCGGAAAAATGGCAGAATCTGGGGGCGGGTACCCATCCCGCCCCCAACCCGCCTCCGTGCCATCTTCCCGGGAGGCGGGTACCCGACCCGCGTTGGGTCCCGTCTCCCGGAGGCAGGAAGGGGATTACAGCCACTTAACTGCCTGTTAACAGGCAATTAAGAGGATTATCCCCATTTTTCCACCAGAGGTGTGGGCTTCCCGATGTTGGGAAACCCCGCCAGGGTCAGCGAGGCGAGCAGTGGGTCTGCGGGGGTCGGAGGGGTCCAAAAGTGCGCTGTGGAGGTGAGTGATGGGTGCAAGTGTGGAGAGGTAAGTATGTGAGGTGAGTGTAAAGTGATAGAAGATGTTTACTTACCTTTGTTTCTTCCTGCAGGCTTCAACCGTTGGGGATCCGGAGATTCCGGCATCTCACCGACAGAGATGACAGAATGGCTGCTGCATTCTCCGATGCAACAGCCATCTGATTTCTGCTCACAAGAGGTTTGATGAGTCTTGAATACAAGAACTCACCAAACAATAGAGAATGTCAGTGTTTGACAGCTTCTCAAAGCTGTCAAACGATGACAATTCATCTGTCAAATGGGTGGGCTTAACAAGGTCAATCAAGGGAAAATAGCGTGGGTTGGCCACAAGTCAGTGGAGGTGGGACTAAAACCCGACAAGCAGCAGTCCCGCCTCCAACGCGCCCCCATTAGCAAAATCAACCCCAGGGATTCTCAAAAAAACTGCCTGTTAACTACCTGTTAACAGGCAGTTAATTGGCACTAATCCCCTTCCCGCCTCGGGGAGGCGGCTCCCAGTGCAGGTCGGGTAGCCGCCTCCCGGGAAGATGGCACGGAGGCGGGTTGGGGGCGGGATGGGTATCCGCCCCCAGATTCTGCCATTTTCCCGGCAGTCCCGCCTCCATGCCCGCCTCCCCAGGGCTGGCAAAATCGCCCCCAGAGTATCTGGTCATTATCACATTGCTGTTTGTGGGAGCTTGCTGTGTGCAAATTAGCTGCCACGTTTCCTACATTACAACAGTGACTGCACTTCAAAAAGCACTTGATTGGCTGTAAAGCGCGTTGGGACGTCCGGTGGTTGTGAAAGATGCTATATAAATGCAAATCTTTGTTTCTTTATAACCAGCTTGCCAAACATGCTGGTGCTTAATTCTGTCTTTCAGAATTAGTGTTCTATTCAAAGCAATCAAAGTCCCCTTGTTACTCTTATAATTACCACGACAACTATCTTACTTTCCTTGCATCCTAACAGATGGTTTAGCACAATAACAGTGTAAACTTTAGGATGTTTCATGCGCATCCAAAATATATCATCAGGTCCTAATCTTAATGGCCCGGATTATGTGGTCAGCGATGAACAGACAGCGCCAGCCATTCATTACACTTGCACTTGTCCATAGAATTTCTATGGGATTTTGCACTGGAACTTGCACTAGAAATCAAAAACAGCGCGGCGCCCTCTACAGGGGAACAGGGCAAACAACAGTGTGTCTCTTTAACCAATCAGATTGAAGAATCCTTACTGAGCCACGCAGGGCTGAAGCTTAACTCCCAGAAACTGGTGGGTTGGGGTTGTGTCAGAGGTTAAAACTGGAACCCAACCTGCCTCGAATCCGCCCACTTCCGGTTTAACTGAGGCGGGATGAGGGGCAGGGACCAATCCGCTCGCGTTAGGCGGGTTGGTCATTTAAATATTATAATGAGGCTGCCTGCCTTCATTTTCGCAGTCATTCTAATTTTAACTCATTTCGGCTGGGTTTCCCAGACTTCAGGAAACACAGTAGGTGAAAGGAGGCGAGAAGGGCGGAGCCCAGTAGATAAGTACCTTTACAGCACTGCTTGTGGGGCAGGAGGAGCAGGAGTATTTTCTCCAGGCCCAACAAACTACCCAGTAAACCCCGCTCCCCCCCCCACCCCCGCCCCCGGCGATCTGTCTGCTCCCACCACCACCCCCCCCCCCCCACCATTGGACATCCCCCAACCCCCTTCCCTGACCTTGATCTGCTACCCCGACCTCCATCGCTGCCCCCCCGGTGATCAGGTCCCCTCCATGATCTCCAACAGCCCCCTCACTAGACCTACCTACCCTCCTCAGCTGTGGCCTTGTGCTGCAAGCTTTCCGCCCGACAGGCCTCTAGCCTGTCAATCAGGCTGCCTGTGAGCAGGAAACCGACAGAAAAAATTTAAAGGAGCCCTGCAGTTAAAACATCTGGGTTTCCCGACTTCAAAACAGCCCCCACCGCATGGACCAAAATCCAGGCCGTAGAGTCTGAACCAGGAAGTGTAAGTTAGAATAGCAAATTCAATGCCAAATCATGTGCAGAAAGCAAAATAAAAAGAGGTAAAGAAAGATGGGATTAAGAGAGAACGGTAAGAGATAGAGGGCTGGATTTTGATACTGGGGCGGGTTGGGGTCGTGTCATCCGCATTTCGTGTTATCCACCCGCCTGCAATTGGATGTGGGAGATTGATGCAATTGAGTTCCAGCATGTGGGAACCCATGAACCAATTAGTGGTTTCAGCCTGAAAGTCGCCTCTGATGATGTCATCATTGCAGGTCAGAGACTGCCTGGTCTTAGAGATTGCCTGGCCTTTGCTGTGAGAGGACCTGGATGCAAAATGAGCAGCATCTGAGAGAGAGAGAGAGAGAGAGAGAGACAGAGGGAGAGAGAGAGAGAGAGAGAGTGAGAGAGAATATTTTTTGCAACCAAGTCCTCCTCTCTGAAGACATTCAATGCAGCAGCATCAGAGGCGACTTTCAGATCTAATACTACTACTACCTTCATCACAATACTACTACTACCTTCATCACAATACTACTACTACCTTCATCACATCTCCGTTGTAATAGTGGACCTGCAGCTGATAGTCAGCTATCCACTTGTGCTCCCGCCAGGTTTCACTGGCGTGTTTCACATCAGGCGTACTTCATGTCGGAAAAGGGTTAAACTAGCTAAAACGTTTCAAAATGGCATTACAGAGCCAATTTAGGGCTTGTTAAGGGCTTTAATGGCCTTTCCCGCCTCTTGGAGGCGGGACGGAGTCGGGAACCCCGCGACCGATTTTGTCAAAATTGCGTGGAGGCGGAATGGGGTCGGGACCCCCGAATCTGCAACTTTAACCCCCCACACGCCTCCAAACCCGACTCCACGGGTCATTGAAAATCCAGCCCAGAATCTCCAACACTAATTAAAATCTGAAGGAATGAGACTCTACACTTGGAAAAGTTAATTTTCAGTGCCAGAGAGTTTGTTTGGCAATAATTAAGACTTATCACGCCATTAGAAATTCACTTACACTTGAATGGACAAGCCCTAACTTTTACTGGTGTGTTTAATGGATATCTATCACATAAGTACCCCAACTTCATGCCGTTGCATGTATTTGAATGCCGAGTCTCTCGGTGAGATACCAGTATAGCGAAGCCTCTGGAGGAGCAGGGCAACTTCCTGATTTCCGCATTTAACTGCGCATGTGCGGACGCTGGAAGTTGCAGTCTGATTTACTCCTTAATAACGGTGAGCGCTGATAGCCTCACCGTTATTTCAACCGCAAAATCTGGGCCAATATTATTAGCTGGTGGGCACTTCTGCTACTGGTATACAGAACCTAACCAGAAAATTGAAATGGGCTAAAAAGCAGAAGCATGGTATAATGGATCGCTGCCCATTATTCTATGGTTTGCCCACTTAATGCCAGTTAAATGGATGTTACCGATCAGAAAATCTATCCTCTTAACTTTAGATCCAAACCTCATTCGGGGCGAACTGTCAGGAAGAATGCTGTCCCACCAGTTGTCAACGATGAACTCTGGAAAAATATATAGGTCAGAACATCAACACTGAAAACCAAAAAAGTAAAAATGATAAAAGTAGCAACATTAGATAACTGAATTAATTTTAGGAATTCATTTACTTTGAATATGGAAATTACCTACAACATTTGCAAAAAAAAAATGTACATATTCAATTCTTCCTTTGTCACTGGGAAGGAACCAAATAGGCCAGAGATCATTCAATTCTTTCTCGTATATGTTATTTAAATAAATTAAGAAATTGGAACGTTCTTGGGTTGTATTTATTTGCTTTAGGGCAAAAATGTTTCCATAGCCCTCAAATGATCAAACTGTTTCTGTCAGATACAAGATGTTGATGTTAAATAATAAAGCGATACCAAACAAGTTACTTTTCAAGAATGCTTTCAGTGAGGGAAAACAGATAATGGCTTTTGGTTACATTAATATAAAGCCCCCCAGTTACTGTCATAAAGTGGGTCCTGCAGCATTACATTACAAAGTGCTATTATGCTGTCCACTTTTTATGTCTTACTATGTCGTAAAGTAAATCGCTGCTTGAAATTACTAGAAAGATAAATTCTTTCTGTGGTTTTCCGAGAGTTTGTTATAACTTTCATCAGTAGTAAGAATAAAACATTTTCAGCACATCAGAAGAATAGCTGGAGTCTAATTTATTGACATAAATGCAATCTCAATTCCTGCTGAGAATATGATAATCCGAGTGAAATATTCACAGAAATACACAAAACCTAAATAATAAAAAAAGATTGAAGTGAGCAGATTTCTGGTGCTTGGAATGATGAACAGGATTCCTGTTCCAGTCCTTGAGGTGTGATAAAAGTGGTTTAAAAATTCCTCGAAGTAATTTTTCTTCTTTATACATTAGTAAACGTATTCAGCAAACTAGTGGGGCAGCACATAATTAAATAATTTGACATAAAAATAATTTAAAGATTTTCAGAAGTCCAAATAAAGTGCAAATCTGACCAATAAAGAGGACGAAAAACACAATACATTAACAGCAACTCTGAAATGGGTGCCATAGTTGCGATTACAAAACTCCTCGTATTGGCAATATAATTCTGAGATACAGACCTAGAAATTGGTTTGCGATGGCCTGCTGGCATGAACTGGGTGCAGGGAGCGAACCCTGTGACAGAACGAGTAGGCCCAAGGCACACCCTATATTGAGCCTCATGCCTCACTTACATGAGACCAGCGAGCTGCAAATGCTTGCTGGGCGACACCAGGCAGCTTGCCAGCAAAGAGGATTTCAATTTTGGGCCTTTGCATTATCGTTGTCGGTCCTCGGGTAGGTCCTGGGAGAGGAGGATCTGATCGGGAGAGTCGGGGGAGAAGCAATCGGCAGAGAGGAAAAGCAATAGGGAGGGGGGGCGATCTTGATGGGGTGAGGGGAAGTGATCGGGAGGGAGGGCCTGATCAGGAGAGGGTGGGAGGCGATCGGGCATAGGCCAGCAACAGTCTTCGGTACTACAGTGGACCTTGGAAGAGCACCCCTGCTCCTCCCGGTTACACATTCAGGTAAGTATTTTTTTTTTTGAACTTACATTTTTGGTGGCGGCCTCCAGCAGTCCTAAAAGGCTGCCTGCAGACCACATTTTCGGGCTCAACCGATGCAGCGACGACTGCGTTCAGGACAGCCCAATTTTGCAAAGGTGACCTCAAACAGACGTTAGGCCCCCTATTTGCATATGCAAAGGGCTTAACGCCTGATTCAGGCGCAGGCTCTGGACGCCTCTTTTTCTGTCTTTGCCAATATGGGGGGTGGCACATTTGCTGCATGAGTGCGCGCACGGCCGCCTGTCATTTTGGATACTTAGGCGCTTGTTTTGTACCTGAAAAATGGGTGTGGCACCCTCGAATTTCAAGGCCATGAAATCTGATAAATGGATGCAAAATCGCTCTTGAATAAGCAAAATTATTTAGATTTATCTGCACTTGGAGCGCATGAAGCAAGGTGTACCAAACAAAATAGGCTGCAACTCATGGGGCCTGAACATAGCTCGACCAGTTCAGGCTAGACCAATTACAACTGCATCAAGGAGTGCTCGGGCACCGTTTCTTCACCTTGATACTCCACATGTTAGAGCTCCCAGCATCAGCTATTTCAAGAGGTAGAGAAAATCTGAAGATCAACTACTCCAGCTACTGTTGTAGCCCACTTAGTAGCTGACTAAGGAACAGGGCTGACAGAGTGTTGCGAACAAGTCATCAGACAATTGTCTTGACTGAAGAAGGAACATAAGTCTTGGGAAACTACAGGGAGAAGATGAAGGAAATATTAAAATGACCTTGAATATGAAAGCTGTTTTTGCTCTAGATTCTCCAAATTAAATGGAAGAGCTACATCAAAATGCTGGAAATGTCTTGTACTCTGTTTGTAGTATCAATAATATTTTCGTGGTTAAATTTGTGATCTCCATATCCTGCTCTTTTATTGAGTACTTAATGTGAGTAGTGTGCATAATGTGAGTTGCTGCAGTGTGTATTTCTGATAGCATGCAAGCAGTTTTCTAATTTATTTTGCACTTCAATCACATTCTTGTGATGTGCGTTGCTTGGTTCCAGTTGATTTCTTCTTCTAGAAAAGATAATTTCGTTGTTTGTGGTAAAACAATTTGTCACCTATTACGGGTGAGCCTCAAAGGAATTTCTCAATATATACCACACTGAACTGGACTGATTTATGTTTATTTAGAATATTGTATAAATGTAGACCCAGAATTAATAATTCAGATGTGCTTATCCTTTTAAGTCAATAATACTGTGCATCAAAGCAAAACAGTTTGCTAGATCTGCCATTTCTGACCGTATTAATAGAGCAGTACTTTATATCACCAGATCTGGCTGGACCACATCACGTATTATCGGGCCTCACACGCTAACTGCCAAAACCATCCAATACTCCAGAATTATTCTAGAGACCAAAGACAAACCCCATCTTCGTTTCTCCAGTACCAGCATCCCTCTACTGCCGCTCCACCTTCATCTCCAAAAACAAATGTCAGGAGCTCACGGAATTCTTTTTCATGAAGATCAGGATCATCTTTTCACCTGCCTTGGCTGCCGCTGTCGCATGCCCTCTGCCTGAACCTGCATCTTTCTCCATTTTCTCTCTTATTTTCCCTCATGCCCTCATCAAGCTCATCTCATCCATGAGACCCACCTCCTGCTCCATTGATCCCATGCCTACTAAACTGCTGACCACCCAACTTCCCATCCTAGCTGTCATTGTAAATGGTCCTGTCTCCACAAGTGCTGTTCCCTCCCTTTCAAAACAGCCAGCATCACCCCCCTCCTCAAAAAAATAACCTATCCTTGACCCCCTCAGTTCTTGCAAACTATTGGTCTATCTCCAATCTCCCATTCTGCTCCAAAATTCTTCAACGTGTTGTTGCTTCTCGAATCTCTGATCATCTGTCCCACAACTCCATGTTTGAATCTCTCCAATCAGGTTTCTGCACCTGCCGCAACACTGAAGTGGCACTCACCACAAATGATATATATCGTGACTGTGACTTGGGTGCATTGTTCTTCCTGGTTCTCCTCGAACTCTCTACAGTCTCTTCACGCTCCCTCACCATTACCTCTGGAGTCTCTCGAAGATCTATCCTTGACCCCACCCTCTTCTTCAACTACAAGCTGCTTTTTGGCGACATCATCCAAAGACCTGAGGGGTTGAAATGGATTTTGATGGTAGTGCAAAATGAGCAATGAAAAATCGGCAGCCCGTTTTACACACTGCCCCATTTTATTTCCATTGACTGATGTCACCCATAGGGTTACCTTTCACATGTATGCTGATGACATCCAGGTCTACCTCTCTTGACCCCTCCACTGTTTCTGTGCTGTCAGACTGCTTGTCCCACATCCAGTGTTGGATAAACCACAATTTGCTCCAGTTAAACAATGGAAAACCAAAGTAATCATCTTCGTCCCCTTGCCACTGATTTCATCCCCACCCCGACACTGTCTGAGGTTGAACCAGACTGTTAGCAACCTCGGCATCTTATTCGACCCCGAGTTGAGCTTCTAACCCCATATCCTCTCCATCACAAAGACCGCTCACTTCCACCTACATAGCATCCACGCCTATGCTCCTGCCTCAGTACATCTGCTGCTGAAACTCTCAATCATGCTTTTGCCATCTCCAGACTGTACTATTTCAGTGCTCTCTGGGCCGACCTCCTATCCTGCACGGTCTGTAAACTTCAGCTCATCCAAAGTTCTGCTGTCTGTATCCTATTCCACACCAAGTCCCGCTAACCATCACTCCTGACCTACCTTAGCTCTCAAAACCTCCAATTTAAAAAACAAAATCTTATGTTTAAATCCCTTCATGGCCTTGCCCCTCCCTGTCTCTCTTATGTCCTCCAGCCCTCCACCCCTTCTCCACGCCCCTACCCCCACCCAGAACTTTCCATTACTCTGCTCTGCTTCTGGTAACATTTATCCACCCTCCCTTCACCCCACCATTCATGGTCATGCCTTCAGCCCCATTAGGCCATATGTTCTGAAATTCCCTCCTTAAACCTGTCTGCCTCCCTCCTCTCCTTTAAGACCCTCTTTAAAACCCACCTCTTTAGCAAACTTTTGGTCATCCCTTGTTCTTTAGCTTGGTGTCTATTTTTGTGTGATTATGCCTTTCTGAAGCACCTTGAGATACTATTCTACGTTAAAGGTGCTTAAAAATCAAGATCGTTATAGTTACAGGACTTAGTTGCATATTATTTGCATGTTTATTGTGCACTTGGATTGAAGCACTGAAGATGACACATTGAACAGTTCACACATGTGAGAAGATAACGGTCACTGATGAGAATAAACTATAAGAACATAAGAATTAGGAGCAGGAGTAGGCCATACGGCCCCTCGAGCCTGCTCCGCCATTCAATAAAATCATGGCTGACCTTTGACCTCAACTCCACTTTCCTGCCCGATCCCCATATCCCTTGATTCCCCAAGAGTCCAAAAATCTATCGATCTCAGCCTTGAATATACTCAACGATTCAGCATCCACTCTATGTTGGCCAAATGTGTCATGATCCTTTAAAAATTGATTATCTGAATAGGTTTTGTTTCCATTAGTGCAGCAGGGCTTGATAAGAACAGTTCAAGCAGCACTATGATTAATCCATCCCTCTAACACTTTAGAAAATGTCACTGACCTATGTTCTCAATACTGTTTAGTGACCGACTTCAG
The DNA here is from genome assembly GCA_030390025.1 of Squalus acanthias. Taxonomy (NCBI): domain Eukaryota; kingdom Metazoa; phylum Chordata; class Chondrichthyes; order Squaliformes; family Squalidae; genus Squalus; species Squalus acanthias. Next base: position 6,866,878 of record CM059430.1, read on the forward strand.
TATGGAACAATATTGAGAACATATGTTAGATCTTTTCTAACGTGCTTGTAGACAATAGAACAAAGAATATTGCCTATTCAGGCTATAAAGGACAGAAACCTACTGAAAACATAGGCGACGCATCTCCTGTTGCGGCACACACAAGCTTCCCTACAACAAACGAGATCTAATCGCACGTGACATCTTCTAGTTAGAGCGGGTAATTAACAGGCTGCACACGGAGCTGGACCAACACCAGGAGATATAGAGCCCATTCTTGCAGGCCAACCTTAAACCCATTCAAGCTTCCAGGGCCATACCAGTTGCAGGGCTACCTGCTGAAAAGGCTCATCCCATAATGCCTACAAGAACCTGTTGCTGCTGTAATCCACCTGCCAGAAACCCCACAGCACTCCCTAACTGGGAATGACTCTGGCCCTGTCACTGAGTGCCATACACCCTGATGTTTAGAACTGTATTACTGTCTTATTGCATTTACTTTCAAATATTGTGAAATATGCATGAACTCTGTGTGGAGCCATATCCTAAAGGTCTGTAAATTTCTTGTATTTAAAAAAAAAAATCCTGTTGCAAGTTAAGTTTTGTTTGTGTATAATACAGCAGGTCTGAACTATAACTGGTAAAGAAAATCGCCTGTGGCTTGTTTATTATGAAACCTCCTGTTCCTTGTGTAAGGCCCCAGTCTATAGCTTTGTAACGCAGCTCTAATACAGTTCATGTGTATTGTGACACCCTTGATTCAAATCAGTGCAAAGAATGTGAATGAATGTTCACAACCTACTCTGTGAAAATTCCCTGTGTTGCTTGAAAGATGCATCACAATGCAATCACTGCAGTAGCACTTAGATGGGGAAAAAGATGACAAACCAACAGCTTGAAAGCGATAAGGCAAACCAATAGCTCATTCAGAGATAAATGAAACAGATGGTGAACACAGTAGTGCTAGTCACCATCTGTAACCTCTGGGACCTAAGTAAAACCCAAGAAAAAAAGATGAAATTCCCCTCTAATGACTGCTCAAGGTTACAAGTAAATTGAATTCTGGCAAATCTCAGTTTATTATTCATTGAAAGTGAATCAACAAATATGTCTCAGATCCAGCATCTTAATTTGCCTTCCTTTAAGACTCCCAAAATTATGAGTGCATGAAGTAGAAAAGCAACCAGGAAATCTCATCTAATGCTAGTTTAGGATGCGTCAACAGGTTGCAACATGCCATATATTTCTTCCTCTTTATGTTGCAGCTAACCAGGGAATGTTTCAGTATTGCTTTTGTATACTAGTTGGGAAAGGCTTCATTCTCCCCTTAATGTACATGAAATCTCAGTATCCGTTATGCTTCATGCAATTATGAGACTTTGAGTAATTAAAGAAAAAAGAGACTTACATTTCTATAGGGCCTTTCACGCCCTCAGGACATCCCAAAGCGCTTTACAGCCAATTAAGTACCTTTGAAGCGTAGTCACTGTTGTAATGTAGGAAATGTGGTAGCCAATTTGCACGCAGCAAGGTCCCAGAAACAGCAGTGTGATAATGACCAGATAATCTGTTTTTTTTTTAGTGATGTTGGTTGAGGGATAAATGTTGGCCAGGACACCGGAGAGAACTCCCGTGCTCTTCTTTGAATAGTGGCCGTGGGATCTTTTATGTCCACCTGAGAGGGCAGACGGGGCCTCGGTTTAACGTCTCATTTGAAAGGCGGCACCTCCGACAGTGTAGCACTCCCTCGGTACTGCACTGGAGTGTCAGCCTAGATTGTGTGCTCAAGTCTCTGAAGTGGGGCTTGAACCCACAACCTTGTGGCTCAGAGGTGAGTGTGTGACCCACTGAGCCACAGCTGACATTGGACATGCCCTAGAACCACAGAGACACTTGGCCGAAAAGTCAGTTTTGTGCCAGTTTCCTGCACAAAGTGGACGGTGTCGACGTCGGCCTCAGGCTTGCTCCAAATTGGGCCTCGGGCCTCATCTACCTAAAACACCAATTGGGCGTCTCGATACAGTGCGCTGCTCGGGGGCCCTGACAAATTATCCATGTAAGTCCTGGGGGTGGGGGTGGGGGTGGAGGAAGCAGACGGGTGGGAGGGAGAGGAGGCAGGCCCGGGCCAGCAGCAGCCTGCAGTATTGCTGTGGAGCCAGCAGCAGTATTCCTGCTTCTCCTGGCGCTACATTAACCCAGTCCCTGTAAGGACTGCTGATTAGGCTACTGTAGGCCTGGAAAAACTGAGTAGAGCATATGTGATAACTTGGCAGCTGGCACACTTCTGGGGTAGATTGGGCCCGTGAGATTGTGCCTGGAAATTGTTTCCCACCCCCCCCAAAGCTTATTTTTCACCCAAAAAACGAACATAACTGAAATCAATTTCTCCCCCACTTGTCTTTGTGTGCCCTATTTATGCTGTTTGATGCTGCTATTATAGTTATCTGGCCAGTCTCAACAAGGTATATTTAGTAATGCAGCTTTACTCATAGTTGCCAGTTTCTGTGATTTGGGCATAGAATATTACAGGACAGAAATGGACCATTCAATCCATCAAGTCTGCGCCGGCATTTTTTCCACCTGAACCACCTAGCCTAATCCCATACGATAGCAAAATACTGCGGATGCTGGATATCCGAAATAACAACAGAAAACGCTGGAAAAACTCAGAAGTTCCGACGAAGGGTCTTCGACCTGAAACATTAACTCTGTTTCTCTCTCCATGGATGTTGCCTGGCCTGCTGAGTTTTTCCAGCGTTTTCTGTTGTTATTTAGCCTAATCCCATCTCCTGCTCGTTCCCCGTACACTTTACAGCCAACTTGCTGCATACGATATGGAGGCTGCAAAGATTTTAAGTCAGCTCCGAATTTTCTTAGAATTTGTGATGTGAATTATTTGGATAATCAATTATGTCTGATAGTCTCACACAGTCACAATGGCTTTCTTTGTGCACTCTGTCACTGCCATGGCTGCTCTTCGATTATACGCAACAAAACAAGTTTGGTGTGTCACTTTGCAACAGGCAAATTTTTCCCTGAAGTGTTTGGACCTGATTGTTTTAGTCTGCGATTCAGACCTGGCACTGAGTTCTTTTGGCAGTCAGCATGGAATATTTTGCCAAAGAGTGGTTGAGTCAGAGACCATTGCATCTTTGAAGGGAAAAGTGGATAAATGTTTTGGATTGCTCGAGCAAAGAGCCTCCTTCTGTGCTGTAAATTTCTATGGTTCTGTGTAGGGAATGAATGGACAGTTGATTGATCCATGTATTTATTTACTGTTTTTGAGGAGGCCGGGATTTAGTATAAAACACAAGGTACAGGTACATGGCTGCTAACTTTATAGAGGTGAGGATATATTTTCCTCAGCAAAGTTAATGTATGGACATGTGTTGTTGCTACATTTTTCTGTGCACTATTGCGAAGCACGTGTTAATCCGTGGAATGAGATTTAGTAGGTACCTGCCTCAATTTTTGTATTGAAATTGTGCTTCTTTGCGTGTAGATCGGAACAAACATACTGCATCTGTTTTAATTATGTGTGTGTGTGTGTGTGTGTGTGTGTGTGTGTGTGTATGTGTGCATCCATGTCTATGGTCGGAATTTTCCTTAACTTGGCGGGTCCGGTGTGGCCGGTGTCTGTGGTGGGTCGCGACCCCGCTGCTGGCTCCATCCCGCTGTAGAAAATGAACTTACCTTAATGGGGCCTATTAAGGCCACCCAGCGCGTTACCCAGCCCAATTAGATGGAACAGGTCTGGTGACGTCATTCATTACGCATTTTAAGCTGGGATCCTTAAAGGGACCCTGGACACATTAAATTTTAAGTTCAATCTAACATAGTGGCTGTTGAATCTTTACTGTACAATCATATAATAAAAGTTATATATGAGTGACAAAGAAATATTTAAATAACATTATCATTAAGTAATATGACTATCTACAAATACAATCAAGAACATCATTAAAAAAGTACATTAATTGGGAAGTTATTGGTGCTTTAGCCACAAATCTATAGACTCTTGTATCAGTGATTGGTACAAATAAAAGATGTGTGTATATAGATAATATATAAAATTAAGCAGATTTTAATTGTAATTGTAAAAGTGGATTTACAATCTTATGCAAGTTCAGTGGAAGAGCTGCGGAATCCCTGACAAACAGTGTAAGTAGGTGCTTACAATTTGTTTCTGGGATTTCTGCAGTTCTTCCATTGAAGTTAACAATGGACAAGTGAAAGAATCTCCACATCAATTCACCCTAAAGTCTCAGACTGAAAAATTAAATTAGTCATATTCAAGGACTGAAAGCAAATTGAACCAGTGGAATGAGTGATGAGAATGGAATTGTTACGATTGATGACTTGATTGAATGTATAACTGGACAATCACAGTATACGGTGAGAAAAACCTGACCAGAAACAACACAAAAATGTATTTGAATGGTATATGTCATTTTTTATAGTGCAGCTCAATTCACTGCAATTAATGTTCAGTTGGGAGAATGGCCAGCGAAAAATTAACATTTACCAGAAGCTTTTCAACTAGAACAGCATCTCCATCAATCTGTTAGCTGATGTAATCAACATGTTTTTATTTTGGTTTGTTTTCCATGCTGTCAAGTAATCAGCTGGAGCAATGGCCACGGAACTCCCGCCTCAGGTTGACAGACGTGGTTCCCGAGCTGTGTGAATCCCGTGGCCATGCAGGAAAATGTAAAAAGTAGGGGGAAAAAGGCTCTTAAGTGCCTGTAAAGTACCTCATAATGATTTCAATTGGTTCCCCCGCCACTGCGGGCCGGGTCAGCTCCGCGCTGACAGATGCGCCTGTGGGAAAGGCATGTGGGAGCGAGTTGACAGCGGGCTCCCGACCCACTGTCAAAAAAACAAACTTTCCCACCCGACCCACCACCGATCGCATCGGCTACTACCCCATAATCTCTCTATGTCTGAACAAGGCTTATTGTGGATGATTGCATTAGCATCCTGGCTTTATGTGCCTGTGTGACAATTACTGAGTAGGATGTTATGACATCAATATAATGGTACTAAATATGTCCTCAAGGGAAGCCATCTCCCACTTCCGCAATACATCTCGAGGCAATGATATCAAGGCTGGTCACCTTGAAAGGGGTCGGGGTTTAAAAAATGTTGTGTTCCCATGCATACATACCTGCTTTTGACCACTATAGGACATCTGTAATCGGAAGAAAAATACAGAGATGTTAAAAGTACACAAATCAGTAATGACATCATACAGCTTCACAGCTTTAGGGGTGTGATGCATGCTACAAATGGAAGGTGCATAATCCTTGTCTGAAGCCCTTTGAAAATTGTTGCTGTACACACAGGTTGCTATTTGCATTTCGTGTTGCAAATAAATCACACATCTTAAGTGTTCCTATTCAAACAAAGCATTCAAGGGCTTGATTCTATAATGCCAGTACTGCATCAGAGTAAACTGCTGTTACTGTTACCTTCCAGCAGGAGCTGAAGTTCTTGTAAGGCAACTTGTGGCAGGTGCTTGTCCTATATAACAGTACTTTGGCTTACTTCAGCAGTTAGTCACAGTCATAGAGTCATAACGGCACAGAAGGAGGCCATTCGGCCCAGCGAGTCCGTGCCGGCTCTCTGTAGATCAATCCAGTCAGTCCCATTCCCCGCTCTATCCCCGTAACCCTGCAAGTTTATTTTCCTCAAGTGCCTATCCAGTCTCCCCTTGAAAACATTGAGTGTCTCCGCTTCCATCACTTCCATCGGCAGCGAATTCCAGGTCATCACCACTCGCTGCGTAAAAAAGTTTTTCCTCACATCCCACCTGTATCTCTTGCCCAAAACCTTAAATCTGTGTCCCCTGGTCTTTGTACCATCAACTAGTGGGAACAGCCTTTCCCCATCTAGCCTATCCAAACCTGTCATAATCTTGTACACCTCCATCAAATCACCCCTCAACCTCCTTTGCTTTAATGAAAAAAAATCCAGCTTCTCCAACCTGTCCTCGTAGCTAAGACCCCCATCCCCGGAGCCATTCTGGTAAATCTCCTCTGCACCCTCTCAAGGGCCTTCACATCCTTCCTAAAGTGTGGTGACCAGAACTGGATGCAATACTCCAGTTGTGGCCTAACCAGCGCTTTATAAAGGTTCAGCATAGCCTCTCTACTTTTGTACTCAATACCCCTATTTATGAAGACCAAGATCCCATATGCTTTGCTAACCACTCTCTCAATATGCCCTGCCACCTTCAGGGACCTATGCACATTAACTCCCAGATCCGTCTGTCCCTGCACACTCTTTAAAACTGTGCCATTAAGTGTATATTGCCTCTCCCTGTTCCTTCTGCCAAAATGCATCACCTCACACTTCTCTGTATTAAATTCCATCTGCCACTTGTCTGCCCATTCTGCTAGCCTTTCTATGTCCTGTTGCAGTCGATTGGTATCATCATCACTGTTTGTCAACCCCCCAAGTTTGGTGTCATCGGCAAATTTAGAAATTCTACTCTGTATTCCAATATCCAGGTCATTTATATAGATCAAAAAAAGCAGTGGCTCCAGCACTGACCCTTGGGGAACACCACTGTCTACCATCCTCCAGTCTGAAAAACAGCCATTTACCACAACTCGCTGTTTTCTGTCCTTAAGCCAATTCCTTATCCAAGCTGCCACTGACCCACCTATTCCATGAGCCTCAATTTTGGTAACCAGCCTTCTATGTAATACTTTGTCAAACGCCTTCCTAAAATCCATGTAGACAACATTCATTGCACTCCCTTCATCAATCCTCTCTGTTACTTCATCAAAAAATTCAATTAGATTAGTCAAACACGATCTGCCTTTTACAAATCTCTGTTGGCTCTCCTTAATTAGCTTAAACCTCTCCAAGTGCCTGTTAATTTTGTCCTTGATTATTGTTTCTAAAACTTTACCCACCACTAGTGTTAAACTGACCGGCCTGTAGTTACTAGGATTGTCCTTACACCCTTTCTTGAACAATGGTGTCGCATTTACCACTTTCCAATCCTCAGGCACCTCCCCCGCATCTAGGGAAGATTGGAAAATTATGGCAAGCCCTTCGCTATCTCCTCCCCCAATTCCCTTAGCAACCTGGGATGCAAGCCATCTGGACCAGGCGACTTATCCACTCTAAGTATTTCTAGTACATCCTGTCTATCAATTTTCACCCCTTCCATTGCTTCTACCTTTTCCACTTCTACCGATATTTTGTCAGCATCCACCTCCTTAGTAAACACCGATACAAAGTACTCATTGAGTATTCTAGCCTTGCCCTGCACCTCTAAGCATATATCACCACCTTTGTCTCTAATAGGCCCCACCCTGCCTCTTACTACCCGCTTACTGTTTACATGCCGGTAGACGATTTCTGAGTTCCCTTTTATGTTAACCGTCATTCTACTCTCATATTCTCTCTTTGCCAATCTTATTTTCATCTTCACTTCCCCTCTCAACTTATTGTATTTGGTCTGCTCATCCCTTGAAGAATTCACCTGACATGCATCATACACCCTCTTTTTTTGTTTCATCATCTTCTCTATCCCCCTTGTCATCCAAGGAGCCCTTGCTTTGGTTCCCTTACCCTTCCCTCTTGTTGGAATGTACCTAGCCTGAACATGGAACATCTCCTCCTTAAAGATCACCCATTGTTCCGTTACAGTTTTTCCTGTCAGTCTTTGGTTCCACTTTACCCTGGCTAGATCCTTTCGCATCCCATTGAAGTTAGCCCTATTGCAGTTTAGAAGTTCCACTCTAGATTGTTCCTTGCTCCTCTCCATTACTAATCTAAATCTTATGCTACGATGATCACTCGTACCCAAGTGTTCTCCCACAGACACTTGGTCGACCTGGCCCACCTCATTCCCCAGCACCAGATCCAGCAATGCCTAGTTCCTAGTTGGGCCAAGAACATATTGGTCAAGGAATTTCTCCTGAACACATTTCAGAAATTCCTCCCCCTCCTTTCCCTTTACCCGAGCATTATCCCAATCGATATTTGGGTAATTAAATTCCTCCAATATCACCACTCTATAGCTCTTGCATATCTCTGTGATTTCCCTGCAGATTTGCTCCTCTACCTCCCTCTCACTATTTGGAGGCCTGTAGAATACCCCCAATAGCGTGATCATACCCTTTTTGCTCCTCAACTCTAACCAAATGAATTCTGTCCTTGTCCCCTCAAGAACATCCTCCCTTTCCAACACTACAATGTCTTCCTTAATCAGCACTGCCACCCCACCTCCCTTTTTTCCTTCCCTATCTTTTCTGAACATCTTGTACCTTTGAATATTAAGTGCCCAGTGCTCACCGTTTTTAAGCCACATTTTCCTTTATTGCCACAACATCATATTGCCACATGGCTAATTGTGCTTGTAGCTCACCAACCTTATTCACCACACTTTGTGCGTTTACGTACATGCATTCTAACCCATTTTTTAATTCAAGTCTTCTATCTTCTTCAAGTCTTCTATCTTCCTTCTGATATCCGTGCAAAGACAGCGTTCACCTTTTATGTAATGTCCACACCTTCGTGTTGCACCCTTCCTTATTCCTTGCAGAAAGGTTTCCACTTTCCTTTTGTGTGAAGGCAGAATTGCTTCAAAAATTGTAGTGTTAATAGCTGAGCTAGTCTCGTCTGTGCCATTTCATGGGTTTAAACGAATGCGTCATGCATTAATGAGTGCTAATCTACAATAATTAATGTGACTCCCTGTTGGATAGCACACTCATGGATGTTAAAGTCCACATTTTAGCGCACCTACTGAAATCAGGGAAATGAGGTGCTAATCAACTTCCTTGTACCTTTCAAAAACCTGAAATAATGTTTATGTTAACCCTTGATATGGCTCAGCTTATGTGTGTTATGATTGCTATAATTTTACAGGTGTCCCGCAATTTTACAAGCCAGCAACTAAAAGTTGGCTTGGAATGCCTACTTTAGTTTTTTCTTTCCTTTTAGAAATGTTTTGTGTTCATTATATGAGGGATGTTAGTGTTGGGGAATGAAGCATTTTCCATTTCAGGCACTTCATAACAAACTGTTGGTGAAAAATGAATTCACTCGAGTCTGTCTCAAAGCAGAAGCTCACAGTTTACTTAACAGAGTGCTCTGGGAGAAGAGCCATAGACCCCCACGGTCTAGTGATCCACTTCTCATCGTTACAGGGGTATCGGAACTTCTTTTATACATTATAGGGTCGGATACGCAATTCATTACATACAAATGTCTCCACCCAATCACATTCCCCCAGCAACAAGCTCCTGAATTATAATCTGCACTTTAAGCTAAATGTTCTTGTTACTTCCCTTCCGAAACTATAAACATAGAGTGTTGCATCACATCTGTCCGGCCGGACTGGCTGGTCATGCGGTGATTGGTTCTCAAGTGTAACCGTTGTCTTAGTGGGCCTCAAGTTGCCTCGCACGTACGCATGTTGACCACAGACATTACTCATCGCACTGTGTCAGCGAAACCATTCTGTATTTACGAGTTTGCCTTTTACAGCGCATTCTTTCACTTTTTACATTGTTGCTTTAAGCCCTATAATTTTCACCCTAACAAAACTACATGTAGCGATCGGAGCAGTACAATACATAGATTTGTAAAAACATTGTGAAGTCCAATATATCTTACAACAACGACTAATTGGATAGCTTTTTCAAAGAGCCGGCGCAGGTATGATGGGCCGAATTGGCCTCCTTCTGTGCTCTATGATTCTATAACAACTTGTATAGAACATTTAACATAGAAAAAATGTCATAAAGCCTTTCACAGAAACATAATCCCCCAAAAAATGGAAGCCCAACCAAAGAGGGAGCTACTGAGGGAAGTGGTCACCAAACGCTTGCATTTTAAGGATGGTCTAAAAAGAGGAGAGGGTGGTGAAGATACACGATTTAGGGAATTCCAGAGTGTGGGGCCTAGCAAGTGGGACCTAGTGGAGCGTGGCTAAAGGGAGGGGGTTGCACAAGAGGCCAGATTCTGTAGGACTGAAGGACACTACAGAGGTAGGCAGGGGAATGGTCATCAATAGATTTAAGCGCAAGGACGAAAATTTTAAATTTGAGGCATTGGAGAACTGGGAGCCAATGTAAGTCAGTGAAGATAGGGGTGATGGGTGAGCAGGACATGATACGGGATGGAATACGAGCAGCAGAATTTTGGACGAGCTGAGGTTTATGGCGAATGGGAGGTCGACCAGAGAACATTGGACCAGAGAACAATGTAATAATTGAGTCTAGAGGTGACAAAGGCATGGATGAAGATTTTAGCAGTCATTGAGGTTGGGACAGAGGCAGGCAATGTTCCAGAGGTGGAAATAGGCAGTCTTTGTGATGGAAAGAATATGGGGTCGGAAGCTCAGCATGGAGTCAAATAGGATGTCAAGGTTGCAAACAATTACCAAAGCAAAGCTAATCGAATAGAGAGTGGATTGATCATCTTTACAATCACAAGAATATAAGAACATAAGAAATAGGAGCAAGAGTAGGCCATTCAGCCCCTCGAGCCTGCTCCGCCATTCAATAAGATCATGGCTGATCTGAACTTGGCCTCAACTCCACTTTTCTGCCTGTTCCCCATAACCCTTGGCTCCCCTGTAGTTCAAAAATCTGTCTGTCTCAGACTTGAATATATTCAATGACTCAGCCTCCACAGCTCTCTGGGGTAGAGAATTCCAAAGATTCACAACCCTCTGAGAGAAGAAATTCCTCCTCATCTCCATCTTAAATGGGCAGCCCCCTTATTCTGAAACTATGCCCCCTAGTTCTAGATTCCCCCACGAGGGGAAACATCCTCTCGGCATCTATCCTGTCAAGCCCCCTCAGAATCTTATGGGCGCCTCTAATATGCCTTTAACGAATGAACCACCATGCTAATTATCCCATCCCCAGGATTTGAGTCGAGCCAGCATCTTTGTATGTTGCGGCATTTAAATTCCGCTCTGCTGCACTCGAGGCCCGGCCCACTGTCTTTGATAACGGTTCTTGCGAACAGCTGCATGAGTAAATTAATGCGTGAAGGAGCTTCGGTTTGGTTTAATGTTTTCAATTCAGTCAGGAGACTAGAGCAGGGTTATGGTTTTTGCTGAATGGGCTAGTTCGCATATTATAGCCAGGTTCATGAGAATTGGAAGAGAAATTTTCTTGGTGATAGGGGAAGACATAAATTCAGCACTCCCACAGAACCAGCATGGGGCCACATCGAACGGGCGCTAGGGCTACATACTTCTCTGACCTATGCTTCCTTCAAGTGCAGCTGATTCTGGAAGTGCTGAAGTTACTTGATTGCGACCTACGTTGATGTCTTTTTTCCAATTCTTTCTGAGGGGGCACGGAAGGTTTTGACCAAAGTCATGGTCCTTGGGAATTTGTTGATGTGATCCATTAAAATGTCAAGAAATAAGTGCCTGCGTCTGAAGGAATTTTACTTGATTCAGCCTGAGAGAGTAATTGATTTTCTAAGCGTGAATGATCTTCCAAATATGCATTCTTAATTACATCAGTGACTGGTACCGACTGCAGTTTAGTCTATTTTGACTGACACACATTGCTAAGTATGCAACTAGTCCTGACTTGCAAGTTAGCAGCTCTATTTCATGAGTGGAGCATTGTTGGTATATTGCATTTATAGCGCTCATATTTTGACATTTTGCAACAATATTTTGAATTGAGTGGTTTTCACTCATTAAATGTGTTCCATTAAAATGTCAAGTTTAGCATCTCATGAGTTCAAGCAGCTGAGCACTTGACTCCAAATTCATAGCCTGTCACTCAAACTGCTTGCTGCAGTGTGATGAGTTTAATCAATTCTTAGTATGCTCGATGAAGTGTTACAGAGACATAAGCTCTGATGTTAGATAGACTGGCATGATCTGACTCAACCCACCTGAATCATGGATCCAGCTGGGTGAATGTCGAGTGACGGTGATAACACCTAACTTGAAAACACTTAAAATCTATTTCTTGATTTAACCCATCCTCTCTCCTGCTCTTTTAAACCTCTGTGGTGTTGTGCACTATGGGCCTTGGCCATACACCTTAGCTTCTCAATAAAAACAGTTAATGAGGAGTCTGTAACTCAGACCATTTCAACTCCTAGTTAGAGAAAAATTACGATGGCAAATGACCTTCAAGTGGAGATCTACCCCCTCCCCACTAAATCAAACAAAACAGCAGCAGTCTAAACAGATATAGGGGGCGATTTTCACCAAATACTTTAGGCGCTAAAGAGGTAAAGAGATGGCCAAGATGGGGTCTAAAACTGAAGCGCCGGTTTAGCCCACGCTTAGCGCAAATTGTCATCTTGGTAAACAAGTTGAAGCCAGCACTATGAACAGCCGTCCGGCTTGTTAAACAGCTGATTGCCTGCGAGCACTCATTAAAGAGGCTGCACGGCATTTTGATGGCGAGCGCTTCAACTAACGCCCTCTCCGAACAGTGACCATCTGATTGGAAGTAAATACGGCGTTGATGCCAATTTCAAGCGCTACTTAAAGGGATGCTCACCGTTTCATGTTCATTGCTGCTGGAGCTGTGAAGAGGACCTCTAAAACACATCGGGAGGCTTTCTGGGACACTTTGTCAAGACTTCACCAACACCCGAGCAACATTTATTCCGCAAACTCTCTGAGGACTTCACCTAAAAAGAGTAAGTGCTGTGCTACTCCACCTTATTGGACACCTTATAGGAGTCAGCAGGAGAAAGGGAGTGGACGAGGAATGGGAAGAGTACATGAGACCAGGCAGAGCAGCACCAGCTGCTGAAGGAGAGAGGGACAGGAGGGCGAGGTGGCATCCTTATCCCACCACCCCCCCACCCCTTGCGAGTACAGGTCCTCCAGTGCTGCATCCAAGAACCTGTGCGCCCTCGCCCTTGGTCCCTGAGCCATTCTGCAATGTGCCGCTGTGTCCTTCTTCTCTTCCTTCTTAGGCAGTCCCTCGGAACCGAGGATGACTTGCTTCCACACTAAAAATTAGTTCTTAGGTAACTGATGGGTCCAATGCGGGACCTACAGTCTCTGTCACAGGTGGGGCAGACGGTGGTTGAAGGGCGGGTGGGTGGGGTGCTTGGGTTGATATGCGCTCCTTCCGCTTGCTCCCGGCGAAGAGACTCGAGGTGTTCGGCGCCTTCCCGGATGCTTCTCCTCCACTTTGTGCGGTCTTGGGCCAGGGATTCCCAGGTGTCAGTGGGGATGTTGCACTTTTTCAAGGAGGCTTTGAGGGTGTCCTTGAAGCGTTTCCTCTGCCCACCTGGGGCTCTCTTGCCGTGTCAGAGCTCCGAGTAGAGCGCTTATTTTGGGAGTCTCGTATCAGGCATGCCGCTGTGTGCCAGAGAGAGCACTCCACACCTGCTGTGGCAGTGGGTGTGAGGAGCCCACATACACTGCTCCACAAAAATTTCATCTAATCAGCACTTGAGTGCTAAACCTGCAGGTGTCTGTTTAGCACCTCCAGGCAAGCTTAGATTATGGTAATCAGCAATTAGGACCAAAATTGTGTGCTAAAGCCAGACTTTCAAATAGGCTAGTCTTATTAGCAATGCACCCATTTAGTGCCTGCTTTCACCCTTTGACCAAAATAACCCGCATAAGGTTTACCTCAACTACAACAATTTCCAACTGTGAGCTTAAAAAAATAAAAAAAAAACTCTGCAGGACATATAAAAATAAACCAAAATTATTTCAAATGTATACTTTTTGAGAAATCCCAGGATGGGTGAACATTTTGTCCCTCCACAGCACATCCATTCCCATGTGTGATGTCCCTCAATACTATTATTACAAATTAAACAGATTTCCCACTTACCTGGCAGACATCAACCTGCATGTTTAAAGAGCCAATCTTAATTTCCTTTCAGTTGCTAGAAGTTGATTTTCTTGAAGGAGCTGTGTTCCTTTGCTTTTGACTAACATTGGTCAATAATGCTGTCACTAGGAAAGACTCACTCGGGGGGGGATTTTCAACACGCCCGTTTTACCTTCATAAAATAAACACTATGACCCAGTAAATCGGGTCACAACCTTGCGCGTCCTTTCAACGCTGAATATTTGGCCAACACCATTTTGGTTCGGGCCTACATTTAAGTGTCCACCATGCCTGTCTGAAATTAATGGGTGCCTATTTCAGCATGCAAATTAAAGTTTTTCCCCTTGTTTTATGACCCAAATCCTATTCTAAACAGCTCTGGCTCCTATTTGTCAATTCTACAATAGTCACAGAAACCATGGGTAGGAACAGCTTCAAGTTTTCCATTTCTAGCGATATTTAAAGGGATTATCAACTGCTCTCGGGTAAATCTTAATGGCAAGAAACTGGAGAGTACTGAAGTGCAAAGGGATCTGGGGGTCCTGGTGCACAAAACTCAAAAGGTTAGTATGCAGGTGCAGCAAGTGATTAAGAAGGCAAATGGAATGTTGGCTTTCATTGCTAGGGGGATAGAATATAAAAATAGGGAGGTATTGCTTCAGTTGTACAAGGTATTGGTGAGACCGCACCTGGAATACTGCATACAGTTTTGGTGTCCTTACTTAAGGAAAGACATCCTTGCTCTCGAGGCAGTGCAAAAAAGGTTCACTCGGTTAATCCCGGGGATGAGGGGGTGGTCATATGAGGAGAGGTTGGGTAGATTGGGACTCTACTCATTGGAGTTCAGAAGAATGAGAGGCGATCTTATTGAAACATATAAGATTGTGAAGGGGTTGGATCGGGTGGATGCGGGGAGGATGTTCCCGATGACGGGTGAGACGAGAACTAGGGGACATAGTCTTAGAATAAGGGGCTGCTCTTTCAAAACTGAGATGAGGAGGAACTACTTCACTCAGAGGGTGGTAGGTCCATGGAATATGCTGCCACAAAAAGCTGTAGAAGCTACAACATTAATTAAATTTAAAACAGAAATAGACAGTTTCCTAGAAGTAAAGGGCATTAAGGGTTACGGGGAGCGGGCAGGAATTTGGACATGAGTCTAGGTTCGGATCGGTCATGGCCCTGTGGGTAGTGGAGCGGGCCCAGGGACTGTGTAGCCTGATTCTGCTCCTATTTTGTGTGTGCAATTCTGTTAGATGCAGGAGATGGTTCTGTGATAGATAGTAGATTGGCGGTTAGGATCAGATCAGCCATGATCTTATTGAATGGCGGAGCAGGCTCGAGGGGCCGATTGGCCTACTCCTGCTCCTATTTCTTATGTTCTTATGTTCTTAAATCACTGGTTCGTTTATTTTGACTGCTATTGTGCTGCACTGGAGTTTTTTTGGGCGTTTTGGCTGCTGGAGGTGACATTAATTATTTCAGTAAGTTATTTGGTGAGTCTGTGGAAGATTTTTGACCAGGGGTTTCTGGCAAACTTCTGTTTGGATTAATGGGTGTGGTGCTTCATACGCCATTGTGGCGAGGAGGGGAGGAGGAGGAGGAGCATCAGCAGGCTAGAGTCCAGGGACCTGCAACTGCAGGGAGAAGGAGGGAAGCTCAAAGGAGGCCTTACCCCACTGTACAGGCTCAGACATTTACACCTGCCATTCAGCAAGGATCAGTGCAGGAAGAGGCTATGTTTTACCAGCGAGGCTGTCACAGAGCTACATCAGCGCTGCAGCATCAACTGCAGCTCCGCACAAGGTCTCATGCCCTTGCTTGTGGCTCTGAAAGTCGCTGTGCCCCTGAATTTTTATACCTCCGGGTCATTCCAGGCTACAGAAGGTGATAGCTGCAACATTAGCCAATCACGTGTGCGTGCCTGCATCGGTAGGTGACGTATGTGCTGTTCACCAAAGCCAATGAATTCATCCTTCCCCATGGAGTCTATAAAGCAGGAAGATAGGTCTCTGTGCTTTGCAAGAATTGCAGGCTTCCCTAGTTTAGGATTGGCAACCCTCCAGGATTGTCCTGGAGTCTCCAGGAATTGAAGATTCATCTCCAGGACACTGCTGCGAGCAACCTGGCAAATATTTATCCCTCAATCAATATAACAAAAAAACAAATTATATGGTCATTATCACATTACTGTTTGTGGGAGCTTGCTGTGCGCAAATTGGCTGCTGCGTTTCCTACATTACAACAGCGACTACACTTCAAAAGTACTTCATTCGCTGTAAGGCGCTTTGGGACATCCTGAGGTTGTGAAAGGCACTATATAAACCAGGAGAAAAACCATAGGGGCGTTAAAAACGCTTTTTTCACATTTTTCTTTGAGCACCTTCTTAGAACTAATAAAAGAATATAGGAGATGTGGGAAAAAGGCTGTTTGACTGACAGTCAAGAATCATCCAATCAGGTAATGAAGAATCTGGTGTGGGAAGGCGGGGCACCACCAGGATGGACGTGTCGGGCGACCAATGGTGGGTGCATGAGGGCGGGACAGTTGGAGGCGGGAGGTCATGTGATGAAACCTTCAGAATACGTCTAAGCAGAATTGGCAACCCTACCCCAGATGCAGAGCATCATCGACTGCACAGACATATCCTTATGTGCTCCAGTAGAAGAGCCTGGGGTTTAGATGAATAGTAAGGGATTCCACTCGCTAAACATCCAGCTGGTGTGTGACGATATGCACCACACCATGCCAGGTGCGCCAGCAGCTTCTATGATGCTTTTGTCCTGCGCCAGTCCTCCATTCCTCCAGCTGGCTTTGTGGCATCAGGACTGGTAGAGGGGGTGGCGAGGGAGCAGGCATGCTGTCACCCTGAAAGAGAACAGTATGCACCACTCCCATGGTGCCACTGGCACTCGTGGGGCACCTCAGCACTCCCATTGATCTGAGGGAGAGCAGACTGTAGGAGTACTGTGACATCTTGGAAGCTCCTAGCCATGCATTCCTTCAAGCTTAGTAAGCTGGTGGAAATGATGGAGCCCAGAGCTTCCATAGCATCACTGTACATCTCGGAGATGCTACCACTGGTGCAGAGACTCCTGGAGAGCGGGCCCAACAGCAGTCAGGATAAAGGTGACCACATGCTCCATGGTAAACTACAGTGACTCGATGCTATGTCTGAGTGCTACACACAAGTTGGAAATAGATTTCTCCATACTGTCCAATATAGTGCATAGTCCCTCTGACAGGCAGTCCAGTGGACCTGACAGTTCCTGGTGTGCAGCTGCTATTTGTCTTTTACAGGCTGGGCCCTGGAAGTCATCATCTGTGCCTTCTCTCGAAGGGCTAGAATATGAGCTCACACTTCAGTGAGCTGTGTCCTGAACCATCCTTTCCTCCTGCACACTTGTGCTCAGTGCATCAACCAGTGCTGAGCCCTCTAAGTCACTATCCAAAGGTTGCAGGGTGCCAATTTATGAGCTGGTGCTTGCAAGGGTAAGAGTGAGTGATGGTGCATCTTCATTGACTGTGCCTTGCTCCTCGTTTTGCTGTCAGTAGACCCAGGACTTCCACAGGACCTGGGAAGAGGGAAGAGATAAAATGGTTAGTTGCTAGAATTAATGGTAGTTCATTGCAAATGAGTGGTCGCTCAATGCAGCACCAGCTGTGGTACAGATATAGTGGGGGGAATAGTTCAGTGATAAGAGAAAAGGATGTTTAGATGGCCAAGCACCCTGTGGCATGTTTCCTCCTGCCTTGCCATCTGCTATTGCTCTGGCTTTCCCTCTGCCCAGGATATCCATGTTCATGTGAGGCATTAAAAGGATGGTATCTCTCCTCAGGTGTGGGTCTTCTCCCTGGCATTGTGTAAGAGGAAAAGGAGTATGTTTGTGAGTGGCATACTGAAGAGTCTGTCTGTGAGGGTAGAACAGTTTGGCCAGTCCTATGTAGAAGCATCAGGTGCGTGAATGGGAGTCTTACCTTGGCAACCCAGGTCAAGTCATTAAATTTCTTCCTGTACTGCTTCCAGGCCTGGAGGACTAAACGTCTGGAATTGATATGCTTTGCCATGCGTTGAGAGGTCCAGGCCAGCTGGAACTGACAGCACAATTTGCATTGACAGCATACCTATCGTATTTAGATAAGGCATAAACCTGAAAGCGGCTCATGCCTCCCGTAACGTCATCGGGTGGGCGACATTGGCTGTCCCACCCACTTTGCTCTCATTTTGACTGCAATGTGAAAATCTGCCCCTAACGTCCCCACTTGAGCAATCCATAATTGTAGATAAATCTTTAGATTTTTTTCCAACTGCTGTCGAGTGCTGTCATCTGCTGAAAAAGGTGTTTTTTCAGGTGATCTTTTGCAACTTGTTTGGACAGATTTTAACATGACTGTATTGCAGAATTTTGCTGAATTTTATTTTAAAGCCGTGTGACAATATAGAAAAATTAAAAGGACAAAAATGTGTGTCAGGAATGGCTGACTGCCAGCACAACGCTAGTCCACAGCATGCTGAGCCCACTGTGCACAATTTTGTCGGGTCAGGTCATTTGAATAATTAGCATAAGCTTCCAGTACAGTGTTGGTCTCGTGCCAGCAGTTAGTCTAATGGGGCATGAGGAAAATCTGTCCAGGGGCTCAATTTTAAAGAGATGTGTGACATATGCATACGGTGACAAATATTGTTTCAGCCCTTGTCAAGGCTGTGGAGGGTAGGGCGGGAAAGAAGTACTAGGCAGTGTGGAGTGGTGGATCACTGCAGCTCCCCTGCTTGATAACTGGCAAGGCAGATGTGCTGCTCTTTTTGTGTTTCAGTTGTGTTTCAGCCATGGCTCAGTGGATAGCACTCTCGCCTCTGAGTCAGAAGGTTGTGGGTTCAAGTCCCAATCCGGAGACTTGAGCACAAAAATCTAGGCCTGACACTCCAGTGCAGTGCTGTGGGAGTGCTGCACTGTTGGAGGTGCCGTCTTTCGGTTAAGATGTTAAACTGAGGCTCCGTCTGCTCTCTCAGGTGGATGTAAAAGATCCCATGGTACTATTTTGAAGAAGAGTAGGGGAGTTATCCCTGGTGTCCTGGCAAATATCCCTCAATCAACATAACAAAGACAGATTATCTGGCCATTATCACATTGCTGTTTGTGGGAGCTTGCTGTGTGCAAATTGGCTGCCACGTTTCCTACATTACAACAGTGACTACACTTCAAAAGTACTTTATTGGCTTCGGACGTCCGGTGGTTGTGAAAGGCGCTATAGAAATGCAAGTCTTTCTTTTAGGTAGGTGGGTGCCTTATTTGGCATTTAAGGTCATCCTCTTCAGAGGGAATCCGTGTACCTTGTCTGTCAGAAGGTGATAGCCGTTTTCAATTGTCTTTGTAATACATGAGTGCCATGTATGATGCTCTGTAGTCTTGGGAACTATGCCACTTAGGAAGAGTTCTGTGTTCTGTCAAGCATTACATGCATCATTTTACAAAGAATTACAAAGTATTTACAGCACAGAAACAGGTCATTCAGCCCAATAGATCCATGCTCTATACGAGCCTCCTCCCACCCTTCTTAATCTAACCCCATCAACATATCCCTCTATTCCTTTCTCCCTCATGTGCTTATCTATCTTCCCCTTAAATGCATCTATGCTATTCGCCTCAACTACTCCTTGTGGTCGCAAGTTCCACATTCTAACCACTCTCTGGGTAAAGAAGTTTCTCATGAATTCCCTAATGGATTTATTAGTGACTATCTTATATTTACGGCCCTTAGTTCTGGTCTCACCCGATGTGAAACATCTTCTCTACGCCTACCCTATCAATTATTATTTTCTACAGATAAGGCGATGCATGGGTTGCCGCTTGCAAACAAGGTCTCTGTCACTTGCCTGATGAATCTGTGGGCAGTCTACTGACTGATCCAGCCTCAGTCACTGGCTTGGAGGGTTGTTCTTTTATCCCTGAGTTTCCTGATCTCCTGTGTTAACATCAACAGGAGATCAGCGGAAGCCCTGGAGAAACAGTATAAGCGGTTCTGCCTATCTCCCGCCAAAGTTACAGCAGAGTTTGGGACAACTCCCAGGGGAATTCAAGGCTGTTGACCTTTTTAGTAAAACATTGATGTAGGCTAAATGGAAAGCAGGTGGATAATCCTGAAACTTTAAAAAAAATTAACATTTTTGTTCCATTATTAGATTTTTCAGAACTGTTAGATTTTACATCTGTTTATGCCAGAATCAATTATGAACCTAAAGGGTGAACATAAGAATTAGGAGCAGGAGTCGGCCATACGGCCCCTCGAGCCTGCTCCGCCATTCACTAAGATCATGGCTGATCTTTGACCTCAACTCCACTTTCCTGCCCGATCTCCATATCCCTTGATTCCCCTAGAGTCCAAAAATCTATCGATCTCAGCCTTGAATATACTCAATGATCCAGCATCCACAGCCCTTCGAGGTAGAGAATTCCAAAGATTCACAGGCCTCTGAGTGAAGAAATTCCTCCTCATCTCAGTCTTAAATGACCGACTCCTTATCCTGAGACTACGCCCCCTAGTTCTAGACACTCCAGCCAGGGGAAATAGCATCTACCCTGTCATTCCCCCTCAGAATCTTATATGTTTCAATGAGATCACCTCTCATTCTTCTAAACTCCAGAGAGTATAGGCCCAATCTAAGATACTCAATCTACTCAATAATAGTGGATTCTGTTTGTGCTGATTTTTATTTACGTAGGACTTTTTACAGCACAGAAACAGGCCATACAGACCAAGAAGTCTATGGCGGTGTTAATGGTCCACATGCGCCTCTCTCACTTTACTTCATCTCATCCTATCAACATATCCTGCTATTCCTTTCTCCCTCATGTACTTATCTAGCTTCCCCTTAAATGTATCTGTGCTATTCACCTCAACTGCTCCTTGTGGTAGCAAGTTTCATGTTCTCGTCACTCTCAGTAAAGAAGTTGCCTTGGATTATTTATTTGCTTCCTATGGTGAAGGATTAACACTATACTTGGCACTTTCTGTTTAGCATCTTTCCTCAGTTTGACCGTTCCTTCAGTTTGCTCACCTGAAATCAGTAACTCAGCATGTAACAAATCACAGATGCAAGCCTTCCTCCCAGTTAGTATTCTACAACTTAATGTAATGGCGTGACTATGGGTGAACCACTTAAAGAACAACTTTATTGTAAAATGGGATGACGTCATACAAATACCACTGCTATACTAACATCTTACACGGTGGCATAGTGGTTAGCACTGGTGCCTCACAGCGCCAGAGACCCGGGTTCGAATCTGACCTCGGGTGACTGTCTGTGTGGAGTTTGCACATTCTCCCTGTGTCTGCGTGGGTTTCCTCCGGGTGCTCCGCTTTCCTCCCACAGTCCAAAAATGTGTGGGTTAGGTTGATTTGGCTATGATAAATTGACCCTTAGTGTTAGGGGGGATTAAATATGTGGGGTTATGGGGATAGGATGGGATATGTTAGGGGGAATTAAATACGTGGGGTTGCGGGGGTAGGGTGGGATATGTGTACTGTGGGGATTAAAGCAGGGACAGGGTACTGGATTTGGATGATCAGCCATGATCGTATTGAATGGCGGAGCAGGCTCGACGGGCCGAATGGCCTACTCCTGCTCCTAGATTCTATGTTTATGCTATTCTCGATAATGACATTGTACCCTCACCTCTCCTAAAGGATGCTTCACTCATTTCTCTATAATTGGAATTAAATTGAAAATATAAAATACAGAAGAATTCTCTTCTTGGATTAGGTAGTTTTCATCTGGAATTAATTGTGTAACAATTGGTCATTTCAAAATGTCTACATGTTGTTTTATGAAGAATTTCGATATCTCTTATATTTAACGCAAATAGCAATGTACTTAGATCTTTTTGCACCAATCTATGCATATACAGATACACGTCTATTCAAAGGACAATCAAATTCTTCTCACTGCATTTCCACCCATTATTTATTTTTTAAAACATTTTTTCTTAGTATTAGGGCAAGGGATGCTATTACTGGTAATGGAACATTTGCCATTTTATGTCATTCACAAGTGCTCCCAGATTAGATACAGTACGGCACTCTAGTACTTTGCTTAACAATGTATCTCAATGCAAACCTCAGCAGAGGGATCCATTACAGCAATTTTTCCTTTCCCTCACCAGCCATACTATGGCCTTTTCAAATTAGATTAACAATTCAGTGCCAATTTAGGGATAGTTTTGTGTAAGAGACCTAACTCTGTTGATCCATACTAAAAAGCAAACACAGGATATTTCAGTCCAGCCAGCATTTAAATCCAGGTTCCAGAAGTAGAAGATCATTGTCTAATCCACTGCTCTTCAAAAGTAGAACTTTCAGCACACATTAGGCATTAACAAAACAAGCTCAATAATCACTGATCTCTAAAATGTCCTCTGTTATCTGCTGTGTACAGATAAACAGGTTAAGCTTCTGACAGTCCCCGTACATGAAATAGCATTCTGACATTTAGACTGGACTCTCAATGAATGAGCGAAGAATTGTGTGAAACTATAGGCCTTATGTGCTGCGGTTCAGATAGTACGGTGCATTCATGTCAATGTTGTTACTTTTGCGTAATTACCTTCCACCAGAAGGTGCAACATTTGATTCACTGCTCTGCTGTGTGCTGTTTAACACATTTCAACTTTTCCTATCACTTTGCGGATCAATTTCCTTTGTGAAAACCACTTGATTGAACTTTAACTCGTCGCTTTCATAGGGTGTTACCACACTCTGTGTACAGCAGCAAGCAATTTTACAAATATCATAGCTAAAGCTATTGTTTCAAACTAAGAAAAATATTGACGAACAATGACACATGCAAAGTCTTGGTGGGATCTCAGTGCCAGTTCTGAGATGAACGATGGAGGTTATAGTGTGAAGAAATCATTATATAAAGGGAGAATGTTTTGTGAAAGTAATGAGAGGTGCAAAAGGGGAGTCCGAAAAAAATATCTTGTGAGGGATATCAAAGCTAACAGCAAAAGTTTTTATAAATATATTAAGAGAAAAAGGGGGAAAAATTCAGTTGGTTGCGCCTCCCGTTAGCGCCTTAAGAGGGCGCTAATGGGGCGCAAAGCAGCTAGCGCCCGGGCGCGGCGAAGTTTGCGCCGCTCGTGAAATTAACTAGACATTTTGCGGCGGCGCTAAACACTACCGCCACGATCTCCTGCGCCGGCAGATCGTGACGTCAGACGAGTGTGCAACGCCCCGGTATCGCCCCGGAGCGGATATTGAGTGGCGCCCCCTGCCTTACCGCCTGACGCTAGCAATGACAGGTTGATAGGAGCGTTCTTCTGTCATGAAGGGAAAGGGGGAGCGCTATTTAAAGGTGACCGCTTCCTGCCTTTTATTGTTGGTGCCATTTTTGAACTATGCATTTTGAGAGAGAGTGAGAGAGACTTCTGGAGAGATTCAACATTGTGTGAAGGAGTTTTGGGTACTGAGCAGCACTTTGCAGGTTCATTTTGATTTGCCAATCCTTGTATCGATTTATAAGAGACTGTGGGGGCTGCACTCTGAGCTCTTTGCCTGGTACTCTCCATTGTTCTTTCCAGCAGATTTGATGTGCAGGTCTCTCCAGGCCGAGATTCAAGGCTGCAATGAGCAGGATGTGGATGGAAAGCAAGATCAACCATCCCCTTTAAGAACTGGCCCGTGCCATTGTGTATGTGTTCCATTGCTGACTGACATTACATGAGCTTCGCCAGCGCTCTGAGTTAGCGCCTCACTCCTCGGCCTTTGCGCCTTAAGACAGGTGTGCAGCGCCTGATTTAGCGCTCCAATCACCTCCAGGGGCGTTAAAAGTGAAGTTTCCAGTCAGTGGCGATAATTAGCGCCAGGCGCTAATCTTTGCGCCCGGACGATATTTGCGCCCCAAATGGGGCGCGACTGAATTTTTCCCCCAAAGAGTGGTAAAGTTGGAATGTGGGCCCATGAAAGACAGATTCAGGGAAGGTTATAATGGAAAATAAGAAAATGGCAGGCTTGTTTTCACAGTGGAGGAAGAGAACAAAATACCAGCAGTACAAGGAAATCTAAAAATAAGTCACAGGGAGGAACTTTGTGGATTTAATATAAATATAAAAATTGGAAATTGCAGATACATTAGTCATAATTTTCCTAAGCTCTCTAGCTTCAGGAATTGTGCCTTTTGGATTGAAAAATTACAAATGTCACTCCATTATTTAAGAAGGGAGGGAGAGAGAAACCAGGTAACTACAGTTTAATATCAATCGTGGGGTAGTTACTGGAATCTGTCATCAGAGCCAGAGTGACTGAGCACTTGGACAGGTATCAGTTGATCAAAGAGAGTTGTCATCTCTGTAATCTTCTCCAGCCCTACAACCCTCCGCGATCTCTGCGCTCCTCCAATTCTGGCCTTGTGCACATCCCTGGTTTTCATTGCTCCACAATTTCAGCTGCCAAGGCCCTAAGCTCTGGAATTCCCTGCCTAAATCTCTCTGCCTCTCTACCTCTCTTTCCTCCTTTAAGACGCTCCTTAAAACCTACCTCTTTGACCAAGCTTTTGGTCACCTGTCCTAATATCTCCTTCTGTGGCTTGGTGTCAAATTTTGTTTGATAACGCTCCTTTTCTTTATTCATTCCTGGGATGTGGGCATCTCTGGCAAGGCCAGCATTTATTGCCCTTGAGAAGGTGGTGGTGAGCCGCTTTCCTGAACCGTTGCAGTCGTGAGGTGAGGTATCCCACAGTGCTGTTAGGGAGGGAGTTCCAGGATTTTGACTCAGCGACGATGAAGGAACGGCGATATATTTCCAAGTCAGGATGGTGTGTGACTTGGAGAGGAACTTGGAGATGACGGTGTTCCAATGCACCTGTTGCCCTTGACCTTCTAGGTGGTAGAAGTCGCGGGTTTGGGAGGTGCTGTGGAAGAAGCCTTGTCGAGTTGCTGCAGTGCATCTTGTAGATGATACACACTGCAGTCACGGTGCGCCGGTGGTGGAGGGAGTGAATGTTTCAGGTGGTGGATGGGGTGCCAATCAAGCAGGCTGTTTTGTCCTGGATGGTGTCGAGCTTCTTGAATGTTGTCGGAGCTGCACTCATCCAGGCAAGTGGAGAGTAATCCATCACACTCCTGACTTGTACCTTGTAGATGGTGGAAAGGCTTTGGGGAGTCAGGAGGTGAGACACTCACCACAGAATACCTAGCCTCTGACCTGCTCTTGTAGCCACAATATTTATGTGGCTGGTCCAATTAAGCTTCTGGGCAATGGTGACCCCCCAGGATGTTGATGGTGGGGGATTCGGAGATGGTAATGTCGTTGAATGTCAAGGGGTGGCAGTTAGACGCACGCTTGTTGGAGATAGTCATTGCCTGGCACTTGTGTGGTGCGAATGTTATTTGCCACTTATCAGCCCAAGCCTGAATGTCATCCAGGTCTTGCTGCAAGCGGGCATGGACTGCTTCATTATCTGAGGAGGTACGAATGGCACTGAACACTGTGCAGTCATCAGCAAACATCCCCACTTCTGACCTTATGATGGAGGGAAGGTCATTGATGAAGCAGCTGAAGATGGTTGGGCCTAGGACACTGCCCTGAAGAACTCCTGTAGCAATGTCCTGCGGCTGAGATGATTGACCTCCAATAACCACAACCATCTTCCTTTGTGCTAGGTATGACTCCAGCCAGTGGAGAGTTTTCTCCCTGATTCCCATTGACTTCAATTTTACTAGGGCTCTTTGATGCCACACTTGGCTAAAATGCTGCCTTGATGTCAAGGGCAGTCACTCTCACCTCACCTCTGGAATTCAGCTCTTTTGTCCATGTTTGGACCAAGGCTGTAATGAGGTCTGGAGCCGAGTGGTCCTGGCGGAACCCGAACTGAGCATCAGTGAGCAGGTTATTGGTGAGTAAGTGCTGCTTGATAGCACTGTCGCCGACACCTTCCATCACTTTGCTGATGATTGAGAGTAGACTGATGGGGCGGTAATTGGCCGGGTTGGATTTGTCCTGCTTTTTGTGGACAGGATAACCTGGGCAGTTTTCCACATTGTCGGGTAGATGCCAGTGTTGTAGTTGTACTGGAACTGTGGCTAGTTCTGGAGCACAAGTCTTCAGCACGACAGCCAGGATGTTGTTGGGGCCCACAGCCTTTGCTATATCCAGTGCGCTCAGCCGTTTCTTGATATCATGTGAAGGGAATCGAATTGGCTGAAGACTGGCTTCTGTGATGGTGGGGACCTCAGGAGGAGGCCGATATGAATCATCCACTCGGCACTTCTGGCTGAAGGTGGTTGCAAACGCTTCAGCCTTGTCTTTTGCACTCGTGTGCTGGGCTCCGCCATCATTGAGGATGAGCATGTTCATGGAGCCTCCTCGTCCTGTTAGTTGTTTAATTATCCACCACATTTACGACTGGATGAGGTAGGATTGCAGAGCTTTGATCTGATCCGTTGGTTGTGGGATCGCTTAGCTCTGTTTATAGCATTCTGCTTCCGCTGTTTAGCATGCATGTTGCAGCTTCCCCAGGTTGGCACCTCATTTTTAGCTAAACCTGGTGCTGCTCCTGGCATGCTCTTCTGCACTCCTCATTGAACCAGGGTTGGTCTCCTGGCTTGATGGTAATGGTAGAGTGAGGGAGATGCCGGCCCATGAGGTTACAGATTGTGGTGGAATACAATTCTGCTGCTGCTGATGGCCCACAGCACCTCATGGATGCCTAGTTTTAAGCTGCTAGATCTGTTCTGAATCTATCCCATTTAGCACAGAGGTAGTGCCACACAACACGATGGAGGGTGCCCTCAGTGTGAAGATTGGACTTCGTCTCCAGAAGGACTGTGCGGTGGTCACTGCTACTAATACTGTCAGGAACAGATGCATCTGCGATAGATAGATTGGTGAGGATGAGGTCAAGTATGTTTTTCCCTCGTGTTGGTTCTCTCACCACCTGCCGCCGGCCCAGTCTGGCAGCTATGTCCTCCAGGACTCAGCCAGCTCGGTCAGTAGTGGTGCTATCGAGCCACTTTTGGTGATAGACATTGAAGTCTCCCACCCAGAGTACATTCTGTGCCCATTTCTGTGAAACGCCTTGGGACGTTTTACTGTTTTAAAGGCACTATATAAATGCAAGTTGTTGTTGTCGTGGATATGTGAATGGTCACTCATCTCTGACTAATCTAGTTGAATTTTGTGAGGAGGTTACTAGCATGGTGGAGAGGAGAGTGTCTATGGATATTGTTTATAAGGACTTCCAGAAGGCATTTGATAAGGTTCCACACAAGAGATTATTAGCAAAAATGAGAGCAGATGGAAATTGGAGGTTACCTTGTGATTGAAGAAGATCTCAAGATTGTTCGCTGGTCTGCGCTGTGTTACCTGCCCTCAGCCAGGGCTGCATTAAGATGTTGCAGTTGGCTTCAGTGCATTTAATTTAAGCCGGCAGGATTCCTGCTCCTGATTACTATTAAGCAAACCCCTGTTGCAAGTCCACATGCGAAGTTCAGGTGAGGACAGGATCAGACTTGGCTATCACGCTCCTATGATCAAATGGCTTTTCGGCATTCACTGTCTAGGCTCATTTGCATGAGATTTAAAGGACAACTGATGCCTGTGGAAATTTACCCCAGCAAAAAGTCACTGACATTGCTTTCAGGAGAGGGGAAGGGAGAAAGCACGCTATATATTTGAGCATTTAGCTCTTTTTGAAATGACTGAGCATGTTAGAATACTTTTCTCCCAAATAAGTAATCCATTGCACCTTACCATACTCCAAAACATTCTCTTAATCACATTAAACGTAGAGCTATTACAATTAATGTTATCCATTAATGCAGCTAAAATATTTTAGTGCTAAGGAACGTTGCCAGTGATTTAAAAAAAAATCTTCCTTCCTTCCTTTATCATGTTCCCTTTTTATATATTCTGAATATTAAAACAACATAACATTATTCGTGGTAGATAGACTTTGTAGAACCAGCACTCATTTCAAAGACATGACACTATCTTCGAACATACACTGCAGGATTTCCCTCTTTCTTGTATTTTGGGTGTATGTTTGTATACTTCTGAAAGATGACAGATCAAATCTGTCTCAGGAAAGTACTTTGGCAGATCTTTCAAAGGTAACACTTTCACTTTCAAATGGAACTGTAGATATAAAGGTTCATTCAGAGTCACTCTTCCTTTATTAAGAGGTAGAATGATATTGACATTAACTCCACAGGTCAGCAGTTGAAGAGAAATAAAAGATTTATGAGATTCTTCTTCAATGCAAAGGATTTGGGTATCACTCATTCTTCAACTTTCGATTCATAATTTACAGCCTGTACAAAGGAGTTTGACTCTGCATATTATTGAAGTTTGCATTTACAATGAGGTGTACAGTACAAGATTTCAAACAGAATAATGAAAAGGTGAATTGCACAGCATTTGTCAAGCGTGATGTTGTGAAACAGTTTGAAGATACTATGGGACCAAAAGATTAACTACATTAGTCCCATCCTTTACCCAAAATATCTTGCTGATTGTGGGTAAATCTTAATTTTGGATTAAATAGTTTGCACTAGGTTAGAGATATGGGCCCTGATATTGATGGGGAGGCAGGGGAGGTCGAAGAACCCGCAAGACTGTGGAGATCCTGCTGAACTTAACGGCAGGACATCATTCTCGATTTTTGGATCTGTTTCTCGCCTGGCAGCCGATCAAATGGACAGCCTGGCTGGCAGCTGCGAAGGAACACCAGTGGCAGGAGACGCAGTTGGGGATCCTTGGGGATGGTCCCCTGCAAGAGGGAGGGGGTTGTGGGGGGTGGGGTGGGGCGGGGCAATGTCGGCCATCACGGCAGGGGGGAGAGATCGGCCATTGGGGCTGGGGGGAATGATCGGGGCTGGAGGGAGAGAGAGGCAGCGATCGGCAGGTGGGTGGCCTAAGGCTTCCTTGAGGGGCCCGGGGGTGGGGCGGGGGGAGGGGGGGGGGTAGCACTCCTGCTCCTCCTGGCCCACAAAGAGTGCTGGAAAAGTCACTTACCTTGTGGGACCGGCAGCTCCCGCCTCCCTTTCACTGCCGGGTTTCCTGAATCCTGGGAAACCCGTGCAGCAAGAGTGAATTTTAAATCAGGCTTCCAATTGCAGTGTCGGAGCCCATTTTAAATATGTTAATGAAGTGTCCTGCCGTGTAATAGGTGTTAAACTGCACCTATACTGATGCGGAGATGCCGGTGTTGGACTGGGGTGGACAAAAGTGAGAAGTCGCACAACACCAGGTTATAGTCCAACAGTTTTATTTGAAATCACAAGCTTTCGGAGCGCTGCTCCTTCGTCAGGTGAAGTCACCTGATGAAGGAGCAGCCGCTCCGAAAGCTTGTGATTTCAGATAAAACTGTTGGACTATAACCTGGTGTTGTGCGACTTCTCACCTATACTGATAACATGGGGATTATACAGCAGTGTAATTGGAAAAAAATTGTATTCCTTTCTCAGAATTTAAAAATTCTTATAAATCTAAGAACAAAAGCTTAGCTTTCTTATACCCCATGCCACAGTCCAATTTCAAGTACTAGAAGTAAATTTAAAAAAAGTCCCTAAATAATATTAATTCTTCATGTTATGATCCGTGCAACTCTTGCCAATATAGATAATGCCTAAATGTCATCTAAAGGAATACTGCTGCACAACAGGAAGTTAACAATAGTTGGAGATGATTTTGAGAGTGTAGTTTGTAGAATCTTGTTGCTATGGCGCTGTGAGATGTCATCATGGGAGAAGATCTCCAGACCATAGTTTCAAAATGGAGGTAAGTACTTCCAATATGTTCCATGAACATTTTATAATTGATGATGCGATGGCATCATATATTTCTTAAAGCTAAAGGTATCAAGGGATATGGGGAGAAAGCAGGGACAGGGTACTGAGTTTGGATGATCAGCCATGATGGCATTGGATGGCGGAGCAGGCTCGAGGGGCCGAATGGCCTACTCCTGCTCCTATCTTCTATGTTTCTATGACTGTTTCTATGTTTCTATGACCGAGAGCACTGACGCTTTATGCCATGCAGTGGTTGAGTTTCAACTCAATTCTTGTTCTGCTGAGTTTACTGTTTGTGCCAAGCATGGAGGTACGAATGGAGAGTTAGTGCCCTCCTGCAAAGCAGTTGGGAAGTAGAGGTCTCTTGTGCCTGGCCATGGCAGGAAGGTGGAGGGCAGTAATAGCCGCCTGGAATCAGGTTGCACTTTTCTTCTTTGGGAATCCTCCGGAGAATGGCGGGGCCAGGGAGGAGGGCGGGGTGGGGGGAGGGTTACTTACAAAGAAAAATTACATTGCTTTTTAAAAATTAAAAATTAATGCAGAGTTACTAATATCATTTTATTTCACAGAATCATTTTCAGCTTTTTTTTTTAAATGACAACTGAGTTTGGCTCTTCAATAGTTTCTTACTCAAAATGGTTTCTTCTGATTGAGATTGTGAGCAGCATGTGGTTGTCTGAGAGTGTTAACTACCTTTTCTGACATGCAGCTAGATCACATCTTCCAAGGAGAATATGCTTGCTCCTAATTGTTTGGGAGTGACTCAGAATTTCTAATGGGATATAAAATCCATTAAATTTTCACTGTTTGTGAAGATAGACATTCCGTCAATCCACATAACAGGTCTGCAGTGTCATGCAAGACCTAAAATAAACCATTTTTTATTCTGAGCTCGTATTCCTTCAGATGGATTTTTACATGCACCATAATCTTAGTCAATATTCACTACCTAGGACTAATGAGAAATGCTTCAAAGCATTTAAAATTATCTTCTTTCAAATCTGATTAAATCACATTCAAAATTCTGATTTGTTTTCACAGTATTATGGACAGTAAATTGACATTTTCTTGGGGAATTAAGATGCTAGCATAAGCACATATACTTGCATTCAAAAACAAGGGTTTGACCAAAATTTTCGAACTACCTACTAAAACTCAGCCTGGGGCACAAGACACAACGCATTCATTGTTGGGCACATCCTTACAAAATATAGGGTTAGATATTCTACCCTCCATAAACTTGAGGTCATCCAAAATCTGCCGCCCGTGTCCTAACTCGCAACAAGTCCCGTTTATCTATCACCCCTGTGCTCGCTGACCTACATTGGCTCCCAGTTAAGCCAAGCCTCGATTTAAAAATTCTCATCCTTGTTTTCAAATCCCTCCATGGCCTCGCCCCTCTCTGTAATCTTCACCAGCCCTATACTCCCCCTAGACCTCTGCGCTCCGCCTATTCTGGCCTTTTGAACATTCCTGATTTTAATTGCTCTGCCATTGGCGGCCGTGCCTTCCGCTGCCTAGGTCCGAAGCTCTGGAATTCCCTCCTTAAATCTCTCCGCCTCTCCACTTCTCCTTCCTCCTTTAAGACGCTCCCTAAAACCTACCTCTTCCTGGCCTAACATCTCCTTATATGGCTCGTGTCAAATTTATTTTTGATAACTTTCCTGTGAAGCACCTTGGGATGTTTTATTACGTTAAAGGTGCTATATAAATATAAATGATTGTTGAGTGCAGAGATTGTTGGCAATATTTTCATTATTTTTAAGTTGACTTTACTCAGATTGAAAAATTGGAATAAGTTATTAAAAATATTAGAGTAATTTCATTGATCCTGTGCTCCCAGCAGGGAGCTGTAACCAAAGGGAGCATGAGTTGGAGAATCAGAACTGTAGTATTTTAGATTTGTCTCTGACCCAGGTGCCCTTCAACCCTGGTTTCCCCTTTGAAAGACTGGGATTGGTGAATTTACCCTATTGAGCCATTAGGAATTTAGATAGCTCACTGATTGGATTCTGTGTTGGCTTTCTTGCTGTAACCTTGTCGGATGGTCACAACCTTAGACCTCATAACTGTGAACCTTCTTGCATCTCTTAGTTTCCCCTTTCTTCTACAATTTACTTTTCCGCTCTCACTCTTTTTAATCTCGATGGTATCATGTACTTTGAGCTTTGATTCCTCAGTTAGATTTCTATAAATAATAATAAAGCTGAATTCAAGAGCGGAGGAACATATTAGCCTGAAAATTATGTCAGCATGTCACCTGTGCTATATGTGGGTTGCAAATTAGGAATGTAGACTAGTACATAATTCCCACCCATTTATTATGTGCTGTCAAATTGCTGTTTGTAGGAACTGACTTGTGGGCATTACTGCTCTGAAGATGTACCTCAGACTCATTGGCCCTGATATTTATGGGGAGGCGGGGAGATCGCAGGGGGTGGAGGTCTGAACATCCCGAGGTGGGGGCGGGGGGCCAGTGGTGGTGGTGGTGGGGGAAGAGATTGGATCAGGGGGAGGGAGGCAGATCGCAGCAGGATTGCTTGAGGGGCTGGGGGGGGAGCACTCCTGCTCCTCCTGGCCCCCAAGCAATGCCGGAAAAGCACGGAACTGCCGGATCTGGTAGCTCCCTCCTCCCTTCAGCTTCCGGGTTTATTATACCCCGGCAAACCCATGCTGGAGGCGTTGATTCCAAATCGCTGACAAAATCTGAGGCACGGAGCACCATTTAAATATTATAATTGCTGACGCGCCTCTCCAGAGCGGGTTACTCGACCGATCCTAAACCCGCCGCGGTTAAACCAGAAGTAGGCACGTTTGCGACGGGTTGGAGTCGGGTTTCCCATATTTACCATTTTAATCTCCCACCCTGACACTGTCCCACGCGCCCTGATGGTTTAAAACTCTCCTCGCCCCCGCCCCCCGCCCCCGTTATTGCTGACTCAATAGGTAGTTAAGTGCAAAGCACGCTGTAGGCTTGTCAGCTTCTTGAATTGTTTTGGCCCAGCGCCTGTTTGGGCCAGATAAAGGTTATCTTGAATTGCAAGTAGAAAAGTAATACTGAGATACTGAAAGTAGAACACGGACCACAGACAATGCCATATAGCTGCTCAGCGTCAAAGCCATACTGCCTGATCCAAATTGAACAGGCATCATTCTGCTAGGTTGACTTAACAAGCATTCCTTGTGTGACCCCCTTTAAGAATTGTTGCTGCCTGCACAGGTTGGTGTATATACCAGCCCATTATCCCCCATTCATGCTCAACATTGGTTGCCCTGTACTGTTTAACCTCCTCTTACTGGTTAGAATGGTTCAGCAGATAAGGATTTAAATTTTTCAGGGCTGACTTTCCTGCATGCCTCCTTGTTTGTGTGATGCATAACAGGACTTTTGCCTTACTTTTTTTTCAGCCCTGACATCTTTTTCCTAATATCTTACCGGGTCTGTTGGGTTCATGAGGCAGAATTTGCAATTTCCACCCATGCCCTGGTGCGCCGGTACTTCTGGGGAGGGTGGCGACCCTTGCTATAAATGATATTGCTCGTTTCCCTCACTCCATGCAGAGCACTTGGTCACCGAACCTTGCTTTCCTTTGTCTGGCAGCCTCCACTGCACACCCATATTGCACAGTTAGTCGCTGTGAAGCTTTCCCATGTGATAGTGCGGGGGTTTAAATGGTTATTTAGTGCTATCAACAGGTCTTCATCGTTTTTGATATTGCTGCTCAATTAGAAAGAAGAAAGAAAGACTTGCATTTATATAGCGCCTTTCACGACCTCAGGACGTCCCAAAGCGCTTTAAAGCTGATTAAGTACTTTTTGAAGTGTAGCCACTGTTGTAATGTAGGAAACGCGACAGCCAATTTGTGCACAGCAAGCTCCCACAAACAGCAATGTGATAATGAACAAATTGGTTGAGGGTTAAATAATAGCTTCCCTGCTCTTCCCTGCTCTTCTTTGAAATATTGCCATGGGATCTTTTACGTCTATCTGAGAGGGCAGACGGGGCCTCAGTTTAACGTTTCATCCGAAGGACGGCACATCCGACAGTGCAGCACCTGCTCGGTTCTGCACTGGAGTGTCAGACTAGATTTTGTGCTCAAGTCCCTGGAGTGGGACCCACCACCTCTGACTCTGAGGCGAGAATGCTATCAACTGAGCCACGGCTGACACCTCATGTGTGGGTGCTCTAATGCAAGATTTAGATTTATCACTGCTCCATAAAACAGCAAAATCGGGAACTAACGTGTGATTTATAACCTTTGAAACCTTAAGCAATGCTCAGTTAGCCTTTGATTAGCACAGTAACAGTAATTTCCAGCCTCTTGTCCATTTATGCTTGTGTACCATTATTTCATGTATCCCATCATCAGTTTTTCCACTGCCATGGTGCTTAGTGGCTGAGCAGTTGCCAGCTGTGGTTAGAACTGCAACAACAACAATGACAACAACAACAACTTGTATTTATATAGCGCCATTGACGTAGTAAAACGTCCCAAGGCGCGGCACAGGAGTATTTTAAGACAAAAAAATTGACACCGATCCAAATAAGGATAAATTAGGGCAGGTGACCAAAAGCTTGGTCAAAGAGGTAGGTTTTAAGGAGCGTCTTAAAGGAGGAAAGAGAGGTAGAGAGGCGGAGAGGTTTAGACAGGGAACTCCAGAGCTCAGGGTCTGGAGAAACAGAAGGCACGACCACCAAAGGTTGAGTGATTATAATCAGGGATGCTCAAGAGGGCAGAATTAGAGGAATGCAGATATCTCGGGGGGTTGTGGGGCTGAAGGTGATGGGCGAACGGGACTTGGTGCAAGTGAGGACACAGGCAGCCGAGTTTTGGATGACCTCAAGTTTACGTAGGGTAGAATGTGGGAGGCTAGCCAGGAGTTCATTGGAATAGTCAGGTCTAGAGGTAACAAAGGCATGGATGAGGGTTTCAGCAGCGGATGAGCTGAGGCAAGGGCAGAGACGGGCGATGTGACGGAGGTGGAAATAGGCGGTCTTAGTTATGCCGCGGATATGTGGTCGGAAGCTCATTTCAGGGTGAAATATGACACCAAGGTTGCAAACAGTGTGGTTCAGCCTCAGACAGATGTTAGGGAGAGGGATGGAGTCAGTGGCTAGGGAACGGAGTTTGTGGCGGGGACCGAAAACAATGGCTTCGGTCTTCCCAATATTTAATTGGAGAAAATTTTTGCTCATCCAGAACTGTACGTCGGACAAGCAGTCTGACAATTTAGAGACTGTGGAGGGGTCAAGAGAAGAGGTAGTGAGGTAGAGCTGGGTGTCGTCAGCATATCTGTGGAAACTGATGCTGTGTTTTTGGATGATGTTGCCAAGGGGCAACATGTAGATGAGAAATAGGAGGGGGCCAAGGATAGATCCTTGGGGGACACCAGAGGTAACGATGTGGGAGCAGGAAGAGAAGCCGTTGCAGGTGATTCTCTGGCTACGATTAGATAGATAAGAATGGAACCAGGCGAGTGCAGTCCCACCCAGCTGGACGACGGTGGAGAGGTGTTGGAGAAGGGTGGAGTTGGTCAACCGTGTCAAAGGCTGCAGACAAGTCAAGAATTTGTATTTATATAGTGCCTTTAACGTAGTAAAACGTCCCAAGGCGCTTCACAGGAGTATTATAAGACAAAAAAATTGACACCGAGCCACATAAGGAGAAATTAGGGCAGGTGACCAAAAGCTTGGTCAAAGAGGTAGGTTTTAAGGAGCGTCTTAAAGGAGGAGAGAGAGGTAGAGAGGCGGAGAGGTTTAGGGAGGGAGTTCCAGAGCTTAGGACCTTGGCAGCTGAAGGCACGACTACTGATGCTTGAACGATTATAATCAGGCATGCTCAAGAGGGCAGAATTTGAAGAGCGCAGATATTTCGGGGGGGTTTGTGGAGCTGAAGGAGATTACAAAGATAGGGAGGGGCGAGACCATGGAGGGATTTAAAAACAAGGATGAGAATTTTGAAATCAAGGCACTGCAGCAAGAATGATAGGAAGCAGCATATTATTATCTGGTAGTCTAATGATGAATAGGTGCTCATTTCCCCCGGTGGTTTAGTTGGGAGTGGATGGTTGGGTGGATATTCAATTGCAGGCAATCGGAATATATCAGCAAAGAACCAGTACTGGCACAGAATACACTAATCAAATTGGAACTGTCACAACACTGGTTCAAATAATTCTTTGAAAATTGAAAAACAAAAGAATAACTATTGGCATGAGCTGTTTGTTTTCTCATCTAATGGTTTGGATGCCTTTGTGTGAGAGGTGAACAAATGGCTGCTACTGTAGAAGAAAAGCATTATTGTATCTAAATACGCACTGAGCATTTATCTTCAATCCAGAACAGGTACAGGATAATATAGTAGCTTGTGGAAGAGGAGTAAATCCAACCAAACAATCAACCTTTTCTGCTTTTTTGCACATCATAAATAGTGATCAGACATTCTGGTGGGATTAACGGTATGCTGTAGTTGGCAATTCAGTGGGATTTTATGAATAAATTACAGCATGTAACGCAGTTGTGCGCTGCTCTTTCTCAAAATATATGATTCAACTATAATGTCAAGAATGGCAAGATTAAATTAAAATTCATTTATGATCGCAACCAGCTGTTTGACTGAATTAAATACAGATTTGACCTGCTCACTCTACAGAGCTCTTGCAAAATGGCATTACAAAGTAGGCAGTTGTTAAATGTTAGCAGTTACACTGGTTTCTTATACTGTTTAATGGTTCACTATATGACAGCTTTGGGATGGGCTGTTATCTCTGTGCAGAGGCTTTGTTCCTCATCTTCATTCTACATTATTTGGTATCTAGTTATAGATCTTAATGTTGTGATTTTATTCACTTGCAGGATTCATACAGTGTGGTGGAATTCAGCAGTATATTTTCCTATTTTTATTGCATTTTATAATTAATACAATTCTGATATAATTTTGTACCATACAAAGCACCTTGCTTTATTCAACTAATTTAATGAAATACACTAAAATAGTAGAATACCAAATTAAAAGTACAAAGAGAATTTCCTACACAAAGGAACTATGTAAATTTGAAGGACTCTTTCTGTCAGGAATATAAATCCCAAATTGCGTGTTGCACTTTGAACTACTCCTGCTTAGTCCTTCCTCCTACAGTCCACTGACATGAATGGGTCAGCTCCCAGTGTGTTTCATTACAGTTTTTTTTTTAATCACTAGTTTTCAGAAATCATGCATAAGCTTGTCATAGTCTCCTGGTCAGAGAATTGTAAACTTCCAGAAGATGATAGGATGCCACAGTGGCTCTGCAGGAGAGCTGCAAGCTTGAAGAATTTGACACGCTTGCACATGTTATCTATGGTAACTATATTTCAAACCGGATATTACAAGTGCTAGAGGAACCTTACCTAAGCTCATCTTTACTACTGGATAATATTGTTCTTCAGAAGTGTTGCTGATAAAACAACATCTGGAGTTTATAGTTGAACACTTTCACTGAACCCGATCTGCCTGCTATGCACTCTGAAAATCATTTTTAGCAGATTCCAATCTATGTAACAGTTCTGTTGCATATTCAAATGAATTAGAAGACAGTTGCACAGTGACTTAAGAACAACTAGCAATTTTTCTAGCGGGTGGGCCAAATTATGAAGGCTCTCACTGTCATGATAAACACTGGTATTTGATAAAAGTGAAAAGATGATTGCGAAGAGATTTCAGAGTCCTATCACACAATGAATTTAACTCAGTTATCATAAGATAAAATGCTGCAAATAATGACTTTCTGAACTGGTTTTTGTGCGATTATTTAGATAATGAAATATTCATGGATAAATGAATATTGAACTGATTCTAACTGAACCATTGTACTATATGGCTTGTGTTTTAGGAGATATGTACAAATAAATGGCAGGCAAGCATTTTCGAAAAATAGGATCATACACAATGGGCAAAAAACATCATAAATTCATTTGTATACCTGGAACCAAGATTGTGACTTTGTGTCAGCTCTTGTACTGATATGTTGTAAGTTGTAAATGCTGTTTACCCACTATAGCAAGGAAGATGTCATTTGACAGGAAGATTTGCCATGTTGGTGGTGGGGTAGCTGACAATCATTTTTCTAGCATCTCTGATAAGTACAATAAATGTATAAATAGCAAGCATCCTACAAATAGTGTCTGGAAAATCTTCCACAAATCGCATACAGCACATAATACATGTTGCAGTGGTGCACATAATACATGTTGCAGTGTTACCTTTTATACTGTGTACAAATAGTTTCTGCCTCCTATAGACACTCATACAACAACAACCACAACAACTTGTATTTATATAGTGCCTTTAATGTAGTAAAACATCCCAAGGCACTTCACAGGAGTATTATAAAACAAAAAATTTGACACCGAGCCATATAAGGAGAAATTAGGGCAGGTGACTAAAAGCTTGGTCAAAGAGGTAGGTTTTAAGGAGTGTCTTAAAGGAGGGTAGAGAGGCAGAGAGGTTTAGACAGGGAATTCCAGAGCTCAGGCCTAGGCAACAGAAGGCATGGCCACCAATGGTTGAGCGATGAAAATCAGGGATGCTCAAGAGGGCAGAATTAGAGGAGCGGGTGGTTGTGGGGCTGGAGAAGATTGCAGAGATAGGGAGGGGGCGAGACCATGGAGGGATTTGAAAACAAGGATGAGAATTTTGAAATTGAGGCGTTGCTTAACTGGGAGCCAATGTATGTCAGCGAGCACAGGGGTGATGGATGAACGGGACTTGGTGCGAGTTAGGACACGGGCAGCTGAGTTTTGGGTGACCTCAGGTTTACGTAGGGCAGAATGTGGGAGGCCAGCCAGGAGTGTGTTGGAATAGTCAAGTCTAGAGGTAACAAAGGCATGGATGAGGGTTTCAGCAGCGAATGAGTTGAGTCAAGGGTGGAGACGGGCGATGTTACGGAGGTGGAAATAGGCGGTCTTAGTTATGCTGCGGATATATGGCTGGAAGCTCATTTCAGGGTTAAATATGACATACCAGAGTTTACGTAGCTTATTTTGGAGTTTGATCGTGCCCAACCAAGATT
This sequence comes from Squalus acanthias, assembly GCA_030390025.1. NCBI lineage: Eukaryota > Metazoa > Chordata > Chondrichthyes > Squaliformes > Squalidae > Squalus > Squalus acanthias. The sequence continues at coordinate 6,905,505 of CM059430.1, forward strand.
AAACTGTATAGTAAGGAAAAAGAACACAGGGATAGTACTGGATTTCAATGGCAGCTCAAAACAGGCGATAGAGAATTGGCTGCCTGTTTTACACCATTCCCGATTTTGTTTGCGAATAGAAAAGAAAATCAGGGTGTGTGTAAAACGAGTTGCCATTTTGCTATTGCCTGTTTTGCGCTACTGCCGAAGTCCAATTTCATCCCCACAGTGTTTGATCTAGTATAGTTGATTCATTTCAGTATATTATCAAAAAAGTGAACAATCAATATTTGTGTCCATCAAGGTTACAGATGTCATTGCTAGCTTATGGAATCATTCGCTACTTTTTACACCAGTGGCAGCATCAAGACTTCCAGATTGTGTATAGTATAGACCAGAATAGGATAAAACTCCCTTATACTCTCCAGCAATGTTTTAACTGCTGTCTCGGAAGAGCACCCAAGCAGCACTAGTGAGGTATTTCCATTTCCCAGACCAGCTGTAATTGTGATCTTTGAGTGAGATTGGCAATTTAATAGCAATTGGTGCAGAATTATGGATAATTCTGTTTTGTAGACTCTCAGTTAGTAAAGACTGGATTAAGCCTGTCAACACTAATTTCACTTAGTACCCTTGCTGAGACAAAAGCGACTTTCATCTCATCAGCATTTGAACCCATTTCCCAGAAGATAAAAGGACAGGATTTCAACCATTCATTGAACAGCATTTGGTCTCGTATCAATTTAATTATAAAACAAATAGCAATAAAATATATTTGTATGTTAATTATACTGGTGCAATCTCTTACCATCTATTGCATTTTTCAGTGACAAACTAAATTAAGTGTATTTAATATGCATTTATAAATGGCTAACATATGTTCCTGTTTCGACTGTTTTTTAAATTGAATTATAAGCGTTAAAATTCTTAATCATTTGCTGATTTTGTTATGCAAAAATTCTCAATCCACACTTAGGCTGTGATTTCGCCTACCGAGGCAGGCTCAGTGGGCCGAGATAGGTGACGGGTTGCGACCCCGCTCCCGGCTCCATCCCGCTCTGTGGGAAGAATTTTCCATTGATTGGGCTTGTTAAGCCCGCCCTGCGAGGATCCTGGCCAATTAAAAGGAAGCGGGTCTGATGACATCATCAGCCGGTTTCCTTAAAGGGACCATGTCCACATTCATTTTGACAGTTCTGCTGTCAGTGTTCTGCAGCATTGAGGTGTTGCAAACACTGACGAGCACTGCACAAAGGTGCACGGCTGCACCCAGGCTCTCCCATGACTCCCTCCATATGCTTATGGAGGGAGTCACAGCACTCAGGGAGGTTCTCACCTTCCAATGGGCGGACAAAACCTCCCCAGGACACCAACGCAGTCTGGTTGCACATTGCACAGGAAGACACAAGCAGGGAAGTCGTCAGGAGGACCAGGCTGTAGTGGTGTAAACCTTTCAATGATCTCAGTAGATCACGAAACGTTACTGCAAAGCCACACTCAACCTCACCCTGCTGTGCCACTCATCACATCCCCATCACTCTGCCTTCCCTACCCTACCCCTGCACATCTTTACTCACACCAACTTACCTTGCACCTTCACCCATCCCTCTCTCTCTATCTAAATTATGACATCCCCATTTCACTAGCCACCCCACACACTCAGCCTCATTCTTGTCCAATCATACCAACTAACAACATACAGTACAAGGGTAGGCACTTGGGTGTTTTCACCAATGTTCATGTGAAGTTTCTGGTGATGTGTTGCCAAACATTGAAATCTTTATTTTCCACACTTTCCGTTCTTGGACAAATTTGTGTGCACCTTTGGAAGTGGCTTAGTGAGTTGCAGTGAATGCTGAGACATAACGTTACCCCCTGCAATGGTGATGAGTGTGAAAGGAATGGCTTGGGCATTGCAGGGATGCTTTCTGGTGCTGGTGTGGGGTTGTGCCAATCTGGCACATCATGTGGCAGCCTGGGTGTACAGCATCAAGTGAAGTAAATCTGGCCATGGTGAGGCCACCCCTGGCCTCCCGGGCAGCAATGTGGTCGGGTGCTGATGCCCTGTGTCCTGTGCCACATCAGGTGATTGCGCAGCAGGTTGGTGTTGTTGTTGGTGATGCTTGTGTGCCTGGTGATGTTGGTGTTGGGGCTGATCGTGGTGGGATTCTGAGGAGCAAGGTGAGATTTTTTCAAGGGCACCAATGTTGCTGGAATAGATGGCAGCTGAAATTGAGATGACAGAAGCGATCTGTCAATGGTGAGAGAGCTTGCTCCAAGGAGGTGACAGTGGATAGAAAGTTTACTCCAAACACTTCCAAACTGCAGAAAGCTGAAAAGTGTATTCCAAATCCTGAAGGCTCCAGCTTCTCAGACGAAAGTGAACAGCTGTGAAATGGTAGCTTTTATACCACTTTTGCAGCTGTCAACTATTCAGAGGAATGGAGAATCATTGGACAGCCCGACCTACTTACCTGACGTGATCCCCGAGCACCGGGAACCTCATGAAAAAGCTGGTAAAATGGTAAGTATATGGTAAAATGGTGTTTAAGTACCTTTTAACAAGCTCTTAAGTATCTGAATTGGCTCACCCACCGCTTGGTGTCGGGTCTGTAAAGCGCAGACAGACCCAACACTTGGGAAACTGACATGGAGGCGGGTTGACAGCGGGATCCCGACCCGCTGTCAATCTTTTCGATTTTGACAGCAGACCTGCCTCCGAACCCGCCCTCTGAGCGCCTTAATATCTACATTAAGCATTGGGGTGGAGGACTGGACATAGAATAATAAAATCATAGAATAGTACAGCATAGAAGGAGGTCATTTGGCCCATTGAGTCTGTACTGGCTCTTTCAAAGAACAATCCAGTTAGTCCCACTCCACCGTTCTTTCCCCATATCCCTGCAATTTTTTTGTCCTTCAAGTATTTATCCAATTCCATTTGGAAGGCTACTATTGAATCTGTATCCACCACCCTATCAGGCAGCGCATTCCAAATCCTAACCACTCGTTGCGTAAAAAAGTTTTTCCTCATGTCGCCTCTGCTGCTTTTGCCAATCACCTTAAATCTGTGCCCTTTGGTTATTGACCCTTCAGCCATTGGAAACAGTTACTATTTATTTCCTCTATCTAAACCCTTCATGATTGTAAACACCTCTATCAAATCTCCTCTTAGCCTTCTCTGCTCTAAGGAGAACAACCCCAGCTTCTCCAGTCTATCCACTTAACTGTAATCCCTCATCCCTGGAACCATTCCAGTAAATCTCTTCTGTACCCTCTCCAAAGCCTTCACGTCCTTCCTAAAATGTGGTGCCCAGAATTGGACGCAATACTCCAGCTGGGGCCAAACTAGTGTTTTATGTAGGTTTAGCATAACTTCCTGGCTGTTGTACTCTCTGGGCTGGATTTTCTCAATGAGAAGCTTTTGGAGGCGGGACTGCTGCTTGCCGGCTTTCAATCCCGCCTCCATCGGCTTCTGGCCAACTAGCGGGATTTTTCCCTAATTGACCTTGTTAAGCCCGCCCAGTGGGCTCAGCAGGCCAATTAGGGGGAAGTCACTGACAGAGCACGTCAACGTCTGACGTGCCATCTGTCAAGATTTCTTGAAAGAACTGTGAAGCTGTCAAACACTGACATTCTGTGTAGCTTGATGAGTCCTTGTATTCAGGACTCATCAAACCTTTCAACTTTGCAAAACTCACCTGGCTGTTGGTTCGGAGGATCCAACAGCCAGTCTGTGAAATCTACAATGAAGATGTCGGGACTCCGGATCCACAGCGGCTGAAGGCTGGAGGTTGAAACAAAGGTAAGTGAACATTTTATAACACTTCATACTCACCTTACATACTTACCACTCCACACTTGCACCCATCACTCACCTCTACATCTCACTTTCAGACCCCGCAGACCCCCGTAGACTTCCTTTTCATCTTCTACACCCTGGCGGTGTTCTCCGAGGTTGGGAAGCCTGCACTTGGAAAGGTAAAATGGGACTAATCCTATTTTCTGCCTGTTAGCTACCTGTTGACAGGCAGTTAATAGGATTTAATCCTTTTCCCGCCTCGAGGAGACGGGACCCAGGGCAGGTCGGCTTCCCGCCTCCTGGCAAAAGGGCACGGGGGCGGGTTTGCCAGCCGCCCCCACATTCTTCAACTTAACCGGCAATCCCGCCTCCATACCCGCCTCCTCGGGGCTGACAAAATCCAGCCCTGTGCCTCTATTGTTAAAGCCCAGGATCCCATATGTTTTATTGACTGTTTTGTTAACCTGTCCTGCCACCTTCAGAGATTTGTGCACAAGCACCCCCAGGTTTCTCTGTTCTTGCACCCCCTTTAAAATTGTACCATTTAGCTTGTATTGCCCCTCCTCATTCTTCCTACCAAAATGTATCACTTCACACTTTTCTGCGTTAAATTTCATCTGCCATGTGTCCACCCATTCCACCAGCCTATCTGTCCTCTTGAAGTCTAGTACGATGTTCCTCACTGTTTACTATACTTCCAAGTTTTGTGTCATCTGCAAATTTTGAAATTGTGCCCTGTACCCGCAACTCCAAGTCATTAATGTATATCAAAAACTGCAGTGGTCCTCGTACTGACCCCTGGGGAACACCATGGTGTACCTCCCTCCAGTGTGGAAAAAAAACCATTCACCACAACTCTGTTTTCCATCCCTTAGCCAATTTTGTATCCATGCTGCAATGCCCCTTTTATCCCGTGGGCTTCATCAAACACCTTTTTGAAAGTCCATATACACAACATCAACTACACTACCCTTATCCACCCTCTCTGTTACCTCATCAAAAAACTCAATCAAGAACATATGTTAGCCATTTGTAAATGGATATTAAATACTGCTTAATTTAGTGTGTCATTGTAAAATGCAATAGATGGTAAGAGATTGCACCAGCACAATTATAATAACATGAAAGCAGGCATTATAACAGGGTGAATTTTGAAAGGTTGTGGTACTGGCATGGAGCCTTACTCAATGGGAGCACAAATCAGAGAATCAAATGCAGAGGTCCATGCGCTCGATTCATACCATTTCAAATTTTTGGTGATTTAATTTTCATTACATGGATTGGTTGAGCTACCCTCCAATGCCCAGCACTCTGATCCATACTCTGGTCAACTGAGGCTCCATTGTGGCAGGGCATCCTTGTCAAATGTACCTGATGTATACATCTTGCAACAAAGAAAAAATTCTACCTTCACCAATTCAGTTTTAACGTTTGCTTGCCCAAGAAACTAGAAATTAATTTGATGTGGACTTATGGAGGACATCCTTGGCATTCCACTATAATGGAGTCACACAAATATCCATCACGAAATATATAATCAATAAACACACATTACAACCCAGCCACCATTTCAAAGTATAATTGCAATGCAGGGAGCTGCTTATGCTTTAAATAAGATGTTATTTTTGTCCTATTCTATATCAATTGCATTTGAACAACTAAGAAGCTAACACAATATCCATAGATTAATTTTCTCGAGCTGGAAACATTGAATGTGCTGAGATATTACTGCATGTAATCACCTCGAGAAAACGTACCAGGTTTGATGTCAGCAAATTTCATTTGTGTTTCTAGCAGCATATTTTACTATAACATACTCAGCGCCATGATACTGATGCAATAACCAAATAAATACTCCTGCATCCCCTCATCAAAAAACAACCCTTGACCCCACTGTCCTTGTAAACTACCACCCCATCTCCAACCTACCTTTCCTCTCAAGTCCTTGAAGGTGTTGTTGCCTCCCAAATCTGTGCCCATCTTTCTTTCATCTCCATGTTTGAACTCCTCCAATCAGGTTTCCGCCCCGCCACAACACTGAAACGGCTCTTATCAAAGTCACAACTTACATCCTATGTGACTGTGATCGCGGTAAATGATCCCTCCTCATTCTTCTCAACCTGTCTACAGCCTTTGACACAGTTGACCACACAATCCTCCTCCAATGTCTTTCCTCCATTGTCCAGCTGGGTGGCACTGCCCTCGACTGGTTCCATTCTTATCTGTCCTCTTGTAGCCAGAGAATCACCTGCAATGGCTTCTCTTCCCACTCCCACACCATTACCTTTGGAAACCCTTGAGCATCCATCCTTGGCACCCTCCTATTTCTCATCTACATGTTGCCCCTCGGCGACATCAACCGAAAACACAATGTCAGGTTCCACATGTACGCTGATGACACCCAGCTCTACCTCACCATCACTTCTCTCAACCCCTCCACTGCCTCTGATTTGTCACACTGCTTGTCCAACATCCAGTATTGGATGAGCAGAAATTTTCTCCAGCTAAATATTGGGAAGACCAAAGCCATTGTCTTCAGTCCTTGTCATAAACTCTGTTCACTAGCCACTGACTCCATCTCTCTCCCTGGTCACTATCTGAGGCTGAAGTAGACTATTTGCAACATTGTCATCCAATTTGACCCTGAGATGAGCTTCTGACCCCATATCCTCTCCATCACCAAGACAGCATACCAGCACCTCCATAACGTCGCCCGTCTTCACCCCTGCCTCAGCACATCTGCTGCTGAAACCCTCATCCATGCCTTTGTTACCTCTAGACTCGACTATTCCAATGCTCTCCTGGCCGGCCTCGCACCATGCACCCTCCATAAACTTGAGCTCATCCAAACTCTGCTGCCCATGTCCTAACTTGCAACAAGTCTCGTTCACCAATCACCCCTGTGCTCACTGACCTACATTGGCTCCGGATCTGGCAGCGCCTGGATTTTAAAATACTCGTCCTTCTTTTCAAGTCCCTCCATGGCCTCGCCCCTCCATATATCTGTAACCTCCTCCAGCCCTACAACCTGCACTCCTCCAATCCTGGCCTCTTGCACATCCCTGATTTTCATCGCTCCACCATTGGCGGCCGTGCCTTCAGCTGCCTCGGCCCTAAACTCTGGATTTCCCTCCCTAAACCTCTCTACTTCTCAACCTCTCTCTCTTTTCAGACATACCTTAAAACCTACCTCTTTGGCCAAGCTTTTGGTTACCTGACTTAATATCTCCTTATGTGGGTCGGGGTCAAATTTTGTTAATGCTCCTGTGAAGCGCCTTGGCATGTTTTATTATGTTAAAGGTGCTATATAAATGCAAGTTGCTGCTACAGCCTCTACTGACATGTATTTTCTTCTTCTTTCAAAGATGCTTACTCTTATCAATTTAGTAAGACCTGCTGACTATCTTATTTTCTTAATAACTTTCATTGGAAGGTATGAGTCAGAAGAAACTTTTCCAAACAGCTGGATCAATGACTGTGACTTTTATAGGAGTGTTAACTTTCAAGCAATTTATATCTTACATGTTATTATAGTCATCTCCTTAGGAGAAGACCTTTGGTCATGTATTGGATATAATTTTTTTCTCTTAAAACATTCAGACAACTTAAAGATTGTTTCATAAACATTAAATAATTTATAAACAGCTATGTTAATAGCAATGGGTAAGATTGTTTTTTTCAGGTATTAATTATATTTTGCTAGCAAAATCAGTGATAAATCCATTATCACCCACCATGGTGAAAATTGTTGCCAAGATAATTCATTTGAAGTAGTGAAAATACATTGACATCGAAACAATTGCTGTGATGTTTGCAACGTCTGCCAAAATAGGATTAAGAATTAATTTCATATATTGTTAAAAAAGCAGATCCCTTATTTCAAATTGCATTAAAACTATGTCGTTTTTATAAAATGAAAATGTAATAAATCTAAGAGAACATTTATTTAGTTTTAATCTAAACTATGTAGGTTTTCTTTTTTTAAAGGATATATCAAAGTACAAGTAGTTTTGGAGTATGCCAATGTATTAATGGTTCAGAAGAGAATATTCTATTAATCTAGATTTTTTCAGCTTGTATTGCCAATAGTTCAATATATATTTTAACAAGGGAAACATGGATATATAACCTTATGTTGGAGAATTTTGAAGGCAAGCAGAAGAAGGTGACACATGTCTACAGATTTTTGATAATTTCAATACATAATTCATATACTATGCAAAATGGAGAATTCTGCTTATCACTGATTTTGAATGAGTCTGGTGGAACAAATCCAAGGGTAATCAATATTTTGGCCGAGCGTCACGGTTACTCCTCCAAGTCACCTCTCTGAAGCAATAGCTGGCACAGTGATAACTGCCTTGTATTTTAAATAGGTGAATAATTCTGATTACTTTTACATTGACCGTGCTCATTACATTATGCAGTTCACTTTGATGACTAAGTGTTTTGTGATATTACTACATTAAATTGTGAAATGTTAGATATTATGTAGCTAAAAAAAGAACAAGATCCTGGAACAAACAGTCATTAAACGTAACGGCTCATCTGTGATTCTCATGCCTACTCTGCCTTATAAGGAACTATTGGCACTGTTGCACATTAAGTAGAGATATAAAAATCTCTGTCTGTCATGGTCATTAAGCTGTGACACACTCCAGCAATCTTGTGGCTAGACGCTTTTGCTTAAAATAAAGCAAAGTTTTAAAGAATTTTTAACTTCAGAACAGTTATCGATAATCCAAATCCAGTGTGCCATATTTAAATAAGGCTGCACTTAGCCTTTGATGTGCTCGTGAGACTGTGAGATGGTGTGTAGGGGAATACTATTGACTGCAGCAGGTGGTGGTTGTTATGAGATTGAAAGACTCATCCTCCTCGCAGTTATGGGGAGGAGATGACTTTTGAGTTAGGAGTACAGTTATAGTAGCACAGGAAATATTACACCACTGTATTAGATTTTGCCAGGCTTCACTTTCCAAATCTGATTTATGTTTTTGCTGAAATGAATCAAATTCATATTTGGCTAAGGGAGGCATTATTAATTTGATAGGGTTACACTTACTGTACTTTACAAATGCACATTTCCATTGGTAGCACTGAAGCACTAAAAAAATCTAGATACGATTCCTGATTTCAAGGGGATTTATTAATTTGCACACCTATCGTGCAAGTCTGAAACTATTTTGGGTTATTCTTTAGAGCAGATGGAGTACCCAAAAATGATGAGCACCAGAGTTGCTAAGATTTCCAAAAATGAAAATATTTTTAAATAGTTTCAATAATGCACTCTAGATTGCATGTTTGAAAGTGTTCACGTACGATAACAGCAACCTGCATGGTCACTTCCATGCCATAGATTCTCCCTTGTTAGTTTAGATCGTGCAAGTTCTTTTTCAAGATGGTACAACTTCTTCACTAAGTGATTTTACTGTTGATAATGATTCATAATTTGACAGAGTAATTATTTAAAGAAGCCCTTTCTTTTAAACATTTTTTAGTGGTAGCTATTGTTTATGTAATTTTAACCCTTTCCCTCTACATACCCCCCATAAAAATTGAGTAATCATATAAGGGAAGAAATCCTTCACTGAGATCACCATTTGCTGTCAATACTGTACTTGGGCTGGAGCTTGTATACAGCTGCTGCACATTCCTATCCTGCAGCCTGACCCTATTTCCTTAACACCATACAGTCTGTGTCAAACATGAGAAGCTCGCTATCACATTTCAAACTGCATCTGACCTCCGGTGATCCTAAATTATGTAGTAAGTATGGAATTGAGGGTGCTCACCCATCATGACATTTTTATATTAAAGAATCAAATGATCTAAAGTGAGGGAGTTAAGTACAGAATTGATTTAAAGTAGAATGCTTACACAATATCATTAAATTATTTTAATGCTGTTTAGACAAGACTGCCACTAAGAAACATAGCCTGCAAAAAGATTGTACAAAATAATTGTACAAATGCAGTAAGTGATCAGAAAATTGTAGCATTCAGCATAATTTCCAAGTTCATATTTTGTTGGAGTTGTAGCGAGTTCCCATCATTTTGATTAAATAAGACTCCATAGTTTATCATTCTTGTTGGCAGGTCTAATATCTTTTTGTCTCCAGTCATGTTCCTTTGACTCTGAATTCAGTGCTGTTTGAGCTAACAAATCTAGGAATCTGTCTTATTTTTTTCAAGAAGGAAATAGAGTCCAACTTTTCCAGCAATAACTTGACTAGTCTGTTTTATAACTATTCATTTCTGTTTGATGAACATTTTGACCGAGGCGTGTTTGTCAATGGGAACTGTCATGCCTTGCAAAGTCTGTCACTTGTTAACTAATGGGGAATATTATTGATCATGGTAGTGGGAAAAAGAACTGTAACATCCTAGCTGAAGGAACAAGAAGTGAAGCAGGGAAAGAGGATCAAGATAAGTATAAAATTGCCACCAGTAAGTGTCTCCAATGGTCCAGTGACCAAATGCACCATCTGGTGTGATGCTGAGCCATACAAACAGGGACAGTCCTAGGTTTGATCTTTGGTCTATGCTGTTTTAGTTGATAACAGCTGAGGTGATGGTGGAGTGTTACAATTGGACCACACAATGGAATAGCCAGCCAACATTTACTCTCTATTTTTACACACGAAGAATAGCTGATGCACACTGGGGTTCCTGAAGCCCATGGAATTGTGCTCAGCATCAGCTATTACAGAAGAAAAAAAATAGAAGGAAGTAGGAAACATTGCCAGCAGTTAACTGTGAGTCTACTACAGTCTTTTCAATAATAGTATTTTTGCATAATAAAAGGGGAGTAACACTCTCTAGGGATGTGTACTTTCAATTTAAAATGCTCCCTTCAGAAAGGCTGGAAAAAATAATTACATTTCTTTCCACCCTAAAGGAGATATTTCCATTTGTGCCTGTCTGAACAATGTCAGCTTGAGATCCATCATTTCAGATCCCTTAGCCAAAAAAGAGCTGTTCAGATGGTGCATCTAGTGGGCCTGTGTCTGGCTCTTACCCTAAGTCGGGATTTTGCATTCTTCCGGGAACTATGTGCTGATGTTGATGCAAGAGCTGCATTAAGAATTTGATTGCCAGCCAGAATCTGAGCCCCATCTGGAACTAAACTTTTGTGTAATAATGGTATGCTAAGACTGGAAATCAGAACTAGGAAAGATGTCAATCCCCTTCCTAAAAAATTCCATAATTTGTGGCCTAACCACAAACTAGGAAACTCTACTAATTAAGGAAGGCAAGGTGACGTGCAGTTTTGCTGATTCAAAATTATGACCTGAGCGAGTGTCAAGGGCTCAGCTACGATATGATATATATTCAGTGGAGGGTTGGAGCAGGATTCCATTAGTCACTGTCACTGTTCATTGTTCACATTGATGTATGCTTTTTGTCTGTTCTCCACATAGACACGAATCAATCTTGGTATCTAATATGATATGTATTGCTGCAGTGATTACTAAATGAAGAGGCTGTTTGCTTTGTCAAATGATTTGCCTTTAAAAATAAATCCATTGGTAGGTTTTTTAATATAAACTAGCAGATCTCCCATGGCTTGCTCATGAGTAATTTGTGGTCCAGAGCAAGCCAGTGGTGTTTAGACGTTAACGTGGCCATTCCTTTAAGGCCACTGCTCTTAATCGGCAAAACAAAAGCATTGTAACTCCTGATAAATTGCTAAGGTCACTCAGAGAGCAGTTGTAACCGCTTGTAAATTTTGGGGTCCAGGTCAATGACTGGCTATTTGTCTCTTTTTTTTTTTACATCTGTAATAAAGTGTGACACTGTTTTTATGGACTAGCACATCTTCCGTGGCATTTGTCATGAGTAACCTGGAGCATGGTAATGTTGTTTAGCTGCTAATCTGGCCTGTGCATCTAAGGCCACTTCTCTCAATAGACAAATCCAGCTACTATTAGCAGGTTGTAATCGTTTGAGGTAATTTACAGACAAATCAACCTGCTTGCAAATTTCAAGCTGCAAATCAGCAACTGGCCTTTTTCTGTTTTTAAGATTGTTTTCCACCTGTAACAAAATGTGATCGCTGGTATGTGGCATCTGTTGTTGAGATCTGAAGTGTGATGGATGCATGGTAGATGCAAGATATAATAAGATTTATTTTAGGTATAGGTACTGATTTGTGTGCAACTTTATGGGGGGCAGAACTGAAACATTAGGTCTGATCGTACATCAGCACTAACACCAGCAAAAGGAAGGTCGGGTATTGACTCTAAACCCTTCAGATGTGGATAAGTAGAGTATCTCAGGTCCACTATTTACTTCTACTCTTTGTTGTCCTTGCATTTCTTTCAACATGTGCCTCTAACAATAAGCTAAAGCTTTATGTAGAGAAAAAGACGGAGCAAAACAAAGGCAGCAGGACATAGTTCAGTCCTACTCACAGAATTAAAGAAACATCTTCTGGGTTGTAGTATGATTTAAGGGGCAGTGTCCATCTGCAGTGCTGGATAATTGTTTGTTATCACACCATGCAGCTAGATTGAAAATTCATGGCGTGTATCGATGCAAGCAATTTTCCAGTTTTACTGTCAGGATTACAGACTGGAGCCCTATCCATGCTTTTGTTATCTCACGCCAATTTGTCCAAAGCTTCACCACCTACATTTTGACCTGCACTAAGTCTCATGCTCTCATCACCCCTGTCACCCCTTGCTGACCTTCACTGGCTTCTTATCTCTCAAAGCACCAAATTCAAAATACTTGCCTTTTATACAACGGAGTGACTGCTGCCAACGACCGGAAGCTGCGCAGAAGTGTTCTGCGCATAAATCTGTGGCGGTTTAAGTATGAATATATAATACTATAGTCATACTGTATGCCTAAATCTATGGAATCTATGGAGCTATGGGTTGGTTTAATAATGTATAATAATAGCGCGGGTTGGTTTAAGTATTAATGTATGATATTTTCGTGGAAGGAGGATTGCGGAGATTTATTTGTACAGTGCGCAAGCTCCGTGTGAAGGGAAAAGAGAAGAAAAATTAATAAAAATGGGCGTTTACTGTGTTTTGCCGGTGCAGGTTTTCTTTTCCTGATGCGGCTCTGTTCGGCAGCAGCGATCTCTCCTCACCACCCCCTCCTCTCTTTTCTCTCTGGAAGTGTTTTCTTTGTAATGGCGACAATATTTTCTTTTCAGTTAGCGAACAACCGAAAAAACACTGAAACTGTGCATGGGCAACTACATGGGCAAATCCTTCAAGGCCTCACTCCCTCCCTACCTCTGCCGCATCCTCCAGCCCAAGGCATACTGTCCTCTTGTGCATCCATTCCTCCGAGCATTCCTCACTTAGTGTCAGAACTTTCAGCTGTTTTGGCTTTACCCTCTGGAACTCCGTCCCTGAATGGTTTTTGCTTCGCTACGTTGCTCGCTGCCTTTTACAAAAAAAAGTCTCCTCAAAACCGATTTCATTGGCTGTGCCTTTGGACCACTCTCCTGACTCCTCTATCATGTGAAGCACTGTGGGAAACTTCCTTGCATTAAAGATGCTATAAGCTCTTCTTGCTACAATGGCTACAGATTGTTGATAGAAAGGTAGGAAGTTAGCTCTGCATTTTAATTATTCATTGTCTGTTATGCTGTTTTGGTTTCAGCCAGTTTACAAAGTGGCTTTTAATGGGCTACTGAGGTTCTGAGAATTACTATACTACAGGGCAACTGAAGGTCTGAAAATATGAAATGAAACTGCTTTTGAGAAAATTCTACTTCAATATGTTATAGGCTTAAATGGCTAGATTTTCTGTCTTTTGCCTCATTTAAAGTTTTCTATTATTTCCCCCATCTCCTAACCTCATTGTAATACATGTTCCTAAATGACAACGTCCCTTGAATCTAACAATTACTTCACAGTAATTATCGCAAACATAAAAGATTCCCATATTCTGCTCTGTCAAAACTCACAAAAATTGTTAACTTGGAACAAAGCTCTTCAATTTTACTGTATTTAACATTTCACCTCAGTATTCAGTACAGCATCAGAAGGATAAAATTGACCTAGGCTGATTGAAAGGGCACCTCAATTCCTACCAGTTGGCTCACATAATTGCATATTACAAGCAAAGGTTTTAATAAAGTTTTGATGGATATTTTTCCTATTCTTCTCCTTGTGACCTGTTGCCTCCATTTAGCCTCCTACTGCAGGATTGCTGAGATCACAAGTGCTTCAGAAGCAGCTGATGAAATGTTTGTTTGCAGCATAGTATGACATGCCAGTTTGCTCGCACCAGTCTGCTCCCTTATAGACAATGGTCATTTCTTTAAGATGCTTGCATTTGGTTGTCCAACTGACGACTGGGGAAACATATTACAACTGTGACTGACAGATTCAGAAGTGCTGAGAATTGCTGTATTATAGGTTAACTCAAGGAATTGTAAATTTGAAATGACACTGCTTTTGAAAAAAATCCACGACTATATGTTATAATGTTCAAAATGTCAGTTCTTCCTTCTACTTCACATAAAGCGGTGACATGAGGAGTAGCATGCTGTGGCACTTTAGCAAGGTCACTGGAACAAATCAATTGCAGAAGTATTATTTTTAAATCATAACCTTTTTGCTGCCACATGATCCCTCGTGATTCATCCAAGTGCACAGAATTATGGTGGGGGTGAAGTAAGAGTGGAGGTTTGGCAATATAGTGGACAAGGAAATAAGCCATCTTGGTTATGGATAGGGTGTATGGTTTTCAACCTAGATCTAGAAGCATAAAACTAAGAATTTATTCAAAATCACATTTCAATTTTCTGAAGTACATTACACTCTGGGGTAAGATTTGCTGGAAGTAGTAAAATTGCAAGTACATGTATAAAGACAAAGTGTATGATTTTGCTACATCTCGCACAACCTTCCCAAGGAGTTGAAGTGAAGAATAATTGGCGATGCATTGATGTTTTGCTCCTAAGTCTCTTTACATGCTTTGAAAATAAAATATGAAATGGTATTTACTAAACATGTCAGTGGCATCTGAATGTAACATCAATACTGCACCAGCCTTTGTTTTATTGTATTGACAGATGGTTGATTTGAATATCTTGAATCCTTAACTCATTGGAATGTCAAATTTCCAAGAAATGCGTGGACGTATGGCAACATCTGATGATGCTTCAAATCAAACCTAACCTTGGTTGGCTAATTTCTATCTGGTGGTACAGGAGTTTGTGAGTGTAAGACCTCCCTGCTGGCCTCACAACTGTCTATGCATGTTCAATGTCATTGGCAGTCGACTTATAATTGCTCACACTTTTTCTCCATTGGGCTACATCCAGTTTTGGACCTCCATTTAGACCACTTGAATTTCATAGAATTGAATATGAATCCAAAGTCTGGAAATAAAAAATCAACCATTTTTTATCCTGCTGCTTTATTTGGGATACAGTGGTGTTCTCTGCGTTCCTCTGACATTTTGATTACATTAATACAATAAGAACACTCTATTGTTCTGATAAACCTCTCATGCTGCATAGAAACTGGTTTTCAGCCTTATAAATGGTCCTGACGCAAACTGCTTATCCTTTAGGTCCTTCTAAATCAAAGGCTGTTTTGAAGTCCAGGGAGTAGTGGAGGTTGAGGACATATTCGAGGATTATAGTGTCTAATATAGTTCAGACAGCTAGATTCATGTAAATTCTGTTGGTTCGTATGGAGGTCAAGAAAATTCTTGTGACATATTTGTAATTTATTAATTGAGAATATCTGAATAACTGCAGTATTAATTATCGTTTGGATTTTTTTCGTAGATTTATAAACAGAGTCGTGTGTGATATTTTTCTTTTCTTCTCTCTCTCCCTTTCCATTTGTGCAGCAACTTGTAAGCATCCTGCTCGCACTAAATCAAGTAGATGCTTTCACCCATGAAGAAAGCATTTTGGGAAAATAAATAAATATCAGCATTACACCTGATAAAAGCACACAGTATAAATCTCTACTAAACGTTTGCATTCTCCTCAGTAATACAGAAATACTTCAGACATAAATAAAGCAGTGTAAAGATGACTAATAATACATTGTGACATATGTACTTTAGCGACCATTGTAGTACTATAAATTTTTTGTCGAGCAAAAGAGAGTGCATGAAATTTCAAAACTAGCTTGATGCTGATTTGTCCATTCTGTACTATGAGAGTGGTGAAGATTTCAGTTGTGTACACTTGTCATTCTTGAATGTTTGCTTTCTCTCAAAATTCTGGTTTCATTTTCATTTGTAGCTATCTGCTGCAGAGTCCTGGCAGTTATCTTATGATCTTTGGCTAACACGCCACTTTATAAATCAACGCTCAGTGGGCTGCCTACAGGAATGCCTAATACTGCATTTATACTGCAGCTAATAGTCTCAGACTGGCAGTTACAGTATCGGTTCTAACATCTTTATACTGCCTAGCTGAAACTGCAATTTTTCTACCTAGCGGCGAGCTTTGTGCATACAAATGGACAGAGCTCCTCTCCTAGTAGTTAGTATTTAAATGTTGTAAGAACACAGGTGGCATTGTCTAAATATTTAAATTAACTCACAGGTATACTGTGTAGGAGGTCAAGGCATTCCCTGAGCACTTTGATAGTCTATGTGCTGGTGAACCCAAAAAGCCAGGTACCTTTTTTAAATTTATTCATTCACGGGATGTGGGCGTCGGTGGCAAGGCCGGCATTTATTGCCCATCCCTAATTGCCCTTGAGGAGGTGGTGGTGAGCCGCCTTCTTGAACCGCTGCAGTCCATGTGGTGAAGGTACTCCCACAGTGCTGTTTGGGAGGGAGTTCCAGGATTTTGAAGGAACGGCAAAATATTTCCAAGTCAGGATGGTGTGTGACTTGGAGGGGAACTTGGAGGTGGTGGTGTTCCCATGCGCCTGCTGCCCTTGTCCTTCTAGGTGGTAGAGGCCGCGGGTTTGGGAGGTGCTGGCGAAGAAGCCTTGGCGAGTTGCTGCAGTGCATCTTGTAGATGCGCCAGGGAGTCTCTCTTTCAGAGTCAACTTGCATCCTGACTCCAGATTTATACTGCAACTTCAGCGCCACTGTGAATTGAAAACTGTTGTGCTGTACACACACTCTTAAAGGGCCTCATCCACTTTACAAACAAAATTAAATATCGTGAAAAGGTGCAACTATACTGCAGGTACCGGTAGTTATTAATAAAGAGCCAATGTGACAATCAGCTCTCGGCTAACATTAGCCTCGAGTGGGTGTTGGCCGAGGCAAATGGCAAGCCTTCCTGACGTCGACAGCATGAGGCCCGGGTGATTCGAACTCCCAATCATAGGATTAAGTATTAAGGATTACAATAAGTGAGTATTTACTATTAATCAAGAGTCTAAATAATCATAGGCAAACAGTGTAACACAATGTCACAGTATTAGCTGGATTTTACTTAATTGCAGTATAATGGCCAATATTACAACATAGCTTAGCAAGGTTGACACCCCCATGTTACGTTCCTCAGTACTGCACTGGGGTGTTAGCTTGGCTTACTTGGCAAAATTCATGCCTCTGAGTCAAATGATTGTGAGTTCAAGCCTCACTCCAGATCATAAGCACTTCACCTGACGAAGGAGCAGCGCTCCGAAAGCTTGTGATTTCAAATAAAACTTTTGCACTATAACCTGGTGTTGTGCGACTTCTCACATTTGTCCACCCCAGTCCAACACCGGCATCTCCACATCATAAGCACATCATTTAGGCTGGCTCATCAGTGCAGTGTTGAGGATGAGGTGCTATCTTTTGGATCAGACATTAAACTGAGGTCCCTTGTGTCATTTAAGGTGTCTGTAAAAGATAACATTGTAGTATTTGAAAAAGAACAGGGAGTTCTCCCAGTATCCCTCAAACCAACACCACCAACAGCAAATTAACTGTTCATTTATCTCATTTTCTGTTTGTTGGACCTTGCTTTGTGAAAATTGACTGCTGTATTTGCCAATGTGTTGGACTATGCTTCAAAAAGTAATTCATTGGATGTAAAATCCATTGAGACATCCCAAGGATGTGCTAATAAATGAAAATTCTTTGTTATAAGTTAACTGTCTGTATTCAACATATCATTAGAAAGTTCCAGCATTCCGGCTATCTCGCTGGGGCATCAGCATAAAATATGTAACCTTGGTCTTTGTAAGAGGTTGTCTGCTGTGGCATTGGCAGTTCTGCTTTCTTCTGGGGTGCTCACCTTCACCGCTGTGAACACCTGTCAAGTTGTCATCCATGGCAGTGATCTTCTTTCTTTGGTCATCATCTTCTCATGCCAGCTTAACTAGCGTTGCTCGTATGTTTTTTAACTGTATGGTAATACTGTCACTGAGATGCAAGTTATTAAACTAACATTTGTGGTACACTTAATCATCTTTACTTACGTTCAGTTGAACACTTAAGCTTCTAAATTTTAAAACTTTCTTGGCTTTTGAACTGTTTCAAATGCTCTTTACATTCTTTACCAACTTCCTCATAATGTTTGTCAGTGCATCACAAATCTCCTCCCTCGTTTCATTCAGCACTCTGGAATAAATAACATCTATCCCTCGAGATTTGTTTGATTTGAGCTCTTTCAGTCCGTCTCTGACTTCCATCTTGCTTATAACAAAGTCACTGGTTTTACCTTGGTTATCTGTTTTGGAAGGGCCTGATGCTCATGTCTCCCCCTGTGACTACTTGGAGAGAAAATAATCATTTAGAATATTAACTGTCTTGTGCTCATTCTCATCTTTTTGATTCTGGTTTCATCTTTTATGGTTTTCACTTCTTCTCTGACTGCCTTCTTACTGTTATAATATTGTATGTTTTTGTTACTGTTCTGTTTAGCCTGCATTGCTGTGCTTTTTTCTAGGTCTCTTTATATCCCTCTGTTCACCCTTTTAACTTGTTCCTGCATTTTCTTGTGTTCATCCCAGTGAACCTCTGGTCCTTTCTCAAGGATTTTTCTTCTTTATATCGCACGATTTGCTTGTTAATCCATTTTGGGTCACACTTGTACAATCTGAGCTTGTTGATTTTGGTATTATTTATTCTGCATGCTCAGCGTTATATAGAATCATAGAATGGTTACAGCACAGAAGGAGGCCATTCGGCCAGTCGAGCCGTGCCGGCTCTCTGCAAGAGCACTTTAGCTAGTCCCAATCCCCTGCCTTTATCCGTAGCTCTGCAATTTTTCTTCCTTCAGGTACTTATCTAATTCCCTTTTGAAAGCCACAATTGAACCCGCCTCCACCACCCTTTCAGGTAGTGCATTCCAGATCATAACCACTTGCTGCGTAAAAAAGTTTTCCTCTGGATCTTCTGCCAATCAACTTAAATCTGTGTCCTCTGGTTCTTGACCCCTCTGCCAGTGGGAACAGTTTCTCTCTATCTACTCTGTCTAGACCCCTCATGATTTTAAACACCTCTATCAAATCTCCTCTCAATCTTCTCTGCTCTAAGGAGGACAACCACAGCCTCTCCAGTCTATCCATGTAACTGAAGTCCCTCATCCCTGGAACCAATCTTATAAATCTTTTCTGCACCCTCTCTAAAGCCTTCACATCCTTCCTAAAGTGCGGTGCCCAGAATTGGACACAATACTGCAGTTGTAGCTGAACCAGTGTTTTATAAAGGTTCATCATAACTTCCTTGCTTTTGTACTGTATGCTTTTATTTATAAAGCCCAGGATTCCATATGCTTTTTTAACTGCTTTCTCAACCTGTCCTGCCACCTTCAACGATTTGTGCACATATACCCTCAGGTCTATCTGTTCCTACAACCCCTTTAGAATTGTACCCTTTAGTTTATATTGAATCTCCTCATTCTTCCTACCAAAATGTATCACTTCACACTTTTCTGCGTTAAATTTCATCTGCCATCTGTCCGCCCATTCCACCAGCCTATCTGTCCTCATGAAGTCTATCACTATCCTCCTCACTGTTCACTATACTTCCAGGTTTAGTGTCATCTGCAAATTTTGAAGTTATGCCCTGTACACCCAAGTCCAAGTCATTAATATATATCAAGAAAAGCAGTGGTCCTAGTACCGACCCCTGGGGAACACCACTGTATACCTTCCTCCAGTCGAAAAAACAACCATTCACCACAACTCTCTGTTTCCTGTCGCTTACCCAATTTCGTATCCATGCTGCCACTGTCCCTTTTATTCCATGGGCTTCAACTTTGCTGGCAAGCCTATTATGTGGCACTTCAGCAAACACCTTTCGGAAGTCCATGTACACCACATCAACCACATTGCCCGCATCAACCCTCTCTGTTACCTCGTCAAAAAACTCAATCAAGTTAGTTAAACATGATTTGCCTTTAACAAATCCGTGCTCGCTTCCCTTAATTTATCCACACATATCCAAGTGACTGTTAATTTTGTCCCAGATTATTGTTTCTAAAAGCTTCCCCACCACCGAGGTTAAGCTGACTGGCCTGTAGTTGCTGGGTTTATCCTTACACCCTTTTTTGAACAAGGGTGTAACATTTGCAATTCTCCAGTCCCCTGGCACTACCCTCATATCTAAGGAGGATTGGAAGATTATGGCCAGTACCTCCACAATTTCCACATTTACTTCCCTCAGTATCCTAGGATGCATCCCATCCGGTCCTGGTGATTTATCTACTTTAAGTACAGCCAGCCTTTCTAGTACCTCCTCTTTATCAATTTTTATCTCATACAATATCTGAACTACCTCCTCTTTCACTATGACTTTGGCAGCATCTTCTTCCTTGGTAAAGACAGATGCAAAGTGCTCATTTAGTACCTCAGCCATGCCCTCTACCTCCATGCGTAGGTCTCCTTTTAGATCCCTAATTGGCCACCCCTCCTCTTATTACCCGTTTACTATTTATATGCCTATAGAAGACTTTTGGATTCCTGTTTATGTTAGCTGCCAGTCTATTCTCATATGCCCTCTGCCCCTCTTATTTCCTTTTTCACTTCCCCTCTGTATTCAGCCTGGTTATCATTTGTATTCTCAACCTGACATCTGTCATACGCCCCTTTATATCTGTTTTATCTTACTCTCTGGGGGGAATTTTCCCAGCCCTGGGGAGGTGGGTATGGAGGCGGGACTGCCGGGAAAATGGCAGAAACTGCGAGCGGGTACCAAACCCATTCCCAACCTGCCTCCGTGCCATCTTCCCGGGAGGCGGGTCCCCGAGTCATGCAGGGACCCGTCTCCTCGATGTGGGAAGGGGATTAGAGCCAATTAACTGCCTGTTAACAGGTAGTTAACAGGCTGTTTTGAGGCTTTTCCCCATTTTACACCTGCAATTGCGGGCTTCCCGACGGCTGCGAACCTCGCCAGGGTCAGCGAGGCAAGCAGTGGGTCTGCGGGGGTGAGAGGGGTCGAAATGTCAGCTGTAGAGGTGAGTGATGGGTGCAAGTGTGGACAGGTAAGTATGAGAGGTGAGTGTAAAGTGTTGGAAAAGGTTTCCTTACCGTTGCTTCTTTCTACAGGCTTCAACCTTTGTGGATCTGGAGGTGCCTCATCTCAACGGCAGAGATGACAGAATGGCTGCTGCATTCTCAGATGCAGCAGCCATCTGCTTTCTGCTGAGGAAAGAGGTCTTGTGTGCAAGGGCTCACCTTAGAACAGAGATTGTCAGTGTTTGACAGCTTCTCAAAGCTGTCAAACGCTGACAATTCATCTGTCAAAAATGTTTCGACAGATGAAGCGTGATACGCTGACGTCATCTGTCACCGGTTTTCCCTTAATTGGCCGGTAAGCCCGCAGGGCAGGCTTAACAAGGCCAATCAAGGGAAAATAGCGTGGGTTGGTCAGATGTCGCTGGGGGTGGGACTGAAACCCGGAAACCAGAAGTCCTGCCTCCAGCACGTCTCCATTGAGAAAGTCCAGCCCTCTATCTCTTTCATCATCCAGGGAGCTCTGGCTTTGGTTGCCCTACCTTTCCCCCTCGTGGGAATGTACCTCGACTGTGCGCAAACCATCTCCTTTTTAAAGGCAGGCCATTGTTCAATTACAGTTTTGCCTGCCAATCTTTGATTCCAATTTACCCAGACCACGTCCGTTCTCAACCCATTGAAATTGGCCCTCCTCCAATTAAGTATTTTGACTCTAGATTGCTTTGTCCTTTTCCAAAGCTAACCTAACCTTTATGATACTCTGATCACTGTTCCCTAAATGTTCCCCTACTGATACTTGCTCCACTTGACCCACTGAAGGGATAATTACAAGTCCTCAGATCAGGCGTATTCCCCAGACGTTCACCTTCAACTAAAGTTAGCAGTAGCCGAACACTAGAGACGCTTAATTGGGTCTAAAGGTCAGACTACCTCTCCCGAAAGGAAAGAAACGGCCTGAAGATGTTACCGTCCTCCAGATAGCACTTTTAACAAGTTTAACTAGATTGTAACCTTCTGGATATTATGAGGGTCTGGAAAACCCCCCAGAATTCTGCAACTCCTTACAAAAGAGTGTACAGAAATTGAGTTTGCGAGGTTGATATAGAAATACTCTGTGAGATAATTAAAAAAAATATAGATTTATTAAAGAACCGACATGTAGTTAACAGTTGTTGATTTCAATTGCAACTTTAACAGTCCAAAATACAAATAGCTTACATTTCTTATCAGAGATCCTTACTCTCAAATCTTAACTTCGTTACATTTCCACACTTCTACTTATTTCTTAATCCAGAATATCCACCAAATTCAAATACCTTGATTACCCGAGACTCAAAGGGTTGTAGGCCTACAGAGTGGTTCTGAAGGCGAGAATCGCTTGCCTTTCCAGCGACTTCTGACTTTCTATCTGAAAAGCTCTATTTTTATACCTTTTTTTAGTGGTTTATCCTTTGAAGTTTTCTGCTGATATAAGCTAATTATCTCTAGCCATACCTCTGTTGACTTCTTTTTATTCTTACTGTTAATTCAGCTGTTAGATTTCAGAATTTTGTCTCAGTATAGGTGTTTCAAAAACTTATCATATAAAATAGTTATTACAGATTTATCTCTTTGATGCCATTCTTTCGAAGGTCTTCAATTCAATTCTTAATATTAGCTTAACTGCTTGTATTTCAGACTTCTCGTCTCCTTGTGTTCCAAGTTCAACACATGAACAATGTGATTGCTTGGTACATCTATTGATGTAATATTTACAAAGTCTCCTGTTTGTATCTTTTACAACATGTAAATTAAAAACACTTAATCTAGGGTGTTCTTTGCATTTCTTAGCTACTTCAATTGGTTGTATGTATAATCTTGTTTCCTGTTTCATTTGATGTTACTTTTACAAAGGCACATGGTTTTTTAATGTTCTGTTTTTCTGTTCGATGTGTTAGCTTTTAACACTTTACTTGGGCATTGCTATTGTGTTGGTTCCAAACTACAGACTCCTTGTAACCAACTCTTTGCTTCTTCAATAGGCCATTGTCTTAGTATTTACAACCAATTCCCATTTCAAAAGCTTGTATGGTGTTTACAGCTTTGTGTGCTCATCTTATCTCAGAAGCCTGTATTTCTGTTTACGGCTTGTGTCGTTGAGGCTTTTAGATTTTTAACCCCAGTTTGTCTTGTTTTAATAAAATCAGAATTCTGTTCATAGGATGGTGTATTTTTCTGAATAGGTTTGGCTCATTCCTTTACACCACCTCATTCCCTAGAACCAGATCCAGCAATGCCACCTTCCTCGTTGGGCTGGAAATGTACTGATCAAGAAAATTCTCCTGAACACACTTCAGAAATTCTTCCCCCTTTCTGCCCTTTACACTGTTACTACAGTATTCCAGTCTATATTGGGATAATTGAAGTCCCCTATTATCACTACTCTATAGTTCTTGCACCTCTCTGTAATTTCCCTGCAACTTTGCTCCTCTATATCCTTCCCACTAGTAGGTGGCCTATAGAATACACCTAGTAGGGTAATGGTACCTCTATTGTTTCTTTTAACTTTATATCTTTAAAGGTGTTCCACTCTCTCTGAAGTGATGTTGAACAACCTCTGCTAATTTATTTGCTTTAGTTGTTGCTTTATGTCATTGAACTTAGCCTTTTTAAAAGTTACATACTTGACTCCTGGTCTTAGATATTTCTGACTCCCAGATTATGTTGACATTTATTATTCTGTGGTCACTGTCTTCCACAGTGCTGACTTCCATTATCTGTACATTATCTGGATCATTTATTATTACCAGGTCAAGATAACCACTGCCTCTTGTTATCTCCTTGACGCACTGGGTCATGAAAGCTATGCATTTACCGACTCTGATTTTAAAGCACTTAGGTTTGTTTCTATTTGTTTGGTTGAAATTTTCCATTAAAATAACTTCTTGCTCTCACGTAACCCTTGCTATCTCTTTTTAATTGCTGATGTTTAACATCCATCAGATGTTTTTATGGGGTTTATAAAAGCAAAGATATCAAACATTTAAACAGTTTATCTTAATTAACATTATAAAATTAACATTATATAATTAACAAATTGAATAAAACTATTAAAGATTCCCTTATTTGGACTCTCAACATACTAACATCTTATCAATGTTATAATGTCTCAAATGATTTCTCATCTTTATTTGAAAATAAATAGTATGCTACAAATTTTCAAAGAGGAATATTTTACCAACTTTGCATGGAACCGTATCAGGAGTCTGATGAAATGTAATACTGTATGTGTTGAGATCAGAGAATTGCAATGAGCTGAAGGCCAAGAAATGAGCCATTCTTAGCTGGATTGGATTGGACATATTGAGCTGTCACCAAATTCTATTCTAACTCACTTACAGCAGAGCAGGAAGAATAAGATATAGTTTAAAGTGGGCTACATAGATTCTGGAATTGATTTCTGAGAAATATAATTTACACTGTACAAAGCATGCATTGTAACCATATTTAGATGGTATCAATGTCTTTGACTTGATTTTGTCATCACAGCTCATGTGTTTGCTCTGGTTTGCTTTAACCCATTTGATTCACACAGCAGTGATGTTAACTGAGTGGCTGAAATGCACTCTGAATAGCTGCAAATAAGGCTACCACGTGGTGTATGTTTTCTAGGCTTATTAGCTTCTGGCATGCAAAATTCAACTTCCATGTTAGCTGCACTTGCAGCCGAATCTATTGTTCACGATGTTGGAAAAGCTTTACTTCATTAACTTGGAGAGTAATTATTCATATGGAATTTGTCTCTTCAATAAATTTACCCTCAAACTGATTAATATTCTGTTAGTTGTAATAATTTGAGAGCAGATCAGGCTTTTTTAAAAACAATATTGTCCAAGTGTTGAAGATTGAGAATGGACTACACTTGTGACTTAATACAAGCAGTAAACATGAATCTTTTAAAATGTTGTACTTACATCAGAAAAAAACTAAGGAAATATATGTACTCGTGGTTTAAGTTACATTGAGTTTATAAGGTGTTCTCTGGCTAAACCTGCATACCTTGACTTGACCAGATTTGATTGCTGGTAGTTCTACACAACAGTCTTGTGGTAGGCCAAGGAAAAAGTATGCTGCTTTTTTTAAAATTATATTAAATTTCATTGCATTAAACTTTCCATTGGTCTTGTCACCCGACTTTATGATATAAGTGAGATATTGGTAATCACAAAGGCAATACACTGCTAATGGAATGACAGTTTTCTTATCATTTCGTAAGACTAATGGCTGCAAAGATCCACATACGCACTGTGCTGGAGGCAGTAGCAGTCTGTTCCTTGGAGCATGAGAAACAGTAAAGGGCTGCCTCTAGAATAATAAAAGCTAGCACTGAAGGCTATATCTTAATTGCCATTTTTTTCTATGTCTTTTCAGTGCACTTTGATGACTGCAGTGGGAATGAAGGGCTGGAGTTTGCAATTTCTAACCCAGACTTGCGGGTTGCAGCAGATGGGTCTGTGTTTGCTGTAAAAGGTATGGAGGCCACCATGCCAGGATTCTACATCCAGGCAACGTCTGTTCATGCGCAGGACTTGGCCAAAGTGCAGATTGCCAGAGGAGGAGACAATCGTAGTAGTGCTTTGAAGGTAATAACAGTAAACCGTGCAAGAAATAAACATGTATGCAGAACTGACGTACATTTTTGCACTCATTTTGAGTGATTGGAATCATCTATTTACCTTACCTGCACACATAAGCACACCGATGATACTTAACGTTACTTAAATTAATGAATTCACAAGGCATTAGTATGGCATCATGCTAAACAGTTTACTGCAGACAGAGCTTCATTATGGCACCGTCTGTCTTGCAACAGAAATGAATAAGTGACGGAGAGAAAAAAAATTGAACTGGCAACTCTCATGTGGTAAGTTCCTAATATCAGTCATGCTGTCTACGAAGATGCCAAATGGAGGTTTCTCCGTGTGAGAGAAGGTGGTTGCGAGGGGGAAAAAAATCAGTTGCTAAGTCTCTCTGGCTGATTGGAAAGCAGCAGAGGCAGAAACCTGTTAGACTGTTCATTCAGTCTTTCAGATGGGTTGATGGTGTGTCTGACATTAGAAAATCTAAAAGCTGGGAAGAAGAATAGGAATGAATTCGAAGGAAGTGCTTTGGTCTCTCGAGTTGGTGTTGCAAAAACAATAGACACTGGAGGGCCGTAAGTTCTGGCAAAGAACAATCTGCGCCAATTTTGTGCCAAGTGTGATTTTCTGGCAGGTTTTGTTTTGCTTTTTTTTTTTGAGTGGTCTCGCAAATACAAGCCATAGATTCATTGAAATATTCTAATACATTGAAATGAAGCCGAGTGTGACTTTCCATCTGCTGAGCCCAGGATTTACTCAACTCATTTGGAATGAGTCTCCATGAGTAATGAAACTCTTAAAGAGTCTGAAGCATTGCGCCCATTGTTTTTGTTCTGCAGTCCATTTTAATGCAAGCTTCGGTTATTAATTCTTCTTGGTATTTTTCTGAAATATTGTAAATCTATTTTTGGACAGTTTATTTTCCTCCTCAGATATGTTTCTGTGGAATATTGGGCTGAATCTTAACTCCCGAAAATGGGTGGGTTGGGGTTGTGTCGGAGGTTAAAATTCAAAAAAATCTGAAACCGGAAAACAACCCGCCACGATCCCGCCCACTTCTGGTTTTAACAGAGGTGGGTCGAGGGGCAGGCGACCAATCTGCTCACAGGAGGCGGGTTGGCCATTAAAATATTATAATTTGGCTGCCTGCCTTCATTTCAACAGTCATTCAATTTTTAACTCATGTCGGCCAGGTTTCCCAGGCCTCAGGAAACCCGGCAGGTGAAAGGAGGTGAGAAAGGCTGAATCCATGAGGTAAGTGACTTTACAGCACTGCTTGTAGGCTAGGAGGAGCAGGAGTGTTTTATCCAGGCTCAACAAGCTACTCAGTAAACCCCCATGATCTGTTTATTCCCCCCGACCGCGATCGGACCCTCCCCCCACCCCCACCTCCCCCCGTCACCCCCGTGATCGGGATCCACTCCACGATCTCTAACATCCCCCAACTAGAACACAAGAAAATAAGAACATAAGAAATAGGAGCAGGAGTAGGCCATTCGGCCCTTTGAGCCTGCTCCGCCATTCAATGATCATGGCTGATCTTCTGCCTCAACTCCATTCACCGGCCCTATCGCCATATCCCTTGATGCCCTTACTAGTCAGAAATCTATCGACTTCTGTTTTGAATATACCCAATGACTGAGCCTCCACAGCCTTCTGGGGTAGAGAATTCCAAAGATTCACCACCTTCTGTGTGAAGAAATTTCTTCTCATCTCAGTCCTGAATGGCCTACCCTTTATCTTGAGGCTGTGGCCCCTGGTTCTAGACTCCCCAGCCAAGGGAAACATTTTCCCAGCATCCATCCTATCAAGCCCTGTAATAATTTTGTATGCTTCAATTAGATCCCCTCTCATTCTTCTGAATTCAAGAGAATATAGGCCTAGTTTACTCAATCTCTTCTCTTACGACTGACCCGCCATCCCAGGAATCAATCTCGTGAACCTTCATTGCGCTCCCTCTATGGCAAGTATATCCTTCCTTGGGTAAGGCGACCAAAATTGTACACAGTACTCCAGGTGTGGTCTCACCAAGGCCCTATATAATTGGAGTAAGACTTCTTTACTCCTGTACTCAAATCCTCTTGTAATGAAGACCAGCATACCATTTGCCTTCCTAATGGCTTGCTGCACCTGCCCATTCACTTTCACTTTCAGTGACTCATGTACAAGGACACCCAGGTCCCTTTGAGCATCTGCATTCCCCAATCTTTCACCATTTAGGAAATACTCTGCCTTTCTGTTTTTTCTACCAAAGTGGATAACTTCACATTTATCCACATTCCATCTGTCATGTTCTCGCCCACTCACTGAGCCTGTCGAGATCCCCTTGAAGCCTCTTCACATCCTCTTCACAACTGACACTAGAACTACGTGCTCCCCTCGGCTGCGGCCTTGTGCTGCAGGCTTCCCGCCCGACAGGCCTCTAGCCTGTCAATCAGGCTGCCTGTGGGCGGGAATCTGATAGAAAAAAATGTAAAGGTGCCCCGCAGTTAAAAGCTGCAGGACATTCGGGAAACCCGTTCTTCCAGGCTTCCTGACCTGAGAGGAGCCCCCCACCCCACACGGAACGCGCCTCCGTGCTAAAATTCAAGCCATTGTCTGCTAATTAATAGAAATATGACATTAATAGAAGCATTTACAAGACAAGTAGAACAAGAAAAGCTGAAAAAGGACATGAACAGCTGGTACTTCCATGGGAAGTCAGGGAGCTAGAAGGCACCGAAGTAAAGTATCCTGAGTTCAAATTAGTGATAGGGATTTAGTTTTGACGTGCTCCAGTTTCATTATTTCAGGATTGAAAGAAAGAAGAAAGAACTTGCATTTATGTAGCGCCTTTCATGACCTCAGGACGTCCCAAAGCACTTCACAGCCATTGAAGTACTTTTGAAGTTGTCACTGTTGTAATGTAGGGAAACGCAGTGATACAAGATGAAAGATGGCTTGCCAGAGAAATCAGAGCTGGACTTCTCATACTTACCATTATACCACAAACCGTATCTGCAGTCCCTGACGTACCTATCTGGCCATAACCGAGCACAACTGCCTCTGCAGGCTCCAGATGGGTATAGGGCCTGTTGCAGATCAGTGCAATATCTGCATGAGCACCTGCAGCTAACCGGCACCATGGAAACAGTACTGCCAGTCAAGGTCACATGCTCCCCCAATATTTTTGTTGCCGGGCATGTTTTTTAAATTTGGTCTCGGGCTGTGGGCTCTGGCTAGCAAGGCCATATTTATTGCCCATCCTTGCTTGTATTGAGAAGGTGCCGATGGACCTCTTCCTTGAACCACTGCAGTCCTTGTAGGGAATTTGAGGATATTGATCCAGCGACAATGAAGGAACGATACCAAACTGTCCAAATTAGCGCGGTGTGTGATGTGGAGGGGAACTTGGAGCTGATGATGTTCTTACATAATTCCTGCTCTTGTCCTTCTTGGTGCTGGAGGTCACAGGGGAAGGAGGTGCTGTCAAAGTAACATTGATGAATTGCTGCAGTGCAACTCTTCGAATGCACGTGCTGCAGCCACAGTATGCCACTGATGGAAGGGGTGGACATTGAGCCTAGTGACAGGGGTGTCAGTTAAGTAAACTGCTCTGTTCTGGATTGTGTTGAGCTTCATGAGTGTTTTTGCGGCACGACACACCCAGGCGAGTGGTGAGTATTCCATCACTCTCCTGACGTGAGCCTTACAGCTGGTGGACAGCTTTTGAAGAGTCAGGAAGCCAGACACGCATCACAGAGGAGCCAGCCGTTGCTCTTCACTTGTAGCCACAATATTGATGTGTCTGGTTCAGTTAAGCTTCTGGTCAATGGTGACCCCCCGCCCAAAAGATGTCGATAGTGGGGAACTTGGTGATGGTGGTGCTGTTGAAGGTTGAGGAGAGGTGGCTGGGCTTTCTCCTGTTTGAGATGGCCGTTACCTAGCATTTATGTGAAAGAAAAGAAAGAAAGACAAATCACAATATTATAGCTGTGTTCACATATTCAGGATGCCTAAAATGCTTCACAGCCAATGAAATTCTTTTGAAGTTTAGTCCCTGCTGTAATATAGGGAAATGCGGAAGTCAGTGTGCGCGCAGTGAGGTCCCACAAACCACAATGAAATAAATGGCTAGTTATGTTTTTAATGGTTTTGCTTGAGGGATAAATGTTGGCCAGGACACCGGAAGAACTCCCCTACACTTCTTCGAATAGTGCCGTTGCTTCCTTTACGTCCATATAAGAGGGCAGACAGGTCCTTGGTTTAACATCGCATTCAAAGGACAGCACTCTCTCAGTATTGCACTGAAGTGCCACCTTAAATTATGTGCTCAGGTTCCTGGAGTGGAGCTTGAACCCACAATCTTCTAATTCAGCGGAAAGAGAGTTATAACTGAGCCAAGGCTGGCACCTGTGGTGCAAATGTTACTTATCACTTGTCAGCCCAAGCCTGGATGTCATCCAGGTCCTGTTGTAGGCTGGCATTGGCTATGTCATTATTGGAAGAGCAATAAATGGAGCTGGATAATTGTCAGTGAACAGTCCCACTCCTGCCCTTATGACGGAGGGAAGGTCATCGATGAAGCAGCCAAAGATGGTTGTGCCAAGATGACAGAACTATCTTCTCTGGAGGGTGTGCTGAAGTGTGAAAGCTTTCTCATACTCCACTCACGTAGCAGCACCTCCACTTTGCCAGCCATCAAACAGGAGCTTCAGGTGCTCTGGTGTTCCATCACTTGCCCACAGACGCTAATTCCTAACTCCACATTTATTTCTTCTAGTCACAATGTTTGGCCAACCATGTTTTTCCTCAAACAGCCTTTGGAAAGACTAAAATACACAGTGGAAATAAATGCAGCCTTTTTAAGGCTAAAAATGCTGTATTTCCCTCCCCCCCCCCCAACCACCCTTCCCCTCCCCATATCTTTAAGTGACCACATTTCTTTAATTTTCCAGCAGCCGTTAATTGTGTGCGATTTCCCACACCAGCTCTTTGGCAGGCTTTGCCAGGCTTAATATGGGGAGGAAGCTCAACATTAATGTGTAATTAGGCACAACTTTGTGAAATCATCCCTGCTAGAAATTGGCCCACATTGTGCTCGCCGTGCAGTTGAATTCAGCACTTTCTTTGGCTGCATTGAGAATTTACCCTTTTATTGATGTAAGGAAAAAGGTTTTAACCTTTTTCCTTCAGTAAGCTGAGCAATGGATCTTCGACTGAGAAGTGCTTCGTACAACAGGGCCGATTTTAACTGGGGGGGCGGGAGTTGTGCGGGCAGGAGCCGAGGCAGAAGGCAAACCATCTGGAGCGCCACAGTGGGAGGCCCAGGAGACTTTCACTCTGGGGCCTCATCGGCTTAACCCCGTCACTCTCCCATTGGAATCTGGCGGGAATGTCACTGGTACTCGGATCAGTGGTTGGGAGGGGGGTTCGGGAGGGCCTTGGGGTCGGGATTGGGGCAGTAGGAGAGCCTGGGGCAGGGGGAGGCCCAACGTTTCATGGTGGGGCCTGGAGGAGCACTCCAAAGAGTGAAAAACAATAACACTTACCTTTCTGGGCCTCCTCTGGTCCCGGAGTTTAATCCTCTAATCTGGTACTGAGATTGATTTCCTTTATGTCTGTGTCAAATCTGAGCTCAAGCTTAATGCTGTCTTGTAGAGAATTAATTCGCAATAATGCTCTGTATTAAAGAATGTTTGCTTCTAACCGTGACACACAGGAGCAGTGCAACAGTGATAAATTTGTACAATTGACTAATCAATTGCTATTATATAATATTGATTGAAGAAGTTTGCAAATAAAACAGGATTTTTATCTTTTAGTCCTTTAGTTTGCCACCTTCTATCACTCTTACTTTCAGGTTGTCTAGACTTCATTGAATGACTGCATGAGGTATGTATGGGAACCATAGTTTTGCTGAGGAATGTCTGACTTAGCTGCCATTATAGTGGTTTGTTCCAGGGAAAACAGTAGAAACCACTGGAAAACATTCACAGCATCTCAAGAGAAAATATAAATTAGAGTCTAATGATTATTTGATTAAAAATTAATTATGAGATAATGTAGTGTTACAATAATCTACCATTCACTCGTATGTTGAATTGCTAATGCAGGGAAAGCCACTGGGACCTGTAAGGTACATGGCTCAGCAACTATTAACAGGCCTCTTGTCTCATCTAATGTGATGGTTTAAGAAACAATCTCCTTTGTCAGCATTTTCTCTTTTGTTAATTAACTGGTCTTTCGACCAAGAACGATAGCATAAAAACATGACATATCCAATTTCAATTGGATGTTTAAACATGTAATAACATACTGCATTTCAGTAAATTATTAATACACTGGGCGGGATTTTGTCTTGGGGTCGGGTTGGGGTCGTGTAATCCGCATTTCGTGTTTCCCCCCCGACTCCAGATTAATGTGGATGCCTGATGCAATTTTCACGTAATTGGGCAATTGAGTTGTAGCATGTGGGAACCCATGAACTAATTAGTGGTTTCAGTCTGAAACCCGCCTCTGATGATGTCATCATTAATGACTGCCTGCTCGCAGAGATTGTCTGGCTACTGGTGAGAGAGGACCTGTCTGCATTGCATCTGATGTGAGTAGACCTGGATGCAAATGAGAGAGAGAGAGAGAGAGAGAGAGACAGAAAGAAAGAAAGAAATCTATCAATCAATCTATCAATCATACTGTGTGCAGTTCTGGTCGCCACACTACAGCAAGGATGTGATTGCATTGGAGAGGGTGCAGAGGAGATTCACCAGGATGTTACCCGGGCTGGAGTGCTTCAGCTATGAAGAGAGATTGGGCAGATTGGGTTTGTTTTCCTTGGAGCAGAGGAGGCTGAGGGGGGACATGATTGAGGTGTACAAAATTATGAGGGGCATAGATAGGATGGATGCTAAGGAGCTTTTTCCCTTAGTAGAGGGGTCAATAACCAGGGGGCATAGATTCAAGGTAAAGGGCGGGAGGTTTAGAAGGGATTTGAGAAAGAACTTTTTCACCCAGAGGGTGGTTGAAGTCTGGAACTCACTGCCTGAAAGGGTGGTAGAGGCAGGAACCCTCACAACATTCAAGAAGCATTTAGATGAGCACTTGAAATGCCACAGCGTACAAGGCTACGGACCAAATGCTGGAATATGGGATTAGATTAGACAGGGCTTGATGGCCGGCGCGGACATGATGGGCCGAAGGGCCTCTATCCGTGCTGTATGACTCTGAAAGAACAAAAGGGGAGGCCTGTGATAAGTAGAGACATTAAGAGATGCTCAAGGCAAGACGAGATTTTAATAGGACAGGTTCAGAAACAAAAGATGGCTCAGAAGTGTGAAGTGTGAAATGCTGGTAGAATTCAAGATTCACAAGGCTGATACCTGGGATGGCAGGAATGACATACGAGGAGAGATTGGGTCGATTGGGCTTATACTCGCTGGAGTTTAGAAGAATGAGAGGGGATCTCATCGAAACATATAAAATTCTGACAGGTCTGGACAAACTAGATGCAGGAAGAATGTTCCCAATGGTCGGATAGTCCAGAACCAGGGGTCACAGTCTAAAGATAAGGGGTAAGCCATTTAGGACAGAAATGAGGAAGAATTTCTTCATCCAGAGAGTGGTGAACCTGTGGAATTCTCTACCACAGAAGGTAGTTGAGGCCAAGTCATTAAATATATTCAAGAAGGAGTTAGATATATTTCTTAAAGCTAAAGGTATCAAGGGATATGGAGAGAAGGCAGGTACAGGGTACTGAGTTTGAATGATCAGCCATGATCTCATCGAATGGCGGAGCAGGCTCGAGGGGCTGAATGGCCTACTCCTGCTCCTATCTTCTATGTTTCTATAATTTAGGGCTTGTTAAGGGCTTTAATGGCCTCTCCCGTCTCTTGGAGGTGGGACGGAGTCGGGAACACCGCGACTGATTTTGTCAAAATTGCGTGGAGGCGGGATGGAGTCGGGATGGGGTCGGAAACCCCGACCCCGCAAATTTAACCCCCCACACGCCTCCAAACCCGACTCCATGGGTCATTCAAAATCCAGCCCATTGTGTCCCAACACGAGCAATCTTTTAAATTTAAGTTTCAATTAAATATTGCGAAGGCCGAATCCAATGGCCCAGATTTTGCAGTCAGCGGCGAAGTGACGGTTGACCTCGAAGAAAGCTGCCCGCAAAGATCCAGCGATCCCTGTAGCGGGATTTCACCTTTCCCAATGTTAGTTTGATTCTGGCGCCAATTCTAGGGGATCTCCAGCGTCCAGCAAGAGTGATGCCATCAAGTAGGCTAAGCAGCCAATCACATTGAAGAATTCTCACAGACGGCAAACCAGGAAGTAAAATGCATTGATTATCTTTCACTTTTTATAAATTTTACAGGGAGAAAAATAAATATTGGGATATACACATGGGTTAAAGTAGAAGCTGAAATATCATAAACCACCTTTAAATTTTTTTTTATTATAGTAAAGAAATATGGAATTTTTTAAGTGTAATTTTTTGTCTTAAAATAGTCAAATTTTTTGTCTTAAAGTATTCCCGTGCAGCGCCTTGGGACGTTTTACTACATTAAAGGTGCTATATAAATACAAGTTGCTGTTGTTGTAATGGAAAAATTTGATATTCCACGAAAATAAAATTAGTTTTTCAGGGCCAGAGAGGTTGTTCAGCAGTAATTATGACTTAGTATGCTGTTAAAAAACCTAGTTATACCTCATGGAACAAGGCTTAACCTTTTTGGGGGAATTTAACAGCGATATTACAGCGTAACAAGAAAGAAAGACTTGCATTTATATAGCGCCTTTCACAACCTCAGGACATCCCAAAGTGCTTTGCAGCCAATGAAATACTTTTGAAGTGTAGTCACTGTTGTAATGTAGGAAATGCGGCAGCCAATTTACACACAGCAAGCTCCCACAAACAGCAATGTGATAATGACCGGATAATCTGTTTTTAGTGATGCTGATTGAGAGATAAATATTGGTCAGGACACCGGGGATAAATCCCCTGCTCTTCTTTGAAATAGTGCCGTGGGATTTTTAACGGCCACCTGAGAGAGCAGACGGGGCCTCAATTTAGCGTCTCATCTGAAAGACGGCACCTCCAACAGTGCAGCACGCCCTCAGCACTGCACTGGAGTGTCAGCTTAGGTTTTTGTGCTCCAGTCTCTGGAGTGGGACTTGAACCCACAACCTTCTGACTCAGAGGCGAGAGTGCTACCAAATAAGCCACGGCTAACGCTTCAGTTCTTGTCAGTTCAGTGATTTCTCAAAGATTGCCACCTGCAGGATTTTCAACAGCACACCCAGTGGAGCAGCAGGAAATCGCTGTCAGCAACTTCTGGATTTCCGCATTTCACTGCCGCATGTGCGGACGACAGAAGTTGCTGTCAGTTTCACAGAGTAATGACGTCGAGTGCTATCAGTTTTGGACCATTGTCTTCGGTCCCCACCACAAACTCCGTTCCCTAGCCACCAGCTCCATCCCTCTCCCTGGCCACTGTCTGAGGCTGAACCAGACCATTCGCAACCTGGGCATCTTATTTGACCCCGAGATGAGATTCCGACCACATATCTTTTCCATCACCAAGATTGCCCACTTCCACCTCCATAACATCACCCGTCTCCACCCCGCCTCAGCTCACCTGCTGCTGAAACCCTCGTCCATGACTTTGTTACCTCTGGACTTGATTATTCCAATGCTCTCTTGGCTGGCCTCTCACCGTGCATCCTCCGTAAACTTCAGCTTATCTACAACTCTACTGCCCATATCCTAACTCGCACCAAGTCCCGTTCACCCATCGCTGACCTACGTTGGCTTCCGGTCCAGCAGCGCCTCGATTTCAAAATTCTCATCATTGTTTTCGAATCCCTCGATGGCCTCGCCCCTCCCTTTCTCTGTAACCTCCTCCAGCCCTACAACCCTCCGAGATCTCAGCGCTCCACCAATTCTGGCCTCTTGCACATATCTCATTTTCATTGCGTCACCATTGGCCTTCAGCTGCCGGGGCCCTAAGCTCTGGAATTCCTTCCTAAACTTCTCTGCGTCTCAACCTCTCTTTCCTCCTTTAAGGCGCTCCTTAAAACTTACCTCTTTGACCAAGCTTCTGATCACTTGTGCTAATATCTCCTTATGTGACTCGGTGTCAAATTTTGTTTGGTAACACTCCTGTGAAGCGTTTTGGACATGTTACTATGCTAATGGCACTGTATAAGTGCAAGTTGTTGCGACATGATAATGAGAAATATATTTTCACAATGCATTCATTGTACTGTTTCTATAGTAAAGCATTAAAATTAAGTCCTTTGAATCCGTTATATATGGTTGTGGGAAATAATGATTTCATGCTACATTACATAATGTGTAAGCTGCCAAAATAGTTACTTCAAATGAACAATACATTTAAAAATGGAAAAAGTAGTTGTCGAATAAAACATCATTGGGGGGAAAATTCGGTTGGTTAGCACCTCCCTTTAGTGCCTCCGGGGGCGCTAATGCGGCGCTAGGAACTTGGCGCCCAAGTGCGGCGATTTTAGCACCGCTCACGAAATTGACCAGTCATTTTGCGGCAGTGCTAAACACTACCGCCACAATCTCCTGCGCCCGCAGATCATGACGTCAGTCAAGCATGCAACGCCCCGGTAGTGCCCCAGACCGGATATTGAGTCGCGCCCCCTGCCTTAGCGCCTGCCACTAGGAACGACAGGTAGAGGGAAACATTTTCAAGTCGGGAAGGGGCTGGGGGAGCGCTGTCCTGCTGCAGTTGTACAGGGCCTTGGTGAGACCACACCTTGAGTACTGTGTGCAGTTTTGGTCGCCTTATCTGAGGAAGGATGTTCTTGCCATGGAAGGAGTTCAGCGAAGATTCACAAGGCTGATACCTGGGATGGCAGGAATGACATATGAGGAGAGATTGGGTCGATTGGGCTTATACTCGCTGGAGTATAGAAGAATCAGAGGGGATCTCATCGAAACATATAAAATTCTGACAGGTCTGGACAAACTAGATGCAGGAAGAATGTTCCCGATGGTCGGAAAGTCCAGAACCAGGGGTCATAATCTAAGGATAAGGAGTAAGCCATTTAGGACAGAAATGAGGAAGAATTTCTTCACCCAGAGAGTGGTGAACCTGTGGAATTCTCTACCACAGAAGGTAGGTGAGGCCAAGTCATTAAATATATACAAGAATGAGTTAGATATATTTCTTAAAGCTAAAGGTATCAAGGGATATGGGGAGAAGGCAGGGACAGGGTACTGAGTTTGGATGATCAGCCATGATCTCATCGAATGGCGGAGCAGGCTCGAGGGGCCGAATGGCCTACTCCTGCTCCTATCTTCTATGTTTCTATGTTAAAGGCGGGCGCTTCCTGCCTTTTCGGCAACATTTTTGGTTTTAACGCTGTCCTAAGGAGTTTTGGCCCTCAGCACCACTTTTGAGGTACCTAAGCGCCGAGCTCTTTCCCTGGGCCTATCCATTAGTGCTTCCAACACAATTGCTTTTGAGGTCTCTCCAGGCCGAGATTCAAGGCTGCAATGAGCAGGGTGTGGCTGGCCAGCAAGATGGCCCCTCCCCTTTAAGAACTGGATGGCGCCAGTCTGTCTGGCTTCCATGGTGATTGGCATCGCCTGAGCTTCGGTAGCGCCTCGCTCCCTGACGTTTGCGCCTTAAGAGAGGTGTGTAGCGCTTGATTTAGCGCTCAAATCACCTCCAAGGGTGATGGAGGCAAATTTTGCAGTCGGAGGCGATAATTAGCGCCGGGCGCTAAACTTTGCGCCCCACTGATATTAGCGCCCTAAAATGGGCAATACCCAATTGTTCCCCCATTGTTTCTTTTTATTTCCTACATGATGAGTTGTCTATTTATGCCTGTTAGGGAACAAATAACTACAAAAAGCTTCAAAACTGATGCAATATCTATTTCATTTCTACCATCAATATTAATGGCATGGGTATGAATGTGCAGGTCATTAATTATGGAGTGAGTTTAGATGGAGAGATCAGTGAATTAATTCTAAGTGACAGCGAACTACAAATTTCAACCCTGTGATGGACAAACTTGGTGTAGTTGTATTAAATACTGTGCTCTTGAATTGTTTCTAGCGAGGAACCAGGCAGGAAAGCCCTTTAAGAGGCTGTCGTGGAGTTTCATGCAGCTGTGACTCCTGGGTAGCTAGGTCCTCATCATCTTCTTCACCATCATCTTCCTCCTGTGCCACCCGTTGCTGTGGGAGGATAGAGGGCAAGAATGGGTGCACATCACCTCTTGGGTTTAAGGAGAGAGAGAAAGGGGTGGGAGATTCTTGCTGTGTGGTGCTTCACAGGGATGCCAAGGCAACAGTGCAGGTGCTCGGTGAGTACCCTGCTGCTAGTAAGATGACGCCAACCTCATCTTTTCCCATGGCATGTCCACAATCTGCCTGGCCTTGTCCTCTTAGGGGGCGAGGGGCTTGAATATGGGGGTGCTTCACTGGTGGCTTGCTATTGTTGGGCATTGTGTGCCAACTTCTCCTGCAAAGAAATAAGTCAATGAAGGTAAAACTGGCAGTTAAGGACTGTGTGGAGAGTGGTATGGTAGAGGCAATGATAGAAGTGGGGGTGTGAGGGTGAATGAGGGTGTTTTGGGGTTGTGCAAGGCAGTTGCAATGAGGCACTCTTAATCAGAATGTGTGAGTGTTACTTTAAGAGTGTGAAGTGTGTTCTGGTGGCCAGGGTGGGCAAGGAAGAAGTATGTTGCCTTGCATGGCCTGCTGAGAATGAGGAGTTGCAGCACAGTTGTGCAGTGCTGAGGGTGCGAGTGTTGGCAGTCAGTGCCAGCACCAGCTCCCTGAAGGTGGCACGACTAATGTTGTTGGTGTCTGGTTTGGTGAAAGAAAGACCTGGGAGTGTGAGGTTCCTGTCTTATCGAAGCATAGAAGATAGGAGCAGGAGTAGGCCATTCGGCCCCTCGGGTCTGCTCCGCCATTGAATGAGACCATGGCTGATCATCCAAATTCAGTACCCTGTCCCTGCTTTCTGCCCATATCCCTTGATCCCTTTAGCCTTAAGAAATATATCTAACTCCTTCTTGAATATATTTAATGAATTGGCCTCAACTGCCTTCTGTGGTAGAGAATTCCACAGGTTCACCACTCTCTGGGTGAAGAAATTCCTCCTCATCTCAGGCCTAAATGGCTTACCCCTTATCCTTAGACTGTGACCTCTTCTTCTGGACTCCCCCGCCATCGGGAACATCCTTCCTGCATCTAGTCTGTCTAGTCCTTTTAGAATTTTATAAGTTTCAATGAGATCCCCTCTCATTCTTCTAAACTCTAGCGAATATAAGCCTAATCGACCCAATCTCTCTTCATACGTTATTCCTGCCATCCCAGGTATCAGTCTGGTAAATCTTCGCTGCACTCCCTCCATGGCAAGAACATCCTTCCTCAGATAAGGCGACCAAAACTGTACACAATACTCAAGGTGTGGTCTCACCAAGGCTTTGTACAACTGCAGCAAGACATCCTTGCTCCTGTACTCGAATCCTCTCACTATGAAGGCCAACATACCATTTGCCTTCTTAACCACCTGCTGCACCTGCATGCTTACCTTCAGCGACTGGTGCACAAGGACTCCCAGATCTCGTTGCACTTTCCCTTTTCCCAATCTATTGCTGTTCAGATAATCTGTCTTCCTGTTTTTGCCACCAAAGTGGATAACCTCGCATTTATCCACATTGGGCAGATGCATGGCAGATGCAGTATAATCACCCAACCTGTCCAAATCATACTGGAGTTTCTCTGCATCCTCCTCACAGCACACACGCCCACCCAGCTTTGTGTCATCTGCAAACTTAGAGATATTACATCTAGTTCCCTCGTCTAGATCATTAATATATATTGTGAATAACTGGGGTCCTAGCACCGATCCCTGCGGTACCCCACTAGTCACTGCCTGCCACTCGGAAAAAGACCCGTTTATTCCAACTCTTTGCTTCCTGTCTGCCAGCCAGTTCTCTATCCAAATCAGTACCTTACCCCCAATCCCATGTGCTTTAACTTTGCACGCTAATCTCTAATGCAGGACCTTATTGAAAGCCTTCTGAAAGTCCAAATACACCACATCCACTGACTCTCCCTTATCTATTCTAACAGTTACATCCTCAAAAAATTCCAGTAGATTAGTCAGGCATGATTTACCTTTTGTAAATCCATGTTGACTTTGTCCGATCCTGTCACTGTTTTCCAAGTGCTCTGCTATTACATCTTTTATAATGGACTCTAGCATTTTTCCCACTACCGATGTCAGGCTTACCGGTCTATAATTCCCTGTTTTTTCTCTACCACCTTTTTTAAATAGTGGGGTTACATTAGCTACCCTCCAATCCATGAGAACTGTTCCAGAGTCTATAGAATTTTGAAAGATGACCAGCAATGCATCCATTATTTCTAGGGCCACTTCCTTAAGTACCCTAGGATGTAGATTATCAGGCCCTGGGGATTTATCAGCCTTCAATCCCGTCAATTTCCCGAACACCATTTCCCTACAAATACTGATTTCATTCAATTCCTCCCTCTCATTCGACCCTATGTTCCCCAACATCTCTGGGAGTTTATTTGTGTCCTCTTTTGTGAAGACAGAACCAAAGTATGTATTTAATTGGTCTGCCATTTCTTTGTTCCCCATTATAAATTCTCCTGATTCTGACTGCAAGGGACCTACGCTTGACTTCACCAATCTTTTTCTCTTCACATATCTATAGAAGCTTTTACAGTCAGTTTTTATGTTCCCTGCAAGCTTACTCTCATATTCTATTTCCCCCCTCTTAATTAATCCCTTTGTCCTCCTTTGCTGAATCCTAAACTGCTCCCAATCCTCAGGTTTGCTGCTTTTTCTGGCCAATTTATATGTCCTCTCCTTGGATCTTATGCTATCCCTAATTTCCCTTGTTAGCCACGGTTGAGTCACCTTTTTTGTTTTATTTTTCTGCCAAACAGGGA
This sequence comes from Squalus acanthias, assembly GCA_030390025.1. NCBI lineage: Eukaryota > Metazoa > Chordata > Chondrichthyes > Squaliformes > Squalidae > Squalus > Squalus acanthias. Next base: position 6,946,205 of record CM059430.1, read on the forward strand.
TGAACAAATTCTGTAGTTCATCCATGCGATCTTTAAATGTTTGCCATTGCCTATCCACCGTCAACCCTTTAAGTAACGCTCCCCAATCCAACCTAGCCAACTCGCACCTCATACCATCATAGTTTCCTTTATTTAAATTCAGGACCCAAGTCTCTGAGTCAACTACTTCACTCTCCATCTTAATGAAGAATTCCATCATATTATGATCGCTCCTCCCCAAGGGGCCTCGCACAACAAGATTGCTAATTAATCCTTTCTCATTACATAATACCCAGTCTAAGATGGCCTGATCTCTAGTTGGTTCCTCGACATATTGGTCCAGGAAATCATCCCATATACACTCTAGGAATTCCTCCTCCACAGTATTGTTACTAATTTGGTTAGCCCAATCTATATGTAGATTAAAGTCACCCATGATAACTGCTGTGCCCTTATTGCACGCATCTCTAATTTCCCGTTTAATGCCATCCCCAACCTCAGCATACTGTTTGGGGGTCTGTGTACAACTCCCATTAACCTTTTCTGCCCCTTGGTATTTCTCAACTCAACCCATACAGATTCCACTTCATCAGAGCTAATATGCTTCCTTACTATTGTGTTAATCTCCTCTTTAACCAGCAATGCTACCCCACCTCCTTTTCCTTTTTGTCTGTCCTTCCTGAATATTGAATTCCCAGCCTTGGTCACCCTGGAGCCATGTCTTCGTAATCCCAATTATATCATATCCGTTTACATCTATTTGAGCAGCTAATTCATCCACCTTATTACGAATGCTCCTCGCATTAAGACACAAAGCCTTCAGGCTTGTTTTTTTAACACTCTTAGTCCTTTTAGAATTATTATTTACTGTAGCCCTGTTTGATTTACACCCTTGATTTCTCTGCCTTCCACTTTTGCTTTTCTTCTTCCTGTCTTTTGCTTCTATCCTTGCTTCCCTTTCCTCTGTTTCCCTGCACAGGTTCCCAACCCCCTGCCATTTTAGTTTAAACTCTCCCCAACAGCACTAGCAAACACTACCCCTAGGACATCAGTCCCGGTCCTGCCCAGGTGCATACCGTCCAGTTTGTACTGGTCCCACCTCCCCCAGAACCAGTTCCAATGTCCCAGGAATTTGAATCCCTCCCCCATGCACCATTCCTCTAGCCACGTATTCATCTGAAATATCCTTCTATTTCTACTCTGACTAGCACGTGGCACTGGTAGCAATCCTGAGATTACTACCTTTGATGCCCTGTTTTTTAATTTACCTCCTAACTCCCTATATTCAGCTTTTAGGACCTCATCCCGTTTTTTACCTATATCGTTGTTACCTATATGCACCACGACAACTGGCTGTTCACCCTCCCCCTCCAGAATGCCCTGCAGCCGCTCCGAAACATCCTTGACCCTTGCACCAGGGAGGCAACATACCATCCTGGAGTCTCGTTTGCGGCCGCAGAAACGCCTATCTATTCCCCTTACAATAGAATCCCCTATCACTATAGCTCTCCCGCTCTTTTTCCTCCCGTCCTGTGCAGCAGAACCACCCATGGTGCCAGGAAGTTGGCTGCTGCTGCCTTCCCCCGATAAGCCATCTCCCGCAATAATATCCAAAGTGGTATATCTGTTTGAGAGGGGGATGGCCACAGGGGACCCCTGCACTACCTGCCTGCGCCTACTACTCTGCCTGGTGGTCACTCATTCCCTTCCTGCCTGTGCAGCCTTTACCTGCGGTGTGACCAACTCCCTAAACGTGCTATCCACGATGTCCTCAGCATCGCGAATGCTCTAGTAGGCATCCATTCGCAGCTCCAGCGCCGCAATGCAGTCCTACAGTAGCTGCAGCTGGATACACTTCCCGCACACATGGTCAACAGGGACACAGGAAGTGTCCCCGATTTCCCACATAGTGCAGGAGGAGCACCTCTTGGAGGAGGGCTTGGAGGTCCATCAGAGAAGCTGGTTATGATTCTTCTGCCTGCTGCTCTGGCATGGTGTCCAGTGGGCACAGCTGGAATCTGAGTGGGCACGATGGTGCCAATCTGGACTATTGCTGTGGGTGAGATGCCGCAAAGTGATTTGGTGGAAATTGCCAGCGAAAGTACATGTCGGCTGCTTACCTTGCTGTGAGACAGCGTTCTGCTATTTCCGGGAGTGCTTTTAAAGAGTTACGCCATTGTTGCCCCGAAAGTCTCCTTGGGGATTGGGGGCAGGAACTTCCACAGTTTCTACACACAAGTTACAGAAGAGTTCCAAAGGGGAATTGGATATATACTTGAAAAGGAAATATTTGCCAGGCTATGGGGAAATAGCAGGGGAGTGGGTCTAAATGGATAGCTCTTTCAAAGAGCTGGCATAGGCATGATGGGCTGAATGGCCTCCTTCTGGGCTGTATGATTCTATGAGTTGCACAAAGAACATTAAATGAACTTACCCTCAGGAAATTGCATGTAACTGCCACTTTTCGGTGCAACAATGGTGTAACAATGCTGTCGTTGTCATCAAGGAAATTCAGGGCCTGTGGATACCATGATGGAGGAGGATGATGATAATGATACTCTGGTGTATCTTGGGTGTATTGTGATGTGGAAAGGCAGCTCAATGCTCCGCTGAAGTGGAAATGAGAATGGGTGATTTCAGTATCGGGCATCCAACCTGCAATGCCAGTTTTAAGCCCAGATAGCAAGCTGACAGTCTACCCCTATATTTTATGTCCTTGTGGCTTCCCTCAGCATGAGTACCATTAGTGCCAGATTGTAAAAGCAGTGTTTGTCCCATGATTTTGGGGCTCATTAACTGGCTCAAGACTGCCCAAACGAATTTAAGTTGGGGCTTTTAACAGGCTGCACAGTCTGTCGCATTTGTTCTTTGTCTAGAGTGAAGCTCAAAGGTAAAACCTCAGTGCTTTAATACACTACATTATCTGGTTGTCTAGACTCAAAATGACCATTTTTAATTTACTGTCAGTGTCACATTAGTCCCACTAGATTGCATTGACTCAAATACGCTTGCTGTTACTAAAGTAATAAAGCTAGTCTTTGTGCAGATTAAAGACACCAGATTTCTTAATAACCTTTCACCACTGGGACTGCAACTTTCTTTTAAAAAGAATGTCATTTGATTTATTTGGCAGTGCACTGTTTGATCTTGAGCCTTTTGAGATTTTAAGAATATGAATTATGTTGTTAGACTCAAAAGCTTGGATATTTTATAAAAAATGGCATTTTTTTCCCCTCGTCTTGTACTTCCACGCCACAGAGGACCTGCACAGCTTGGATGCATGGTGTGTGTTTGTGTTAGCGCGGTAATTGGCTAGCAGCAATTTCCATGGCGACAACCAAGTACGCTGGGGTCACAAGCAACCTAATTAAAAATAAATGGGATTGTGGAAGAAGTGTGGACCAGTCAACACTGAATCCACCGCCTTTACAGTTTAGTTATAAAATGTTATGATATTTTTAGCATTTATGAATAACAGCATTTCATCAATCTCCCTGGGACAATGAAAGTCAGAAGGCAAGGAAAAAATGGGAACATTTTCTTAGGTTTTGCTTACTCTTGTGTGACTGTGAAGTACATCAATTCTCTGTTTTTTATAGGGGTAGGGGATCGGCAGGAGGGGGGGGGGGGGGGTGCAGGGTGGGAGGTTGAACAGAACCAGAAAGCCTCCAAGAATATCTCACTTTTCCAGATATTTGTAAGTGTGACGTTCATCCCCATTAGTGACATTAATGTGAAAAGCTTGAATTTCTTTTTTGCAAGTTTTTTTTCCCTCCCTTTTCTGTTCGCCCTGCACCAACTACAGCTGAGAGGGTTGGAAGGGGTTAACCTGCTTCGAGGCCAGTATTAATATTGTATTTCAGTTGCTGTGTGATGCATGGTACTGGCCGAGTAATGACTCTCATGCCAATCTTCTTCCTCTACCTTTAAGAAAGTTCCAAGAGTCTGTTCAGCGCTTGATGGCCATGATCAAGAGCTTGCCATTATGGGGGAATAATGGGTGAAGACCCGCATCCCAACATTCCATAGTCTGCACCATCATATCACCAAGTGTCTAAGTTTAATTTTCTGATTTATTTGCCATACAGATGGTGAAATAGTTGATGGGGCTGCCACCGTTGTGGCCAAGTGCAGCTAGCATTAGGACCTTGGGGAGTACCGTATTATACTTACAATGATTAATGGTCGGGACCTATTGAAACTTCCAGCTTTGCCGCTGGGTACAGCTCAGCAGGAAGGCAGACACTTCAATTAGACCTATCAACAATTATAATAAATGTGGTAGGTTGTTCCAAGGACTGATGTGTGCAGATAGGATAATTAGGGGGCTTGTTTTGCATGTAGCAATGGATGGTCTCTGTGAGGGAGTGCCTTACAGTTCCAGTGTACAACAGGGGTGCAGCAAGAGCCGAGAGAAAGACAATTTAATCACGTCAATAAAAGTATCGAGCAGATTTAGGAAATGAAAAAAATTAAAGAGCAGATAAAATTAAGGACTTAATTCAGCCTGTGAACAACCTGTTGTTTGGCAATGGAGCTCAACATTCTAAGTGCTTTGTTAATTGCTGCACTGTAGTGACTGCACATGGTCAATGCTGAATGTACTATCACTCCCACATTGCTTTCAGACTCTTCTCTAGATAGTTCAACACCATTCACTAAGCGTGCCCTCCATTTTGTCATCTGCTGTGCAAGATCTTGCATTTATCGTATTGAATGTCATCGACTATAATTCTGCTACTTGCAGATATTGTCTAGGTCCTCCTGCAATTCTATAGCTGCTTTGCCAGACTCTACCGATCCCAGCCCACTTTAGTATCATCCATAAATTTAACATACTTACTTTGTGTTTCTGAATCCAGACCATTTATGGAGATCAGAAAGGGTAGAGGCCCCAACACCGATACCTGGGGCACTCCAAACTCTTAAGCAGTGTAGCAGCCTTTTATGTGAAACTTAATTAAAGGCTTTTTGGAAGTATTGGGGGGGAAATAGGACCTTATTGTGCCTATTATATGGGCCTAAAACGGGCACAACGAGGGCAATGTCCTGCACCCCAAGGACCCGATATTATCTTGGGTCGTTTTTGTACATGAGGGGCTTAAGACCTGTTTTAAGGGGCCCTTCTACCAAATTGGATTCTTTAAGCAGTGACCGCCACTAAAAGTTAAGCTTTATTTAAAAAAAAAGTAAAAAAAATTCCTGTGGAGCCAGGAGGACCAGGAGTGCTGCGTCCAAATCCACAGCACTCGTAACCCCCCCCCACCCTAGTTGCCGCTCCATCCCCCTCCCTGGACTTACCTTCGAGCCGCTGCCGGCGGTTAAGTTGTGACTGATGCCAGCTACTCGTCCAAATAATGTAAATGAGGCCCGAGGCCCAATATCAGGCCTGACGGTAGGGGTGCACACTGTCTACACGCCATTGGTAATGCTGTCGGAGATGGGCCATTACCAATATCTAGGCTGTTATATTATCGGCTTTTCAACATCTACTTGGAAAATCACTTCCTGAATAGTTGAGGAGTTTGGTCATACAGAGCCTGTCCCTTCAGAAATGTTATTGACTGTCACTTAGCAGGATATTTTTACATAGATTCTCCTCAGCTTTTTTACTAATGATTGATTCTGTTACTTTGCCAGTCTCAGCTAAGACTAAAGCCATCAACAGGTGAAAGCGTGAAATATAAGAACATAAGAAATAGGAGCAGGAGTCGGCCATTCGGCCCTTCGAGCCTGCTCCGCCATTCAATGAGATCGTGGCTGATCTTCTGCCTCAACTCCATTCACCGGCCCTATCGCCATATCCCTTGATGCCCTTACTAGTCAGAAATCTATCGACTTCTGTTTTGAACACACCCAATGACTGAGCCTCCACAGCCCTCTGGGGTAGAGAATTCCAAAGATTCACCCCCTCTGAAGAAATTTCTTCTCATGTCAGTCCTGAATGGCCTACCCTTTATCCTGAGGCTGTGGCCCCTGGTTCTAGACTCCCCAGCCAAGGGAAACATTCTCCCAGCATCCACCCTATCAAGTCCTGTAATCATTTTGTATGCTTCAATGAGATCCCCTCTCATTCTTCTGAATTCAAGAAATACAGGCCTAGTTTACTCAATCTCTTCTCATACGACAGTCCCACCAGCCCAGGTATCAATCTTGTGAACCTTCGTTGCACTCCCTCTATGGCACGTTTATCCTCCCTTAGGTAAGGAGACCAAAATTGTACACAGTACTTCAGGTGTGGTCTCACCAAGGCCCTATATAATTGGAGTAAGACCTCTTTACTCCTGTACTCAAATCCTCTTGTAATGAAGACCAGCATACCATTTGCCTTCCTAATGGCTTGCTGCACCTGCACATTCACTTTCAGTGACTCATGTACAAGGACACCCAGGTCCCTTTGAGCATCTGCATCCCCCAATCTTTCACCATTTAGGAAATACTCCGCCTTTCTGTTTTTTCTACCAAAGTGGATAACTTCATATTTATCCCGTGAAATAGAGGAGAGGAGGTCACTGCTAAGACTCTCTCCCTCCAACCAGGGACTTGATGGTCTTTCTGCTGCAACCTCAGGAACTACTGTGGCAGAACAGGGTTGATGGGAGGAATATGGGCCCGGAACCTAAGCGCACCTCCCTGTCGGAATATGCATGCAGTAGTGAGGAAGGGGTGGCTAGTGGCAATCCCATTGCCAAAAGCCAAACACAGTACATCCACATCCCAGATTCAATAATGATCACCCAATTCTGCATAGCAACGACAGAGTGGAAAACTGGGTGCAGTGTGCTTGTACAGTGAGCATGTAGGCAAGTTGAAAATTATTTGCCTAATGTGTATGTTGCAAAGAAGCAATCACAGATGATGGAAGTGTCTTTCTACTAGTGTTTATAAGTCAGGGTCTGTGTGGAGGAGTAGCTGCCTAACTGACTACTTCTTCATGGTACTAAAAATGTATTGCCGTCCTTATATTTTAATCAATAGCTTTTAAAATCAGCCATATGGTCGCTTGCCATGGCTCATGGAGTTTGTCCATTGAATAGTTGAGTGTTATAGACCTGAAAGATGGCACGTTTCATCACGGGCCTGTAGAGATAGATGATCTCAGCTCAGGGGCATTGGATGTGCTACAATTGACCTCAACTCCCCTGGATTAGGGAGTGAAAAACCGGGGTTCTTGCACCTGACTGTTATGCAGAATCCCATGCCAGAAATGTGCAAGTGTGGACATTAGATGTGAATGAGATTGGATATGACGATGGTGCCTCCCTCAGCTAAATAGCCTGCTTACACTTGCTGTGAAGGCTCACTTTTTTGTAATTCAGTCATTCTTGGGATGTGGGCATTGCTGGCATTTATTGCCAATCCCTAGTTGCCCATGGGAAGATGGTTCTTGAACCGCTACGGTCCGTGTGGTGAACTTGCTCCCACAATACTGTTGGGGAGGGAGTTCCAAGATTTTAACCCAGCAACAATGAAAGAAACAGTGATATATGTCCAAGTCAGGATGGTGTGTGACTTGGAGGGGAACTTGGAGGTGGTGCTGTTCCCATGCAACTGCAGTCCTTGTCCTTCTAGGCGGTGGTGGTCGCAGGTTTGGGAGGTGCTGTTGAAGAAGCCTTGGGTGAGTTGCTGCAGTGCATCTTGTAGATAGTACATACTGCAGCCATGGAACACTGATGGTGGAGGGAGTGGATGTTTAAGCCAGTAGTTGTGTTGCCAATCAAGTGGACTGCTTTGTCCTAGATAGTGTCCAAGATAATTTTAATTAATTAAAAAAAAAAATCTCTTACAACAATTGACTACTTGCAGGAATGATAGTGAACCGTTTAAATGGTTCCCTTTCTATGGGGATAGTGCGGGAAGGTGGAGTTGAGGTAGAAGAGCAGCCATGATCTTATTGAATGGTGGAGCAGGCTCGAAAGCCTACTCCTGCTGCTATTTCTTATGTTCTTATATCTGGGCCAGAGAGGTTGATTGGCATTGCATTAACAATTATCATGTCATTAAAAGGGTACTTGTGTTCTTAATTATCAGACTTAACTTTCTGTGGTGAGTTTAATGGGCAATTAATGTGCAACGTTTTAAAAAATTACGGGGCGTCTAAGGGTGAGATGCCATTTGTGCGTAGCAAATGGCGGAGCGGCGTAAATTGACCAGCAAGTTCTCGATATTTGCAACCCATGGCATATCTCTTAATCCCCTGAACTTGCTGGCCGATTTGCACGTTAATGATGTCGTGTGTCGTTAACACGCTGTTATTTTTGCAGCACAGTCCGGCCATTATGTTTTACATAGTATATCAGGAAGACGTAGACAGGTTATCAAAAATGAGTACAAAAGCAAAATACTGCAGATGCTGGAAGTCTGAAATAAAAATAAAAAATATCAAAATGAGTACACAGGCGGCAGATGCAATTTACTTGGGATAAGTGTGAGATGGCATATTTTGGGAGGGAACAACAAGAAATGGGAGCATACATTTGATGAAAAGATGCTGAAGGGTATGGATGAAAGGAGAAAGCTAGGGGTTCCAATATATAATTTCCTGAAAGTGTAAGTGCAGGTTGTTAAAACTATAAAATGGCATTTTGGGTTTTATAAATTGGGGCATACATTACAAGAGTAAAGAAATACATTTGCATAAGACATAGGTAAAGCCACAGCCCGAGTATTGTGTGCATTTTTGGGCACACCATTATAGAAAGAACATTAAAGTCATAAGAACGTAGATTAACAGGATGATGCCAGGGATGGCGGAATTATGATTATGACGATAGACTTGAGCTGCTCGGACTATTTCCACTGCAGCAGAGAAGGCTAAGGGGAGATTTAATTAAGGTTTTTGAAATTGTGCAGGGTTTTGATGGAGTGAAGAGAAAAAGACTATTTCCTCTGATTGGGGTGTCCATAACAAGTATTACTCTCTTATCCATCAGGGAGTAAGGGGAGAGTTTAGAAGAAGTTTCTTTACATGGAGAGTTGATTGAGTGTAGAATGCTTTGCTGCAGGAAGCAGAGACTATTGGATCCTGTAAGGAAAAATGGGATAAATATTAAAAGCAGAGGTAGATACAGCGCCTAGGGAGAATATGGGGCAGTGGGATTAAGTTTGGATTGCTCCAGCAAAGAGCTACCACAGGCATGATGGGCCAAATGGCCTCCTTCTGTGCTATAACTTCGTATGGTTCAATTTGATCAACTCTGGCTATCATTATTCTGGTAAACTTTAATCTGTTCTTAAGTAGATATTTATCTTGCTCTTTTTTAAAGAAGCGAATTGATACAGCATCTACAGCTTTTATTGGAGGTATGTTCTTTGCATCCAGCATTCCGTGAGAGGAAATAATTCTTTTAATTACTGTTATTGAGGGCTTTTTAATTTAGTACTCAAGTGCTCTAGTTCTCTGATATACAGTCTGTTACATAATCTGCTTATATCTACATTATCCGTCCCTCTCAGCATTTTAAAGACTTGGATCATGCCACCACTCAACCTTCTTTTCTCCACTGCAAACAAGTTTAGTTCTGTGAGTCTTCATAATTCAGAACCCGAAATCCCTGAATAATTCCTGCTGCTTGGCAGTAACATTTTCCAGTGGGTCATTTTGAGTGCAGCAATGTCTAGAAGCACACACACTAATCTATTTCTGTCCAAGATGAGTTATACAAGGTTAAAATAATCTGTTACAATTCATCAAATTCCCTTAACATGCATCCCATGAGACTTTCACCCATTAGTCTGGGTTGGATCTGAATCCAATTCTCAGAGGTGAAAGGACAAAGTTTTAACTAACTACCCAATGTCTCTAGAAATAAATTATTGCTAAGGATATAAATTGGGTCACTATGCCTTTTAAGTATCTAGCACTATATGATTATCCTCATTGCTGCTTAAATCATAATGAGAGAATTTTTAAAAATGAAAGAGAATCCTTTGTAAATCTAATTTCTGAATTTTTAAAGTCTTATGCAGTAAATGTGATTTTTTTTACATCAGATGATCCCTTTTCACTATTAACTAGTCAGTGTCCCATGGTGTTAAACATGGTAGGTCAGAGACTGCATAGCACTGATGTCAATGGCCCTGAATTTGCAGTCGGAGGCTTCCCGCGGGGAAATGCCTCCGATCCGCAAAGAAGATCCGTGCCTACCTGGGGCCTCGGGATCCATGGCGACTCGTGCTCCTGGGCTTCTCCAGGTACGTGCGGGTAGAGGCCCACGTATCCCAGGGGCGCAGGCGGTTCGCAAGCATCCCTGGGATCACGTGGGCCGGCCCAACGAATGAAAGAAGGGGATCCCCATTCATGCTTATGGGGATTCCATATGTACGGAAACCCATTAAGCATGAATGGGAATACCCCAAAAAAATACATGTACACGCCAAATAAATAAAAAAAAAAGACATATTTAAAATTAATTAAAATGTCATTTAATTAAATATTTAAAACAAAAATGTAATTGTTTTTAAAGGGACTAAAAATAACCTTATGCTATTGTACAGTTTTTTTTAAATGATTGAAAAAAAATTATAGTTACGTTCATTTAAACTCTGCTTTTACCAGGCGTAAGAACTTCATGGGCATTCGCTGGGCAGAACTCTCTGCCCGCGGATGCAATTTTCCTGGGGATGCATTGGATCTGTCGAGAAGGTTCTTGACAAATCGCAAGTTCCGGGTTTCCGCGCATGCGCTTTGCATTGGGGGAGTTGTTGTATAATGGATGACTGGTCTGCAAACGTCTATTTTACACTCTCACCGAAAGTTAAAATTACCCCCAGTGTTCTTCTTTTCTTTCCTTTCAGTTGGGAGGTGGCGGATGGCATGATGTGGTGGGTGCAAGCTACATTTGGGGTGGGGGGGTCACAGGGAAACTGTGATGCTCAGAAGCTCCCTTCCCATCCTCTCTGCCAATCACTCATGCTTCTCTCCACCATCCCAACCCCTTGGTCCCATCGGGTGCTCTACTACTTTCCGCTACCTTCTCTTCTTCCTACCACTCCCTAAACCCACGCCCTAAATCCAATCATTAAATTTCCCTCTTCCCCTTCTGAACCACTGATTTCACTCTGTCTCTTAGGTGTCAGCCAATAGTTTCTTTCTCTCACAGGTATAAGGAATTAGCAATTACCTTTTCTAAATAAACAACTGGTGGATAATTAGTTAGCTTCAATAGTCAACAAGTGTGTTTTTAATTTTTTTTCAAACTAACAATAAAGTCATTTTTTCTCTCACACAATCTCACATACACAGCTTTTTCTCAATATCAACTTTACCTCAATAAATTTACCCTTTTGCTTTTCAAAATTATTTGAAGTAAAGCTACTGAGTAGAAAGTGCTCGAAGCTAAAGTCACACCTCTGGGACAAATCTCAGTCTAAGCCCAAGTTTTTTTGAGAAAGGCTGAGGCTTTCAAGTAAACTCCTTAATGTGTGCATTAAAAAACACAAAAGAAAATTCAGTGGATAAATCAGGTTACTGTGAAATGTGTATTTTTAATTTTTTTAATTTTGTTCAAACACATTTTGGACATTTAGCAATTTCAGTTACTGAGGGAAAAGTAGGTCCGATTACACAATCGCAGGGTGATACACTTTCATTATAAAACAGCAGCTAATGGCCTGGAATCTGCGATGCGAATAAAGGTGAGACTATCAGCGCTCGCCTTTATAATGGAAGAAATCTGACAGCAACTTCTGGAGTCTGCACATGCTCAGTTAAACGTGGAGATCCAGAATTTGCTGTCAGAGATACCCTGCTTCTCCACAGGGGGCGCTGTTGCAGTTCTCGCCTATAGACTCAGCATTGAAATGACTGCAATGGTGTGAACTTGCTCCACTTGCCCACTAGTTCCGCACTAAAAATGGCTGAAAAATTTAGGGCTAGTGCATTCAGGAGTAAGTGAGTTTTTAATGGCGTGATAATTACTGCTGAACCTCTCTGACCCGGAAAAATTAATTTTTAAAAGTGTGGAGACTTGTTCCTTCAGAAGAAAATTAGGGCTGAACTTTCCTGGCGCTCACAGGGCAGGGAACCCGCTGTCAACCCGCCTCCACGCAAATCTCCCAGGTGTCGGGTCTGTCTGTGCTGAGCAGACCCGACACCAAGGGGGAGGCAATTGGCATAATTAAATGGATTGTTAACATCCAATTTTTTTTAATGGGATCTGGGCGTCGCTGGCAAGGCCAGCATTTATTGCCCATCCCTAATTGCCCTCGAGAAGGTGGTGGTGAGCCGCCTTCTTGAACCGCTGCAGTCCGTGTGGTGATGGTACTCCCACAATGCTGTTAGGGAGGGAGTTCCAGGATTTTGACCCAGCGATGATGAAGGATCGGCCGATATACTTCCAAGTCAGGATGGTGTGTGATTTGGAGGGGAACTTGGAGGTGGTGGTGTTCCCATGCGCCTGCTGCCCTTGTCCTTCTAGGTGGAAGAGGTCACGGGTTTGGGAGGTGCTGCCGAAGAAGCCTTGGCGAGTTGCTGCAGTGCATCTTGTAGATGGTACACACTGCAGCCACGGTACGCCAGTGGTGGAGGGAGTGAATGTTTAAGGTGGTGGATGGGGTGCCAATCAAGCGGGCTGCTTTGTCCTGGATGGTGTCAAGCTTCTTGAGTGTTGTTGGAGCTGCACTCATCCAGGCAAGTGGAGAGTATTCCATCACACTCCTTACTTGTGCCTTGTAGATGGTGGAAAGGCTTTGGGGAGTCAGAAGGTGAGACACTCACCGCAGAATACTTAGCCTCTGACCTGTTCTTGTTGCCACAGTATTTATGTGGCTGGTCCAGTTAAGTTTGTAGTTAATGGTGACCCCCAGGATGTTGATAGTGAGGTATTCGGCGATAGTAATGCCATTGAATGTCAAGGGGAGGTGGTAAGTCTCTCGCTTGTTGGAGATAGTCATTGCCTGGCACTTCTGAGGTGCGAATGTTACCTGCCACTTATCAGCCCAAGCCTGAACGTCCTCCAGGTCTTGTTGCATGCGGGCATGGACTGCTTCATTATCTGAGGTGCAGTCATCAGCGAACATCCCCATTTCTGACCTTATGTTGGAGGGAAGGTCATTGATGAAGCAGCTGAAGATGGTTGGGCCTAGGACACTGCCCTGAGGAACTCCTACAACGATGTCCTGGGGCTGTGATGATTAACCTCAACCATCACAACCATCTTCCTTTGTGCTTGGTATGACTCCAGCCAGTGGAGAGTTTTCCCCCTGATTCCCATTGACTTCAGTTTTATTAGGGCTCCTTGATGCTAGACTTGGTCAAATGTTGCCTTGATGTCTAGGGCAGTCACTCTCACCTCACCTCTGAAATTCAGCTCCTTTGTCCATGTTTGGACCAAGGCTGTAATGAGGTCTGGAGCCGAGTGGTCTTGGCGGAACCCAAACTGGGCATCAGTGAGCAGGTTATTGGTGAGTAAATGCCGCTTGATAGCACTGTCGATGACACCTTCCATCACTTTGCTGATGATTGAGAGTAGACTGATGGGGTGGTAATTGGCCGGGTTGGATTTGTCCTGCTTTTTGTGGACAGGACATACCTGGGCAGTTTTCCACATTGTCGGATAGATGCCAGTGTTGTAGCTGTACTGGAACAGCTTGGCTAGAGGCGCGGCTAGTTCTTGAGCACAAGTCTTCAGCACGATAGCCGGGATGTTGTCGGGGCCCTTAGCCTTTGCTGTATCCAGTGTGCTCAGCCATTTCTTGATATCACGTGGAGTGAATCGAATTGGCTGAAGACTGGCTTCTGTGATGCTGGGGGACCTCGGGAGTAGGCCGATATGGATCATCCACTCGGCACTTCTGACTGAAGTTGGTTGCAAAAGCTTCAGCATTGACTTTTGCACTCATGTGCTGGGCTCCACCATCATTGAGGATGGGGATATTCTTGGAGCCTCCTCCTCCCGTTAGTTGTTTAATGGTCCACCACCATTCACGACTGGATGTGGCAGGACTTCAGAGCTTTGATTTGATCCGTTGATTGTGGGATCTCCTAGCCCTGTCTATAGCATGCTGCTTCCGCTTTTTAGCATGCATGAAGTCCTGTGTTGCAGCTTCCCCAGGTTGGCATCTCATTTTTAGGTACGCCTGGTGCTGCTCCTGGCATGCTCTTCTACACTCCTTGTTGAACCAGGGTTGGTCCCCTGGCTTGGTGGTAATGGTAGAGTGAGGGATATGCCAGGCCATGAGGTTACAGATTGTGGTGGAATACAATTCTGCTGCTGCTGATGGTCCACAGCGCTTCATGGATGCCCAGTTTTGAGCTGCTAGATCTGTTCTGAATCTATCCCATTTAGCACGGTGGTAGTGCCACACAACACGATGGAGGGTGTTCTCAGTGTGAAGACGGGACTTCGTCTCCACAATGACTGTGCGGTGGTCACTGCTACCAATGCTGTCATGGACAGATGCATCTGCGACAGGTAGATTGGTGAGGATGAGATCAAGTAGGTTTTTCCCTCGGGTTGGTTCTCTCACCACCTGTCGCAGGCCCAGACTGGCAGCTGTGTCCTTCAGGACGCGGCCAGCTCGGTCACTAGTGGTGCTACCGAGCCACTCTTGGTGATGGACATTGAAGTCTCCCAGCCAGAGTACATTCTGTGCCCTTGCTACTCTCAGTGCTTCTTCCAAGTGGTGTTCAACATGGAGGAGTACTGATTCATCAGCTGAGGGAGGGCGGAAGGTGGTAATCAGCAGGAGGTTACCTTGCCCATGCTTGACCTGAAGCCATGAGACTTCATGGGGTCCGGAGTTAATGTTGAAGACTCCCAGGGCCACTTCTACCCGACTGTATACCAGTGTGCCACCACCCCTGGTGGGTCTGTCCTGCCGTGGGACAGGGCATACCCAGGGATGGTGATGGAGGAGTTTGGGACATTGGCTGATAGGTATGATTTTGTCAGGCTGTTGCTTGACTAGTCTATGGGACAGCTATCCCAATTTTGGCACAAGTCCCCAGATGTTGGTGAGGAGGACTTTGCAGGGTTGACTGGGCTGGGTGTGCCGTTGCCGGTGCCGAGGTCAATGCCGGGAGGTCCTTCTGGTTTCATTCTTATTATTTTGTTTCGTAGTGGTTAGTTACAACTGAGTGACTTGGAGTCACATATAGGCCAGACCAGGACAGGTAAGGACGGCAGATTTCCTTCCCTAAAGGACATTAGTGAACCAGATGGGTTTTTATGACAATCCGATAGTTTCATGGTTACCATTACTGATACTAGTAATTATTCCAGATTTATTTAATTAACTGAATTTAAATTCCCCAGCTGCCGTGGTGGGATTTGAACTCCCGACTCTGATTACCACTACGCTACCGTTCCCGCTGTTATTAAGTGTTTATTTTATGCCTACATTTCAATTTTACGTGCTCCCTCACGGGTTACCCGCTGCTCGGGGAACACGTCAGCTCAGCCTGTCGTGAGTGGATTCAGCATCGAATTATCTCATGACCTGACAGCTGCCAAAGTTGGATCAAAGATCCCATGTTGCAGCTGTTCACTTTCAAAGCTCAGAAACTGTTGGTTACTGTATTTGGAAGACAGATTGAGCTTTCTGCAGCTTGCAAGTGTTTGGAGCCAACTCTTTCTCTCCAGTGCCATCTCATTGGAACAACCTCTCTCACCATTGACAGATTTCTTCTGTCATCTCAACCTCATCTGCCTTCTATTCCATCAGTATCGGTGCCCTTGAAAATATCTCACCTTGCTCCTGAGAATCCCACCAAGATCAGCCTCAACACCAGCATCACTGGGCACACCAGCAGCAACAAACACCAGCTTTCTCCCCAATCAACTGATGCTGCACAGGACAGAGGGCATCAGCACCCGACCACATTGCTGCCCTGACGCCAGGGATGGCCTCACCATGGCCAGATTTACTTCACTTGATGCTGTACACCCTGGATGTCACATGATGCGCCAGGTTGGCACCACCCCACACCAACACCATAAAGCATCCCTACAATGCCCAACCCATTCCTTTCACACTCATCACCATTGTGGGGCGGGGGGGGGGGTGGGCGGAGGGGTACCCTTATGTCTCACCATTCACTACAACTCACTAAGCCACTTCCAAAGGTGCACACAAATCTGTCCAAAAATGCAAAGTTCTGAAAATAAAGGTTTCAATGTTTGACAGCACATTACCAGAAACTTCACATGAACATTGACTAAAACACCCAAGTGCCTACCCTTGTTTGTTGTTAGTTGGTATGATTGGACTAGGATGAGGGTGAGTGTGAGGGGTGGCTAGTGAGATGGGGAAGTGATAATATAAATAGAGAGGGATGGGTAGAGGTGCAAGGTAAGTTGATGTGAGTAAAGATGTGCAGGAGTAGGGTAGGGAAGGCAGAGTGATGGGGACGTGCTGAGTGGCACAGCAGGATGAGGTTGAGTGTGGCTTGGCAGTAACGTTTTGTGATCTACTGAGATCATTGAAAGGTTTGCGCCACTGCAGCCTGGTCCTCCAGGCGACATCCCTGCATGTGCCCTCCTGTGCAATGTGCAACCAGGCTGCTTAGATCTCCTGGGGAGGTTTCCTCCACCCATGGGACGGGAAGAGAACCTCCCTGTGTGCCATAAGCATATGGAGGGAGTTGTGGGAGAGCCTGGGTGCAGCCGTGCACCTCTGTGCATTGCTTGTCAGTGTTTGCAGCACCTCAATGCTGTAGAACACTGACAGCACAACAGCCAAAATCAATTTGGACATGGTCCCTTTAAGGAAACCAGCTGATGACGCGTCATCAAATGACGTCATCAGACCCGCTTCCTATTAATTGGCCGGGAACCTCGCAGGGCGGGCTTAACAAGCCCTATTAATGTAAAATCACTTGGAGAGTGCGGGCTGCAGTAAGCAGCAGGCTGGGACCGCGACACCGACCCCGGCCACGCCTCGGTTGGCGAAATCACGGCCTTAGTGTTGGAGATTTAAAAAATATATATATATACATTTTTTATTTTTCTATCTGTCTCTTTTGCTCTTTCCCTTAATCCCATCTGTATTTCACAATCTTTATTTCGCTTTCTGTACATCATTTAAATCTAATTTATATTTCCTGCTTTATTCTTCCTGGTTTGGACTCTGCGTGGCTCAGTGAGGATACTTCAATCTGATTGGTTGAAGAGCCTCGTTGTTCCTTGTCCTGTTCACAGACACCACAGAAGCCCTGTAGAGGGCGTCGCGCTGGAAAAGATGCTGGATTATAGGAAATTTCTGCTGACAAGCCTGCGAAAAGTCTGTGGGCAGCTGTCAGCGAGTTGAACGGCGGGCACTGTTCCTTCACCACTGAGAGCAAAATCCGGGCCAATGTGTGTGCCGCAGGCAATGATGGGAAAGCATGATAACTACTCATCACAGCGCTACATATAGGCGTAACAAATACTGCAGGTACTTATAAAGTGTTTAATATATAATTCTTATCAGTGACATGTACAAATTCAGACCAGAAATTCAAGATAATCCACATCTGTTCAATCAGTTCTGGCTTGGATTTCCTGTGGAATGGTAGGATTTTCAATTGCAAGACCTCCAAGCCGAAACGGAAACAAACTGGGAACAGATTTTTCCTCGTAACATTGAGTTTGGTGGCATATTTGTTCACTTGGATGTAATCCAAAGTTCAGTGGATTACGTATGAATTTGGATTCTGATCTCCCATTTCTTAACATGCTATCAGATTTTATAGAGAATTTTAGTCATTATTTGATACTACGTTTATTCTGCATGGAACAGGCAGACCTGCTGCCTTGAGTTTAAATTCAAATCTAAATTGTCCTTACTTGGATCAGTTCAGATTCAGAAATGACTTTGCGAATCAGTCTTACACAGGCATTGCGTCAGAATCTAAAGTGAAACTTTTGGCAGTGGAATAAATTGTTCCTAAATTAGAAATTCTGCACATCAGGGGTAATTTTGCAAGGGAACGCTTTGGGACGTTTTTCTACGATAAAGACACTATATAAATGCAAGTTGTCGTTGAGGCTCTGATGCAAAGTTGAGCCTTGCGAGATGGGAGCGGGAGTTGCAGAATCAGTTCTATCACGTTCTAGCCCTATCTCCCGATTTACACCTTCACTTAACGAGGTTCTATCAGGGATGGAGTCTTGCAAAATAAACACTAAACTCTCATTTTATTTTCTGTCTCTCTAAAGAATTGCCTTGACCACCAATTGGTTGTTTTTAAATATGTTGTCCTCCTTTAAAGTCACACACCAAAGCGTGTTCACTTTGCCGCCAGATTTTACCCTTCATATTAATAATTTGCGACTTGAAATCTGTATTTTTATTCCACTATGAGAACTTTCTTTTTATCTTTTAATGTTACCTGTTAAGATCCACAAATACTTTTTAATTCCAAATATATTACATAAAGGTGATCTTGTCACATTTGTGACCAGCAATGTCCCCTGTAATTTATTTCTGGGTGCGCGACCCCTTTAAGTGGCTGCGCGGCCCGTTCAAATCTTCGCGCATGCGCGGTTTCTCCCATGCAAAAGCCAGTGAACGGCCTTTGTGGGACCTCCAGACCGTCGCGCGGCTGTGCAGCTTAACAGGAACGTTGGTGACCTGTACTTACAATAGGAGAACAAATAAAAAACAAGTAGCTATATTAGCTGCTAATATAGATTTCTGTTAATATTCTGTTTTGGACTGATTAAGATTGAACAGGAACCAATAGCAATGGTCCATTCATGCTGTTATTTCAGTTATTTATTCCCTCCCCATTTTAAAATAATTGAATCTGTTTTTGGCACTGACTGTATCACATACCATCACATACTGTGAGCAGGTTACTTCCTTCAGACCTATGCCAATGCTGCTCTCCAACTGGCTTCAAAGAAATATAGGATTTTCTTTCCCTCCCTCCTTATCCAGAAGTGCTTCCCATGATGGTCCTCGTTTTAGATTGGAATTTGCCGTGCTGGATATTACAGGTGTATACTTAAGGCCTGCAAATCCGTGATCCATTTCTTGAGGTCAGTTAGGCCAGTAAACTGCCCAGTCGTACATTTCACCGACAATTTCTCATGCACAAATAAATATTATTAGCATTGGCTCACCTCGTCAGTCAAATGCTAGACTAAAACTGGAAATTAAACAGTTATCAGAAAATAGTATTGATTGGTCAGTGTTTGAATGTAATGCTTTTCATTCCAGAATGGTTTGTCTCGAATGATTCTGCAAAGTCTCTATTATTGACATATTCTGCTCAGATGTGTATTATTATGTGTGACAAACTGTAAGGGGTAATAACTGAAAAGATTGCGAATTCATGGAGGAATTTAAGTGCAGCTAACGTGGCTTTTTATAAAAGTAATTAGTTGTCCTTATGGTGGGACGCAGCAGTTGGAAAAAGAGAAATTTGTAAAAGAATTGACATATTTGAAATTGTTGCAATAATTTTGTCTGCTGCTCCTTATGGCACCTGTGTTATGAACAAAGATTATTACTGAATTATCTTCATATTGAATAATTCCGTACTTAATAATCACCAAGGAAGAAGATGCTGCCAAAGACATAGTGAAAGAGGAGGTAGTGGAGATACTGGATGAGTTAAAAATTGACAAAGAGGAGGTACTGGAAAGGCTGGCTATACTTAAAGTAGATAAGTCACCAGGACCGGATGGGATGCATCCCAGGATGCTGAGGGAGGTTAAGGAGGAAATCATGGAGGTACTGGCCATAATCTTCCAATCCTCCTTAGATACGGGGATGGTGCCAGAGGACTGGAAAATTGCAAATGTTCAAAAAAGGGTGTAAGGATAAACCCAGCAACTACAGGCCAGTCAGTTTAACCTCGGTAGCGGGGAAGCTTTTAGAAGCGATAATCAGGGACAAAGTTAACAGTCACTTGGACAAGTGTGGATTAATTAAGGAAAACCAGATTTGTTAAAGGCAAATCGTGTTTAACTAAATTGATTGAGTTTTTTGATGCGGTAACAGAGAGGGTTGATGAGGGCAATGCGGTTGACAAGGTGTATATGAACTTCCAAAAGGCGTTTCATAAATTGCCACATAATAGGCTTGCCAGCAAAGGTGAAGCCCATGGAATAAAAGGGACAGTGGCAGGATGGATACGAAATTGGCTAAGTGGCAGGAAACAGAGAGTAGTGGTGAATGGTTGTTTTTCGGACTGGAGGAAGGTATATAGTGGTGTTCCCCAGGAGTCGGTACTATGAACACTGCTTTTCTTGATATATATTGGACTTGGCAGTACAAGGCACAATTTCAAAATTTGCAGATGACACAAAACTTAGAAGTTTTGTGAACAGTGAGGAGGATACTGATAGACTTCAAGAAGACATAGACAGGCTGGTGAAATGGGCGGACACGTGGCAGATGAAATTTAACGCAGAAAAGTGCAAAGTGATACGTTTTGGTAGGAAGAACGAGGAGAGGCAATATAAACTAAAGGGTACAATCCTAAAGGGGGTGCATGAACAGAGAGACCTGGGGGTATGTGTGCACAAATCATTGAAGGTGGCAGGGCAGGTTGAGAAAGCGGTTAAAAAGCATATGGGATACTGGGCTTCATAAATAGAGGCATAGAGTACAAAAGCAAGGAGCTTATGATGAACCTGTATAAAACACTGGTTCGGCCTTAACTGGAGTATTGTGTCCAATTCTGGGCACCGCACTTTAGGAAGGGTGTGAAGGCCTTAGAGAGGGTGCAGAAAAGATTTACAAAAATGATTCCAGGGATGAGGGACTTCAGTTACGTGGATAGACTAGAGAAGTTGGGATTGTTCTCAAAGCAGAGAAGGTTGAGAGGAGATTTGATAGAGGTGTTCAAAATCATGAGTGGTCTAGACAGAGTAGATAGAGAGAAACTGTTCCCATTGGCAGAAGGGTCGAGAACCAGAGGACACAGATTTAAGGTGATTGGCAAAAGAACCAAAGGCAACATGAGGAAAATATTTTTTATGCAGCGAGTGGTTATGATCTGGAAAACACTGCCTGAAAGGGTGGTGGAGGCAAAATTAATCGTGGCTTTCAAAAGGAATTGGATAAGTACCTGAAGGAAAAAAAATTGCAGGGCCATGGGGAAAGGACAGGGGGAGTGGGACTCGCTGAAGTGCTCTTGTAGAGAGCCGGCATGGGCTCGACGGGCCGAATGGCCTCCTTCTGTGCTGTAACCATTCTATGATACAAAAACTTCCAGACCAGCGCTAAATAAGTGACCTACTACAGCTATGTATCTGCTTCACGTATGGTTCAAGTTATACACTCTGCTGATCGTTGCAACAATGTGTAATTACTTTGCAAACAAAAGACACACCAGCTAGCAAATGATGTAGGCGGCCTTGCTCCAGATTTTTGGGAACTGCACCTTTTCGTCACAACCATCTCAGTGATCAAGATAAATAATTGGATGTGAAATTAATGAAAATAAACCTGACACTACTCACTGTCTAAAAGGACTGTGAGGTATTCCCATACAGCTGCCATTATTCCACAGCCCCTTTTTATATGTTTGTAGTGTATGAATATAAAGGGTCTGAGCTGAAATTGGGAGCAGAACTGCTGAAATTAAATGAAACTAACATTTGTGAATACTAGAGGCCTGAAAAAAAAGTTGAAAATGCTGGAAGTACACTGCAGATCCACCATCAACATCACAAAAGAGAAAAAATGGGTTAAGGTTACCCCTGCCCCATTACACAGGTATATCGGCACATGTGACAGTGAGTACATTGGGACTGTCAGAGAATAATGTTCGAGAGGCGGTTAAACTGCAAGAGGACAGCAGTAATTCTACCAGCCAACTCGCATTGGTGTCCTGGTGGAGCAACAGAAATGCCACTGCACATTTTCTCAACTTATTTATTTTTTAGCTGTAAGTTAACAGTATTAGCAATTCTGCCACCAATAACACCAAATTAGAGTACACTAGTGCCTTAATACCCTTAGTGACTAAAAAGAAATTATGATTTTGACACTAAGCACCTCCTGTCTCGTAGGAATAACACACATCAGCAGAGCCAAATAATGAGAGCAGCTGGGCTAACAGTAAATCCCGTTTGAACACACAAAAGTGGCTGCTCTATGTGGAAGTTATTGCACTGCATTTTAAAATTGTCAGACCACATCTTTCCAAATTAGTGTCACAACTGTGGAGAAATCCAAGCAACACTTGCAAGTTTTGGCGGAGTTTAATTTTGAAGCTGTTTCACATGAAGCAACCTGAGGACTCGGATTTGTTGACCATTACCAGCAAGAACTTATCATCCCATCTGAGATTTGGGTGACAACTAAAGGAGTGATGTATGTCAGATTTTAATCTGTCCCAGTCATTCCGAGACAACTGAGGGCCAGCTAGTCCAACAGCAAGCAAATGTGACCATAATCTTCATTTCTGCTGCAATTAATGCTGCTCAACCTGAAATAATAGGGGCAGAAACCGGGTGGCCAGGCAGTTAAAATCGTCCGTCCTACATCCCGCTCCTTTCCCACCATCTTCAATCTTAACCTGCTCTTTTGAGCAGACGGGAGAGATGCCCGTAGGAAATTGATGTGGTACTTTAACTATTCAGATCAGGCTCCGATGACATCATTTGGGCCTGACTGCTATTTTAAAGAGTGCCTGAGCAGGGAAGCTGTTGTAGCTTTCCCACTAGGTGAACGTGGGCCGGAGGAAGAGTCGGAGCCAGAAGACACCCAAAGAGGTAAGTTTTTAAAACCTTTTTTACTTTCCTTGTGGGGCTAGGAAAGCCAGGAGTACTCCTCCAATCCCCAGACAGAACGTTATCGGGGGCAATTTTAACCTAACTCCCCTGGCTGAGAGTAAAATCAGGTGGGGTGCAAAACCAGCGTTGTACCCGATCCCGTCAGTTTCCCACCAGGCAAATTAGGTTAAAATTGCTTTGCAGTTTCCCCCCCCCCCCCCGCCCCCGGCACTGATTGCGAGGCCCTCCAGAAACTCCCTCCTTACCTGAGTGCGTTCCTTTGGTCCTCAGCAACGGCATCTTTCTGTCCGACATCTGCTCCCGCCCGCCACCCAGCTGCCACTTTCCATCAGTTTCGCGTGCGCAACTGACCGGGGATGTGCAGATGAGGTCCGGGTGTTAAAATTGCCAGGGCCTCACTTTGGTGAGTTCAGGAGAGTTTGCCACCCGCCTCAGTCCCTGCCTGCCCGATTCCTACCTCGAGTTAAAATTTGAGCTAATGTGTCACCTTACAACTGTGGTCTTACACTCTTTGTACAGTGGCATCTGTAATTATACTAATTTCCTGTTGGTGTTACTGAATCATGTTTTATTGCCAAAATTTCTTGTGGCTTAATTCCCTTTCTAATCTAGCTTCAATTGCTAGAAATCAATTTTGAAGAAATCATTTCCGAGATGGCAAATTAGCTAATTGGATTGAAAATTGACTTAGCAAAAGAAAGAAGGAGGTCAGGATAAATTAAAAAAGTCCTGCCCTTAGGGTAATGACTAATTGAGTTATGCAAGTAGAATCTGTTCTTCCTTTTCCTATAGTATTCATAAAGGGTGGGTGGTACTTCCTGTATTGTTACAAAATTTGCTAATGACACCAAGCTATGTGGCCAGGTGATGAGTACAAGAGCAATTAATAACATTCAAAAGGATCTGAACCAATTAGATGTGTGAGCTAAGGAAATCCCTCAATCACCTCGCTCCTCCCTATCTCTGTAATTTCCTTCAGCCCCACAACCCTCTGAGATCTCTGCGCTCCTATAATTCTGCCCTCTTGAGCATCCCTGATTTTAATTGTTCCACCATTGGCGGCCGTGCCTTCAGCTGCCAAGGCCCTAAGCTCTGGAATTCCCTCCCTAAACCGCTTCGCCTCTCTACCTCTCTTTTCTCCTTTAAGACGCTCCTTAAACCCCACCTCTTTGATCAAGCTTTTGGTCATCTGCCCATATATCTCCTTATGTGGCTTGGTGTCAAATTTTGTTTTATAACGGTCCTGTGAAGTGCCTTGGGACGTTTTACTACATTAAAGGTGCTATATAAATACAAGTTGTTGTTGTTGTTGATGATGTTTTATATGGTTAACAACATAATTGAATAACAACTACAATGCAGAAAGGCTGAAAGTAACATATTAATACAATTTTAACATACATAGACAGGTGCATTCAGTTTGCTTGTGAGATTCACAGTGCTTGTGATATTAGACAAATAAATAATAAAACCAACTTGCCATTGAAAGCAATGGGCTGGATTTTGAAGTCTGGGGTCGGGTTGGGGTCGGGAATCACACATTCTGGCTTGTGAACCCGCCTCCATCGAGATTTGGCCAACCCACTGTATTTTCCCTTGATTGACCTTGTTGAGCCCGCCCAGTGGGCTCAGCAGGCCAATTAAGGGCCACCCGGCAACAGGTGACGTCACAGATTGACATTTCATCTGTCAAGAGCTTTTGACAGATGAAATATCAGCATTTGACAGCTCTGTGAAGCTGTCAAACACTCACAATATGATTTCTAACTTCAGTCCTTCCTCTCAGGCTGAGTTAGAAATCATTCCACCACAGAAAACAGAAGGCTGCAGTTTTTGACAGGACCACGGCTTTCCTGCTTTCTGTGCTGGTGCGATTTCTGACTCCCGAGAACTGAAGGGCTGACACCTGCAGGAGGAAGTTAAGGTAAGTAAAACTTTTTCCAACACTTAGCACTTACCTTACACACTTACCTCTGCACACATGCACCCATCACTCACCTGCCCACCGGACATATCGACCCCTCCAAATCCTGCAGACCCACGGCCCGCCCCGATAACTTGGAGTGTTTGCCACCTGTCGGGAAGCCCACATTTCAGCAATGAAAATAGGGATTATGCAAAAAACTGCCTGTTAACTACCTGTTAATACAGGCAGTTAATTGTCACTAATCCCTTCCTGCCTCGGGGAGTCGGGTCTCAGCACAGGTCGGGTACCCGCCGCCAGAGAAACTGGCATGGAGCGGGTTGGAGGCGGGATGGGGTCGGGACCCCCGAATCTGCAACTTTAACCGCACCCCCCCCCGTCTCCAAACCCGACTCCACGGGTCATTGAAAATCCAGCCCAATGTCTTCTTCATTATTAGCAAAGGTAGTCCTACTGTCAAATAGTCTGAAGACTGTAAATTCAAGCTCCACTCCAGGGTTTAAGCACATAATCTGGGCTGACACCATAGTGCAGTACTAAGGCAGTGCTACACTATCAGAGGTGCCATCTTTCAGATGAGACATTTAGCCAAGGCCCTGACTGCCCTCTCAGGTGAATGTAAAAGACCTCATGGCACTTTTCGAAGAAGAGCAGGGGAGTTCTCTGGGTGCCTTGCCCGACGTTTATCCCTCAGCAAAAATCACTGCAGCAGATTCGGCCAGATTTTCCAGGGCCTATGGGTGCATACGCGGTGTGTCCGTGCCAGTAAGGGCCCCGCAAGTTCCGGGTATTCGCTTGCGACGCGCATGCGCAAAAATCCGGAACTTCCAACACACCCCCGGGAAAAGGGCATCCGCGGGCGGAGAGTACTGCCCAGCAAATGCCCGTGAAATTCTTACGCCTGGTAAAAGCAGGCATGGGGCCTGCTTTTACCAGCGAAAGAGTTTAAATGAACATAAAAATACATTTTAAAAATTATTTAAACATAAAAAAACCTGTAAAATAAGTTCAGATTATTATTAACCCCTTTAAAATGTTTAAATTTATTTTTCCAAAAATTAAATTTTTGTTTTAAATATTTAATTCAATTGTATTTTAATTCGTTTTATATATGTAATTTTTTTAATTGATTTGGTATGTAAATGTGTTTTTTATGTGATCCCCATTCATGCTTATGGGGATTCCGTACGAAAATGCCTGCGCCCAAGGATACGTGGGCCTTTACCCGGGCATTCCCGTAGAGGCCCAGGAGCGCGAGTCTCCGCGGGTCCCGAGGCAGAAGGCAGGCGCGGACTTTATTTGCGGATCAGATGCATTTCCCCGCGGGAAGCCTCTGACTACAAATTCAGGCCCGTTAGCTTTTATCTCATTGCTGTTTGTGAGACCTTGCTATGTACAAATTACGTGCTGCATTTCCCTACATTATAAAAGTGGCTATGCTTCAGAAATACTTTATTGCCTGTGAAGCTTTGGGATGTCCTGAGGACATAACAGGCAGTATAGAATCATAGAATGGTTGCAGCACAGACGTAGGCCATTTCAGCCCGTCGAGCGCGTGCCGGCTCTCTGCAAGAGCATTTCAGCTAGTCCCACTCCCCCGCCCTTTCACTGTAGCCCTGCAATCTTTTTCCTTCAGGTACTTGTCCAATTCCCTTTTGAAAGCCACGATTGAATCTGCTTCCACTACCCTTTCAGGCAGTGAATTCCAGATCATCACCACTCGCTGCGTAAAAAAGTTTTCTCTCATGTCGCCTTTGGTTCTTCTGCCAATCACCTTAAATCTGTGTCCTCTGGTTCTCGACCCTTCCACCAATGGGAACAGTTTCTCTCTATCTACTGTGTCTATCTAGTCTACCTACTCATGATTTTGAACACCTCTATCAAATTTCCTCTCAACCTTCTCTGCTCTAAGGAGAATGATGCGGAGATGCCGGTGTTGGACTGGGGTGGACAAAAGTGAGAAGTCGCACAACACCAGGTTATAGTCCAACAGTTTTAGTTGAAATCACAAGCTTTCGGAGCGCTGCCCCTTCGTCAGGTGAAGTGAAGGATTCATATTCCTTCACTTCACCTGACGAAGGGGCAGCAGCTCCGAAAGCTTGTGATTTCAAATAAAACTGTTGGACTATAACCTGGTGCTGTGCGACTTCTCACTAAGGAGAATAACCCCAGCTTCTCTAGTCTATCCACATAACTGAAGTCCCTCCTCCCTGGAACCATTCTTATAAATCTTTTCTGCACCCTCTCTAAGGCCTTCACATCCTTCCTAAAATGTGGTGCCCAGAATTGTACACTATACTCCAGTTGTGGCCGAACCAGTGTTTTATAAAGGTTCATCATAACTTCCTTGCTTTTGTACTCTATGCCTCTATTTATAAAACCCAGGATCCTGTATGCTTTTTTAACTGCTTTCTCAACCTGCCCTGCTACCTTCAACAATTTGTGCACATATACCCCCAGTTCTCTCTGTTCATGCACCCCCTTTAGAATTGTACCCTTTAGTTTATATTTCCTCTCCTCATTCTTCCTACCAAAATGGATCACTTCGCACTTTTTTGCATTAAATTTCATCTGCCACATGTCCGCCCATTCCACCAGCCTGTCTATGTCCTCTTGAAGTCTATCACTATCCTCCTCACTGTTCACTATACTTCCAAGTTTAGTGTCATCTGCAAATTTAGAAATTATGCCCTGTACACCCAAGTCCAAGTCATTAACATATATGTATATATATGTGGGGCAACACGGTGGCATAGTGGTTAGCACTGTTGCCTCACAGCGCCAGAGACCCAGGTTCGAATCCAGCCTCGGGTGACTGTATGTGTGGAGTTTGCACATTCTCCCCGTGTCTGCGTGGGTTTCCTCCGGGTGCTCCGGTTTCCTCCCACAGTCCAAAGATGTGCGGGTTAGGTTGATTTGGCTATGATAAATTGACCCTTAGTGTTAGGGGGATTAAATACGTGGGGTTACGGGGATAGGGTGGGATATGTGTCGGTGCAGGCTCGATGGGCCGAAATGCCCTCTATCTGCATTGTGGGGATTCTGTGATATCAAGAAAAGCAGTGGTCCTAGTACTGACCCCTGGGGAACACCACTGTATACCTTCCTCCAGTCCGAAAAACAACCGTTCACCGCTACTCTGCTTCTTGTCACTTAGCCAGTTTTGTATCCATGCTGCCACTGTCCCTTTATTTCCATGGGCTTCAACTTTGCTGGCAAGTCTATTATCAAATGCCTTTTGGAAGTCCATGTGCACCACATCAACCGCGTTGCCCTCATCAATCCTCTCTGTTACCACATCAAAAAACTCAATGAAGTTAGTTAAACACAATTTGCCTTTGAAAAATCCATGCTGGCTTTCCTTAATTAATCCACACTTGTCTAAGTGACTGTTAATTTTGTCCCTGATTATCGTTTCTAAAAGCTTCCCCACTACCGAGGTTAAACTGACTGGTCTGTAGTTGCTGGGTTTATCCTTACATCCTTTTTTGAACAAGGGTGTAACATTTGCAATTTTCCAGTCCTCTGGCACCACCCCCATATCTAAGGAGGATTGGAAGATTATGACTAGTACCTCCACAATTTCTACCCTTACCTCCCTCAGCATCCTAGGATGCATCCCATCCGGTCCTGGTGACTTATCTACTTTAAGTACAGCCAGCCTTTCTAGTACCTCCTCTTTACCAATTTTTATCCCATCCAGTATCTGAACTACCTCCTCTTTCACTATGACTTTGGCAGCATCTCCTTTCTTAGTAAAGACAGATGCAAAATGCTCATTTAGTACCTCAGCCATGCCCTCTGCCTCCATGCGTGGGTCTCCTTTTTTGGTCCCTAATCGGCCCCACCCCTCTTACCACCCGTTTACTATTTATATGCCTATAGAAGACTTTTGGATTCCCTTTTATGTTAGCTGCCAATCTATTCTCATACTCTCTCTTTGCCCCTCTTATTTCCTTTTTCACTTCCCCTTTGAACTTTCAGCCTCGTTCTCACTTGTATTCACAACCTGACATCTGTCATACGCCCCCTTTTTCTGCTTCATCTTACTCTCTATCTCTTTTGTCATCCAAGGAGCTCTGGCTTTGGTTGCCCTGCCTTTCCCCCTCGTGGGAATGTACCTCGACTGTACCCGAATCATCTCCTCTTTAAAGGCAGCCCACTGTTCAATTACAATTTTGCCTGCCAACTTTTGATTCCGGGCCAGATCCGTTCTCAACCCACTGAAATTGGCCCTCTTCCAATTAATTATTTTGACTCTAGATTGCTCCTTGTCCTTTTCCATAGCTAATCTAACCTTATGATACTATGATCACTGTTCCCTAAATGTTCCCCTACTGACACTTGCTCCACTTGACCCACCTCATTCCCTAGAACCAGACCCAGCAATGCCTCCTTCCTCATTGGGCTGGCAACGTACTGATCAAGAAAGTTCTTCTCAACACACTTCAGAAATTCTTCCCCCTCTCTGCTCTTTACACTATTACTATCCCAGTCTATATTAGGATAGTTAAAGTTCCCCATTATCACTATTCTATAGTTCTTGCACCTCTCTGTAATTTCCCTGCAAATTTGCTTCTCTATATCCTTCCCACTAGTAGGTGACCCATAGAATACTAGTGTGCAATGGCATCTCTAGTGTTTCTTAACTCTAACCAAATAGATTCTGTCCTTGACCCCTCCAGAGCATCCTCTCTCTCCAGCACTGTAACATTCTCCTTAATCAATACTGCCACCCCACCTCCTTTCTTTCCTTCCCTATCTTTCCTGAACACCTTATATCCAGGAATATTTAGTACCCAATCCTGCCCTTTTTTGAGCCAGGTCTTCGTTATCGCCACGACATCATATTCCCATGTGGCTATTTGCGCCTGCAGCTCACCAACCTTATTTACCACGCTTCGTGCGTTTACACGCAGGCACTGTAAACCTATCTTAGACCTTCTTGTATTCTCTCTTAGTCTGACCCCACCTAATAGCGTACTATTTCTTACTCTAGTGCTATCTGTTTCTCCCAATCCTTTGTGCACTTTGTTTCTCCTTTCTGGTGCTACATCCTGGTGCCCCTCCCCCTGCCAAATTAGTTTAAACCCTCCCCAACAGCAATAGCAACCCCTCCCCCCTTCACCTCCCCCCATGAGGATATTGGTCCCGGCTCTCTTGAGGTGCAACCCGTCCGACCTGTACAGGTCTCACCTCCCCCAGAACTGGTCCCAATGTCCCAGGAATCTAAAGACCTTCCTCCTGCACCATCTCTCCAGCCACGCATTCATCTGCTCTATCCTCCTATTTCTATAATCACTAGCTCGTGGCACCGGGAGTAATACGGAGATTACTACCTTTGAGGTCCTGCTTTTTTAATTTCTTTCCTAGCTGCCTAAAATCTGCCTGCAGGACCTCATCTCTCTTTTTACCTATGTCGTTGATACCGATATGGACCATGACCTCTGGCTGTTAACCCTGCTCCCTCAGAATGTCCTGCAGTCGCTCAGTGACATCCTTGACCCTGGCACCAGGGAGGCAACATACCATCCTGGAATCATGACTGCGGCCGCAGAAACGCCTGTGTGTTTCCCTAACTATCTTCTATCACTATTGCTTTCCTGATCTTCCTCCTCCCCCCTTGTACAGGTGAGCCACCTATGGTGCTGTGGACCTGGTTCTGGCTGTACTCCCCAGAGGAACCATCACCCTCACCCGTACCGGTATACAAGTGAAAGTTTTTTTTCTTTCCTTTTATATTGAAATCCCTTTTTACTTGCTGTATTAATTTTCTATCCAAGGATGTTTCATTCTTAGATAAAGTGATTCAGTAACCAGTTGAAACAATTTTTGCAAGACTAGGCTAATTCTAGCATTTGCTTTTGTTAAGTATATACTCTAGAAAGGAAGGACTTACAGAATTGCTAAAGATTGACAAGCCTACTAGGCAGTAGAAACTTAAAGCAAGAAATATTGAATGAGTGATGGAGGATAGGGGAACGAGAGAACCAACAGATGTACAGAGAGAGAAGGAAATGATGGTACTAACAAATGAATAGAGAGACGAGGGCAATGAGGGAATCTGAAACAAGAACAGAAAATGCTGGCAATAGACAGCAGGTCATTCAGCATCTGCAAGGAGAAAGGACAAGTTCACATTTAAGGTGTAAGACCCTTCCCATTTCTGAGGAAGGGTGTTTCATTTGGACTGTTAACCTGGCTTTTCTCTGTACAAGCTGCTGAATGACCTGCTTTCTGTTACTGTTTCAGTAATGGTTAGGCGATGTCAAGGATGGGTTTGAAAAGCCTGTTGTTTGAAAGAAGATTGAGGGATGCATGATCAAAGTCTTCAACTTATTAAAGTGAGAAGTCGCACAACACCAGGTTATAGTCCAACAGTTTTATTTGAAATCACAAGCTTTCGGAGCGGCTGCCCCTTCGTCAGGTGAAGTGAAGGAATACGAATCGGCACAGCATATATAGACAGAGAACAATGCCTGTGTAGGCATTCAACTTATTAGTACAGGATTGTACAAATATAGCATTGATTCACAAACTGCAATTGTATGGGACCGGGTTTGTATGGATTGTTTTCTTTTACCCACTGTCTGTTCTACAATTCAGACAAATAGTGCAGATAAATAGGCCAGTTCTGACGAAGGGTCCTCGACCCGAAACGTTGACTCTGTTTCTCTCTCCTCGATGCTGCCTGACCTGCTGAGTGTTTCCAGCATTTTCTGTTGTTATTTCAGACTTCCAGCATCCGCAGTATTTTGCTATTGTGCAGATAAATTGTTGGTTTGCTTCTACTTAAAGTCTTGTGTAAATATCTTCAAGAACCCTCAACCCTTCTTCCCCAAAACCTTTCATGGTTCTAATGTTAACATTTGTGATTAACTAGTTATCCCGGGGATGCAACAATGGGTTAAGAGATTGCTGCATGTTGCCAGCACCAAAAGTCTGAGTTACTTGTGTATTAGAAATTCATTCACTGAAATGACAGGCCTAATTAATTTAATACTTTGTCACTGCTGAATTATGAGCCTTTTGCATTCATTAAATAACCCATATAATTCATTGCTAAACTTGGCCGAATATCCTGTTATTTACAGACCTAGCTGTTAAAATCAGTGTAATGGTAACCTGTTTTCGCAAAATGTTAGAACTTAATTTAATTTAAAGTGTTGCATTCTACGATACTGGCTGTTTCATCTTCACTTTTTTCTCAAGTCCCTTATTGTTTGATGTGAAAAGTTTACTGTTGTGTGCTGATGATTAAAACTGCCTTACTGTACCATTGCACTGTAATAAGTGCCTGACAGTAGTTCTGATCATATAGTTTTACAGAAAAGAGGATGTGTTGACAATCTTTGACACATATATACATATTAAAAATCTTTTTATGTTTGACTTTTTTGTCTGAAGGAGGCCCTGAGGATTGGGAACAGATCTATCCTCCACAGAAGTAAAAGATCTTTGATAGCTCCTCCCATTTCGTTCCCCGAGAATCAAAGAGGACCATTCCCAAAAGTTATTGGACGGGTAAGAACTATTGTAGTTGGTTTATTTTGCTGATTTGTATTCATAATTATCCATCTCGGTAACCTGGAGAGATCTTAGGAGCAGATTTACGCCATGCATTGAACATGACCATACAAGTAGCATAATACCACTAGTTTTGAATAGTGCGAACCAATCAGCAGCAAGGACTGCCATGCCAAAACTGATGAGCAAGAGGACTACGTGAAACTGATCCCCTTGCATCATCAGGGCGTGAGTGGCATGCTGGGAGCGTTAGTCCCACCCCAAGAGGCAGTGCCCGACGAGGATGAAAGCTGGTTATCATGGATGCTGGCACAGGTCTTATGGGCAGTGGCCGGCAGTGGTCAGACGCGACCCAGTTTAGCAAAGGGGTCTGAAGCGGGAGTTAGGCCAGTCATTCGCATAGGCCATGGGCCCGAAGCTCATTCCAGGCAGGCGCCCGGGATGACTAAGGAGCACCCTAACCAATCTGGCAAATCAACGCACTTCCTGTGCATTTCGGTCGCATGGGATCGATGACAAACATTGGTAGGTTATGGACCTTATTTTGCATCCAAAAAATGGGCAAAGCGAGGTCCAATTTCTCTCTCCCCCACCCCCCCTCCCCACCCCGCCCCCCATGTCTCCTAAAGCTACAATGGCCATAAGGAATTTTAATAATGTGATTGCATCTTGGACCAAAGTGCTAGGATATTTGCATCTGTAGAAGCAAGTACATTCTTGAACACTCAAATAATGATGATGAAAAGTATATCTAATTTGATCATTTTCAAGGCATTAATTGCAGAAAAAGCATACTCGATGGCCACCAGCGCAACTATAATGGGATGAATTTTAACTTTCACCATCGGGCTGGAAACTCGTTATACAGCCCACCCAATTTTCCTTTCCATCGAAGTCAATAGAAAGAAACATCAGGCTGGGTGTGTAACTGGCGGCCGACCCTCAATGCCGAGTTTACCGCCCGTCGGTGAAAGTTCAAATCTACCCCAATATCAACATAATTCGGCTTCACCAATTTCCCTGATCTGTTGCACTGTTAGGTCCGCTGGTTGCATGTCTTACTGCATTGGCCACAAGTTTGTTTCCATTCAAACTGCATTTATTTAGTTCGTAAAAAATCAGTGGGATACTTGATCAGGGAGGAGAATTTTCTATGAGCGCTATTTCCAGCAAAATCATAAACATGTCTGTTGAGATTTCCTCTCCCCAAATTACTAAGCATTCAGTTTGTTCTGTAGTATTAATCATGCTGTTTCTCCCATTCACTGCTGAGGTTATCACTCCGTCTTTTAGAGATGTTGGTACATGTTTTGCATAAATAAAGACGGAGTTTACAGAGAAAATGCTGCTGCTGATGTGAAATTATACAGTTGCTTAATTCAGCATTTTATTTTAATAGCAGATGGTGTGTGATTTGAGAAAAAAGCGCATTCTCAAAGCTGCAAACGGACAAACCAGTTAACAACAACACCACCTTGCATTTATATAGCACCTTTAATGCAGAATAACGTCCCAAAGTGCTTCACGGAGCTGAAGATGGACGTTGAGCCAAAGAAGGAGAGATTAGGAAGAGTCAAGAAAAATTTAATTGAAGAGATGGGTTTTAAGGAGGGTTTAATATTGGAACACAGGAACAGGAGCAGGCCACTCAGCTCCTTGAGCCTGTTCTGCCATTCAATTAGATCATGGCTGGTCTGTACCTCAACTCCGTTTACCTGCATCTACTCTATCAAATCAAAGTTTGCAGATGATACTAAGATGGGAGGGAAAGTAGTGAGTGAGGAGGACATAAAAAATCTGCAAGGGGACATAGACAGGCTAAGTAAGTGGGCAGAGATTTGGCAGATGGAATACAATACTGGAAAGTGTGAGGTTATGCACTTTGGCAGGAAAAATAGTAGAGCAAGTTATTATCTTAATGGCAAGAAACTGGAAAGTACTGAAGTACAAAGGGATCTGGTGGTCCTGGTGCATGAAACTCAAAAGGTTAGTATGCAGGTGCAGCAAGTGATTAAGAAGGCCAATGGAATGTTGGCTTTCATTGCTAGGGGGATAGAATATAAAAATAGGGAGGTATTGCTTCAGTTGTACAAGGTATTGGTGAGACCACACCTGGAATACTGCATACAGTTTTGGTGTCCATACTTAAGAAAAGACATACTTGCTCTCGAGTCAGTACAAAGAAGGTTCACTCGGTTAATCCCAGGGGTTGAGGGGATGGACATATGAGGAGAGGTTGGGTAAATTGGGACTCTACTCATTGGAGTTCAGAAGAATGAGAGGCGATCTTATTGAAACATATAAGATTGTGAAGGGGTTGGATCGGGTGGATGTGGGGAGGATGTTCCCGATGATGGGTGAAACTAGAACTAGGGGGCATAGTCTTAGAATAAGGGGCTGCTCTTTCAAAACTGAGATGAGGAGGAACTACTTCACTCAGAGGGTGGTAGGTCCATGGAATATGCTGCCCCAAAAAGCTGTGGAAGCTACATCATTACATAAATTTAAAACAGAAATAGACAGTTTCCTAGAAGTAAAGGGAATTAAGGGTTACGGGGAGCGGGCAGGAATTTGGAGATGAGTCTAGGTTCGGATCGGTCATGGCCCTGTGGGTAGCGTAGCGGGCCCAGGGACTGTGTAGCCTGATCCTGCTCCTATTTCGTGTGTCCAATTCTGTTAGGTTCAGGAGATGGTTCTGTGATAGTAGATTGGCGGTTAGGATCAGATCAGCCATGATCTTATTGAATGGCGGAGCAGGCTCGAGGGGCCAATTGGCCTACTCCTGCTCCCATTTCTTATGTTCTTATGTTGTCATTTTAAACACCTCAATTAGATCACCTCTCAACCTTCTAAACTCAAGAGAATACAAGCCAAATTTGTGCAACCTGTCTTCATAATTTAACCCTTTAAGCCCTGGTATCATTCTGGTGAATCTGTGCTGCTCCCCCCCGCCAAGCAAATTACATCCCTTTCCTGAGGTTCAGTGACCAAAACTGAATGCAGTCCACCAGATAGGGCCTGACCAAGGCTCTGTACAACTGAAGCATCACTTCTTCACCATCTTGACATAAAGGCTAACATTCCATTAGCCTTTTTGATTACCTTTTGTCCCTTTTATGAGATTTGTGTACATGGAAACCTAAATCCCTTTGCTCCTCCACAGCTCCTAGTCTCTCAACATTGAGAAAATATTCCGATTTGGCTTTCTAAGATCCAAAGTGGGTGACCTCATAGGGGGAGGTGGGAAGTCAGAAGGTTTTAGTGAGGGAATGGGGCCTAGTTGGCTGAACACGCGCCCTTCAATAGTGGAGCGAAGGGAGAGGGATGATGTGCAAGAGATGTTGGTAAATTTGCTGATTATTTGTGTACTGCATTGAAAATTTCAAATGTTACAACTTATTGACATATTTTTGTGTCAAAGTCTTTCTCCCCATGTCAATTTCTTCCTTCGTTTCATGAAAATGGTGACTCGTGCTGGGGTATGGTTCCGTGGGCATTGGCTGTCCTCCAGTACCTCGCCCAAGTGGTGACTCTTCAAGTGTGGGCTCTAGATAGTCAGCATCAGCAGGCTGATTCGAGTGAGGGGGCATCATTGCCCGGGTCAATCCTGTCATTGTGGAAGGGAAAAAGTTCCACTGTGAGCTCTGTGTAACAAAATTGTCAACCCATTTATAAAGAATGGGCTTCTGATCTTGTTACGTGTAAAGCACAGAGGAAATCTCCCCTCCCAATCCCGATGTGCTCTCAACTGCACATTCCAGCAGGACTCATTGGATGATGATCAGGAGCAGAAACCACCCGTGCTATTTTTTCCCTTTCCTAGACCAAGGAGACAGAGGCCAAATGTAAAATCTCTACCGTTGCCTGCCTGTGATCCGCTAAGTCTGCACAATTGCAGCTGAACTATATGGAGCAAAAGGTCCGAACATTTTGGTCTCGCACTGGGCTGTCCCCTTACCAACTGAGTGAGGGTGGAACTGTTATTTTAAATTCATTGACCGCAATGGGTGCAAAAGCGTATTAATGCTATAATAATCAGGTAGACTTTCAACTTGTGGCCCACACTTAAAACTGCCCATCGGCTGCTCCTTATAGAAACTGCCCAATTTTCATCTCCATTTAACATCTGCTCCCTCTTCTCTGCAATCTATCTCAAATAATAACTTCCGTTTAATCAGATCAAAGTATTTTTATTGTATCAGAAGTTAGGAACGATCAGTGCTGCAGTTACAAATCCATCCAGTATAAAAGCCGTTGTGACTTTTTTAGGCATGATTTTTTTTTTAAGGTTTCCTGGGTAAAAACTGTTGCAAAGCGAAGCATACGAAAGGGGGCAATCATGGAGATCGAAAAATGCTGTACTTTGAGAATAGCAAAAATCACTTTACAAGATGGAATTTGCATTATTGTTCTTCAAATAATACTGCCTTTAAGATAAGGTGAAGCAGAACAAAAACAATTTACCTGCCATTTGATTGGTGCTTGAACTGTGAGCTGAATTTGTGCTGTGTATTGATGCTACTGTTTGCTTTATGTTTACTTACTGTTTGTTCTGGTTAGGCCGAGAAAGTGGAAAATGATCGAGCTGCTCAGTGATACTCCAAAAGATAGTGGTGCTGAACCTACCTTCCAGTAGCTGCTTTGTCTTGGAATTGTTGTTTAGAGTCTTATTTGCACAATGAGATTGCATTCCCTTTGGCTCATAATGATGGGAATGAAATGCACTCTCATAGTATTTATACTTCCTTTTCTGATTCAGTTCAAGTGGCAGTGGGTGTTATTAAATTACCAGCTTAATGCATGCACTGCATTTGTTTTTGTGCAACAGTGACAGTAGATTCTCATTAGGCAATTTGTACCAGCCTGGTCCACAGCTGATGTAAAGCCTGCACATTATACCATTGTAGAAGATGGGAGGCAGCACGATTGTGGTAACAATGGGAGCTGAGGAGGATAAAATCCAAAGATAACATTGGGAGTTGATGTCCACTCAACTCTTTGCATAATTGCATTTTTAGAGAGTTCCAGGAGTACTGTAATCATAGAAAATCTTGATCACATTTAAAATTTTTACAAAAGCATCCCTCCCAGGATTGGGATGGACTTGCACTTCTGCTATTTATGATGTTTCTGAAGAGGGATGAGGTCCTGCAGGCAGATTTTAGGGAGCCAGGAAAGAGATTAAAAAGCAGGACCTCAAAGGTAGTAATCTCCAGATTACTCCTGGTGCCACGTGCTAGTGAGTACAGAAATAAAAGGATAAAGCAGATGAATGCGTGGCTGGAGAGATGGTGCAGGATGGAGGGCTTTAGATTCCTGAGGCATTGGGACGGTTTCTGGGGGAGGTGGGACCTGTACAAACCGGACGGGTTGCACCTCACCGGGACCAATATCCTCGGGGCGGGGGGGGGGGGGTTTGCTAGTGCTGTTGGGAAGGGTTTAAACTAGCTTGGCAGGGGGATGGGAACCTGAGAGTAGATTCAGAAGGGAGAGAAGCAAAGCTGAAAATGGAAGGCAGAAAATTAGTAAGCGAGTTTGGAAGGCAGAGGGAACAAAGGCTAGAAAATAGACAACAAGGGAGTTTGGCAGTGTTAAATGTTATATACTTCAACGCAAGGAGTCTAGGGATTAAAGCAAATGAGCTGTGAGCTGAGGGCACAGATAGACACATGGGAGTATGATATTATAGCTATTACTGAGACATGACTGAAAGAAGGGCAGGAATGGCAGCTCAACCTTCCTGGTTACAGGGTTTTCAGACGAGATAGAGAGGGGATAAAAAAGGAGGGGGTCGCAATATTGATTAAAGAAACAATTACAGCCGTGAGGAGGGATGATATCTTAGAAGGATCATCAATGAGGCCATATGGGTTGAAGTGAAAAACAAAGAAGGGGCAATCACACTGCTGGGAGTGTATATAGACCCCCAAACAGTCAGAGGGAGATAGAAGAGCAAATATGTAGGCAAATTTCTGAGACATGCAAAAATAGGGCAGTAATAGTAGGGGATTTCAACTTCTCTAATATTAACTGGGATAAAATTAGTGTGAAAGAGGGAGCAGAATCCTTAAAATGCATTCAGGAGAATATTTTTAGTCAGTACGTAGCAAGCCCAACAAGTGAGGGGGCGGTTCTGGACCTAGTTTTAGGGAATGAAGCTGGGCAGGTGGAAAGGGTATCAGTGGGAGAGCATATTGGTGCTAGTGATCATAATTCAGTTAGATTTAGGGTAAAGGACAAGGATAGACCAGGAATAAAAGTTCTCAATTGGGGAAAAGCTATTTTTACTAAGCTGAGATGTGATTTAGCCAAAGTGGACTGGAGACAGAAACTTGAAGGTAAATCAGTGCCAGAGCAGTGGGAGGCATTCAAGGAGGAGATAGTGAGGGTTCAGAGCAAGTATGTTCCCTTAAAGAAAAAGGTTAGGACTGACAGATCTAGAGCTCCCTGGATGTCAAGGGGCATACAGGGTAGGATAAAGAAAAAAAGGAAAGCTTATGACAGATATCGAGGGCTCAATACTGCAGAAAGCCTAGAGGAGTATAGAAAGTGCAGGGGTGAAATTAAAAAGGAAATTAGAAAAGCAAAGAGAGGGCATGAAAAATATTGG
Source organism: Squalus acanthias (assembly GCA_030390025.1). Taxonomy (NCBI): domain Eukaryota; kingdom Metazoa; phylum Chordata; class Chondrichthyes; order Squaliformes; family Squalidae; genus Squalus; species Squalus acanthias. The sequence goes on from CM059430.1 coordinate 6,984,921, forward strand.
CAAGTAAAATCAAGGAAAACCCAAAAGATGTTTTATAAATACATTAAGAGCAAGAGGATAACTAAAGTAAGAGTAGGGCCTATTAGGGACCATAAAGGTAACCTGTGTGTGGAGGCGGAAGACTGGGTATGGTTCTTAATGAATACTTTGCGTCTGTTTTCACAAAAGAGAGGGACGATGCAGAGATTGCAATCAGGGAGGAGTGTGAAATATTAGATGAAATAAACATAGTGAAAGAGGAAGTATTAAGGGGTTTAGCATCTTTGAAAGTGGATAAATCCCCAGGCCCGGATGAAATGTGTCCCAGACTGTTAAGAGAAGTAAGAGAGGAAATAGCAGAGGCTCTGACCATCATTTTCCAATCCTCTCTGGCTACAGGTGTAGTGCCGGAGGACTGGAGGACTGCTAACGTGGTACCGTTGTTTAAAAAGGGAGAAAGGGTGGTGGGAAAATTATTGGAAAAAATTCTGAGGGACAGGATAAATCTTCATTTAGAAAGACACGAGACAGTCAGCATGGATTTGTTAAGGAAAGGTCGTGCCTGACTAACTTGATTGATTTTTTTGAGGAGGCAACAAGGAGGGTCGATGAGGGTAGTGCGTTTGATGTAGTCTATATGGATTTTAGCAAGGCTTTTGATAAGGTCCCGCATGGCAGACTGGTCACGAAGATAAAAGCCCATGGGATCTAAGGCAAAGTGGCAAGTTGGATCCAAAATTGGCTCAGAGGCAGGAAACAAAGGGTAATGGTCGAAGGGTGTTTTTGTGACTGGAAGTCTGTTTCCAGTGGGGTTCCGCAGGGCTCAGTACTGGGTCCTTTGCTTTTTGTGGTATATATCAATGATTTGGACTTGAATGTAGGAAGTATGATTGAGAAGTTTTCAGATGATACAAAAATTGGCCGTGTGGTTGATAATGAAGAAGAAAGCTGTAGACTGCAGGAAGATATCGATGGACTGGTCTGGTGGGCAGAACAGTGGCAAATGGAATTCAATCCGGAGAAGTGTGAGGTAATGCTTTTGGGGAGGGGCTAGCAAGGCAAGGGAATACACAATAAATGGTAGGACACTGAGAATGCAGAGGATCAGAGGGACCTTGGAGTGCATGTCCACAGATCCCTGAAGGTAGCAGGACAGGTAGATAAGGTGGTTAAGAAGGCATATGGGATACTTGCCTTTATTAGCCGAGGCATAGAATATAAGAGCAGGGAGGTTATGCTTGAACTGTATAAAACACTAGTTAGGCCGCAGCTAGAATACTGCGTGCAGTTCTGGTCACCACATTACAGGAAGGATGTGATTGCACTAGAGGGGGTGCAGAGGAGATTTACGAGGATGTTGCCTGGGCTGGGGACTTTTAGCTATGAGGAAAGATTGGATTGGCTGGGGTTGTTTTCTTTGGAACAGAGGAGGCTGAAGGGAGACCTAATTGAGGTGTATAAAATTATGAGGGGCCTAGATAGAGTGGATAGGAAGGACCTATTTCCCTTAGCAGAAGGGTCAATAATCAGGGGGCATAGATTTAAAGTAATTGGTCGGAGGTTTAGATGGGATTTGAGGAGAACTTTTCTCACCCAGAGGGTGGTGGGGGTCTGGAACTCACTGCTTGAAAGGGTGGTAGAGGCAGAAACCCTCAACACATTTAAAAAGTACTTGGATATGCACTTGAAGTGCCGTGACCTACAAGGCTACGGACCAAGTGCTGGAAAGTGAGATTAGGGTGGATAGCTCTTTGTCAGTCGGCACGGACAAGATGGGCCGAATGGCCTCCTTCTGTGCTGTAAATTTCTATGATTCTATGTTTGCAAGCAAGAGAGGAATCTTGCATCTCAAAAATGGCAAGTTTTTTACAAGTGAAGATTACATAATTTTCCACAATGGGAGTGACTGATGACTTGTGCTTATCTGCCAGACTTACCTGGTGGTCTAGTGGGAGAGAGATGCATTCATAATTCCCTTTCAGGCAAGATTAATGCAGAGTGAAATAAAAACAGAAAATGCTGGAAACACTCAGCAGGTCAGGCAGTATCTGTGGAGAGAAGAAGGTCGGATTAACGTTTCAGGTCGATGAGCGTTAACCCCACCTCTCTCTCTCCACAGATGTTGCTTGGCCTGCTGAGTGTTTCTTAGCATTTTCTGTTTTTATTTCAGATTTTGCTTTTTTGGTGCAGAGTGAATCATATTTATGTGATATGTATTTGCCTGAATCTCTGCTGGTTTAGTGGGGGGGAAATGTACCCGAGTTCCCTGTCAATTAGCACTCCGGTAGATTAGTTGCGAGATATGTTATGCTCTCTGACATTCTGGGGAATCTTGCTGTACTAGTACTCCTGAAAATCTGAAGTGTGCTGAATTCATGCCCTCTACAGGCATGGATTGTTTAATTTGAAATTCCAGCAAATAGTCATTCCTGTTGCAAAACAATGATTGTCTATGATTTAATGAACACAATGTTCCTTCAGTATATTCACGGATCACAACTCTAGAAACTTAACCAGATGATTCCCAGCATCAAACTATCAAAATCACAGTCTTGAAATCATTACTTCATTACCCAGAAATGCTCTGGACTCTAGTATCGTACACACTAAGAGCCTGTCACTTATTTCTACACAACTCAACATGGCACTAAATGCAAAATTTATTTTTAAAAACATTAAAATTTATTGTGCAAGTGTCTGCAACTATTAACCATTCAAAAGCTGAAAAATGGTGCTTGTGTTATTTATGTTGCAAACCAATACTACTGAGTCCCAGTGCCTGCAAAATTCAGTTTCTTAAGCATACAAGCGGTGCGCAGGCACTGTTTGTATAGTGTAGGCTAAAATAATTTGATGCAGGACTTGCATACTGAATGTCGTGTCTAAGAAATTGATTTTGAATTCTGTAGTGTTTCACCAGTTACAGACCACATCCCTGACAGCAGCATAACATTTTCCAAACGGAAGATCTGAATAGCACCTCTTCGATGCACAGGTTTCATGCAACCATTGGATTCCCTCTCTATAGATTGCCATGTTTTGCAAATTCCAAGAGAACAGGGTAATACCGTAGAAGTTAACAGCACAGAAGGAGGCCATTCAGGCCTCAACTACCTGTTGCAAAGCATTTCATGCTCCAACAACCCTCTGCATCAAGAAATTTCACCAAAACGCTCTCTTCACCTGATCATACTAAATTGGTAACAACTCTCACTGACTCCTCAACCAGAGGGTATACTCTTTCCTGATTTGAGCAGGGATCATGGGATGGGTCCTGAAATTCTCTTTGATGTTGACAATAATTGAAAACCTCAAGAATCTTAATGACTAATGCCTCCACAACATAAGGCACAACAGTAAGTGGAAAAAATAGACTTTCATTTAAAAAGAAAGAAGCTTTAGGGTCCAGTTTACATTCTAGAAATTTCAGAACAACTGGTTCAAAAGTGAGCAGATGGCGACCCTATCTTGTGTGACTCAACTCTTCTCTTGTGACTTTCCTCCAAAGCTAGGGCTTATAAAACATGTAGCACAAACTCTACACCTACTCTGCAATATGATTCACATCTAATAATATCCAGTAGTTCCCTCATTTTAATTGTTGGTGCTCGTAAAGGTCATCGATAAAGAGAATGCATACATCGCTGACAAACAACTGCAGGGGGTGGTTGAGGCAGAGACCATTACATCTTTTAAGGGAAAATTGGATGAATAACTGAAGCCACAGAAAATTCGAGTCCAGGGGGTGAAATCGGGGCAGCGGGTTGATTTTGGATTGCTCTAGTTAAGAGCCACACGGACACAATGGGCCAAATGGCCTCCTCTGTACTGTAAATTTCTATTGGCCCAATGTTTTAAAAAAAAATTAAAAACCCGCTCCAAAATAATTTTGAACATGTTGAACTTCTGATTTTTCTAATGCACTTTTATTTTTCCAAAGTTGGACAGAGAAATGAGTTAGAATTTTGTCCTTTCACTTCTGGGACCTGGTTTTGAATCTACCCCATTCAAATGCCTACATGAATTGAGTTTGCATCAAAAGAGCACTCCCTAGAACACCATGTGATATTTTCTATTTCTGGAAATAACAATCCTTGTGCCTTCTCTGAGTGGGATTGCTAATTCATACCGAATTGTCGGCAGTTTTATACAGTGAGCCATGCCCCACTGGTGGTTGTGCTGAGACTGTAATATAGTCATTTTGCTTTGGACCCTTACAACCGGCAGAGAGAAACGTTCTTTCTATCTGTGCAGACTAGATCAATCTCAACACAGTTATCAATGGATATGCATCCACAGCACAAAATTGTCTATAATTTAGTATAAATTCCCAATCTCACTCAGAGAAGTGACGGGGATTGCTATTGTCAAAATGAGAAATGATCACATTGGTGCAATAGGAATGCTTTTCTGCCGTTAGCATTAAGGCTCATTGTTGGGAGTCTTACTCTGCCTGAAACTATGATATACCTACTGTAAAGGTCTTGGTTGTGGACCCTGGGAAATTCCATATAATCACAAATTATAAAACACAACTGCATCTTTTGGAAAAATTATAATCTTTGTAAAAAGGCCTTCATGTTGATGTGCGTTACTCTGTAGGATCACATGCAAAGATCATTAGCAGATTTAGTAAATGCCCTCATATATATTTCAATAATTTAAATAATAATAGAGTGCATGTCTGTTATCTAAAAGTGATCTTCCATAATTCAATTATATATTAGCAGATATATTGCGATAACAGAGAATTAAATAGGCTTCTTTCACATGCTAGACGTGGGCTGAATTTTAATGGGGAAGGTGGGTTGGGGTTGGGGGGCGGGGTGCTCGAGGCAGTAGGGAAACCCGAGAGAACGGGTTTCCTGCAGGCACTGCCAAATTTAATGGCAGGGCTTGATTTGAATGGGAAGCCTCTGCTTCCCACCCGCGGCCAGCCAGATTGAGAGGCTGGCTGGATCCAGGCGGGTAGGCCTGCAGCACTAGGCCGCACAGAGGAGGGAGGGATCACATGGGGTCCGGGGTTGGGATCGGCGGGGGGAGAAGCGGGTAGAAGATCGGTGGGGGCGGTTGCGGGGTGGCCGGGAAGAAGATCGGGGGCTGGGGGGGGGGGGTGGGGGTGCTGCCAGAGGAGGATTTGGGGGGGGGGGGGGGTGGTTCCGAAGAGGATTGGTGACCGGAGGAGCAGCACAGGGGAGGGGGGTGGTCTGACGGGATCGGGGGGCCGGAGGAGCAGGGCGGGAGGGTGGAGAGGGGAGGCTGGGGAGGGGGGGAGACCTGGGGGGATGATTGGAGACCTCGTGGGGGGTCTCCGATTGCGGGGTGTGGGGAGGAGGGGTTGTGGAGGGTGGGTTAGGTAGGGACACTAGATTCAGGAAGTAAGTGTAAAACCACTTACCTCCTAGATCTAGCAGTCCTCGCCTTGCATTAGTTGGCGGTTTTCATGAGGCGTACAAAACCCGACCAGCTAAAGTTAAAGACAAAATGGAGGTTAAAGCAGAGGCTTCCAGCCTCATTATTATATTTAAATAGACAACCGCCTCCTGGTTCAAACCGGAAGTGGATGGATTGGAGGCGGGTTCAGGTCGGGATTCAGATTTTTAACACTTTAACTACCCCCACGCCCCCATTCTTTTAGGTTAAAATTCTCTCCTTTTGTGTTCAAATGACCATTTTGTTAGGTCAAATGAAAAACAAGATAGAGTGAGGGAGAAACCAGAGCAGATAATCAATATGAGTAGATGCCCCATCAGGTAACTCGCCTAACTTTTATATACCACATCTGATCTGCAGGCAATTTATCCATTGCACCATATTGCACATGTCCTTAGAAAGATATAAATGTACAATCCTGGGCCAAAGCAAAGGGCTGAAGTCTTGCTGCTGGTTTTGTTCCATTTAGAACCACAGCTAGAACAGCAGAATAGAGAAAGCTGAAATAGACCGAGAGGGAAAGGACATTCATTAAATTACTAGCTTTGTATCCTAATTATCTCCCAGCAGGCCTTTCACCAGGCTGAGGTCATACTCCCTGCTAATATGCCTTAATGCCAGCCAGCATCAAAAGAGCACTCCCGATAACACCATGTGATATTTTCTATTTCTGGAAGTTACAATCCTTGCGCCTTCTCTGAGTGGGATTGCTAATTCATACCGAATTGTCGGCAGTTTTGTACAGTGAGCCATGCCCCACTGGTAGTTGTGCTGAGACTGTAATATAGTCATTTTACTTTGGACCCTTACAACCGGCAGAGAGAAGCGTTCTTTCTATCTGTGCAGACTAGCTCACGTAACATCATATTAAAGAGAAACACTTCCCTCGAAAAACATTCTATAGTGGGCTTGTACGGTGTCCTTTCCACATCTTATTAGCAACCATAGTAACAGTCAGGCTGGCTGAGTGTGGAGTGGCATGAGACTCTGGAATAAAGGAGGGCAGCATTCTTCCCAACACCTGCTGGTAGATACAATAATGAACAAATTACCCATCAAGAACAGATTTCTTTCTAATTGCCAGACTCATTAGACCATTAAACTATTTAATTCCTTAAAGACTTTATACATTCAGATGTTTTGTTGTGTTTCATGTTTTTAAAATGCAAGAATTTATATAATACCTTAATAAGACTGCAGTTGGACTACTGCATGCCCTGTTGCGCTCCACACTATATAAAGTATGTTGAGGTTACAGCACAGATTCATGAGGATGCTGAAATAACAACAGAAAATGCTGGAAACACTCGGCAGGCCAGGCAGCATCCGCGGAGAGAGAAACAGAGTTAACGTTTCAGGTCTGGGAACCTTCATTAGAACTGGAAAAAGCTGGAGATGTAACAGATATTAAGCAGGTGCAGAGACAGGTGCGGGGGGGGGGGGGGGGGGGGGTGCGGTGCGTGGTGGGAGGGGAGGAAGGAATTGAAGGAACATATCAAACACAAGAAGGGAAACTGAAAGCAATGAAGATGAACAAGGTTGAAGAGACAAACGGAAATCCCGTCGGAGAGAAGAGCAGAACTTCTTCAAGGTGGGCATTCTGCCCCTGTCTCTGCACCTGCTTAATATCTGTTACATCTCCAGCTTTTTCCAGCTCTGACGAAGGGTCTTCGACCTGAAACATTAACTCTGTTTCTCTCTCCACGGATGCTGCCTGACCTGCTGAGTGTTTCCAGCATTTTCTGTTTGTTATTTCAGATTACCAGCATCCGCAGTATTTTGCTATTGTATTCATGAGGATGCTGTTTGGTCTGAGGAAACAAGAAAGACTTGGAAAAACTGAGGCTGGTTTCTTTAGAACAAGGGAAATTAAGGGGTGATTTGATAGAGGCATTTAAAACGATGAAGGATGAGATAAAGTAGATAGGAACAATTTGTTTCCAGTGATTGAGGGGTCAGAATAGGAGGACATAAATGTAACATTAAATGTAAGAGATTTAAGACTGAGACCAGGAGAAACGTTTTTGTACAGAGGGTTGTGGGGCCATGGAATGCACTACCGGAATTAGGAACATAGGAACAGGAGGAGGCCATTCAGCCCCTCAAGCCTGTTCCATCATTCAATGAGATCATGACTAATCTGTATCTTAACTCCATCCACCCATCTTGGCTCCATGTCCTTTTATACCCTTGACTAGCAAAAATCTATTGATCTCAGATTTAAATTATTAATTGAGCTGGCATCTGCTGCTTTTTGTGGGAGAGAGTTCCACACCTCTACCACCCCTCGCATGAAGAAGTGTTTCCTAACTTCCCTCCTGAATGGCCTGGCTCTGATTTTAATGTTATGTCCCCTTGTCCTAGACTCCCCACCAGTGGAAAAAATTTCTCCCTATCTACCCTATCAATGCCTTTCAAAATCCTAAAAACCTCAATCACCTCTTAACCTTCTATATTCCAGGGAATACCAGCCTAGTTTATGTAATCACTCCTCATAATCGAACTCGTGGAGCCTGGTTACATTCTGGTGAATCTGCGCTGCACTCCTTCCAATATATCCTTTCCACGGTGTGGTGTGGTGCCCAGAACTGTACCCAGTACTCCAGATGTGGTCTAACCAGGGCTTTGTATAGCTGTAGCAAAACTTCCTCCACTTTATATTCTAGCCCAACATTCCATTCGCCTTTTTGATTATTTTTTGTACCTGACCACTACATTTTAGTGTACATGGACCCCTAAATCTCTCTGGACCTCCACTGTTCCCAGCTTTTCAACATTTAAAAAAATACTTGGATCTATCTTTTTTAGGTCCAAAATGGATGACCTTACACTTAGCTGCTTTGAAATCGATCTGCCACAGTTTTACCCACTCACTTAATCTATCAATGTCTCTTTGTAATTTTAAGCTCCAGTCAACACTACTTACTATTGCCACCTATCTTTGTGTCATCGGGAAACTTGGCTATATGGCTCTCTATTGTGTTATCTAAGTCATTAACAAATATAGTGAATAGTTGGATTCCCAGCAAAGATCCTTGTGGGATACCACTAGTCGCTTCCTTCAAATTCGAGTACATACCCATTATACCTACTCTCGGTCTTTTATCGCTATCCAGGTCAATAATTTGCCTTCAATTCCATGTACTTTAATTTTGGTTAACAGTCCCTTATGTGTAACCTTATCAAATACCTTCTGGAAGTCCATATAAATGACATCCATTGACATTCCCCTGTCTACTACTTTAGTTACTTCCTCAAAAAATTCAATTAGGTTCAGTTAGTCATTGAAACGGAGTACATGTCAACATTTAAGGGTGGATTACATAGCGTTAGATAGAGTCTGCAGCACAGAAACAGGCCACTCGGCGCAACTGGTCCATGCTGGTGTTTATGCTCCACACGAGCCTCCTCCCACCCTTCTTCTAACTCTATCAACATATCCTTCTATTCGTTTCTCCCCCATGCGCTTATCTAGCTTCCCCTTAAATGCATCTATGCTATTTGCCTCAAACAATCTTTGTGGTAGCGAGTTCCACATTCTCACCACTCTTTGGGTAAAGAAGCTTCCCCTGAAGTAAAGAAGTTTCTCCTGTTTCCCACTGCTCAACCTCGCCATCTCTGCCTGTCTATTTTTCTTTACATTAGTTAGATAGGTGGTTGAAGGAATGACCAGCAGATATGAGAACAGAGCGGTCGTATGGGATTAGGACGACTGCTCGCGTGGAGGAGAAATACTAACACGGCCTGATTGATCTGTTTCATGTTGTGATTTCTATGTAAAAGCCCCTCCTGTACTATTATGAAGACTTAACCTTACTAGATGTAATGATAAGGATTTCATTATAATAAACTAAGCATTTCTGAATTAGCAGCTTTTGTGTTTGGGTTGTATGTGCGTAACACACTTAACATAAAATGTTCCACAAATTCACGTTACGTATTAACTCGCTGAGGTAGATTTCAACTATCAGGCGGAACACACAGCTATCTGTCCGATAGTGCTGGCAGGAGGCCCAGTCTATTTACAATGCCACTGGTGGACTGCAGGTGCCAATCAGGCTCCTGGCCGGCGCAATATCCGGCATCCTGTATACCGACCTAATTAGCAGCAAGGTAGGTCCGGGGAGCGAGATGATCACAGGTGAGACCCAAGGTGGCAGCGCCACATATTATTCTTGTGGAGCCCAGAACGCACACCTGCTCCCCCTGAACTTACCATCTTTGATCCTCTTAAGAAGTGCCACCAAGTGAAACTGGGCAAAGCGTGCATGGTCCAGGCTCCACTCCATTGTCTGCCAAAATGGCAATTAGGGTCCTATGTACATCCTAGGACCCCGATTTGTGTATTTAAAGGGCCTACCACCTGAAATAGATGGACACTGTGACCTTTCAGCATGGCATTGACTGGATCAGGAGTGGGAACAGGACAGCTCCCGCCCTTTTTCCACTAGGCAGAGCCAGTGAAAATCCCCCCCCCAATATTTCACTTGTCATTTGATCCACTGCACACATATCTGAAAACAACTTCTCATTGCTATATGTAGAAAATAAAATTAAAGTATGGAGCTAAGGCACTGGATGGCACAGTGAATTAGTACATTGTCCTTTCATTTCTGAACATTGCGTTTGAATCCACTAAAGACTAATAGGTTGAAAGTCCCCACAGTCTGCTGGATGTCAGGGGCCTATGTGAAATGAGTTTGAGGAACTCTCAAGCAAATTCCAAGTGGGTCTGGGCTCACAGCATAAAACTGGTCCAATTTTGGCAATAATTGCAATCATATTCATGGAAGTCACGGGGATACTAGTATGAGAAATGTCACACTAGTGTATTAGAGACTGTTGTTTGGAGACTGGGCCTAAGGCTTATTGCTGGTACGGAGTAGTTGGCACTTTACTCAGAAGCTGACTTAAAGCAGTCCAATACTGAGCAAGGGGAAGGGTTTGCAATAGTGTAGAGGTTAGGATGATTTCCAATATCGTGTGAAACAGGAGCAATCCATTTAAATTACAAAGACACATCAGTCTGCCGGATCCTATCTTGCAGTACGTGATTGCTTTCTGAACAAAATGTGACTTCCTAAAACAAGCCGTTTGTACAATAAAGTGAAATTTTGCTTCCTGGCCCCTTCCTGAACCAAGAGGCAGCACTTTTCAATTGGTTGATTGAATTGTCAATTAGTATGATGATGGAGTTTTGTTGTCTTCCCAGTCGAAAAACCAGATGGCTCTGATCCTGACCAGCAACGAACCTGTGAGTGCTTGACAGCCATGCTGAGTACCTGAAATAGGAACATGCTCTGGTCTCCAGTACAAATATCACAAAGTACAGAGACCAACATTATGTACTATTGCTTGACCGTGATGTCAAGCAGACAGGTAATCTGTTCCTAGGGCTCTGTTAATTCTCCTTTGTAGTCATCTGGGAAAGGGGAGGAGTTGTTAAGTGCATCCATAATAGACTCGTTCTTTGTATTTATGCTCTTCTTTGTGGGTTAATGGACCTCTCCTCTGATAAGTACTGCGGTTAATGATCCTGACGGAGTAAGGATCCCACTTTGACGGGGTGGGGGGGAGCCCAAACGACTTCATATAATAATGTGTAAACCATACCAGGCCACCCACTATACCAAAATCTAGTCGTCCATGTCCTATGAATTTCTGAGTACTCATTATGAAGAAATATTTTGTAAAATTTAAAATCACCATTTTGTAGTATTTATCGAAGCTTTGTATTGCTTCACATGAAGGAAAGTCACCCTCAAGTTTTCAAATGAAAAATTAGACAGAAATTTGGAGAGATAAATAGAGTTAACAGAACAGGTTTAACAAATTAGTATTATTTTTGTTAAAAAGAGGTCAGGGACACGCAATAGGAAAATCTGCCAATTGTGCACTGAATCCCCACAGCAGATTTCAAATGAAGCAAATGCTTTGTTACTTTTTTAAACTTTATTGTTACATAGTGTAATAAACATGTAAACACTTGGTGGATAATTTACTGTACTTGTGTTACAATAACACACTGAGGAATACGTAGATATTTACTTGAGTTGCCAAATATGTGGCATGTAAAGATTGGAAATTCCATGTAATTCAAGATGGAATGAAGTACATTTGAATTAATTATAATGTTGAGTTCTACTTTTCCAAATGACAGTGTAATTATTCCATGTGATGTAAAATTATTTTATGTGACAGTTTTCTAGATCAGTATGTCGAGGAACCAACTAGGGAACAGGATATTTTAGATCTAGTATTGTGCAATGAGTCAGAATTAATTAATAACCTTGTAGTAAAGGAGCTGTTGGGGAAGAGCGATCATAATATGATAGAATTTTAAATTGAGTTTGAGAGTGATTTACAGGAAACTCTTTATTAACCGGCACCGACGGGACCGCCGTGGTGCCGGTTTATCGAAAGTACCGGATAACGGAGAGTTATATCTACCGAGGCTATTTTTAACAAAGAGACTCCAGGCAGCACGGGAGAATCAACTCCTGCTACTGCAGTGTTTCGGACTTCCGACAGCACCAGGAGGCCGAGTAGTGGCACTTTTGAAAACTACCCCTACTGACTAAATCGGCGTTCGCGGACTCGGACTCTGACTCAGGATCGGCAACATTGCCGGTTATTTGAGAGGAGTTTTCGGAGTACTCGGCGTTCGCGGAGACTCGACTGCGACTCGGCAACATTGCCGGTTATTTGAGAGGAGTTTTTGGAGGATCATTTTTGCCGGTTAAGCGAGAATTCCGGATATTTGGGTGCCGGATAAACAAAAGTTTCCTGTAGATAAGTCTGAAACTAGGGTCTTAAATCTGAACAAAGCAAACTATGTAGGTATGAGGGGTGAGTTGGCTAAGATCGATTTGGAAACTAGGTTAACAGATATGATGGTAGATGGCAAACATTTAAAGAAATAATTAATAATTTGCAATAAATATGCATTCCCTTAAGGAATAACCCCCCCCCCCCCCCCACACACACACAGGAACAGTGGTCCAACCGTGGCTAACAAGAAAAGTTAAAAATAGTATTAGATTAAAAGAAAAAGCTTATAATGTTGCCAAAAAGAGTAGTAAGCCTGAGGATTGGGAGGATTTTAGAATTCAGCACAGGATAACTAAGAAATTGATAAAGAGAGAGAAAATAAAATGAGAGTAAACTAGCAAGAGACATAAAACAGATGGTAAAAGTCTCTAATAGGTATTTAAAAAGGAAGGAATTAGTGGAAAGTAAACGTGGGTCCCTTACAGGCAGAGACAGGAAAAATTATAATGGGGAATAAGGATATAGCAGAGAAAGTAAACAAATACTTTGTATCTGTATCCACAGTAGAAGACACAAAAAACATTTCTGGAAATAGTGGGGAACCAATAGTCTAGTGAGAATGGGGAACTTAAAGAAATTAGTATCAGGAAGGAAATAGTACTGGAGAAATTTATGGGACTAAAAGCCAACAAATCCCCTGGACCTGATGGCCTAGATCCTAGGGTTTTAAAAGAGGTGGCTACAGAGATAGTGAATGCATTGGTTTTGATCTTCCAAAACTCCCTAGATTTTAGAACGGCCCTGTGGATTGGAAGGTAGCAAACATAACCCCGCTATTCAAGAAAGGAGGAAGGGATAAAACAGGGAACTATAGGCCAGTTAGGCTGACATCAGTAGTAGGGAAAATTCTAGAAGCTATTATTAGGGATGTGGTAACCTGGCACTTAGAAAATCATAATATGATTGGGCAGAGTCAATGCAGATTTATGAAAGGGAAATTGTGATTGACAAACCTGTTAGAGTTTTTTGAGGTTGTAACTAGCAGGGTAGATAAGGGGGAACCAGTGGATGTAGTGTATTTGGATTTTCAAAAAGCATTCAATAAAGTGCTACACAAGAGGTTATTACACAAAATTAGGGCTCATGGTATTGGGTGTAATATATTAGCATGGATTGAGGATTGGTTAATGGACAGAAAACAGAGAGTAGGAATAAATGGGTCATTTTTGGATTGGCAGGCTACAACTAGTGGGATACCGCGAGGATCAGTGATGGGCCTCAGCTATTTATAATCTATATCAATGACTTACATGAGGGGACCGAGTGTAATGTATCCAAGTTTGCTGATGATACAAAGCTAGGTGGGAAAATAAGTTTTGAGGAGGACACAAAGAGGCTGCAAAGGGATATAGACAGGTTAAGTGAATGGACATGAACGTGGCAGATGGAATATAATGTGGAGAAATGTGAAGTTATTCACTTTGGTAGGAAAAATAGAAAAGCAGAATTTTTTTAAATGGTGAGAAACTGGGAAATGTTGATATTCAAAGGGACCTAGGTGTCCTTGTACATGAATCACAGAAAATTAACCTGCAGGTACAGCAAGCAATTAGGAAAGCAAATAGTATGTTAGCCTTTATTATAAAAGGATTGGAGTATAAGAGTAAAGAAGTCCTACTGCAATTATATAGGGCCTTGGTAAGACTGCACCTGGAGTACTGTGTTCAGTTTTGGTCTCCTTACCTAAGGAAGGATATACTTGCCTTAGAGGGAGTGTAACAAAGGTTCACTAGACTGATTCCTGGGATGAGGGGATTGTCCTATGAGGAGAGATTGAGTAGACTAGGCCTATATTCTCTAGAGTTTAGAAGAATGAGAGGTGATCGCATTGAAATGTATAAAATTCTAAAAGGGCTTGACAGTAGATGCTGGGAGGATATTTCCACTGGCTGGGGGGGTCTAGAACAAGGAGTTGCAGTCTCAGAATAAGGGGTCAACCATTTAGGACTGAGATGAGGAGAAATTTCTTCACTCAGAGGGTGGCGAATCTTTGGAATTCTCTACCCCAGAGGGCTGTGGATGCTCAGTCATTGAGTATATTCAAGACAGAGATCGATAGATTTTTGGATACTAAGGGAATCAAGGGATAGGTGGAGTTGAGGTAGAAGATCAGCCATGATCTTACTGAATGGTGGAGCAGGCCCAAAGGGCAGACTGGCCTACTCCTGCTCCTATTTCTTATGTTCTTATGGCAGTTATAAATATTCTTCACATGGTCAGTTTTTTTCTTGTGCTCTGTTAGAAGTCTCACTCGTGTAATTGTTCATGGGAGGCATGTGATCTGTTAAGTGATTTCTGTGATTGTACTTATCACTCAGTATTGGAAAGTTGCTATTTCAGACTGTAAACATTGTGGTTAACATTCAACGTAACAGAATGCTAGTGACAGCTGTGGAGGACCAGAAACTGTAGTTATTGCAGTTCCAAATTGGAAGTTCTACAATAAGCCACTGTATTCTTACAGCCATGTGGCATAGATGTACTTCCTTTGAGAATCTTGTCAAGCTAACCTACTATTTATAATCCTTCCTATCGCCCTGAGCTGCACACACCAGCTGGGAGGATGGCCAGACTATGATGAAGCTCCATGGCTTCTGCTCATTGCTGTTCTGTGACCAGTTAATAAAGGGTTGAAAATGATGATCTAAAATGGAGCTCCTGACAACTTTCTCCCCCTTCCATCTATAAAAAACTTTGTTTCTTCTCAGTGTTGCAGATGATAACCTCCCTGAGTTTGACAACTTACTGTCTGCGAGACTTTCAATGCCCGTGCGTGTTGATGGAATCGATGTCTTGACTCTCAGTTTGTAAGAAGTGTCCCGATCCGTTCATACAAGATAACTAGATATGGAGGAAGGTCATTGAGCTCAACTTGGCTCCACCATTAAAAAGGCCCTACAGTTTCTCCACCATTACATCCAACTGTTTCTTGAATGAATCTAAGGCCTGGATATTAAGAGGGGAGGGTTACGTGGGCTGGGAGGATGAAGTATCAGAAGTCTGGGTCTCCCCACATGCTGTGGCGTTTTAACTCCACTGCGTGCATCTTTTGTCCTTGACAGGTTCCCCGCCCGGAAGTCAGCCTGATTGACAGGCTTGGCTTCCAGTCGGGCAGGGAGGAGTCCGGAGCAGGCTGCAGGACCAGGTAGGTCCAATCCACGATCCTGGGGGGTGGGGGTGTTCTGACCCCGGGGTGGGGGGAGGGAATCCGATCCTGGGGGGGTCTGATCCCCGATCCTGGGGAGTGGAGAGTCCAATCCCTCCAATCCCTGAGTGGGAGGGAGGGGGGGTGTTGGTCCGATCCCTGACCCCTGTAGGGGGGGCACGGTCCAAACACTGACCATGGGGTTCTTTGTATGGGGTTGGGTCTGATGTGGGCTAAGCTTGGGGGCTGAGGGGGAAGCACTCCTGCTCCTTCTGGCCCAAAACCAGTGCTATAAAGGCAATTACCTTCTCCCTGAAGCTGACTTCGTGTCCCTTCAACTGCCAGCTTTCCTGAGGCCTGGGAAACCAGGCAGGCCATGGTTAAACCTGTAAAACAGGTTAAATTGGAGAGTGCCAGCCTCATTAAAATATTTAAATTGCCAACCCAACTCCTGGGATCGGGTTGGCTGCCCGCACTTTGTCCCACCTCCGTTAAACCCGGCAGTGGGCAAGTTGGAGGTGGGTTGGGGTCGGGGTTGAGATTTTAAAAATGTTAACCTCTGACCTGATCCGACTCCAACCCACCCATTTTGAGTGCTAAAATCCAGCTGTAATTTTCTGCCTCCACCACCACACCCAGAAGTCCATCTGTGAGTTGATCGCTCTTTGCCATCAGTCCTAAATTTGGCTTTCACTAGTTTGAACCTGTGCTTTCTTATCACTACTGCCATGATTTAGTTTGAAGTGTTCTGGATTTACCTTTTCCAGAAAAGTTACTGTCTTACATATTTCTACAAAATCACCCCTAAGTCATCTCTTTTTCAAGATTAAAACGTTCAAGTTTATCTAATGCTTCCTTATTTCTGGTGGTCAGGCTCATCGAGGCAAACTGCACCTGCCCACATGTGGATGAGCAAATGGCAACTACATGCAATGAAGGAAACATGTTTCCCATTGTTTGCTCTATTTAAAAGTCTGATTTTTTTAGGCCACTGCATCCAATATTCAGAGATCAGCAGAGAGGGCTTGGGGCAAAAATTGAAGAGGAACCTGTGTATAGGCCCCATTATTGAAATTAAGCACTTAGCAACACTTTTTTTTGTTGCCTGAACTGTACTACATGACCAATTTCCAACTCTGTCCCCAGACTGTCCTGCATTTCTAATGGAGGCTGGAGAACCAACATCCTCTACGTAAATGACCCCAGGGCCAGAAATATGGTCAGAGTTATAGGTCATCTTGGGGATAGGTGAAAGGCCTGTCCACTGGAGATGTGCCCCATTTAAGAGGACACAGAAAGTCAAGGCCCCCGGAGTGTACTGAAACCCCAAATCTGCTTCAGCTTCACCCTTGGCTATTTCAGCACCATTCATGGAGTGCTTATGTTGTCCATTTTTGTCTTCCTATTGGCATTATTTTACTCTTGTCTGTATTAAATTTCATCTGGCATATTTCTGACCACTTCCATAGTTTGTGAATTCATTTTGTAGTTCTTGATCTGCCTGTTCAGATTCAACTGCCTCCCCTAGTTTGGACTTAGCTTCATTTTTATCTGATTGCACTCTGTGAAGTGCCATAGAAAGTTTTTTCTACATCAAAGGCGCTATCTAAATGCAAGTTGTTGTTGTTGAACACCCAGTGTTAGCCATGGTTAAACATATACAGGAAACTCTTTATTAACCGGCACCGACGGGATCGGCGTGGTGCCGGTTTATCGAAAGTACCGGATAACGGAGAGTTATATCTACCGAGGCTATTTTTAACAAAGAAAAATAAATAAATCAAGAAATGTGCAGTATACTTCCGACAGCGCCAGGAGGCCGAGTAGTGGCACTTTTAAAAACTACCCCTACTGACTAAATCGGCGTTCGCGGACTCGGACTTGGACTCGGGATCGGCAACATTGCCGGTTATTTGAGAGGAATTTTCGGTGTACTCGGCGTTCGCGGAGACTCGACTGCGACTCGGCAACATTTCCAGTTATTTGAGAGGAGTTTTCGGAGGATAATTTTTGCCGGTTAAGCGAGAATTCCGGATATTTGGGTGCCGGATAAACAAAAGTTTCCTGGTATTAAAGTTTTCTGGACCCAGCTGCTATGAAGTGTTTCATTCCTGCAACCTCAGAAGAGCACATACTACTGCACAAGGGGATTTTTTTCATGTCCCATATTAACCATGCAATGGCCTCTTATGTGTGAGGTTGACAATTTGTCATGGGTCTCCATTCTAGAAACTGGGTAGAAACCGCCCATAAGGATTCTTACTACCAGTAGAAAGAGGGGACATTCATCAGTTCAGGCTGTATTTCAGGCCTTTTGTCTCAGGAATGAAAGGCCAAAGGGGGTTAAGTTTACAAGATCCTAGTGGGGCTGCCTTGCCCATGGGCAGCGCATATGAGAAGCTCTCTCAATTCTCCGGCAATTCCAAATATTATGAACAGCAAGTGCTCAGGTTCCTGCTCTGGACTCCAGCAGGTGAGGTTTCCTGTCAAAGTATGGACTTGTAACATGACCCTAATGTGTTAATCCATTGTACCATCAAGTCCCCTCTGTTGAGATCTCGAGGCAATGACATAAGCAGTTAAAACATTGCACCAGATCCAAGAGCCTGTAATTTCTACACATTGTGTTCTATGCCAGTCTGCAGATTCTGTGCTGGTAGCTCTCTTCAGTTTAATTAAGCAAATAATAACGATTAGCCAGGCACTAAATATCAGGCAGTGTCACTAAAACCTTCTCAACCTGTACATTTCTGTGTGTTTTTATTGCCAAATTGCTCATGTCTGCTTGTCTGCAGAAAACCTGCAATATATTGAGACCTGTTAATTAATATTGTCTTTATTGTTATTGGAGTAATGTAAGAGAGACACAGAAAACTCTTTGGACCTTTGCAAGAAAAGTAAGGTATTGTAGCCATAATTCAGACAAATTATTTTTATCTATTTTTAAATGTAATATACACACACGGTCTCAGCTCGAGTAAAGTGCCAGTAGGAGTTGGACAAGAGCATTTGATGGAACACAAAACCTTTTTGCTAACATATGGAAAACTTGCCGGGGTTTTCTATAAAAGCTTGTTGAAATGATTTTTTCCAGCCTCCCTTGTAAACGCCCCACACATTTGTTTTTGAAAAAAATACTAGATAAAAATGACTCTAAAAGAATACAGTACTTGATTTTCTACAGATCAATCTGCTGGGCAAATCAGCAATATCAGCCAACAGGGAGGAAAGCTTAGAATTTGCTCGCAAACTACAGGAAACTCTTTATTAACCGGCACCGACGGGACCGGCGTGGTGCCGGTTAATCAAAAAGTCCGGATAATGGAGAGTTATATCTCCCAACGTACGAGAGCCCCATACACATTGACATGTGCCTGCATTCGGAGCTCCGTCTCCTCGGGGACCGCCAGCTGACCATCTGTCGTGTCCGCTGCCTACCCGGGCTGCACATTCCCCTCCCAATCTACACGCTCCGATACAAGGCAAACGCCTCGGGGTGTTTTTTAAAGTTAATTTTAAACGAGAGATGAAGGAAAACCCCGGTTACCTACTCAAGAATTTTGCCGGTTAAGAGAGATTTCCGGATATTTGGGTGCCGGTTAATAAAGAGTTTCCTGTATGTGGTCTGATTTTAACCCTACTCATCTGGTGAAAACAGGGCGGTAGGCAGTTAAAATACCGGCCCTGATCACACCGTCCGTGATTTTAAGACACTTTCCTGAGCAGATGGCAAGGACACCCACCAAAAGTCGGCAGGGTCCCCCTTTACATATGCATGTCGGGTCCCGATGATATCATGGGGATCAAACTGCAATTTTAACTTGGGCCTGAGTGGGAAAGTCGCTCCGTCCTTCTTGCCAGGCCAACTCCCAGGACAGAAGAGGATCAGCCCTAGAAGAAGCCGTAAAAGGTAAGTGTTTTTCCTTTTGTGCTGCTGGGAGATCCACAAGGAAAGCTTAAGCCTACCCTGCCCCCGTACTCCCCCCTTCTTTCTATAGGCAAGTGACACTGGCCAATTTATGACGATGGATGATAAAATAAATAAGAGATAGCCAGAAATGTTTCTAGAAATAGTCATTAACATTGTCAATCAAATTACTCTACAATCTCCAGTGAGAGCTGCTTTCACCAAGTCGAAAGCATAGCATTCCAACCAATCTATTTGGCTTGAGTTGAGGAACAAAGGGCGAGCTGTTACATTGTTGGGAGTTTTTTTATAGAAACAGTGAGAAGGAGATAGATGAGCAAATTTGTCAGCAAGTTTCAAAGGCTTGTAACAGAAATAAAGTCGTAATATTAGGAGACTTTAATTACCCTAATATAAACTGGGAAAAACATAGGGTAAGGGTAGGGAAGGAGAGGAAATTCTCATATGTGTACAGGAGAATTTTCTCCATCAATATGTCTCCAGTCCAACAAGGAAGGAAGCAGTGTTGGAGCTGGTCTGGGAAATGAAATAGGGCAAGTGGTGTGTATTGATCGGAGATCATTTATCTAACAGTGCCATAACATAATTCGGTTTAAAGTATTTATGTAAAGAGACCAGAAAATATTGAAGGTAAAAATGCTCAAATGGGGAAGAGCTAACTTCAGTGATTTAAGAAGATACTAACACAGGTAGATTGGAAAAGGCGATTGCAGGGTAAAGCAAATAGTTCAGGTGTAAACTAAGCAGATTCCTTTGAAGGGAAAAGATAAAGCATCCAAAGCTAATGCACCCTGGATGACAAAAGAAATAAAAGTTAAAATAAAACAGAAAAAGGAGGCTTATGACAAATGTCAGGAGCAAGATTCAGTTAATAACCAGGAAGATTATGGAAAGTAAATGGATTATGAAAATTGAAAAAGTTAATACGGGAGGCAAAGAGGTTACGAGAAAGATTAGCAGGCAACATTACATTTAACCCTAAAACATTTTATAAACATATAGGGCTGGATTTTGCCAGTGCTCAGAGGTCGGCTTTAGAGGCGGGTCCGCTGTCAAAATAGCAAAGATTGACCGGGTAGGAAACCTGCTGTCAACCCGCCTCCACGCGAGTCTCCCAGGTGTCGGGTCTGTCAGCGGAGAACTGACCCAACACCAAGCGGTAGGGGAGACAATTGAGCTCATTAAATGGCTTGTTAACAGCCAATTTAATGGTATTTTGAAGCTTCCTTCCAATTTTACGTGCTCCCCCACGGGTTACCTGCTGCTCGGGGAACACGCCAGCTCACCTCGGCGTGAGTTGAGTCTGCTCTGATGTATCTGATAAGCTGACAGCTGCAGAAGTGGTGTAAAGGATGCCATGCTGCAGATGGTCAGTTTCAGAGCGCAGAAACTGTTGGTTACTGCATTTGTAAGACACATCGAGATTTCTTTAGCTTGCAAGTGTTTAGAGCCAACTGTATGTCCAGTGCCACCTCATTGGAACAACCTCTCTCACCACTGCCAGATCGTTTCTGTCATCTCACCTGCAGCTGACATTTATGGAAGCAACATCTGTGCCCTAGAAGCTATCTCACCTTGCTCCTCTGATTCCTTCCACGCTCAGCCCCAACACCAACATCACCAGGCACACCAGCAGCACCAACAACATTAACCTTCTCCGCCATCACCTGATACTGCACAAGAAACAGGGCATCAGCCCCTGACAACATTGCTGCCCGGGTGGCCAGTGATGGCATCACCATGGGCCAGATTTACTTCACTTGACGCTGTACACCCTGGCTGCCACATGATGCGCCAGGTTGACACCATCCCACACCAGCACAGTAAAGCATCCCTTTAATGTCCAAGCCATTCCATGCACACTCATCACTATGGCGGGGGGGGGGGAGGGGGGGAGTTATGTCTCAACATTCACTGGAACTCAGTAAGACACTTCTGAAGGTGTGCACAGATCTGTCCAATAAGGGGCAGTGTTCAAAATATAGATTTCACTGTATGACAACACATTACCAGAAACTTCACATGGACATTAACTAAACCACCCAAGTGCCTACCCTTGTGTGTTGTTAGTTGGTATGCTTGCACTAGGATGAGGGTGAGTGTGAGGGGTGGCAAGTGAGATGGGGAAGTGATAATGTAGATAGAGAGGGATGGGTGGAGTGCAAGGTAAGTTGGTGTGAGTAAGGATGTGCAGGAGAAGGGTATGGAAGGCAGAGTGATGGGGATGTGTTGAGTGGCACAGCAGGATGAGGTTGAGTGTGGCTTTGCAGTAACGTTTCATGATCCACTGAGATCATTGAAAGGTTGGCGCCACTGCAACCAGGGACCCCTGACGATATCCCTGCTTTTGCCCTCCTGTGCGATGTGCAACCGGGCTTCGTTGGTGTCCTGGGGAGGTCTCTTCCACCCTTGGAAGGGAAGAGAACCTCCCTGCGTGCTGTGACTCCCTCCATCAGACCCGCTTCCTGTTAATTGGCTGGGAAGCCCGCAGGGCGGGCTTAACAAGGCCAATCAAGGGAAAATCCTTTGACAGAGCGGCTGCAGCCGGGAGCGGGACCGGAACCCAGCAACCAGCTATCCTGCCACCATCCTGACACCGCTGAGAAAATCCAGCCCATAAAGTGTAAGCGGCTAGCTAGGGAAAAAGTTGGGCTTATTATGGACCCAAAGGGAAATCTTCATGATTAGGCAGAGGGCATGGTTAAAGTATTAAATGAGTACTTTGCATCTGTCTTCACAAAGGAAGCGGATGATGTGAAGGTTAAAAGAGGAGAGGGAAGTTATGGACAGGATAGTAATAAATAGAGAAGACGTACAAAAAATATTAGCATTACTGAAAATTGGCAAGTCACCTGGTCCAGAAGGAATGCATCCTAAGTTCTTGAAAGAAGCACAGATAGAAATAGCAGAGGCATTGGTCACAATCTTTCAATCCTCATTGGATACATGAGTTGTGCCGGAGGACTGGAGGGTTGCTGATGTTATACCACTATTCAAGAAAAGAGAGAGGGATAGACCAGGAAACTACAGGCCAGTCAGCCTAATATTGATGGTGCGAAAGTTATTGAAAACCATTATCAGGGACAAAATAAACTTTCATTTGGAAAGAAATAAGTTAATCAAGGAGAGCCAGCATGGATTTGTTAAATGTAAATCATGCCTGCTAACTTGAATTCTTTGATGAGGTAACAGAGAAGGTTGATCAATATAGTGCAGCAGATGTTGTATATACAGACTTTTGGAAGGCATTTGACAAAGTGCCACACAGGAGGCTTATTAAGAAGATGGAAGCCCATGGAATTAAGGGGAAAGTGATGGTATGGATACAAAATTGGTTCAGTGACAGGAAGCAAAGGGTGGTGGTGGATGGATATTTTTCAGATGGCCAGTGGTTTTAGTGGTGTTCCCCAAGCGTCAGTTTTGGGTCCATTACTCTTTTCAATTTTTATAAACGACCTAGACTCGGGTGTAGGGAGCAGTATTGTAAAGTTTGCAGATGATACACAACTTGGCAAAGTAGTAGATAGTGATGAGGATAGTTATAGGCTTCAGGATGACATAGACAGGATGGTGAAATGGGTAGAAGCATGGCAGATGGAGTTCAATGTGGAGAAGTGTGAAGTGATGCACTTTGGGGGGACTAATATGGAAAGACATGATACTATAAATGGCATGATTTTGAAAAGTGTAGATGAGCAGAGAGATCTTGGTGTCCATATACACAAATCCCTGAAGCTGGCAGGGCAATTTGATAAGGTGGTTAAAAAGCATATGGGTTTCTTGGGTTTATAAATAGAGGAATAGAATATAAAAGCAAAGAGATCAGGCTAGAACTTTACAAATCACTGGTTAAGGCCTCAGCTGGAGTATTGTGGACAATTCTGGGCACCACACTTCAGGAAAGATGTAAAGGCCTTAGAAAGGGTACAGAGGAGGTTTACCAGGATGTTACGAGGGATGAGGGACATCAGTTATGAGGAGAGGTTGGAAAAGTTAGGACTGTTCTCCTTGGAACAGAGAAGGTTAAGAGGTGACCTAATAGAGGTTTTCAAGATGATGAGAGGTTTTGATAGAGTAGATCGAGAAAAACTATTCCCTCTGGTGAGTGGGTCAATAACCAGAGGTCATAGATTCAAAGGGAAAGGGGGGAGGGTAGGAAAGAACAAAAGGGAAGGTCTGTCCTACGCTTCCTACCTACCTCACTTTCCCTGCCTCTGCACTTGCTTAAAACCTGTTACATCTGTAACCTTTTCCAGTTCTGACGAAAGGTCATCGACCTGAAATGTTGGGGGTGATTTTGCCAGCCCTGGGGAGGCGGGTTTGGAGGCGGAACTGCCGGGAAAATGACAGAATCTGGGGGCGGGTACCCATCCCGCCTCCAACCCGCCTCCGTGCCATCTTCCCAGGAGGTGGGTACCCGACCCGCGCCGGGTCCCGTCTCCTGGAGGCATGAAGGGGATTACAGCCACTTAACTGCCTGTTAACAGGTAGTTAAGAGGATTACCCCCATTTTTCCATCAGAAGTGCGGGCTTCCCGACGTCGGGAAACCCCGCCAGGGTCAGCGAGGTGAGCAGTGGGTCTGCGGGGGTCAGGGGGGTCCAAAAGTGCACTGTGGAGGTGAGTGATGGGTGCAAGTGTGGAGAGGTAAGTATGTGAGGTGAGTGAAAAGTGTTAGAAAAAGTTTCCTTACCTTTGTTTCTTCCTGCAGGCTTCAATCAGTTGGGGTTCTGGAGGATCCGGCATCTCATCGGCAGAGATGACAGAATGGCTGCTGCATTCTCCGATGCAACAGCCATCTGCTTTCTGCTCAGAAAATAGGTTTGGTGAGCCTTGAGTACAAGAACTCACCAAACAACAGAGAATGTCAGTGTTTGACAGCTTCTCAAAGCTGTCAAACGATGACAATTCATCTGTCAAAATTTTTGACAGATGAAACCTCAGACGCTGACGTTCTCTGTAACCTGCTTCCCCTTAATTGGCCTGGGAAAATAGCGTGGATTGGCCACAAGTCGATGGAGGCGGGACTAAAACCCGACAAGCAGCAGCCCCGCCTCCAACGCACCCCCATTGGCAAAATCGCCCCCGTTAACTCTACTTCTTTCTCCACAGATGCTGCCTGACCTGCTGAGCACTTCCAGCATTTTCTGTTTTTATTTCAGATTACCAGCATCCGCAGTATTTTGTTCATACAATTTGAAAGTTGTGGTGGAGATATCCTGTGTCATCCATAAGGTATTGGGGAAGCTGTGTGCTAGGATAGATTTCATGAGCGAATGCAGTTTGACATCTGGTTTCTATGGGTTCTGTTAGACTATTAAAGGTTAACGGGTTTGAAATAGAGGTAGGCGTATTCACATGGTCCAATAGGTACAATGTTGTTTAGATGGTAACTCATACACTTTATAGATATATACTGCAGTAACATCTAAAGTGTGTTTTGTGAGTTGGGCAATCAACAACTTGCTTCAAAGTGAAATGGTGGAGAATTGCTGTTGGTTCCAGTTGACTTCCATTACCTGCGATAATGATACTGTAGCCTTCTTTACATAGCAGTGACTGAAGACATTGCACAGTTCATTGCAAATTTGTCAGTCATTGGTGAGTGATCGAGGGCACATAATATGGTTTTGGGCACACGAATCCCATTTGGGATTCATCTGACTCCAAGATTTTGCTTCCAGAATGTGGTATTGTCTTACAACTTCATATGGGAAATCAAATTTAATGCAAATTGCTGCACCTCTGCTTGACTTATCTAGTTCGCATTTCTGCCTGTCATTTCGAACAAGTGAATAATCATTCAACCCTATTACTGAAGCAGGATTGCACATGTCAACTACAACTGTCTGATGACCAAAGTGCCTGGTTTTAATTCAGATGCCATTAGTAAGTTCGACAGTTCTGTCTTTGGAGAAAGAAGCCGGTAGGTTTTCTATAAACAGACATGACAAGCTTGCAGAAATGGAATATAAACCCATATCTCTTCATGTGTGAGTAAGCTGGGGAGTAAAGTTTTATCGTGTAACTTGGTTTTCAATCTGGCAAAAGGGAAGTTGCAATAAGAAGACTGCAGTGTATCATTATGTAGTTAAATAAGTACATGGAGCCAGAGAAAGTTATTAGTTCTCTGTAATTCTGTTCGCTGTGTGAGGATCGTAAATTCATACAAAAAGTTCCTTCCTGCTCAATTAGAGCGATGTTGACGCACTGTTTTCACTTCAACGTCAGGTTCACGGATTTCCCGGGCTTCCTAAACTTCGCCAGTGATACCAAGGCGAGTACATGGCAGCAATTGAGGGGGCTGAAGCAATCTCAGGCAAAGATGTCAATAAATACTCAGTACTCACGGCTGTGTTCTTCCCTGCTAGTGGGAAGGGTTTGTTCACAGTACTTTTGCTGAGAGGTTACTTCATACAATTTAAAGGTTACTTTCTACACTTTTGGGCCCTATCACATCAGGGTGGGTGCCGCTTATGCTGCGTTAGATTGGACCTCAGATGAGGACCAAGATGACCAGCAATAGCACCTGTAGCAGCCTGCTGCTCACAGACCTGCAGCTGCGCACCAGAGAGGGGACCAGCAGAGAGGTGCGGCTCACACTACCCACAAAACAGGGTCGACAGGCAGAGGATTCGTTTCCTTGACATGTCTGAACACCAGTGTCTCGGGAGGCTGAGGTTGTCGCGTCAGGTGGTGTCAGACATCTGCAGCCTCCTAGAAGAAGACCTGCTCCTTGCTGGACCAGGTGGCCACACGTTACCAGTGACTGTCAAAGTCACCACCGCCCTCAACTTTTTGCCTCCGGATCCTTCCAGGGCTCTGCCGCAGACATATGCAGGATCTCCCAGTCGGTGCGCCCAAATGCATAAGACAGGTGACTGATAGGTTGTTTGCTAGGGACGGCAATTATGTCAACTTTGCCACCGATGATGCCAGTCAGAATGAGCGAGCGCTTGGCTTTGCGGCTCTGGCTGGCTTCCCACAGGTGCAGAGCGCCAGCGGCTGCACAAACGTGGCAATCCGGGCAGCCCCAGAACAACCAGGAGTATTTGTCAACCGCAAGGGCTTCCACTCCATCAATGTGCAACTGGTGTGCAACCACAAAAAGATCTTTATGCAGCTGAGCAGAGCTTGGCGAGGGCTGCGACCTCCAATGCAGACTCTCCACTGCTGTCCCTGGCTCCACCATCTGCTCTTGCTCACTTGTTAAGTGTGAGTCACCAAGTGAAAACCCAACTATCTGTCTTACTGGTCCCACTGAAGTGTGAGTATCTGAGCTGGTGCCTGGGCTGCATGAGTCCTGTGATGGTGGGCCCTCAGAAGGGCTCGGCTGAGTCGGGTTCTCTGAGGAATCATTGGCGGCGACCTCCACCGACTGCCTGAAGGCCCTTTTGGAGATAAAAGACATGACTTAGTCCTGGCAAGGTAAGAATATGTTGCGAGTTATCATTATGAAGTTGATCATATTTCACTCGCTGTTGAAATCAAGTCAGCATGACTGAGTGCCGTATGACATGTGGGTGGCTTTGTGTCAACATATAGCTGGGAGCTCCCCATCTCCCCATCTCCAATGGCCAGGGATGCCAAAACTCCACTGATCTGCAGTACCTCCTCTGCACTTGTCAGCTGTCAGATGTTTGGAGGGGCTCCCTGGGTTCGCTCCCTCTCCCTCATGTTCTATGCTCTCTTCTCCTGCAAAGAGGGAGAGAGAGGAGACATATGAGTGGGTGTAATGGCATGTGTTCATCCGATGGATTGAGTGCATTTGGTGAGGGTGACTATGAGGGAGAGGCATGACATTGCATAAGGATGAGGGTGAGTTGGAGCAGTGGATGGATAGATGGGGATGTGAGGAAGTGCTTAGAAAGAGAAGGATGGGTGCACCTGCAAGCTAAGTGGGTGTGAGGAGTGATGTGCTGGAGTAGGCTTGACAAGGCAGAGTGAGGGGGTGGGGTTATGCGCACAACAGGATGTAGGTTAACGTGCCACTATACTCACCTTTCCTGATCTGCTTAGGTCATTAAAGCGCTTTCTGCACTGAATCCAGCAACCACATCCTGCTGCTGATCTCCTCCGCCAACTCCAACCATGTCTTCTTGGTCTCCGCTGCAGGCTTCTTCCTCCCGTTAGTAGGGAAGAGTATCTCTCACCGAATCCTCAGAGCCCCCAGCAGCACATCCAGGGAGGTGTCCCTGAAACAAGGCGTAGCCTTTGCCCGTCTGGACTCCATTCTGGCACTTGCTTCTCTTTGGGTCCCAACTCCAAACTCCTTCAAATTGCATGTTTGGAGTCTCCCTTTAAATACTGGAGTTCAGATTGCGTCCTGTGGGTCCACATCAGGCCCGCTGCTGCTGATTGGACGGGAAACCCAGAAGTAAAATTATAATGAGGTGGCTGAGTTAAAAAGACACTGACAGACGCGCTGCACTTACTTCCAGGTTTCCAGCGCTCTATAGGACCTTCCTCCCCTGTTCCCAGCGAAACGCGGAATTAAAATTGGGGCCTATGGTTCATAGATGCTTTGATCAAACAACTTTGGGCACCATCCCCGTACTATCGATCAATAATCACTCAGCTCAAATCTTTTAGTAAATTGTAGTATTCCAGCAGTACTCTGTTTGCAAGTCCTACTGGCACTTTTAACATGAGATGATGCTGTGAGCTACTAAAGTACTTCATATGGTTATCTGAATAAATGGCATAATGCCATCACTAAAATAGCAGAGTGTTGGTATCCCATGACATAAATTAAGGAAGTTTGTGCTTCCATTATAGCGCAACATTCTTGCTCAGTGATCTCTGGAGCACTTTTCACTGTCTAAGGATATAGAGACCAACCAAGAGTCAGTACTCTAGCTTGGTGTTCTCAAAAGCTTACTATTCTAAGGCTTTACTATTATAGATCCCATAACTATCTCTTTCCCCAGAGATAAATGTATCCCTCACAGGCTGGGTTAGCCATGTTCAGCAGTGGATTCAAATGTATATGGATATAGCTAAAAGCCTCCCAGCATATTTAATTATATCTCTCAGAACTGTAGGTAGCTATTCTTTCAGATGCAAATTTTATTTTAAAAGTGTATCTCTCTGGATGAGCAATACAACCACTATTTTACTATGCAAAAAGGGAATTGGACTAAGTTTTACTTTCTATGCAGTGATATAAGAACATAAGAACATAACAAATAGGAGCAGGAATAGGCCACTTGGCCCCTCAAGCCTGCTTCGCCATTCAGTAAGATCATGGCTGATCTTGGGCTCAAAGCCACTTCCCTGCCCGCTCCCCATAACCCTTCACTCCCTTATCTTGTAAAAATCTGTCTATCTCCACCTTAAATGTATTTAATGACTCCGCTTCCACAGCTCTCTGGGGCAGAGAATTCCACAGATTTACGACCCTCAGAGAGAAGAAATTCCTCCTCATCTCAGTTCTAAAAGGGCGACCCTTTATTCTGAAACTGTGCCCCTGAGTTCTAGATTTCCCCATGAGGGGAAACATCCTCTCTGCATCTACCCTGTCGAGCCCCCTCAGTATCTTATATGTTTCAATAAGATCACCTCTCATTCTTCTAAATTCCAATGAGTATAGGCCCAACCTGCTGAAACTTTCTTCATAAGTCAACCCCCTCATCTCTGGAATTAACCTAGTGAATCATCTCTGAACTGCCTCCAATGCAAGTATATCCTTCCTTAAATAAGGAGACCAAAACTGTACGCAGTACTCAAGGTGTGATCTCACCAATACCCTGTACAGTTGTAGCAGGATTTCCCTGCTTTTATACTCCAACCCCTTTGAAATAAAGGCCAACATTCCATTTGCCTATTTGATTACTTGCTGTACCTGCATGCTAACTTTTTGTGTTTCATGCACAAGGACCCCCAGGTCCCTCTGAACTGTAGCATTTTGTAATCTCTCTCCATTTAAATAATAATTTGCTTTTTTTATTTTTCTTGCCAAAGTGTATAACCTCGCACTTTCCCACATTATACTTCATCTGCCAAATGTTTGCCCACTCACTTAGCCTGTCTATATCCCTTTGCAGATTCTTTGAGTCCTCTGCACAACTTGCTTTCCCTCCCATCTTTGTATCATTCGCAAACTTGGCTACATTACACTCAGTCCCTTCATCCAAGTCATTAATGTAGATTGTAAATAGTTGAGGCCCCAGCACTGATCCCTGTGGCATTCCACTAGCTACCGTTAGCCAACCGGAAAATGACCCATTTATCCCGACTCTCTGCTTTCTGTTAGTTAGCCAATTCTCTATCCATGCTAGTGGCCCAGAAATTAAACATCGATGGTTCCCACGGGGGTAAGGATTCCCCGCGATATCGCACTCCGCGCCTACCTTTTTGTTTTGGGCCCTCACGAACTTCAGTTTCAGGGCCTCTCCCTGTTGCCAGCGTGCAGTGCTTGCATGTCCCAGAGGCGCAATTAGTTCGTGCGAGCTCTGGGATCACGTGATTCAGTTAAAGCCAATGGCAGCACACCATCTTTCATTCATAGTTTTGACAGCAAGGGCTGTCAAAGCTATGAATACTACAAGCCCCCAAAAGAACAGCTAAACCTCAATTAAATTAAAAAAAAAAAGCCATCACATTACTAAAATAACTATAGTTAAATAAATTAACCACTTTAAACAAAAAATAAAATTTTTGAAAAAATTTAAAATCTTTTTAAATGTTATAAAAATAAACTTACCTTTCTTTAAAGTCTCTAAGAAAGATAAACCTGTTGAAAATGTTTTAAAATAACACTTAATTAACTACTTACCTTGTTAAAAGGGGGTCCTACGCCTGCTTTCTTTATGTGTAAAATCTTCACCACTTACCTGCGCGTTCAAACCTGAAAAAAAAACTAAGTGCACTGCGTGCGCACAACCTGTAGTGCGCACACGGTTCACTTAGGAACCGCCCCCTTTGCAATACATGAAGTGCCGGTTTCCCGCGCATGCGCAGTGCATGCAGGAAACCGGCAATTCGGGACCTAATACGCGAGAGTACACAGTGCGTACTCTCGCGTATTAGGTCTAATTTTCAGGCCAATATATTGCCCCCAACTCCGTGAGCTCTTATCTTATGCAGTAACCTTTTATGTGGCACTTTATCAAATGCCTTCTGGAAATCCAAATACACCACATCCACTGGCTCACCTTTGTCCACCCTGCTCGTTTTTCCTCAAAGAACTCCAGCAAATTTGTTAAACATGATTTCCCTTTCATAAAACCATGCTGACTCTGCTTGACTGCATTATGATTTTCCAAATGCCCTGCTACTGCTTCCTTAATTAAGGACTCCAGCGTTTACCCAACGACAGATGTTAGGCTAACTGGTCTATAGTTTCCTGCTTTCTGTCTCCCTCCTTTCTTAAATAGGGGTGTTACATTAGCGATTTTCCAATCCACTGGGACCTATCCAGAGTTCAGGGAATTTTGGTATATTGCAACCAATGCATCCACTATCTCTGCAGCCACTTCTTTTAAGACTCTGGGATGCAGGCCATCTGGTCCAGCGGACTTGTCGTCTTTTAGTCCCATTATTTTACCAAGTACTTTTTCCATAGTGATCGTACATAAGAGCATAAGAACATAAGAAATAGGAGCAGGAATAGGCCACTTGGCCCCTCGAGCCTGCTCCGCCATTCAATAAGATCATGGCTGATCTTGGGCTCAAAGCCACTTCCCCGCCTGCTCCCCATAACCCTTCACTCCCTTATCTTGCAAAAATCTGTCTATCTCCACCTTAAATGTATTTAATGACCCAGCCTCCACAGCTCTCTGGGGCAGAGAATTCCACAGATTTACGACCCTCTGAGAGAAGAAATTCCTCCTCATCTCAGTTCTAAAAGGGCGACCCTTTATTCTAAAACTATGCCCCCGAGTTCTAGATTTCCCCATGAGGGGAAACATCCTCTCTGCATCTACCCTGTCGAGCCCCCTCAGTATCTTATATGTTTCAATAAGATCACCTCTCATTCTTCTAAATTCCAATGAGTATAGGCCCAGCTTGCTCAACCTATCCTCATAAGTCAACCCCCTCATCTCTGGAATTAACCGAGTGAATCGTCTCTGAACTGCCTCCAATGCAAGTATATCCTTCCTTAAATAAGGAGACCAAAACTGTACGCAGTACTCAAGGTGTGGTCTCACCAATACCCTGTACAGTTGTAGCAGGACTTCCCTGCTTTTATACTCCAACCCCTTTGAAATAAAGGCCAACATTCCATTTGCCTTTTTGATTACTTGCTGTACCTGCATGCTAACTGTTTGTGTTGCATGCTAACTTTTTGTGTTTCATGCACAAGGACCCCCAGGTCTCTCTGAACTGTAGCACTTTGTAATCTCTCTCCATTTAAATAATAATTAGCTTTTTTATTTTTCCTGCCAAAGTGTATAACCTCGCACTTTCCCACATTATACTTCATCTGCCAAATGTTTGCCCACTCACTTAGCTTGTCTATATCCCTTTGCAGGTTCTTTGAGTCCTCTGCACAACTTGCTTTCCCACCCATCTTTGTATCATCCGCAAACTTGGCTACATTACACTCGGTCCCTTCATCCAAGTCATTAATGTAGATTGTAAATAGTTGAGGCCCCAGCACCGATCCCTGTCTTTAGTTCCTCCCTCCCTGTGGCCCCTTGATTATCCATTATTGGGATGTTGTTAGTGTCTTCTACCATGAAGACAGATACAAAATATTTGTTCAGAGTCTCTGCCATTTTCCCGTTCCCCATTATTAATTCCCCAATCTCATCCTCTAAGGGACCAACGTTTACTTTAGCTACTCTCTTCCTTTTTACATACCTGTAGAAGCTCTTACTATCTGTTTTAATATTTCTTGCCAGTTTACTCTCATAATTCATCATCTTTCTCTTTATTATTTTTTTAGTCATCCTTTGCTGTTTTTTTTAAATTTCCCAATCCTCTGGCCTCCCACCAATCTTGGCAACATTGTATGTCTCTTGCACATTGCCAATTTTCATAGTTCCACCATTGGCGGCTGTGCCTTCAGCTACCAAGGCCCTAAGCTCTGGAATTTCCTCACTAAACCTCTCTGCCTCTCTCCCCTCCTTTGAGACTCTCCTTAAAACCTACCTCTTTGACCAAGAATTTGGTCACCTGTCCTACTGTCTCCTTCTGTAGCTTGGTGTCAAATTTTGTTTGATAACGCTCCCGTGAAGCGCCTTGGGACGGTTTGCAATGTTTAAGGCGCTGTATATGAATGCAAGTTGTTGTTGTTATGTTACCAGAATCGGATTATTCTATCTAAACAGCACTCTGTTGACTTTCTCAATACTACAGATCTCAGGCAATGGAATATCCCCACCTGACTCTCTATTTGCATTCCATCTCATTCAACAGAAGTGGTAATCCATATATAGCTCACATATAGCCAAGAGGCTGGCATAATTTTGTTTCAAGAGCTTGGAGAGCTGAGCTGTCCCTCATAATGAGAACAGAAATTTTGAGTTGCTGGAACAGCATTAATTTTATTCACCTTAAACTGATTAAGCAAATTTTGGTATTCCTGTCTCTTGGAGCTGTGTGTCATATGATCCCAGTGTCTTCTCATAGCTCAAACATGTTACCTCAAATGTAAGGATAAGACCAACTCAACTCCACCTCACCTGCCCCGAACTACTTTCTGAGACTGCTCAGGATACAAGTCCCTAAGTACTTAGGTAATCTCTAGGCACCTTTATATTTAATAGGAGTTTCAGGAGAGGGTATTTAAATGGTGACCTGTGATCTCCATGTGCCATCTCCCCTATTTATCTTAGTCTCTGCTGGTCCTAATAAAGGCCTGTGCATTTTCACTTAAGTGGAAACCGAACAGCAGCTTACAAAACCCAAAACAGCCTCTATTACAGCTGGATTGATGGAGTACCCCAGCTTTGTGTTAGAGGGTACTGTTTCTGCTGAGAAAATTGTGCATGGAACCAAAGTGGAACAGGTTTGTATTTTGTTGTTGAGGTTATGAATTCAAGTCCTGTAGGTTGGAGTGCTAACCAACTTTTAATCCAATGATCTATTTCCAATCTTCATTTAAAAGTGGTCCTATATGGGTAATTCCCAGTTCCATATGGGTTCATTTTGTGTTTATTCTAGCTAGCCATACTCCTGTGGATGGGAGAACTTTGGAGAACATGCACTGATGTTGAGATTCATGAAAAGGCTTGGATTCTCAGATGCTTCATGCAGTACCAGTCTAGCATCTTATTCTTGCTCTCCATAAACATGTGCATGTTGCTTTGGATTCTACAAACTCCAATTCTGTACCTTACCACAGTCACTTTCCTCGTTGTGGTCTTGGTATACAAAGTTAATTAGCTACAAATCTTCAGTGGACCTACCAAATTTGTATGTGTCATTTGGATAGAACCATTTTAAAAAAAATGGAGAATTCTGTGGGAGGGTGAAATTCTCAAGATACCACCATAGAAGCCGAAGCTCTCTCTGAGGCCATTGGAAAGAGAAAGCTGCATCTCACTGAAAAGTTCTTATGCATTTGGAAGCCCCTTCCATCTTGCTCCTCAAAGTTGCACCTCAATAGTATCGCGGAGAACTTGTTTCTAGTTAAACGTGAGGGCAGAAGTTGCTATATACAAGCAGGGGCACAAAATTGGGGCTACAATGTTGACGAAACTCTCTCCAGCCTGCACTCGGTGTTTAACAGTGCCTCGCAATTTCTGTTTATAGATATTTGTTTATATAGATGTATGAGGGTAAAATCACTGATCCTGTGCTCCCTGTGAGAAGGGAGTGAGGGATGGAAAACTGCTGATAAAATGTTATAACCTTGCTTTTGACCTACACTTCACTTGTGCAGTTTTCCCATTGGGAGCACAGTTTAAGTGAATTTACCTAATATATTTATATTGTACTGAAGCGTGTTCAAATTGTGCGAATCCAAGTTATTAATATCAAGTCTGTTCATGACTCCAGCAAAGTGATGTGATGATGCCATGACTGTTTATTTAGTTATGTAGCAGCTGGTGAGCTTCAAGAGGCAGCAGTGAATCCTGTTTAAGAAATAGATCAAGAGCAATGGGAATTTTAAAAGAAATGCAAATCTAAGCTATCAAAAGGCTACTAAAAAAAGTAAAGAAAACCTATATTTATGAATATGGAGCATGACCTGAAATGTTTAGCACTAAATATTTAAACAGCTGCTTGCCCACTCTTTATGTACAAACAATTTATTGAATTTTTCTATGCTTATATTATCTTCATTTCAGCTTGCAATAAAGCAGGTTAAGTGGAAAAAGCTATTTTATCTATTGAGACATGCGTAATAAGGAAAATTTATATTCAATAAATAATTAATTGTAATGAGGATCAGGGTGCGAGAAAGATCTGAGGAAAGAGTACAAAGCTGAAAAGAGCTGCCTTACATGAAGTGGATTTTTTAAGAATTTTAGAAATATATATTTGTGGCATTTACAAATAAAGCTGCAGAGTTCTTTTCCAATTGTTGTTGATTTCAAGGTGGTTAAATATATTTAAGAATCAACCAACCAGTTATCACCATGTACCCATGCTGACGTAGTCACACAACCATCATCAAATAGATTACTGCAATAAAGTTTATTTAAGTAGAGCAATTTTCAAAATAGAAACCCATTAGGGATAGCAATTTGTTGGCAAAAAGTGGTGCTGCAAAGGCAATACGTGCCCGAACCGGGAGGCCCGAGGCTGGGCCATAATTGGGCCTTGGCTCTCATCTAAATAATCTGGGCGAGCTGCCGGCCATTATCATGCCTCCACGGGCAGCTTGCCTGACTGATGATTCGAATTTTGGGCTGGCTGCCGAGCTGGCAGCAGCTCTCAGGTAAGTGCGGGAGGACAGCTGTGGGGGGGTGGGCATGGGTGATTGCGGCAGTCAGCGGCCGTCAGGAGTGCTTTGGAGAGGGAGGAACACACATGAATTTAAAGAAAAGTCAAAACTCATGGCAGGTAGAAGCTGAGCGAAGCAGGCCCAGCACCGGAATCATAGAATGGTTACAGCACAGAAGGAGGCCATTCGGCTGGTCGAGCCCGTGCCGACTCTTTGCAAGAGCACTTCAGCTAGTCCCACTCCCCCACCCTTTCCTCGTAGCCCTGCAAATTTTTTTCCTTCAGGTACTTATCAAATTCCCTTTTGAAAGCCATGATTGAATCTGCCTCCACCACCCTTTCAGGCAGTGAATTCCAGATCATGACCACTCACTGCGTAAAAATGTTTTCCCTCATGTTGCCTTTGGTTCTTTTGCCAATCACCTTAAATCTGTGTCCTCTGGTTCTCGATCCTTCCACCAATGGGAACAGTTTCTCTCTATCTACTCTGTCTCGATCCCTCATGATTTTGAACACCTCTATGAAATCTCCTCTCAACCTTCTCTGCTCTAAGGAGAACAACCCCAGCTTCTTCAGTCTATCAACGTAACTGAAGTCCCTCATCCCTGGAACCATTTTTGTAAATCTTTTCTGCACCCTCTCTGAGGCCTTCACATCCTTCCTAAAGTGCGGCGCCCAGAGTTGGACACAATACTCCAGTTGAGGCCGAGCCAGTGTTTTATAAAGGTTCATCATAACTTCCTTGCTTTTGTACTCTAGGGGGGTGATGTTCTCGGCCCCGAGGAGGCGGGTTTGGAGGCGGGAAAGGCGAGATAATCGGAAAAAATGAGTGCGGGTTTGGAACCCGCCTCCAACCCTTCTCCGCGGGATTTTGCCGGTGCCGGTTTTGCAGGATGGGAAACGGTCCCGCCTCCAGCTGGCCAGAGAGGTTGTTAACAGCCTTAAATGCTCGTTAAGGGCCTCTCTAATCCTATTTTAAGAGGCCCTCGCTATTTTTCGACCATTTCAGCGTGTTCCACGACCCTCCTAAACCACGCCAGCTAAACCTGGCGGGTTGACAAGTGGGTGGCCTCCTCACAGCTGCAGCTCCACCATTAAATCGGAGATTTCTTCAGGGATTCGTTGCAGGTGGCAGAACTTTGCTTTAAAAGGTCTTTGAGCACTTTTAGCAGGCCTTCCGAAGTCGGAGGTGCTACAGCTTGAATCTATCAACTGTGGGACCTCCTTGGAAGACCCGCTCCCTGCCTGCAATGAGCGCTTCCCCAACGGAGGTATCTGCAAGCAGCATGGGAACTATTTATTTCCTTTCACCATGGACCTCAGATTCGGATGAGGAGCATCCACGGCAGCAGCAGAACCAGGCAGCTCAGCAGCAACAGCAGCAGAGCCCCAACCTCCTGCTCACCCACCTGATGCTGCACAGGGCAGAAGGCGCCAGCGCTTCGAGGCACCTCGCTGCAGGAGATACCCCCGACAGAGGGTTTACAGACAGAGGATGAGCTACCTCAACATGAGTGAACAGCAGTACCAAAGGAGGCTGAGACTTCCGCGAGAGGTTGTCCGAGAGATCTGCGGACTGCTGCAGCAAGACCTGGTGCCCAGAGGAACGGGTGGACACCCCTTACCAGTGGCTGTCAAAGTCACCACCGCACTCAACTTCTTTGCCTCAGGCTCCTTCCAGGGATCATCAGCAGACATCAGCGGCATCTCCCAGTCGGCAGCCCACAGTTGCATCACGCAGGTTACCGATGCCCTTTTCGCTAAGGCCCACAATTACATCCAGTTCTCAAGGGATCTAGCAAGTATAACCGCGTGTTCGGTTGGCTTTGCAAATATGGCAGGCATGCCAATGGTGCAGGGCCTCATAGACTGCACCCCATCACAACCCAGCTATCTTTGTCAACCGAAAGGGCTTCCACTCCCTCAACGTACAGGAGGTGTGTAACCACAAGAAGGAGTTTTTGCATGTTTGCGCCAAGTTCTGTGGTAGTTGCCATGACTCTTTCATCCTGCGGCACTCTAGTGTTCCTCCGCTTTTCAATCCGCCAAACCAACTTAACGGATGGCTCCTTGGTGACAAAAGCTACCCCCTGAAGAAATGGCTAATGACGCCAATCAGGAGGCCAGCTAACGAGGCTGAAGAGCGCTACAACGCCAGCCACACTTCGACCAGGTCCATCATCGAGCAAACCATTGGCTTGTTGAAGATGCGCTTCCGATGCCTTGACCGATCAGACCTGCAGTATACACTATACAGGGTCTCCAGGATGGTGGTGGTCTGCTGTGCACTGCACAACATCGCACAGCATCGTGGCTTGTAGCTTCCTGATGAGCAAGTGGCTCAGTTCCAGGTCTCCTCAGATGCGGATGAGGAGGAGGAGGAGGAGGAGCTGGAGGAGGAGGAGGAGGAGCAGGAGGAGGACCGAGCGCCAGTCTATTGACCAGCAGTAGTGGCAGCATGCGAGCACATGGCTGCCCGGGATGCAAGGGATGAACTTATCCTGGCCTGATTTGCATAGGTTGCCCAAGTTGGCACATGTCCTTGGCTCCATCTTAAGACATCATAGACAATGGACATGACTCTCTGGCCTCCTTTCACTCTGGCCACCAACCTGACAACGCAAGTGTTGCAGAGCCCACAATGTGGAGCTGCCTAAGGCGAAAGAACAGATGCCATGACACTAACATTTTGCCATCAAATCATTTTAATGCTTTCCAACAGGGATGGCATTTCATCAATACACATAAACATTCACCCAATCTGCACACAGATCTGGAGGTTATATCCCTTGCCAGCTGGACCCACACAGCCTTGTTTTCTTTGGGAGGCCTCTTCCTCCCAGATGAGTGGAAGAGCACCTCCCTGCTAGCTGTCTCCCCCTCAACCAACATTTGCAGCGCTTCACCCGAGAACCTCGGGGAGGCCCTTGACTTGGAATTGGACATAATGGTCTCTCAAAATATGTTGCAGGTGGTGCAGCATTGGCAGAAATCCAGTGGAATGATCCAAGGCAGCAAGCAGCCCTTAAATGAGGCTGGAAAAGTGATGTCAGCAGAGGTGAGTTTCAGTCCCAAAACACTAATTGACCCACGGGAACCCACACCTCTGAAATCAACTGGCCAATCGGGAAAATCGTAATTTTTTCAAAACTATCAGTGGAGGCGGGTTTCGAACCCACCCAAACCGAAACCCGCCTCCAACCCGCCTCCAGCCCACCTCCAGTGAGAAAATCGTCCCCTATGCCTCTATTTATGAAGCCCAGGATCCCATATGCTTTTTTAACCGCTTTCTCAAACTGCCCTGCCACCTTCAACAATTTGTGCACATACACTCCGAGGTCTCTCTGTTCATGCACCCCCTTTAGAATTGTACCCTTCAGTTTATATTGCCTCTCCTCATTCTTCCTACCAAAATGTATCACTTTGCACTTTTTTGCGTTAAACGTTATCTGCCACATGTCCGCCCATTCCACCAGCCTGTCTATGTCCTCTTGAAGTCTATCACTATCCTCCTCACTGTTCACTATACTTCCAAGTTTTGTGTCATCTGCAAATTTTGAAATTGTGCCCTGTACTCCCAAGTCCAAGTCATTAATATATATCAAGAAAAGTTGTGGTCCTGGTACCGACCCCTGGGGAACACCACTGTATACCTTCCTCCAGTCCAATAAACAACCGTTCACCACTCCTCTCTGTTTCCTGTCACTTAGCCAAGTTCGTATCCATGCTGCCACTGTCCCTTTTATTCCATGGGCTTCAACTTTGCTGGCAAGCCTATTATATGGCACTTTATCAAATGCCTTTTTGAAGTCCGTGTACACCACATGAATCACATTGCCCTCATCAACCCTCTCTGCTACCTCATCAAAAAACTTAATCAAGTTAGTTAAACACGATTTGCCTTTAACAAATCCATGCTGGTTTTCCTTAATTAATCCACACTTGTCCAAGTGACTGTTAATTTTGTCCCAGATTATCATTTCTAAAAGCTTCCCCACTAGCAAGGTTAAACTGACTGACCTGTAGTTGCTGTGTTTAACCTTGCACCCTTTTTTGAACAAGGGTGTAACATTTGCAATTCTCCAGTCCTCTGGCACCAGCCCCATATCTAAGGCGGATTGGAAGATTATGACTAGTACCTCCGCAATTTCTACCCTTACCTCCCTCAGCATCCTAGGATGCATCCCATCCGGTCCTGGTGACTTATCTACTTTAAGTACAGCTAGCTTTTCTAGTACCTCCTCTTTATCAATTTTTATCCCATCCAGTATCTCAACTACCTCCTCTTTCACTATGACTTTGGCAGCATCTTCTTCCTTGGTAAAGGCAGATGCAAAGTACTCATTTAGTACCTCAGCCATGCCCTCTGCCTCCATGCGTGGGTCTCCTTTTTGGTCCCTAATCGACCCCACCCCTCCTCTTACTACCCGTTTACTATTTATATGCCTATAGAAGACTTTTGGA
This sequence comes from Squalus acanthias, assembly GCA_030390025.1. Classification (NCBI taxonomy): domain Eukaryota; kingdom Metazoa; phylum Chordata; class Chondrichthyes; order Squaliformes; family Squalidae; genus Squalus; species Squalus acanthias. The sequence continues at coordinate 7,024,539 of CM059430.1, forward strand.
TTCCCTTACGTAGCAGTCTATTCTCATACTCTATTTGCCCCTCTTATTTCCTTTTTCACTTCCCCTCTGAACTTTTTATATTCAGCTTGGTTCTCACTTGTATTCTCAACCTGACATCTTTCATACGCCCCCTTTTTCTGCTTCATCTTACTCTTTACCTCTTTCATCATCCAGGGAGCTCTGGCTTTGGTTGCCCTACCTTTCCCCCTCGTGGGAATGTACCTCAACTGTACCCGAACCATCTCTTCTTTAAAGGCAGTCCATTGCTCGATTACAGTTTTTCCTGCCAATCTTTGATTCCAATTTACCCGGGCCAGATCTGTTCTCATCCCACTGAAATTGGCCCTCCTCCAATTAAATATTTTTAGTAATCTAAACCTTATGATACTATGATCACTGTTCCCCTACTGACACTTGCTCCACTTGACCCACCTCATTCCCTAGAACCAGATCCAGCAATGCCTCCTTCCTCATTGGGCTGGAAACGTACTGATCAAAAAAGTTTTCCTGAACACACTTCAGAAATTCTTCCCCTCTCTGCCCTTTACACTATTACTATCGCAGTCTAATTGAAGTTTTCCACACTACTCTATAGTTCTTGCACCTCTCTGTAATTTCCCTGCAAATTTGCTCCTCTATATCCTTCCCACTAGTTGGTGGCCTATAGAATACACCTAGTAGTGTAATGGCACCTCTATTGTTTCTTAACTCTAACCAAATAGATTCTGTCCTGGATCCCCTCCAGGACATCCTCTCTCTCCAGCATTGTAATATTCTCCTTAATCAATACTGCCACCCCACCTCCTTTCTTTCCTTCCCTATCTTTCCTGAACACCTGCTGCGTACCTCGGGGCACCAATTTTCCTCGGGGTCCTAAAACAGATATTAGATGCCTCATTTACATATGCAAGAGGCCTAATGCCCGTTTTAGTTGGTCAGCAGTGACTCCTGAAAAATCGACCGCTTCAATTTTGGGTCAGGCGTCAGGCACAGGACATTGGTCCCTGAAATTGGGCCTTGTTGTGCCTATTTTACACCTGTAAAATGGGTGTGAGGAGGTCCAATTTCTACTGCAAGCATTCAGATATACATTCTAACAATTAAGAACAGAAAATACAGGAAATACACTTTAGGTCAATAGCATATATGAAGGAAAAAGACAGGTTAACATTTTGGGGTAGCTCGGTTTGCAACCTTAAATTCTTACAATTTCACTCCGCCTGGATCAATTCAGATGGCCAGATCTCTTACTTAAAAGTTCATTCACTGTAATAGGAATAAGGCCATGGTTGGGTATACAATTTCTTCAAAAAAATACTTAACACAAATTGGGCTCCTTCTCCTACTGACTTGACTCTGGAATGCAATGGTGCGAGAACTCCTTAGAGACACCGTTGGATTGACACAGTTGGGATTGACACTGTATGGAGTACATCTCTAGTGCTGTGTCAAGTTGAATTTAAAAAGCACTTAAGTGGTCTGTTGGAATTTTTGGACACTGGAAACTGGAAATAAAGCTCATTTAAATATTTGAGTGTGTGGATGCTCCCGCTTGTGTCCTTAGAATATTTACAGTTTATTGGCTGGCAGTGGAGCTCGACACATGCACATAAACGTCTGTGCACAGAGCTCTCTTGTGACTGTGACAGTTAGATTTGCACCTAGGCAGTCCTAATACGGTGCTGCAGACTGCAATCTTGAGATTGCCAGCTACCTTAAAGTCATTCTAAAATCTATAAAGACTTCTTAAATGTGCTGCCTCTTACTTGGTGAATTTTGCCTGTGGGTTGACAATCTTTAGCCTGGTCCACATTAAAATAGAACGGATAATTGTGGGAACATTTTATGCTGGGATGCCGGTTTTATATTGAACTTCTCTTCCCAAATCGGGAACTCGCTATAACACGAGTGGGATGTTGTTCGGTACATTGGAATGTTATGCTTTTCTCAAAATTATGCTTGTTTGTGCTTATTTGGAGATAACTCCGTTCCCGTTTATTGCTCGTACTGACTAGCTCTAAAACGCCGCTTCCCCTTTTTAAAAGAACGTGCATGGATTTTTTTTTGTTCCATATAGTTCAGGTTGACCAGTCAAAACGCGTATGGACATTGTTTACCGTGTGACTTTCATTGCGCAATGTTACTAATTACACATAGTTATCCATTTGAATTTTTTTATAACAATTTAAATCACAAAGCATTCCCACAGTGTTCAAAGATATAACATATTTTCAGTACTACTGTTTTAGTTGTTTATAGTTTCGGACATAAATAGAATGAAAGTAAAACTGGCCAGACCTTTCAGGCTGAGAGCATGGCCAAATATAGCAATCATTTTGGTGTGGTAGGGAGGCAAGTGTTTATCTTGCTTTTTAATGAAATGTCCAGTAAGAAACAAAGGTGGTCACAGGCACAATATGTTTTGTAAAAGGAAGAAAAAAGAATCCCCTAATAGGAAGCAGTTGCTTTTTAACCCAAGTTTTACTGTAAATGGGCTCCAATTCTCAGCTATATATAGGACTGCAAGATCTAAAAAATACTGACAAGTTCAAGAAAGACTTAATTATAATATTCATCATGGTAGGGGGCTGCAGTTGCCCTCAGTATTACTTGGTTAGGGAGGGGGCAGGAGGGAATCAACCAGAGCTCCAATTCCTGATCATTATGCAATGACCTGGGCTGGAAATGGGCATTTTTGGGTGCTGGGTAAGGATTTACAATTTGGACTTTCTTCCAGCACTTTAAACTTGAATACAAAGCAAAAAGATAGGGCTGGATTTTGTCTTGGGGTCGGGTTGGGGTCATGTAATCCGCAATTCGGGCTGGATTTTGAATGACCCATGGAGTCGGGTTTGGAGGCGTGTGGGGGGTTAAATTTGCGGGGTCGGGGTTTCCGACCCCATCCCGCCTCCACGCAATTTTGACAAAATCAGTCGCGGGGTTCCCGACTCCGTCCCACCTCCAAGAGGCGGGAGAGGCCATTAAAGCCCTCAACAAGCTCTAAATTGGATCTGTAATGCTATTTTGAAATGTTGTAGCTAGTTTAAACCTTTTCTGACGTGAAGCACGCCTGATGTGAAACACGCCAGTGAAACCTGGCGGGAGCACAAGTGGATAGCTGACTATCAGCTGCAAGTCCACTATTACAACGGAGATGTGATGAAGGTTGTACTAGTATGAGCTGTGAAAGTCGCCTCTGATACTGCTACATTCAATGTCATGGCATTTGGTGTAAGAGGACTTGGATGCAAAATTCATTCTCTCTCTCTCTCTCTCTCTCCCTCTCAATCAATCAATCAATCAATCAATCATTTGCATCCAGGTCCACTCACATCAGAAGCAATGCAGACAGGTCCTCTCTCACCAGTAGCCAGACAATCTCTGAGAGCAAGCAGTCAGCAATGATGACATCATCAGAGGTGAGTTTCAGACTGAAACCACTAATTAGTTCATGGGTTCCCACATGCTGCAACTCAGTTGCCCAATGAAGTGAAAATTGCATCAGGCATCCACATTAATCTGGAGTCGGGGGGGAAACACGAAATGCGGATTACACGACCCCAACCCGACCCCAACCCGACCCCAAGACAAAATCCAGCCCTATGTGTTCCCCCCCGACTCCAGATTAATGTGGCTGCCTGATGCAATTTTCACTTAATTGGGCAATTGAGTTGCAGCATGTGGGAACCCATGAACTAATTAGTGGTTTCAGTCTGAAACCCGCCTCTGATGATGTCATCATTGCTGACTGCCTGCTCTCAGAGATTGTCTGGCTACTGGTGAGAGAGGACCTGTCTGCATTGCTTCTGATGTGAGTGGACCTGGATGTATGAGAGAGAGAGAGAGAATTTTTTGCATCCAAGTCCTCTTACACCAAATGCCATGACATTGAATGTAGCAGTATCAGAGGCGACTTTCAGACCTAATACTACTACTACCTTCATCACATCTCCGTTGTAATAGTGGACCTGCAGCCGATAGTCAGCTATCCATTTTTGCTCCCGCCAGGTTTCACTGGAGTGTTTCACACCAGGCGTGCTTCACGTCAGAAAAGGGTTAAACTAGCTACAATGTTTCAAAATAGCATTACAGACCCAATTTAGGGCTTGTTAAGTGCTTTAATGGCCTCTCCCGCCTCTTGGAGGTGGGACGGAGTCAGGAACCCCGTGACTGATTTTGTCAAAATTGCGTGGAGGCGGGATGGGGTCGGAAACCCCGACCCCGCAAATTTAACCCCCCACACGCCTCCAAACCCGACTCCATGGGTCATTCAAAATCCAGCCCATAGTCTCCCTGAGCAGCATCTCTAATACTCTGAAACTTGGGTCGGAACTTTAATCTGGAGGCGGATAGGGAGCGGGGTGTGGGGCTGGCTAGATAGTGGTCGGTAAACCCGGGAGAATGGGTTCCCTGCAGGTCCTGCCGAATTTAATGGCAGGGCCTGATTAACAATTGAAAGCTCTGTTTCCCACCCATAGCCAGCCAGATGGAGAGGCTGGCTGGCTGTCGGACGGATAGGCCTGCGGTACTAGGCCGCAGACAGGATGGAGGGAGGCATCGGGGGGTGGGGAGAATCAGAACCGGAGGAAGATTGGGGAGGGTGAATCAGGCCCGGAGGAGGATTGGCAGGGGGGTGGTGGTGTGGTCAGGGGCTGGAGGTAAATCGGGGCCAGAGAAGGATCGGGGTGAGGTGGTTGGGGGCCGGTGGAGGATCGGGGCCAGAGGAGGATCGGGGCTGGAGTGGGGAGGTCAGGAAGGTGATCAGGGGCCGGAGTGGGGAGGTCGGAGGCCTCAGGAGGAAGGTCAGGGGGAGATCGGAAGGGTTGGGGGGTGTCCAATCACGGGGGGTGGGTGAGGCAGGAACGCTGGATGCAGCAGGTAAGTGGAAAGGCACTTACCTCCTGGATCAAGCAGTCCTCGCCTCTCTTTAGCTGGCGGGTTCACGAGGCCCAGGAAACCCAACCAGCCAGAGTTAAATTTAAAATGGCGGATCACCAGGAAGCATTCCAGCCTCATTATAGTCTTTAAATGGGTGTCCCGCCACCTGAGAGTGGGTTGGCTGGGCACGCCCCCCCCCGTCCCGCCTCCGTTAAAACCAGAAGTGGGCGGGTTGGAGGTTGGGATTCCGTTTTTGTTAACTCTTTAACCTCCCACCCGACTCTAACCCACCCGTTTTTTGGGGTTAAAATTTCCCCCTTGCACCCTTTTGTGTAACATGAATGAGAAAAGTTGTCACAGCACTAACAATTATCCTTTCCCTCGCTATTATCTTCAGTATTGTTCTGTTTTTTTCTAAAAGTGAATATCATGCTATCAGGCCATTATATTCAGGGTAAAGCCAGTAGTCCAACTTGTTTGCAAGTAATTACACCAAAGCAGAAATATACAACAACAACTTGCATTTATATAGTGCCTTTAACATGGTAAAATGTCCCAAGGCGCTTCACAGGAGCGATTATCAAACAAAATTTGACACCGAGCCACATAAGGAGATATTAGGGCAGATGAAAGAGGTAGGTACAGCAAGAAATTAGCAGTACAAAACCATAGTTAAAGACAATGGCCCAGAAATTAAAGACGGAGCCTTCCTGCGGAGGTAAGGCTTCCCCGCGATCTCTCACTGCGCGCCTGCCTTTTCCTTCCGAGCTCGCACAAACTTTAGTTTCAAGGCTGCAGCTGTGCAGTGCTTGCGTATCCCACAGACGCAATTAATTCGTGCGAGCTGTGGGATCACGTGATTCAGTTAGAGCCAATGGCAGCACACCATCTTTCATTCATAGTTTTGACAGCAAGGGCTGTCAAAGCTATGAATCTATACCCCCCAAAAGAACAGCTAAACCTCAATTAAATTTAAAAAAAAAGCCATCACATTAATAAAATAAATATAGTTAAATAAATTAACCACCTTAAACAAAAAATTAAATTTTTGAAAAAATTTAAAATCTTTTTAAAAGTTATAAAAATAAACTTACCTTTCTTTAAAGTCTCTAAAAAAGATATACCTGTTGAAAAAAAATTAAAATAATACTTAATTAACTACTTACCTTGTTAAAAGAGGGTCTTACGCCTCCTTTCTTTATGTGCAAAATCTTCCATGCTTACCTGCGCGTTCAAAGCACTAAGTGCACTGCGTGCGCGCAGCCTGTAGCGCGCACGCGGTTCACTTAGGAACCGCCCCCTTTTGAGTTCACCAAGTGCCGGTTTTCAGCGCATGCGCAGTGCATGCAGAAAACCGACAATTGGAGACAGAATACGCGAGAGTACACAGTGCGTACTCTCGCGTAGCAACACTAATTTTTGGGCCAATATGTAAACTTTACAGGTTCATCTCAATAGCTTTGAACTGATGATTTGTTTAGTGATGAAGACTCTATGGAGTCTCTTTAGGTTCCCTTCACTGGATTAGGAACCAACTAATACAGTGCTGCAGCCCAGTTATTTTCCTGTCTATTCTTTCAAGTATAGGCAGGCACATTTGAAAGGGTTGTTTCCAAGTTAGGCAATCAAGATATTGATCATTTCTACCACTCAAGTCGATGAGATGTGAACAGCAGTTTCTTAGCTGTCGGCTGAGTCCTTTTCTCTTGACACCCGATCGCAACAAAACCCATTTTTAATGTAGGACAAGAGTCTGCAAGTTTGTATAAATTAACATTTTAAATAATAATAAAGTGGTGGGTCAGGCAAACTTGACCTGGTTTGTTTTTGATCAGGTAGTGACACCATCAAAGGCTGGCCATCTGCCCTCAACACTAAAGACTATCTCTAGACAGCCTCGCGTATTGTTTTACTCCTATGAGACCAAGACAAAGGAAATCTGTGTGTCAGCCAGAGTTAACTGAAGGCAATATGTATGTATGCATATATATATGTATTTTGAACAAAAGAAATCCCCAAAATAAAGTATTTTTCCTGTTTGAGGCTGGACAGAGCCCTCCCATTTCTGTTTGCAATCCAGTTGCCTCTTGTGAATTCATGCGCGTACGGATATCAGATAAGGACAGGATGGGGCTCGGCAGGGATATCATCACAACCACCGCCCCCCCCCCCCCCCCCCTTCACCCCACCGCCATTTGTCTGGCTTGCTGACAGTCACCAGCAAGGCTCATGTATTAATAATGGACACTTGGCCGAGGTACCAGAGGCTGTGGAATCGATGCGTTTAGAAGAGGAGGGATACAATTGAAGAGAAAATAAAATGAATAGAATATCCTTCCATCAGCATGTTCAGAATTATGTGACAAGTACCGTACAAATGGAATATTAAGTGAATCAATCACAAGACATTCAAGATTGGTTTTGGGCATAATAAATAACTTATTCATTTAAGAAGGTTTAGAAAATCATTGTTCTGTAGACTGTATCCTTCCTTCCTGCATAATGGCTTTTTTCTTTTAAATTGCCATACATTAAAGGGGAGGGTTTTAACTTTCGCTGCCCAGTGGGAACAGGGTGGTAGCAGAGTTAATATCACATCGAGAGACTTTCTACTCCGTTCCCACTCGATTCCCACCTGCCGAAATAATGGCCCGTATTTTCCGATCTGTCAAGAATGCTCTTAACAGATCGGACGCCTGCCCTGGAGAAGGGGCTCTGCAGGGGGAGAGTTCCGCTTTCTGCAGAACCTCCGCCCACTGAAAACCCTTAAAAATCTTACGCCTGGTAAAAGCAGACATAAGGCCTGCTTTTACCAGCATAACAGTTTAAAAAAGTAAAAAAAAAAAATTTTTTTCACTCATTTATAATTTAAAAATACTGTTAAAAAAGGTAAGTTTAATTTTAGCCCCGTAAAAAACTTTAATTCTTTTTTTCAAAAAATTAAATTTTGGTTTAAAATATTTAATTTAATGAAATTTTAACTAATTTTAAAAATGTGATAAAAAAAAATATTTATTTAATGTTTTGATGCGTTTTTTCAGTGATTCCCCATTCGTACTTTTGACAGGTCTAAGCTGTCAAAAGTATGAAGGGGGATTCCCTCTTCCCATTGGTTCCCCATGGCTCACGTGATCCCAGGGACGTTTGCGAACCGCATGCGCCCCTGGGATACGTGGGCCCTGTGCATTTTGTCGTGGAGAGGCCCAGGATCGGAAATGGCCGGACCTCTGGAGCCCTCAGGTAAGGACGTTGATTTTTTCCAGATCGGAGGCCTCCGCACGCAGGAAGCCTCCGAACGGAAAATACGGGCCATTAATCACATAGTTTCTGTAGGAGTGCGGGGTACACCCAGTCGACTGCCTCATGAATACATGCAAATCAGGGCCCTATGATGCCATTAGCACCCCGTGAGATTTTAACGCATTAGAATGGAAGTCCCGCCCAGCGCTGAACCCACTGAGTAAAACCTAGCGGATTGGTCTCTAAAAGCCATCTGAAGCAGTATTTAAAGGAGCATTGACCTACAAAACCCTCTGACCATAGCTATCTGTTTGCTATTCTGTTTGCAGGAGAGCTTTCCTTGGAGATTGCTTTTTTTCTGTATTTATTCTGCTTACACACCCTCAATAAGCACACAGCTTATGACGGGTGCCATTCTTGCTACATCAATCTGGTTGCATGAAGAGGAGGAGGAGGAGGAGGAGCAACAGCAGCAGCATCAGCAGCTGCAACATCTGGCTGCCTTGCCTCTGAAGATAAAAGCTGATGGTGGCTGCTCCAATAAAACCTTGCCAAGCCCGTAGGGTCCACAGGCCCGGAGTGAGTTTCCTGAATCTGTGTGAGGAGCAGTGCATGAGGAAGCTGCACTTATCCAGGCAATCTGTCACAGGCCTCTGTAGCCTTCTGCAAGAAGACCACCCCCCTCCCCCCCACTATTACACCCGTCAAGGAATGTCCCAGGATATCTGCTTGGGGCGATGTCTTGATTGCTCAGCGCTCTGGCTGACCTGCTCATTCACCTGAAATGTTACACAATCCCCCTCTGCATTAACAGTCCCTGTTACCACCTTCACCTCTCCCTTATCCCTGCAATAAAGATCATTTAAAACACTCCACCAACCCTCATATATTTGACATCTTGACAATGCAGACTCATAAGCTGCTAAGCTTGGAATTGCTTGTTTCTATAGACACACAATGTTGGGTTGGTTTGCGCCTCTCGTTAGTGCCCGGGGGTGCTAATGGGGCGCAAATCCCCTAGCGCCTGGGCGCGGCGCCGCTGACTCCTCCTGCGAAATTCAGGGGGAGGTTAGCGGCGGTGGTAGCTGGTAGCGCCCCGCAGCGCTGATGTCAACACCGAGCGACGCGACCCCTTAGCGCCCGCGGCAGAAATGCGGCTGCGCCCCGCGAAGCTGCCGCGGGCGATGTCAGCAACAGCCTCACGGGTTGCGAACCGGGCCGACCTCCGCTCGCGAGGTGGTAATTAAAGGCGAAGACCGACTGCGCCCTGCACCGCCATTTCATTGTTTTGGCCGACCTCCAGGTCGGCTCCTCGTGGCGGCCCTTGGCCTAGGCTGTGGCCGCCATCACGCAGCCCGGCACCGCGTCTCGGTGCCGGGCTGCGGCCACGGCACCACGCCGCCCTGGTGGGCTAGTGCAGGCCGTCAAACAACCTGCAAAGTGCGCAGCGTCCCTCCCCTTTAATGGAAGTGGAGGGGCGATGAAATGCGTCAGCGTTACGCGGAGCAGCCACGTAGTGCTAACGCGTTTTGCGCCCCAGACATCACCCCGAGAGGAAGTGGACTGCCTGAGATAGTGCTCCGCCTCCTTTCCGGGGCGGTAAGCCCAATTTAGCGGCCTGGCCGGTACTCCCGTGTCGGGCGCTAAATGGCTGCCGCTAATTCTGTTACCGCCCCCAAACGGGGCGTAACCGAATTTCTCCCCCTTAGAATAATATGGAATGAAATGGGTTGGTAGTGTTACAATGACAAGTATAACAGTATTTCTCCTTTAAGTCTCTCAACAAACCTTAACAGAAAGGATGACAAGAAGAAACCGTGCTATTCAGCTTACAGCACAGATCAAATTCAAAGCATTCTCATCCCATGCAGCTACTCCACTATCTTTTGGATTACTTTCAAGGGTTGTCCTTCACTTGTCCTGTTCAACCTAAATGTTCCAGTTAACAGTCCACAGGTACTCTCTTGGGAAATTCAAACTCACCTTTTTCAGTTGAAACTCCAATTTTAGGTGGCCTTCTACTTTATTGCCAGCACCAATTTTCTATATCAATTCTAAGAACATCTTCTGATGGAATATTGTAGCACTGTTTGGCAGAGTGCAGAGAAAATACATCTTTTGCTCCTGGACTCCAAATATATTGTAAAGCCATGGAGACCATATTATTTTGTTCTGAGGATGTGGGCATGCTGGCAAGACCACATTTATTGCACATCCTTGGAAGCCCTGATGGTTGGACTGAATGATGATGATCTATTCAATAGCAGAGGAGTTGTCTATAGTATCTAAGACGTGACCAGACATGTTAGTGTTGCACTAGTAACCAGGGTTACTAGTGTTTAAGCCAAGCCATTGTTCATATGCAATGAACAGAAGGCCATCATGCTGTATCACTCCAGAAGTCAATACAAAATAGCAATAGCAATGTTTGACACTTTTCCTCAATTAGTGTTTCACTTGGAGCTCTGTTTCTTGTATGCAGATATTCAAATGCAAAGTTAACCGTCACTTATTGAAGCAGGGTTATTGTAACATGGATTATGCTGCAGAAAACATGTGATGTTCCAGTACAATTTTAACAGGTCTTTCTGTGCTCCCAATAGCCATCGGGGTCAAATTGATGAGAGATCTGTCCTCTGTACAGTTATCTTTGATTACACCCTGTTGTTATATTGCCTAGTATGTACAGAAAAAAAACCACACTTCATATAGCATCCACCATGGGAGACTCAACAGTTCAGTTTCTTCTTTAGTTATCTCCTTTGTTATTTTATTTTTCACTTAAAGCTTGGAGAAGTAGATTAGTATTTGGCGGAGGGTGTAGATGGATTAGAAAGGAAAGATGACCTGTGAGTAATATGACTGGTAGTTATTTCTTGCTGTTCATTTTACTCTTCTATTGAAGCCTAGAGACTATCATAATGAAATGTACTGAACCACTGCTGATCTGGTTATATATGCACAAGAATGTTATTGAATTTCTCAATTGCAGTCCCCACTTAGGGGAGATGTCATTTTGCATGATAAATCTAAAAGACAACATTCTTTTGACTTTCTAACTTTTCTTGGTGTTGAAGTTTTATTCTTGTATAGGTTTTCAAATGTATAGACATCGATTCAGTTGTTTGCTTTAAAGGTACATGATGGTGACTGTGTCTATAAATTAATGGTGACCCATGTTAACTTCATTTAAACACTGATGCACAAGGCTGATGTTGTGTTGTGAGCTGCAGTGCCTTAGGGAGCAGATCAAGATTACCTGGACTCATTTCAGTGATGATCCTTTACATGCCCCAATAGCTTTTGTGTTTGTTCCGAGGTTGGATTCAGGCTTACATGAGTGAAAGGCGAGGCTGCGTCAGTACAAATTGTCCTGTTTGCAATTTCGCTTTGACAGTAATGGAAGTGTGCTGGGGCCTGTAAATAGTGTGCAGTTATGGGGTACATGCATCCTTTTCTTGCTTTTTAAACCACTTGAAAAAGAAACAGGAGTGATCTTCAGGTGGCTGATGAGATCACCGTCTCATTTGTGCTGGGCAGTAATTGGTCCCTACTGCCTATATTTTCCACTCACTGTGTATATCCTTAACAACCCCGCGGGCATTTTACTTAAGTCATGGGTGGTGGTAGTCGTCAATGGCTTTTTGTTATAGGATTATTTTAAGACCAATTCAAAGTAGATTTTAACATAGGAACAGGAGTTGACCATTCAGCCCCTGAAGCCTGTTCTGCCATTCTATTAGATCTGTACCTCAACTCCATTTGCCCGCCTTTTCTCAATATCCCTTGAGACCCCTACCTAACAAGAATCTATCAATCCGGTCATGAAAATTTCAATCTCATGCAGCATCCACAGCCTTTTCAGCTAAGTTCATAAAACAAGTCTTTTTAGAAATCCTTAGCAACAGTTGGAGCCTTGACCCACATTCTGCAACTAAATTCCTTCTTAAAAAAAAATCTGACAATCTGCCCTGGGCTACATGTGCAGAATCCAATTCAATGACTGTGGGAATCATGTGAGAAGTTGCACAACACCAGGTTATAGTCCAACAGTTTTATTTGAAATCACAAGCTTTCGGAGCGCTGCTCCTTCGTCAGGTCAGACTTCACCTGATGAAGGAGCAGCGCTCCGAAAGCTTGTGATTTCAAATAAAACTGTTGGACTATAACCTGGTGTTGTGCGACTTCTCACATTTGTCCACCCCAGTCCAACACCGGCATCTCCACATTGTGGGAATCATGATTTTGGATGTCTGTCTGATTCCCACTGGTGGTAAGTTTAAGTGTAATGCCCTGTAGAAATTAGCCTGTGTCGAAGCCCAGACCATTTTCTTGGCCATAAAGTCTCAATCTAAACAATTGGAATATGGGACCCAACATTTTTACATACTGCTGCCTTGAAATTGTGCTGTTAAATATTAATAATGAATGCGCTAACAAATTTGTATGAAGTTCTTCTATCCACTATTTTAACAAACTGATTTAAAATAAACTAGTTAATTTCTTTTTTAAATGCCAGCTTGGCGCTGTGGTAACACTCTCAAGTGTGAGTCAGCAGGTCATGGCTTCAAGCCTCACTCTAAGGTTTGAGCATGTAACCTAGGGTGACACTTCCCTGCGGTACAGATGGAGTGCTACACTTTCAGAGGTTCTGTTTTTCAGATAAGCTTTTATACTTGTACACGTAGATGTAAAAGATCCCGTGGCATGAAGACGAATAAGGGAATTCTCCTGGAGTCCCTTAACTAACAGATTAACTTCTCATTGGCCTGTGTACAAATTGACTACTGTGTCTGCCTACATAACGAGTGATTGCAGTTCAAAAGTAATTCATTGGCTGTTAAGTGCTTTGAGATGTGAAAGGCACTATATGAATACAAGTTCTTTCATTCTATTACATTTGCAAATATCAGGAATTTCTATGGAAAATATCAACAAATTTGTTGCTGAGACTAATTGATGATTCATGGCATTGCACATGAGGAGTTAAGATGAGTGTAGTCTTCAGGTGATGCGGGTTTAGAGAAAGGGATATAATTCAACCAGAGTGCACAGACGTAGCTCAGTCCCTATTTTAAATTTCTGCCCTTTCAAACTTTGATTTTATATTATTATTTATTGTTAAATAGCAAAACAGTATGAGAATCAGTGTGTCGAGTTGGTTGGAGCATACAAACTTCTCTGCAGTATGGGCAGAAGAGCTGGTAGGCACATAACTGATGCTACAGCACCACCACTGGTGGGAGGGTGCAATTGAAATGTCACGAGTTATAATCTCCAGTTTCTATTATAAATGTGAAGCACATGTGGATGTAAGATTTTTTAATATAGATTATATTACAGGATTTCAAGGCATTCAAGATTTCGTTGGTGTGTTTTATTCCCCAGCATCTTCAATCCATTTATTTTTCTGAATTTGTTTTTAAAAAATTGTCATTTTTAATTTCCTTTCCCTCAGCCTCCTTTACCTACACGTTTCCAGAGACCCTTTGTCCAGGTAGTAAGGAAAGCAAATTGGCCGTAAACTTTTCACAGATTCTTACACCAATGTTGCTCATGGAACAGTAGAAAGAAGAGGATCTCTCAATTAAGAAATTAATAGGGTGAGGTCTGCAAAGTTAAATCCTCTTTCTCGAAAAATCTAAATTGCTTCTAATTCACACAGGATGGGAAATTGAGAAGTGTGGTGGGGTGTTCTTCTGAGGCACATTGTTGGGACACAGAAGAAGGAGCTTTACTTTGCTTCATACTGGATTATACCTCACCAAGAAAGTTTGATGCTGACAATGAAAGATATTCCTGTCCCAAGCTAACACCGTGTAAAGCACAAAATTCACAAAAAAATTGTATTTGTATATATTGCACTCTGGTAGTGACATGTGGCCTGAAATCAATCCATGCAATATTCGTAATGAATGCATTAATACAAAATTGATTTGGCTTCTATTTCAACAAAACTTTTGGCCCATTTTTGGGTATTTTGGGTTAATGTATCTGTTAAAATAGCAAACAGAGAAATTTCATATGGACAAGTCAACACACTCAATACTAATAATATTCAGTGCAATTTAAACTCAAAAATGTATTAATGCAATTGTATTTTTACAGTGGGTTCAACTTTTCTGAGCTTCTCTCACTCTCTTGCAATGAGCATAGAGGCTACAAAAACAATGCAGTGCAAGCTTTGTGTTCATCCAAGCTGATCCCAGCTGAGCGATTGCTAACTTATGAGCTCCTGGCTAGTGCTGAGAGCTTGCATATTGATGCGATGTTGCAGCAGCATCAAGGGCTAGAGCAACTATTTAAAGGGAAGCGGCCACTTGAAAGGTCATTGGCTAAATGTGGAGGGCAAAAATGACTAGATTCCAAAAATTATTAATTGAATTTCAAAAGTTAATTTGAGGCACAAAGTGCCTGGCTGGAAAAAGAAACATCTGAGTTAATAAAATGTTGAGGCAAAGAATGGAGTCTTCATACAAGTAATGGCGTGCTCCAGGACCAGGCAGCTGCTGCAGCATCGGCTATGGTGGAACCAGTTACAGGGCCATGTCATTACTCAGTTCAAGGGGAGTACACGGCCATCTAATCCCAAGCGCTTACTACTACCACCAGCAATGATTCATCTCACTTACTCTATCTGCTATAGATGCACTTAGGAAGAGTAAAATAATAGGTTCTAGAAAGCGCACACCATAAACTGTGATTCAGTGAAAGCACTGTGGTAAAATACAGTAAAGGCACAAACATACATCACTTACAGGGAAATAAATTGGTTGCATTTTATTTGAACTTTGTCCAGAAAGAGAATCAGGTAGCCACAGATCAAAGAATGACATCTACGATAGCTGAGGTAGTGCAGCGGACATGATGGAGCATTGGGCCACATATGTGGAGGATGATATATTCCCTGGTTAGTCCTCTTTGCATAGCAAAGTTGTGGAGCATGCAGCAGACACCAATTATCTTGGAGAACTTGGGGATGGAGCTCCACTGCAACACACCTCCTGATCTGTCCAAATATCTGAAATGCTGCTTCTAGATGTCAATAGTTTGTTCTATTATAATTTTGGTAGATACATGGGTGTCATTGTACCTGCAGTCAGCTTCTGTCTTTGGCTCTCTCAAGGGTATAATTAGCCTGGGTTTAAGAGGGCAGCTTTTGTCTCCTAGCAGCCATCCTTCAAGTCTGCCTTCTTTCCACCGCACCCCCGCACTCCCGCAAAAAAAGAACAAGTACAGTTGATAGCCCTAAAATAAAAGAATTATGACTGCTGCCCAGGAAGTGGGCATTAACCTTCATAATTCGGAGTTGCTAGTCACTGACCATGTGGACATTAATGGACTGGAACCACCTCAGATAAGAAACCAATTCTCAGAAGACCAGAACCTTTCTGACTTGTTACTGCTACATAAATTGGCATATGTACACTGAACAATGACATCAGAAAGAAGACTATTTTAAACCAACATAACAACAGAAAACGCTTGAAAAACTCAGCAGGCGAGGCAGCATCCGTGGAGAGAGAAACAGAGTTAACGTTTCAGGTCGAAGACCTTTCATCAGACTGAAGTTCTGATGAAAGGTCTTCGACCTGAAACGTTAACTCTGTTTCTCTCTCCACGGATGCTGCCTCGCCTGCTGAGTTTTTCAAGCGTTTTCTGTTGTTATTTTGGATTTCCAGCATCTGCAGTATTTTGCTATCATATTTTAAACCAACGTTGCTTTAAATCTAATCTGCATAATTTTCAGCTTAGCTTACAGGCAGTACACTTGCATTTGAGTCAGTAGGTTGTGCATCAAGCCCTACCCAAATCCTTGTGTAGAAAATCTAGGCTGGCACTTCTATGCAGTAATGAGGGATTGCTACATTGTAGGAGTTGCTGTTTTTTGGATGAAATATTAAGCCAAAGCCCTGTCTACTTGTTTAGGTTGATGTAGAAGATCTCCACTAAATCAGTTACTGCTATCAAAAATATAGGATGGGAAAATATAACAATAAATTTCTACTATAGTGCCCTTATGCTTGGATCTAAGCACTAGAACTAAGATATCACTGTTGACATAAATAGCATCAAGGTATGTCTTTCATATTATTTTAAATCTAGGTAGCATGGAGATGTGTAAAGGAACAGCAACAATTTGCATTTATATAATGCCTTTAATGAAGAAAAATGTCCCAAAGCACTTCACAGAATGTAATCAGAAAAATGGATGCCAAGCCAAAGAAGGCAATATTAGGAGGGGTGATCAAAAGTTTGGTCAAAGTAGTGGGTTTTAAGGACTGTCTTAAAGGAGGAGAGAGAGATGGAGAGGCAGATGGGTTTCATGAGGGAATTCCAGAGCATGAGGTTGAGGCGGCTGAAAGCATTGCTGCCAACGGTGGGGTGAAGAGAGGGGGGATGCACAGGAGGCCAGAGAGCAGGGGCAGTTAAAACTAAGACAGGATGGGAGAGGAATAGAATTGCAGAACCTATCACGACTATCCACATAGCAGCCCCAGGAAGTGGTGGTAAGTAGAGCGGATGGAAGGAAAATGAACTGGGGATCTGGGCCCTGGGCCATGCCTCCCCACTGCAATTTGCATGCAGTGGACAGGGAAGGAGTGGCCAGTGGCAGTCCTGACACAGGTCGGGAGAGGGGGTGGGAGGGGGGAGGGAAATCCTATTCAGGGCAGTGAGGTGTGGTGGACGTCACCGCTCTAATTTTTCCTCATTCTTTGCCACAATCCAGCCTGATTTGGAGGAGAGCCCAGCCCGTCGTGTCTAGCGCGCATCAGTCACATCTCAGATGTCTCATTTCTGACATAACATAGTGTCAAAATCTTTTTTAGAAATGAAGAAAGACAGTCACTTCCTGCTTGGCCTTCTCGATCCCCAAACAGGAGCCAGGCTTTACAGGCAGCTACAAATGCCCTCTAATTGACCCTAGGATGTACCTACTTGGAGCACTTCCTCACTTGGTGTAAATCAGCATTGGCCTTAAAGGGACACAACTACATCTTTGCAGCTAAATGCTATAACTGTACTTCAGATCCCAGAATAACCATGTGCAAGGAAGATCAGCTAATATTTCATAATTCTGAACTAAGTTAGCAGCACGGAGAGCTAAATTCAATACATCCAGCCTAATACATAAATAAGGTTATATTTTCCAAGCAGCAGAGTTCACACACAAACACACTCATACTCCATTACTTTGTGTGCTATTTTTAATAGGCACTAACACATTTAGTTTAAATGGGTTAGCCTACGCCTAAAATGAGTGCATGGAGGAATAACGTACGAACACGTTAGGCATTCAGACAGAATCGAAAAACCTCCTGCATGTTTTTGTGACAGTGCCAATTTCTACCGCACAACATTCTTGAATCACTGGCTCTTTATTTTTGTGGCATGGTGCATCTCTTTGTCTTGAGGGCTGCTGTGCCCTCCCATCCTAGTACATGATCTGTCAACCGTCCCTCCGCCCCCTATCATCAGAAAACCAGCATGGTGGAATATTTGGACAACAGCAGACTTCATGGCTGTGATTTTGTCAATGGATGTGGGTTGGGTGCAGATCAGGTGGTTTCCGGCTTCTAGTCCCGCCCCCAGCTGCATCCGGCCCATGGACGTGATTTTACGTTGATTGACCTTGTTAAGCCCGCCCTGCGGGCTTGCTGGCCAATTAAGAGGAAGCCGGTCAGATGATGTCATTTGATGACATGTCAGCTGCCGGTTTTCTTAAAGGGACCACGCACATTTTTTTTTTGACAGCTGATTTCTCAGTGTTTGACAGCATTGAGGTGCTACAAACACTGACAATCACTGTACAAAGGTGAGCTCTTGCACCCAGGCTCTCCAATGACTCCCTCCATAGGCTGGAACAGATAGCAGCTGCAGGTGAGGTAACAGAAGCGATCTGTCACTGGTGAGAGAGGTTCTCCCAATGAGGTGGTACTAGACATTGATTTCAAAACTTGTTACCTAATGAAATGTGTAAATGCATTAAAAATGAATTTCCCAACATTTTCTTACCTCTGAAACTCACCAGTGCACCATTGGATCCTTCACCCCACTTCTGCAGCTGTCATCGATCCAGAAACATTACAGTAGACTCACAACACGCCACACTTACCTGGCGTGGTGTCCGGATGTCGTGAAACCTGAGGTAGAAGCGGCAAAATTAAAAAATAGCCTGTCAACTACTATCAACTACCTGTTAACAGGCAGGTAATTGGCTTTAATCCTCTTCCCGCCACTAGGTGTCGGGTCCATGCGCAAATCGGGGACCTGACACTTGGGAAAATTGTTTGGAGGCGGGTTGACGGCAGGATCGGAACCCGCCGTCAATCAAAATGATTTTTACCCTTGACCCGCCTCCAAACCCGCCCTCTCAGTGGCGATAAAATCGCGGCCCATGACTTTTGCAGACTCTGCAGCATTGTAACCAGTGGGATGTACGAAATGACACAGCTAATCCATATTATTATAAAATAGCAGATGTGTTGCAGTCAGTTATGGGCTGCAATACAATCATTGCATTCAGATGATGTTTGCAAGCTGGTTGAGACATAATACTGTCTTTGTTTATGTCATCTGAATCATTTGATTGTGTTGCATGATCTTATAATGCTGCCAACCCAACTATTTATTATTCTGGATTTAAATCAGTTTAGTCTTGGTACACATGTTTAGCAATATTGTTTCCTGATTCAGATATTGACGGAGTTCTACAGATGCAGCAAACACTTGCAGCAAACATTCGGACAATTTTTGATTTTGCTTTGCTCTTTTAATCTTGTTTCAAGACTAAACACTGCCACCCAATAGACTTACTGAGATAAGTGAGCACTCAACTCATTTGTGAGCTGGTACCCACAGTATCTGCCTGTAAAACCGTCTGCTCGCTGCCAAATAACCTCCCCTGAGATGTTTGAAAATTGCACATGCAAGACATGTGTAAGACATACCTGCAATTTCTCACCTGACACATTCCAAATCTTGGCTGGGACATCAAGGGAAATAATAAGGATGGGAGCTTCCCCATTGAGAAGAAGGCTGAAAAATCAGGATGAGTCAAGACATGCCACATGTCTGCACCTCCATGTGGCTGATACATCTGTCCTATGAGGGAGTCTTCAGGTGTATTTTAAATATGTTTTACCTTTCGTCTTTGTTATTATTATCCATAAATTTTAAATGACCTACACTTTACATCTCTGATTTTAGTCAATCGCACTACAGTAGCTGAAAGCTTCAAGTGGTATGTTGTACTTTTATGCAATTTAAAGATATGACCGCTTCTCATGACACCTTATTTGTTTGTCTCACAGTGGGGAATTTAAGGAAGGTTATTATAATTTCAATTTTAAGTAAACAGCTTAAAAGATTTTAGTGGCACAGTTACCAAAATATAGACCTACTGGAAAAAAAAACGATGGAGATACGTGGTCCTTCTAGCACACTCCCGCCATAACTTTAGCAGGATCACTCTGGAAGGGCTGGAATTTAGGCCAGGACCTGCATATGCCAAGTCCCGATCTTGCATGAGAGTTCCCAGTTGTTCTTGTTGGGGGTTTTCATAGGAACAGGAGGAGGCCATTCAGCCCCTCGAGCCTGTTCCACCATTCAGTTAGATCATGACTAAGCTGTACCTCAACACTGAGAGTTTTCGTGTCTGTAGCCTGGGAGCAGATTGGAGCAAGATTGGAGTTGGAAACACCCATTGAAAGCAGCTGTATTGGTATGCCTACTGATGTATGCGGGGACCACTTGGGGGCTGGGCCAAATGCATGGTCTCGACTGCTGAATACTGAGGATTTTCATGAAGACTTTTCAGCCTACTTACAAAGAGGACCAATGGGGCCCGAAGAGTGTTTTCTTGAGTGGAGGGGGATGTCTAAAAATCCTCCAGAATTTTCAGCATTCGGACAATTTTCAGGTCTCTTGAGGGCAGGCCTAGGTAGCCTTAGGTATGCCCCTAGTGCCCACCATTCGGGTGTAATTTTAAGGAACCTGCCCCATATCCTGCAAATTTTGGCAGTGTCAACCGTGGGGCCTTTGGTAGATGCATTCCAGCACTAGTGTGTGCTCCTCCCTTCAGAGATTATAGCCCAATTTTCTTAAAGTGTTTGCCACGCCATTTTGTGTTTGTCTGCAAATAACTTGCATTAAAATATATTACCACTTCACCCATTTGTGATGAAAATGACACATGGCTGTGCTGATTGCAGTTTGTCATGTTTGAAGTCATGGGCTTTAGTTCTCTGCCACAGGAACTGCACAAGCAGATTCACTGCTAACTAGCAAAATTCAGCTAATGTTGAATTGTTCATCCACTGATCCCAAACGTGAGCTGGGTTTAGACCTTTGCGTGATAGCGCAGCTTGCTTAATAGAGTAGAGGTTGGGAAATGAAGCAATATGCGCTGTAATCTGATGTAAAGGAAAAACAATTTGAAGATGATTAGCACTAAAATGCGTGTACAATGTAAAAATAATCGATTTAGGGATTGCATATTTTCGGTAAGATTATGAATCTATTTTCTCCGCCCGGGGACTGCCCACTGCCAATTAAAATGGTGACCCTGATGATGGCAACTGGTGGTGACAGTAATTATTTATCATTGCCAGGTAGTGAAACCTCCTGCCTGTCTTCAGAGGCAGTGCTGCAATACAAATGAGGTATTGATGGAGTTAATGTTGCAATGCAACTAATATTTTGGAACAGTCATTTTTTGTTTCACTCGTCAACTTGACCTAGTAAAAACTTTGCATCTGAATGCCAAGGAGATCCCATTATAAAGGCAAGAAAGAGAGAAAGAAAAGGATGACTAAAGGAAACCATAAACAGAGATAGAGAGATGCTGGCAGCATACTGAATGTGTCTGACGCTTTATTTGAGATGATCCAATGGCTCCTTGCAAGTTTGTGTCCAAATATTCTCCATTCTGAGCCCATCATTCATAAACTATTTGGAATCAACAGGCATTATGTTATGTTCAATGGTCAACTAACACCAAGAATTGTTGCTGACTCATATTCATTTCCATGTGGAATAAAGCAATACACACTGAAATTAGTGTGCAGTATAGATAAGCAAGCCGTGGTGTTTGAAACACTTCTGTATTATCTGTTACAATATTTAAGATAGTACAGTAAACAGGATGAGGTAATGCTCGTCGGTTATTATATTAATGATTAAACAATAAAGTGAAGTAAAGGGCGAGAGCTCCAAATCAACGTGTTGAGGAGAGGATGCATAATATAGTTTTAGAATCAATACATTGGGCCGGAATTTGCGGTTGGAGGGGTAACTCCGGAGTACGCCTCCGACCCGAGAAAAAATCCGAACCTACCTGCTGGCTCCCAGGCTTCGGAGATTTCAGGTCCTGGGCCTGCAGGTGTACGTCTGCGTAAAGGCCCACGGATCCCAGGGACGCAGGCGGTTCGGAAGTGTCCCTGGGATCGCATGGGCCAGGTCCTCCTGTCAGAAAGGAGAATTGCTTTCCATTCCTATCATTTCCAAACGGAATCCCCTAATGGCAAGCAATGGAATCCCCAAATAATTAAAGAATTTACACAATTCTAATAAAAATAAATGTTCCCATTTTCACGTTTAATTAAAAGTCCCTTTAATGAAGCATTTACGATAAAAAATTTATTTTTTGACAAATAATTTTAAATATTTTAATCCGGGCTAAAATTTACATAAACTAATTTTAAATGTTTGTGGATGATTTTAATTTTTTTTTAATTTTTAATTTATCATTTATATTAAGCCATACGCTGGTAAAAGAAGGCCCTACGCCTGCTTTTCCAGGCGTAAGGGTTTCGTGGGCATTTGCTGGGCAGTCGTTGGGCAAATAGCCCAAATCTGCACCAGCGAAAGTGATTTTTCTTTCGGTCTGGAGGATTTGTCAAGGTGAACCTTGACAGATCGCAAGTGCCGGGTTTTCGCGGGTTCGCAGCGCATGTGGAAACCCGGAACTTGCGGGGCCTTTTACAAGGCTAACGACGGCGTGCGCTATGCGTATTCCGTCATCGGCCCCTCAAAATCCGGGCCATTGTTTTGATTGAACTGCTGGCTGGAATTCTCCCTTCCATTCATAGCCGTAGTAACCTGCCCAGATTACATCAATGGACATTTGTTGTGCAACCAGTTTCCTGAATAACCCAGTCAAAAAGCAGATCCTGGATGGTGTGCAAATAAAGAAGGTCTGGATTTCCTTAATCTGCTCGAACACAATTTCCACCCCAGGGTTTCTATTGGCATAAACTTTCATCATAAACTTTTGGTGAAAAGGTTAGTTGATATTTGTGTATGGTGACATGACGACATTATCAAACGCACATGCTGTTTATGAATGGGAGAACTGTCTGCTCATCTATCTGTAGGATCTCTATGGTTTCTTGTTTGGATTTGCACGCTGAGAAATCTAAACAAGAAGCCATAGAGATCGTACTTAAATCATATGATCTTCGGCTATCAGCCAGTATAATATTATAAACAGCAAAAGGGTATGTTCAGACCTTATTGGTAGCATCAAAATCTTGGCACCAGTGATTCAATATTGTATGTGGAATTAATTTATCATTCGCACTAGCTTATCAAGTCAGGTTTAAATTAGTTTGGCCATTGCCTTGTCCATTTCTAGCTTGCAAGCTGAATGATTACACACACCAGATTTGAGGTTGCCGGTAACATATGCTGCTGAAAGAGCATCTTATGACTTGAGAGCACGCAGCTTATGAGATTTTGCCAGTAAAATGCTTTTGGAACAGTTTTGGAATATTCATGCAAGTGTGAAGGAAAGCTGTCTGAAATGTGACTAGAAAATGCCATAGTGGAAAACAGTCGGAGTGCTTTGTACATTGGAGTTCTTAGTTGGAATCTAGAAATGAGGAACGGACTGATGCTCATTGGTGTCAACCCCTTTGCTTTTCCAGCTTCCAGAAGGATGCCAAACGGTGCCATTTTAGTCATTCAGAATGGGTGCAACTTGAAATGATCATTAGCAGTGCACAGTAAATGAGTTATTAAATAACATATTTTTGTAAGATTAATCCCTTTGGAGACAATACCAATGAGAAAGGTTCTGTTGAACAGTTAGTAAAAGTTTAGTATTTAAATTACTTCAATATATTTAAAACTCATTCTAAATTAATATATTTATAATCTTAATAAATCCTTGAAACAAAATAGATACCAGAAGGAGCACAATTTAATCTGACAAAAATTGTCCACTGAAGCGCTCTTGTAATAATTATTCTGTCACAATAAACAAAAGCAAGGTCAAAGGATTTTAATCACTGAGTGCAGGCAATTGGAATACTATCGTGGAAAAGAAAACAATTTAGATTGCCTTCTGCCTTTAGCACTGATTTAGTGTCACGTGGAACAATTAAGAATACGACTATTCCATTGATATTCTGCTTTAGTGAAAGTAATGCCACTTTTAGCATTTCCAAATTTAAGGTGGAGCAAAAGCAATTAAAATGGTAACAGACACCCAACTTTACTGATACCTGTGTCACCACCATCAGATATCCTGGGGTTAGGCTATTTTAAATATCTGGGGGAATGGGAAGAAATTTGCTGCGACACTTTTGCTGCAGTGTCAACGGGCGTGTGGGCGCTCCGAAACCTTCTGCGAACATCTTTTTGAAGCCTTGCTGGTTTCTGCTGCCCGTTTAGACAATATCATCGATTTGCTCTGAGATTGAGTGCATTGAAAAAACTGGCCTTTGACTTTCTGAACTTCCCCCATCCCCCTAGCCCTGGCAATTCTGGATGCCAGGACTGACCACTGCTAATGGCGTACATGAGGAAAATACATTGTATGAATTATTTGCCTGTTTTACATTCTAATGCGACCGGCCAGAATCTGTGATGGGGCCCAAAAAAAGAGTTGAGCCCTGGTGGATCCAAGTTCCGCTCCAAATTCCGACCCCTTTAGGAAATCCACCACCAAAACTGTCCTCCCTAGCTTTCGGAATTTTAGGGTTCATGTTCTGAGGCTATGTAGCAAAGACTGAAAATATTTCTGCTGCAAAAATAAACTAGTAAATAAATAAGTAGCAAGTTATATTAGCTCTGTTTGTCTGGCTATGTTAGTACTTTGTTGCTTTTCATTTTACATACAAAATTGGGTCATTTTAGGTGTTGTATGATGATGTATATTATGTTATTTTTCCAGATAATAACTGACAGACAAGATGGCATAAAATTCCAACTTCATGGTAAGGGTGTGGAGGAAGAACCAAAGGGTGTTTTCAAAATCAATGACCACTCTGGAGATATCATTGTCACCCGCTCACTGGATCGCGAGCAAATGGACATGTATATTGTAAGTATTACATGTGGTTTATATTTTCCTTGTTAAACTGAGCCCCTGTTACCAGCTCTGAATAATGGACACTGCCAGCTACTCCCATTCATTGGAGGGGTTTAGTAAATAATGGTGAAATAGTTGATATCCATGCCATTCACTTTTATCGTAACTTCAACTACAAAGGGGTCTACAAGAGGAACTGTCTTCGACCTGAAACGTTAACTCTGTTTCTCTCTCCACGGATGCTGCCTGGCCTGCTGAGTTTTTCCAGCGTTTTCTGTTGTTATTTCGGATTTCCAGCATCCGCAGTATTTTGCTATCGTGTTTATGTACACAGTTGTGACCGAAGAGCTCCTCTGAACAGTGTCTGCAGTTTGACAGTTGTCGACTAAAATTCAACATACGAGGGTCAATTTTAATCCAGCCCGCCCGGTGGCAACGGGACTGATATGGGTTTAAAATGGCAGGCAGGGGATTCGACCTGCGTTCCTGGTGCTTTCTGTCCCCCACCATTCCAAGTGGCCTGAATTCAGGCACGGGAAGGCCACCCGTCCCAGAGGCGCGGGAGCCTAATTTCAATGGCAAAGTTCTGTCCCGATGCATTATCGGCTCATAGACACCATTTTAACCGTGGGCCCGACTAAGGCCAGCACAGTCTCGAACCTGCCAGCAAAAGCTGGTGGCAGCCAAGATCCTGCTCGTGAGAGATTTTTAAAGAGGTCCTCTCCTGGCCCACTTTGGGCCTCCCCAGCCCCGGGCTTCCATCCCCCCCCACCACTCCCCGCTCCCCGCCACAGCCCCGAGCCTGGATTTTGGATTTCTCTTCCTGCCCACCACCGCCCCCCCTCCCCAATTCCTTGCCAGGAACCGTTACCGCGGGATCCAGCTGTAGCCTGCTGCCCCGCAAAATTTGACTCCCACCTACCAACGGGAATCCGTGTCTGGGTACGCGAATGAGCCCTGGGAGTTCAAATCTCCTGAACTGAATGCTTCAGGGGGCCGAACGGTTTGCTGCCGGCTTCCGGGTGGTGATCAGGAGGTTGGGGGGGGGGAGGTCAGCAATCGGGAGGGCGGTGTGGGGGGTCGGGGGGAGGAGGAGGCTGGAGATGAGGGCTAGGGGAGGCTGAAGGCTTCCTTGAGGGGCCTGGGAGGAGCAGTTCTGCTCCTCCTGGCCTTATAGGAGTGCTAAAAGAGCCGCCACTTTGATACGTGAATTAGGATCCCGTCTGCCTTTTGCTGGAGCCTTGCCCATTGAAACCAGTGTAAATTTCTCCGTAAGCGTGATCCAGGAAATTGCGGGCCACTTTGTCTAAAGCTGCAGCGTACAGACAAAGAGCAGGCACCATGGCAAGAAACAGGAAATCCTGCAACAATACAGTGACAGAGAGAGATGACATTGAAATAGAGATACTCCCTATAGTAGTTAAATGTTGAAACTACACAACAGTTGTAATCATTTGTTTTAATACACTTTTTTGAAAAGTTTTTTCCCCCCCCCAAGCCATGCCTCAATCCAGGTCCCATCTCTCTGCCCACCACCAGCAACCCCCCCACCCCCCATCCACTACCTCCTTCCAACCCCACACTGAGGTACTGTATACAGCACATAGCAGCAAAACCATTTCAAATTTGCTCCATCATAAATGTAAGCTTAAATCCGATTATAGCTTAAAGTGGAAGGAAAGTCTAGGGAGATTATTTTTGCTGAAAATATTTTCCCCAAGACTTTATTTAAAAAAAAAGAATTTGAAGGTGAGTATTACCTTTTTTCAAATTATCTCTCTTATTTCCTTAACTCACCTGTCCCACCATTTAGGGTCTCTATCTCTCGCTCTCTCTCTCTCTCCTCAGCTGTTCTGTGATGTCTACAAGCACACCCCTGAGTGGCTCCATTCATTTTGATAGGGACCAGTGCTGCACATCATTGTGCTGACTGAGTATGGTTGTGTACTCAACCAGTAGACAGCTTTCTAGGCTTATACAGCTTTAACTTAGCCCTCAGCTGGCACAACGTGCTGGCTCCCAAGTTGATGAATAGAGCTGCTCAGGGAGGCATATATCTTTTCAAAAGTTTCAAAAATATTACTGGGGTTTTACAATATTCAAAGACGGAAATCTGACAGATGCCTGTGTTTTGATATCTCTGGATTGGCCCTGTTGGGTCTCAATTTGAGAGACAACTTCAAAGCAATCAATCTTGTCTTGACAGCATAGGCATAGATTTTTTTAACAGCCTCTAAATATGGGCTTAATGCATTGGTAATACCATTTCCCAACTCCCCTAGCATAATAAAAGTGACAAATTTGAGCTTAACATTTCCAGCAAAATTCTACTAAATGATCATCAAGCATTGACATGAAAGCGAACTGGAGCATTTAAAACAGTAGGGCGCCATTGGCGTGACATTGCTAACAAATAAGAGAATCGCTGTCAGTCCCAATGCAGTAAAAGTCTTTATTATTGATTACCATTCCTCTGATTCTGCTTGTTGCTGATCATAGTTCCAGGTAAACACTTGACTGTTTTAGCTGATAATAGATGTCTATGCATTACTGAATGCAGAAAGTGACATGTCAATTCAAAAAGTGATGCTTTAGAAGGTGCGCAATCTAATGTTCTTTGGTGTTTAATGCAGAACTCAATCAGCACTTCAGTAACCCAGAGCTGTGCACGCCCTGTACCATAGGGAGCATATTCAGAAATAGAGGGGCAGATTTTGCAATATCTTGCTCTCAGCATCCATGGATGGAATATTCTGTGAGCTCTGTGCCCAAATTTTGAATATGTGCCTGTGACACATGCCAAAGAGCGTGTGGTCGTAAAGTCTCTCCTGCGGTGTATTCGCCACAGGGATTAGCTTTCATTGTGTGAGCAGAACTTACCAAGAACAGGGAATTCCACCAGCACTCATTAGCGCAACAGGCTGTTTTAAAATATACAATTTACATTTTAATTCCTGTTCTTTGATTTCTCTCATCAATGCAGCAGAAACATAGTTACTGTGACTATGACATTACTACCCACCCCCTCCCCACACCAACGTTTAGGTGACTCATTGTTGAGAACACT
Source organism: Squalus acanthias (assembly GCA_030390025.1). Lineage (NCBI taxonomy): Eukaryota > Metazoa > Chordata > Chondrichthyes > Squaliformes > Squalidae > Squalus > Squalus acanthias. The sequence continues at coordinate 7,052,042 of CM059430.1, forward strand.
GGAATTGCCATTTGTTCTTCTCCCTTTCTTAGCCAAAATGATATGTACCATGTCTCTCAGCATAATTTGGGTTCAGGCCTGTCGAATCAGACAAGACTACATTTTTAAAAATATAAATCAGTTTAATTTTTATTTATGACAGACTTCAAGTAAAACAAAGCAGCAACATGACCATAGCATTAAGAGGGATTAAGAGCTATGGGGAAACTTACCAACGGAACACGGTGATTATATCTGTTCCAGGAACCGCAACAACGTTTTTCTGTCGCGCTTTATGCCCTTTCTTATCACTGCTTTATGACAGCTCTGCTGTAACTCCATTTAGTTGCTCAATTTCACGTGAACGTTATTACACTTGTCTGCTGCCTTGCCATCAGCACCTTCTGTTCAGAACTATTTCAAAATATTGTGGCCTAAAACTACATTATTCTGTTTTGTAAAAAAATGTTGCACCGTTACAATAACAAAGTAAAAGCATAGCGATACTCCACGAACAGGTCTCTTCGGAGAACTAATTAGGCCTGCTGCAGTACTCCCGATGAACCTTTTCCATCCTTGTATCTGACATTCACTCAAAACTATTTATCCAACGCCTTCCCCGAGAGCAAGGCACGGTGCCCCTTTGACCTTGTGAGCAGCTCATGTTTAATCTTCAGGCTGAGATGGAAATGGGCTTAGATTTGAGTTTTAAACTCTGCTTCTCTATCCATTACTCCCTTTATCTTGCTCCCAAGATTTGCTCACTGCGTCTCTTAAAGTGGTGGGGTTTCTACTGCAGTATGATTATTGGCAGACAGGAGGTGCTCTTGCAGCACAGCTGCTGAGTAAATTAGACTTTCCATCCCTCTAACATATAACACCGACAGGCAATCTTAAATGACAGGTAGCCCTGGGACTTAATCCTGCAAACATCTGGCTGGGAGTCAGGCATTCTATCACATGTACAACTGCACTGATTTACTTTATGCTTTAATGTAATTTTTTTGACTAAATTGACAAAATCATTAGTCTAATACCCAGTGCAGTAGAGTTGACACATGAACTCCTGTAAATAAACTGTGATTTACCATAAAATAAAGATTCTGGCCCGGAATTTGCTGGAAACATGACGGCGAGTTAACGGCACACGCCATTATTAGTGCGTTTAAAAAAAAACCAGCAATCTGTGGCAAGGAGGAGGTTTGGTGTGAGTTACGAATTGCCACACATTGCTGAACGCTCCGCCGTTAGTCTCGCAAAAACAGGATCTCACCATGAATCTCCCCATGAGTTTCAAGGAGTTGCTGGATTTGCACTGTAACTATGAATTAACCTCGCTGCAGAAAGTTAGGGCTGTTAGTTCACAGCGTAAGGACCCTATTAATGGGATGATTAATGGTCCTGATGTACCACTCAACCTTGGAGACCCAGAAAGGGAACAATTGAAACTGTAGAGTCTCATTCCCGCAGGTAGTAAATTGTTCTTAGAGGTTTTTTAAATTTTACATTTTACATTTTTTTTCTTACTTTTCCTTTCTATCTCTTTTCTCTCTCTCTCTCTCAATCCAATCTTTCTCTCTCTATTTTTGTTTCTGTATCTAATTTTACTCTAATTCACCCCATTTAATTCTCCACCATTCACTCTGTTTCTTTCTCTATCCTTAAATCTCATTGGTTAAGGAGATAGACTGTTGGTCCTGTCGTTCACCAAGGTCCCAGATGCCCTGTTGACATAAGAACATAAGAAATAGCAGCAGGAGTAGGCCATACGGCCCTTCAATAAGATCATGGCTGATCATCCACATCCACTTTCCCGCCCGATCTCCATATCCCTTGATTCCCCTAGAGTCCAAAAATCTATCGATCTCAGCCTTGAATAGACTCAAAGACTCAGCATTCACAGCCCTCTGGGGCAGAGAATTCCAAAGATTCACAACCATCTGAGTGAGGAAATTCCTCCTCATCTTGGCCTTAAATGACCGACCCCTTATCCTGAGACTATGCCCCCTAGTTCTAGACTCTCCAGCCAGGGGAAACAACCTCTCAGCATCTACCCTGTCAATCCCCTTCAGAATCTTGTATGTTTCAATGAGATCACCTCTCATTCTTCTAAAATCCAGAGAGTATAGGCCCATTCTACACAATCTCTCATCATAGGACAGCCCTCTCATCCCAGGAATCAATCTAGTGAACCTTCGTTGCACCGCCTCCAAGGCAAGTATATCCTTCCTTAGATAAGGAGACCAAAACTGTGCACAGTACTCCAGGTGTGGTCTCACCAGGGCCCTGTACAATTGGTGGTTGAAGGGGCGGGTGGGGGGGGTGCTTGGGTTGACGTGCGCTCCTTGCGCTGCCTGCGCTTGGCTTCCGCTTGCTGCCAGCGAAGAGACTCGAGGTGTTCGGCGCCTTCCAGGATGCTTCTCCTCCACTTTGTGCGGTCTTGGGCCAGGGATTCCCAGGTGTTGGTGGGGATGTTACACTTTTTCAAGGAGGCTTTGAGGGTGTCCTTGAAGCGTTTCCTCTGCCCACCTGGGGCTCTCTTGCCGTGCCGGAGCTCCGAGTAGAGCACTTGTTTTGGGAGTCTCGTATCGGGCATGCAGACAATGTGACCCGTCCATCGGAGCTGATCGAGCGTGGTCAAAGCTTCGATGCTGGGGATGTTGGCCTGAGCGAGAACACTGACGTTGGTGCGCCTATCCTGCCAATGGATTTGCAGGATCTTGTGGAGGCAGCGTTGGTGGTACCTCTCCAGTGCTTTGAGGTGCCTGCTGTACATGGTCCATGTCTCTGAGGCACACAGCAGGGCGGGTATCACTGCTGCTCTGTAGACCATGAGCTTTGTATCCCTCACAGCTTACTGTCCCACCTAACTTTGTGTCATCAGCAAACATTACGCTCGGTCCCTTCATCTAGGTCATTAATATAGATTGTAAATAGCTGAGGCCCCAACACTGATCCTTGCGGCACCCCACTAGTTATGGCCTGCCAACCTGAAAAAGATCCGTTTATCCCTACTCTCTGTTTTCTGTCCGTTAACCAATCCTCTATCCATGCTACTATATTACCCCCAACCCCATGAGCCCTAATCTTGTGTAATAACCTTTAATAACCTTATCGAATGCCTTTTGGAAATCCAAATATACTACATCCACTGGTTCCCCTTTATCTACCCTGCTACTTACATCCTCAAAAAACTCTATTAAATTTGTCAAGCCTCGCTGTGCCGTTATCAACTCGCACCTCCAGCAATTTGTGGCGCAAAAATAATTGAAGCTGAAAGATGAGGGAGAAAATCCAACTCGTGGTGCTCACCGCGAGATACCCGGCTCCAGCAAATTCTGAGCCTCTGTTAATCATGAACATTGCAGCAATGGGCCATTAACCTTTTTTATTTTGATGGATGGTTTTGTGTGTTGTCATTTTGACCCATGGTCACAAGCCACAAATGATGCTTGTGACCGATGTGTTCATATCGCAATGCAGAAATGCTGCAGATTTTCTGGAATATATTTGTGATTCAAATTTATAGTGATGACAAAGATGAAAGCCCAGTGCAGAATGGCTCCACTGGGGCAAAATGAAAATCCACCAATTCACATTTTATTTCTCACCTCATTGACCATTATGAATGACTCCCAGTGGCAAAACTATCTATGCTGTTTTATTTAGAACAATAAATTGTAATGTTTAATTTGGTCACTAAAGTTTATTGTCACGGAGGATGAACTCAAATCACTTGGGTGTCAAAATTAATTATCAGTTCACGCGAATGATTGCAAACAATACTACAAGCGAAACCGACCACTTGAAAACAATAATTTGAAGTGTTACTTTGATTGATATGTTTCCAGTATGCTTAGCACTGCTTTAAATCTTTGGTTTAATTGTAGTTAATTATAAATAATCAAAGTTAATTAAAGTCAATGAATTTAATTTCCTAAGTGAACATCCTACAGGAGCTTTGTCTAAAAATGCCAATCAGCAAAATCAGTATTCATTAAAACAAGAGACTCTCTTAAGTTTAATCAAACAAGTTAATCAATTATTTACTGCATCTACCAATGTTAGAAATAACAGTACTGGAGAACAAACTACTTTCTGAGGAGCTCCTAATTCTCAGTAATTAAGAACTTCTCGGTGAGATGGTTTCATTGTATGATATGTATTTTTCTTTATTTGGTTACATAGCAAGAATCAATAATATATGTAGTTTAAATAGAACATAGGTTTTTTTTAACAAGAAGAACTTTTTGGTGATTGTTTATGCTATTTAATATGAAACACTCGACTACAGTTTCAATTTTCTTTCACTCAGTGGTCACCATCACTCTCAGATCCAGCATTGTCACAGGTGAGATGTGTTTTCATCTCAACTTCTCAATTAGGAATCCAGGAGAAACATCTTTACATGGTTAGAATGTGGAATTTGCTACTACATGGAGAAGTTGAGGTGAATAGCCTAGATACATTATAAGAGGAAGTTAGATAAGTACATGATGGAGAAAGCGGTAGAAGGATCTGCTGATAGGGTTAGATGAAGTAGGGTCAGAGGAAGTTCGAGTGGAGCATAAACACCGGCATAGATCAGTTGGGCCGAATGGCCTGTTTCTGTGCTGTAAATCCTATGTAATTCGATGTAACTTCAGAGAAGCAGCTCCTAATACAACGGTACAACCTTCTCATTTTCCAACTCCACTGTCCTCTTCGAGTGAGATTTCCAATTTAACATTGGCAAATTTTGTCCCATGGCCCCCTCAGAATTGGGTCGAGATTGTTCAAGCTCATTTCAAAGAGGACACAGGTGGCAGAGAGAGGAGAATTTCAACTCAACAGTCTGGCTTATGTTCAAAGCCAGGCCCCAAAGATTAGATGTGTTAAGCCACAATGCTGCCCAATCTCTTGAGCTCCTTATTTTTACCATATCGAGATTGACATTTCATTAAGTCAATAGCAAATGTCTGCCTTACTCTCCACAGTGGGGAGAGTAGAGCAGTAGGATTACTTGCATGGAAAGAGAAATCTGGTAGAGATTCTGCAAGACAAGTAGTATTAATTGCTAGGAAAAAAAATTGTAGATTATTGAAAATGAGTGTAAATGGGCAACTGTGCATTGATTATCCATTGCAAAATCAGTGTGACTTAACTTCAGTTACGTTCTAGTAAACCCGTAAATAGTTTTCTGAAGATTGTTTTGTTGAGCCTTTTTGTACTAATGAAAAATGCAATATTGTACAATGGTGCAGTAATTCAAGCAGTACAAGAAATTAGCAGGTTCCAAGCCTGCCTGTCACTCACATTCTTTAACTTCCATTGAGTAAGAGTCATTCATTCTCTCTCAGGCCACAAAAGAAAAGACAAAGTAGGCCACAAAAGTAGAACTCGCTATAATTAGATAATGATTATGTGTATATCACTGCAGCAGTGTTTGTTTTTCTAGTTAAGAAACTGTGGCACCCTAGAATATTTTACAGGCGTAGCTGCATCCCATGTGGTCTAGTTTATGACATTTATCTGACTATAGTCTGATCTTATTACCTAGGGAGAATAGATTGGAATTAACAGGGCAGTCCAAAGGCATCTTTGTAACAACAACAATTTGTATTTATATCGCGCCTTTAACATAGTAAAACGTCCCAAGGTGCTTCACGGGAACGATTATCAAACAAAATTTGACACCGAGTCACATAAGGAGATATTAAGACAGGTGACCAAAAGCTTGGTCGAAGATGTAGGTTTTAAGAAGCATCTTAAAGGAGGAGCGAGAGGTAGAGTGTACAATTGATGGCAAATGCACAATTCTCGTGCTATTAACGAAACTCAACTATAAAGCTGGCAACCTCTGGATACTTGACAACATTTACAGAACCACATTTTCATGGGTCCTGAATCTAGGGATGCCAACCCTCCTGGATTGTCCGGGAGTCTCCTGGAATTGAGGTTTGATCGCCCGGGCACTGCTGTGAAAAAATGTCAAGCTCGCTTGGTGACCGCCGCACTTTGTTCCGTCCCTACTCGGTGCAGCCAGTCCCACCGTCAGTCCGGACTGCGCCTGCACATGTGCGCCCGCTCCGCTCACACTATAGAGCGGTTTCACTGTGTGGGGTACTGTGGGTCACCAGCGGCAACATTGCAGCCTTGCTGTTTCTGGTATTTTAAAATGCCTCAGAGACGGGGAGGGAGCTCAGTTGGATGTGGACGAAACAGTTAAAACACGATCAAAACTTCTCTCTGACTGAAAATCAGGAAGTGACTTTATGTCTAACATCCTTCTTGCCCAGCAACAAACTCCCCACCATTGGCAGGAGATGGTTGGTTGTTGGGGTGGGTGGGGGGGGGGGGGCTGTTAAAAATTAAAACTCGGGAAACGTGGCCCCAACCGCCGCATACGCACCTGCTGCCATTTTTACAGTGGTGGGTTGCAATTGGGAGCCTGATTTAAATTTAATAGCTGCCGGCAGGGTTTCCCAGGGCTCAGGAAACCTGGCAGCGAAATGGAGCTGGGAGCAACTGGGTCAAGCGGGTTGGTGCTTTTTATAGCACTCCTTGTGGGTCAGGTGGAGCAGGAACGTTCCCACCACCCCCCGCCCCCGATCCCTCAAGCAAACCTTCGGCATCCCTTTGGCCGATCACGGCTTTCCTCGTTGTTACGATCAGCCGACCCCCTTCCCAACCCCTGATCTCTCTCTTCCTCCCTCCCTCCCTCCCACTTGTCAGGCTCTGAGCTCCAATCTTTCTCTCCCTTCCTCCTGATTGCTGGGCTCCGACACCCACGCCGCCCCCCCTCCCCCCACACCCCACCGAGCCCCGATCTCACCTGCTTGCCAGAGACCGTCCCCAATGGTCTGCCGGCTGCGGCCTCCTGCCGCTGCCTTTCCCGCCTGGCAGCCGACCACGCTGTCAGTTTGGCCGGCTGCTGCCAGGCAGGAAAGGCAGCGGCAGGAGAAAATGAAAGAGGAAAATTATAATGAGGTCATGTCGTTAGATTTGGCAGGACCTCCATGTTTCTGGGCTTTCCGTGTTTCCCTTCCTCCGCCCCCAGCTACTGCTGTACTCCCTCACTCCCTCCCTTCCTCCCCGTAAATGTTGGGGCCTAAATGTTCCAAAACTCATAAAGCATCACTCACGTCGCCTATGGGAGTGATGGGTTATGGGGAGCGGGCAGGGAAATGGAGCTGAGCCCAAGATCAGATCAGCCGTGATCTCATTAAATGGTGGAGCAGGCTCGAGGGGCCAAATGGCCTGTTTCTTATGTTCTTATTCTGTTCTATGTTGCTGAAGCTGCCCCCTCGCTACCCCCCAGAACTTGCCATCTCCTTTCATACCAAGTAATTCTTTTCCCCCCGACAGTTCTTGACTCCACCAACGCCAACACCTCTAACACACTCCCAGACTGGCACCAACAGAAAGGTCTTCATCTCACCCCTGACCTCCCATTCTCCATTACATCCTTTTCTGTCTTCCAATTGCATCAATGCTGTAATGGTTGTGTCAACTTTCTTGTTCCTTCTGAATTCTAGACGCGTTGACATGCTCTTCTTCCTGCTTACATCCTCCCTGTGCTAAAAGCAAGCCTTGTCTCCAGGTCTCTCTTTGTTTCCCAGGATGACTTTGGAGCTTCACACCTATGGTTTACAGCTGTGTACTCTCTTTGCCTGTTCGTGGGCAGCCCTCTAGTTCTCAGAACTTCTTACGTGACAACTGCCAACACAAACATACTCAAAAATAGGGGACCCAACCTTTCCAATAACATTTGCCAACTGCAGTCCAGTGTTATGTTATCAGATGTCACGTGATCAAACCTCCAGAAACACTTCCAACAAGAGCTGGTAACCCTACCTGAGAGCTGCTGTCAGATGTCCACTTAGCTCGACAATTGGGAGGGAGGGAGGGAGGGAGGAAGAGAGAGATCAGGGGTTGGGAAAGGGGTCGGCTGACAGTTTTGTTATATGGAGCAGCGACAAACATGGGAGAACAATACTTTGTTTGAGTACCACTGTGCTGGTGCCACATATTTAAGTTAGACTAAAACAGAAAAGTTTTATAATACAAAAAGAAAATACTGCAGATGCTGGAAATCTGAAATAAAAACAGAAAATGCTGGAGATACTCAGCAGGTCAGGCAGCATCTGTGAAGAGAGAAACAGAGTTAACGTTTCAGGTCGATGACCTTTCGTCAGACCTGGAAAAAAGCAGGAAATGGAACAGATTTTTAAGCAAGTGTAGGGGCTGGGAGAAGGGGGAGGGGATGAAAGAACAAAAGGGAAGGTCTGTGATAGGATAGAAGGCAGGAGAGATTAAGAGACATTAAGAGATATTCAAGGCAAAAGGAGATGGTAATGGGACAGGTTAAGAAACAAAGGATGGCTCTGGATGAAGTGTGAATTGCGCTGGCAGAATGAAAGACAGCTGCCATGTGGGAGAGAAGAAAAAAAGACACAGACAAAAAGTGTGGATGAAAAATATATATATGATAGGGGCCGAGGTTATGACCTGAAATTGTTGAACTCTATGTTGAGTCCAGAAGGCTGTAAAGTGCCTAATCGAAAGATGAGGTGCTGTTCCTCGTAAGTTTTATAATACTTGCATTAATAGTAACAAATGAAGGTTTGTTTCATATGAGTTACTGTTAGTTTACAAGTGGAAGCTTTGTAAGAGCAACAGAGGTAGTGGGAAGTGGTTAGAAAGTTGGCTGTTGATGCTTTCTTTCTCAAAAGACAATCTCCTTTTGAGAGCAAAGGTGGAGCCTGTGTTATACTTATGTTATATTATTTGTTAGATGTTAGGTTTCCTGATATTCTAGACACAGAGTAATGAAGGAAAATCAATTATATTTCCATGTTGACAACAACTTTACAAACAGCAGCATTTAGCACCTCACTACTAGTGACACTTGCTCCTTTAAGTTGCTCCAGGTCTTGAAGTTCTGCAACAACTTGCTCTATCCTGCTCTTCAATGGGCGAACTCCCAGTCAGAAGCATGTACTCTAGGGGAATCAAGGGATATGGAGATCGGGCGGGAAAGTGGAGTTGAAGTCAATGATCAGCCATGATCTTATTGAATGGCGGAGCAGGCTCGAGGGGCCGAATGGCCGACTCCTGCTAACATGAGGAACCTGCCCTCATTATTCAAATGAGGCAGACCCAGGAAATTGTAACAGGGTCAGCTCCATTCCCACCCGACTGCACTTTCAGTGGGGATCGTGCCCTGTTGGAAAATCTAGGCTTCCATCGCTGGAGAAAATCATTCTTTTGGAATTTATAACCGTCTTGCGAGTGGTGTTGCGTAGTGTGGACATCTCTGGGTAAGAAGAGTGGCAGTCAGTAATTATCAAGAAGTCATTCTCTTGAGCCATAAATCAGTTGCAACTTTTTGGCACAGTCAGTACTAGATAAGGTTTCAACATTTCCACTTGTTGGTTTGGTCTATATTATAAACAGGAAGAATAAATGACTATCTTTTGAAAGATGTGCTGAATTATTCTGAATCAGTACATATCAAACTTATACGACAGAAGGAGGCCGTTCAGCTCAACTCTTCCACAACAACCATCTACTCTAATCCTATTTAAATGCTCATTTCCTGTATCATTCTATATTCTTCCTTTTCAAGTGCTGTTAAAGTCTACCTCAAAAGGCACTTGGGTGAAGTATTCCATCTTGTAATAACTCTCTCTCTTTGTGAAAACATTTTTATCTAATGTCCATCTTCATTCTTCTAGTGATAGTGCTGAGTTACCAATTTGCCAACAAGTGGAAGAAGTTTTCATTATTTCCCCTCTCAAAATCTGTCAGAAATTTGTAAACTTCGATTCGAGGCCCTCTTAACCTTCTCTGTACTCGTGGAAAAAGCCTAATTTTCCATTTTTTTTCTTAATAACTATAACTTCTCATTCCTGGAATCATGCCATTAAATCTTTGCTGTACTCTTTCCATGGCTCTACTATCCTTCCTATGCCTAGGCATGCATGGAATGTTCCAGAGATAACTAACGTGTTATACAAATTCAACATAATTTCTTTTCTTTTTCTATCCAATGCCACTGCGTATAAAATCAGAAGCCCATTTCGCTTCACTGTGGCCTTCTCTACCAGCACTCCTTATAAAGATCGATGTATCTATACCCTTGGAGCTCTCTGTTCCCCACTCTGTTTTGAATCTTACCATTCAGGTTATATTCCTTTTCACTCTTTCTTGACAAATATACGACTTCATATTTCTCTGCATTGCACTGTATCTGCCAATGTAGGTCAGCAAGTACAGGGGTGATGGGTGAACAGGACTTGGTGCGAGTTAGGATATGGGTGGCAGAGGTTTGGATAAGCTTAAGTTTATGGAAGGTGGAAGATGGGAGGTCTCCACCTCACTTACCTCTCGTACCTCTCTGTGTCCTTCTGCAGTCTCATCAGTTTGCCCTGGCCCTAAGTTTGATATTGTTAGAAAACTTCAATATTATTCATCAGTGTGCATTTTTCTACATTGCTTTATGCCCACATGACCTCATGACAATTTTGTGGTATTTCTTTGTGACTTTTTTTGTTATTTCAATATTGCTTCTGTTACAGTTAATTCCTCCTTACAGTTCTAGTACTCCTGAATTTCTGGAGATCAATTTTGCTTTACTTGTGGCCCTCCCTCCATTATTGTTTCAATGATGATCCCAGAGTATATATCCGTTTCAAAAGCAAAATACTGCGGATGCTGGAAATCTGAAATAGAAACAGAAAATGCTGGAAATAATCTGTGGAGAGAGAAACAGAGTTAACATTTCAGGTCGATGATCTTTCGTCAGAACTGGAAAAAGTTAGAGATGGAACAGATTTTAAGTAAGTGAAGGGGCAGGGAAAGGGGGGAGGGGAGGAAAGAACAAAAGGGAAGGTCTGTAATAGGGTGAAAGGCAGGAGAGATTAAATGACAAAAGGGATGACAGTACAAAGCAAAAGTACTATATATCCCTTTTCCTTTGTATTCTGATTATCTTTATCGGGTCAGACACTTGCACAGCTTTAATAACCACATCAGTGTAAAGGCCAAATATCCTTATCGGCTTTTTCTTTGGCTTCAGTGGTATACATTCATTGGCCTAGTGTATACGACGCTCTCTGGTCACACTTCTGTAGCCTAATTGTCCATCATTCTTTGCATTCACAAAGAACAATCATTGTGAAATTTTACAAATAGAGCAATTAGTGGCTCATAATGCATTTGTGGTCTGCAAATGGGTATTGTCATACACGGACCACATAGGATTACATAGGATATATGGCACAGAAACAGGCCATTCAGCCCAACCAGTCCATGCTGGCGTTTATGCTCCACTCGAGCCTCCTCCCATCTTTCCTCATCTAAATCTATCAGCATAACCCTCTATTCCCTTCTCCCTCATATGCTTGTCTAGCTTCCCCTTAACTGCATCTATACTTTTTCTTCAACCACTCCCTGTGGTAGCGAGTTCCACATTCTCACCACTCTTTGGGTAAAGAAGTTTCTTCTGAATTCCCTATTGGATTTCTTGGTCTTCCCCACAAGTGGAAACATTCTCTCTGTATCCACTCTCTCAAAACCTTTCATAATTTTAAAGACCTCTATTAGAAACATATAGAAACATACATAGAATCTAGGAGCAGGAGTAGGCCATTCGGCCCGTCGAGCCTGCTCCACCATTCAATGCGATCATGGCTGATCATCCAAATCCAGTACCCTGTCCCTGCTTTAATCCCCACAGTACACATATCCCACCCTACCCCCGTAACCCCACGTATTTAATTCCCCCTAACATATCCCATCCTATCCCCATAACCCCACATATTTAATACCCCCCTAACACTAAGGGTCAATTTATCATAGCCAAATCAACCTAACCCGCACATTTTTGGACTGTGGGAGGAAACCGGAGCACCCGGAGGAAACCCACGCAGACACGGGGAGAATGTGCAAAATCCACACAGACAGTCACCCGAGGTCAGATTCGAACCCGGGTCCCTGGCGCTGTGAGGCACCAGTGCTAACCACTATGCCACCGTGTTGCCCCTCAGCCTTCTTTTTTCAAGAGAAAAGTGACCCAGCCTGTGCATCCTTTCCTGATATGTATACCCTCGCATTTCTGGTATCATCCTTGTAAATCTTCTCTGCACCCTCTCCAGTGCCTCTATATCCTTTTTATAATATGACGACCAGAACTGTACGCAGTACTCTCAGTGTGGTCTAACCAAGGTTCGATACAGGTTTAGCATAACTTCCCTACTTTTCAATTCTACACCTCTAGAAATAAACCCTAGTGCTTGGTTTGCTTTTTTATGGCCTTGCTAACCTATGTCCTAACTTTTAGTGATTTGTGTATTTGTACTCCGAGATCCCTTTGTTCCTCTACCCCACCTAGACTCGCACCCTCCAAGAAATAAGTGACCCCCCTATTCTTCCTACCAAAATGTAATACCTCACATTTATCTGTGTTGAACTTCATTTGCCAATTATATGCCTATTCTGCAGGTTTATTAATGTCCTCCTGTAATTTGTTGCAGTCCTCCTCAGTATTGACTCGTCCCCCCAATTTGTTATCATCCGCAAATTTAGAAATTGTGTTTTTGATTCCAAAGACTAGATCGTTAATATAAATTGTGAATAACAGTAGTCCCAGCATTGATCCTTGTATGATGAAAATCAGGGTAATAGACTGGAGAAAAGATGATTTTGAGGGGCTACCCACCTTCTGCCACAATGAATAGCTACCTTTTACCCCTACTCTCGGCTTTCTGTCTTGAAGCCAGCTAGCTACTGTCCCCTGACTCCACATTCTCTGACCTTGTTCATCAGTCTATTATGAAGGCCTTTTGAAAATCTAGATAAATTACATTTACTGCATTACCATTGTCTACTCTCTTTGTTATCTCTTCAAACAATTCAATGAGGTTGGTCAAGCAAGACTTTCCCTTTTGAAATCCTTGCTGACTCTTCATTACTATGTTTTTCGTTTCTAGCTGTTCTTCTATTCTCTCCTTTAGTAGGGATTCCATTATTTTTCCGACCACCGATGTTAAGCTGACTGGTCTATAATTCCCTGGACATGTTCTATCCCCCTTCTTAAATATAGGTATTACATTAGCTATCCGCCAGTCCTCTGGCACTACACCTTTTTCTAACAAATTATTAAATATGTGTAGTAATGCCTCTGCTATCTCTTCCCTAGATTCTTTTAAAATGCATGGATGCAATCCATCCGGATCAGGGGTTTTATCCTCTTTGAGTTTGATTAGTTTATTTAATCTATCCCCTCTTTTTATTTTAAATGCACTTATCTCATTACTAATCTCATCATCCAATGTCATGTCCACCTGTTCTATCTCCCTGGTAAATACTGAAGCAAAATAATTATTTAATATTTCTGCCATCTCTCTATCGTTACCTGTGGTATTATCCTGACTACACCTTAATGGCCCTATTCCCATCCCAACCTTCCTTTTTTACTGATGTGCCTGTAAAATATTTTACTACTTTGTTTTATGTCCCTTGATAATTTAATTTCATAGTTCCTCTTTGCCTTCCTAATTGTTTTTTTTTACTTCTCTCCTAATCTCTTCGTATTCTCCCTTATCATGCACATTTACGCTGCTGTCTATGTACTTAATGTATGCCTCTTTCCTTACCCTCAATTGTTCCCTTATGGCTTTATTCATCCCTGGAGTCTCATTAGTGTTTAGTTTTTTCTTTCCTTTTAGCGGAATATATTGTTCCTGCACTCTGTTGAACACCGTTTTAAATGTTTCCCATTGCTGTTCTACATCGTCGTTTGCCAATATTGTTGCCCATTTTATTTTCCCAAGTTCTATTCTTAGCCCGTCAAAATCAGCTTTTCTCCAATCTATTACCTTGGTTTTCGTCATACTTATGTCCTTCTCAATTATCATCTTAAAGCGTATTATATTATGGTCACTATTGCCCAGATGTTCCCCTACTTCTACTTCTCTTATCTGCTCTGGTTCATTCCCCATTACTAGATCCAGTATCGAATCCTCCCTTGTTCTTCTTTTTATATATTGGGTTAGAAAGGAGTCCTGCACACATTGTAGGAACTCCATTCCGTCATCCCGTTTACCTACCTCTTCTGTCCAATTAATATCGGGGTTGTTGAAATCTCCGTCGGAGTGTCTCCAACTTGCCCGGTTAGGCAACACACCCTTCGGGATTCTTATTCTTGGCTGCAGAGGACGCCATCTATCCCCCTAATTAAAGAGTCCCTATCACTACCACATTTCTATTTTGCTCTTTCCCCCCCCCTTGGACAGCCTTTTGAGCCACGGTGCCTTGGTCTGCATTGTGACTGTCCTCCCTGCAGTCTTTCTCCTTGTCCTCACAGGTAGCGAGTACACCGTACTTGTTGGACTGGACCAGTGTCTGCAGGACCTCCTTCTCAACCTCTCCTAAATCCCCGCTACCTGTTTGCCTAACAGTCACATCCTCCCTTTCCTGAACCTGTGCTTTCCTCTGGGGTGTGACTGTATTCTGGATAAAACTGTCCAGAAATTCCTCCCCCTCCCTTATGTGTCGGAGTGTCTCGAACTCACACTCCAGCTCAATGACTCTGAGCCGGAGAGATTCGAGATGGAGACATCTCCTGCAGATGTGTTCGCTCGGGACAGTCTCGCCGTCCACAAACTCCCACAGACTGCAGTCCAGACACACAACCTGCCCTGCCATATCTGAGTCTAGCCTTATTTTATTTATTTAATTAGTTAAAGTCTTTATTCAATGATTATTTATAGTTATATTAATTAATTTAACTAGTTAAGCTATAAATTTAATTCAGTACTTCGTAGTATTCCACACCTAGTTTAAACCAGTGTCCTAGGTTAGAGAGAAAAGAGAGAAAAAAAACCTTAATACTCACCAACCAATCACCTACCTGCTGTCCTATGATGTCACTCCTTGTTTTGTTGGAAATCGTCGAAGGTTTTGCCGCCGCTGATACCGCCTCCAATTAGGACTGATTGAACCTTACACAAGCAAATATATTGCTTAAAGGCAGCTTCTCAATCTGTACAAATCAGTCAATGAATGGGCTGAGGAAGCTATGGATTGACGAGATCGCATGATGGATATAGGTGAGGAATGCTACTTGGCCTATTTTAACCCATGCATCCAGAAAGAGCCTAAAATCGCCTCATCACAGCATTTAAATTATTCTAATACTTCTGCAGTCTTTTTCAGGATGGCAGGCTGTGACTAATGGGGTACCGCAAGGATCGGTGCTTGGGCCCCAGCTATTCACAATCTATATCAATGATTTGGATGAGGGGACTAAATGTAACATTTCCAAATTTGCTGATGATACAAAGCTTGGTGGCATTGTCAGTTGCGAAGAGGATGTGAAGAGGCTTCAAGGGGATCTCGACAGGCTCAGTGAGTGGGCGAGAACATGGCAGAAGGAATATAATGTGGATAAATGTGAAGTTATCCACTTTGGTAGAAAAAACAGAAAGGCAGAGTATTTCCTAAATGGTGAAAGATTGGGGAATGCAGATGCTCAAAGGGACCTGGGCGTCCTTGTACATGAGTCACTGAAAGTGAATGTGCAGGTGCAGCAAGCCATTAGGAATGCAAATGGTATGCTGGCCTTCATTACAAGAGGATTTGAGTACAGGAGTAAAGAAGTCTTACTCCAATTATATAGGGCCTTGGTGAGACCACACCTGGAGTACTGTGTACAATTTTGGTCTCCTTACCTAAGGAAGGATATACTTGCCATAGAGGGAGTGCAACGAAGGTTCACGAGATTGATTCCTGGGATGGGGGGACTGTCGTTTGAGAAGAGATTGAGTAAACTAGGCCTGTATTCTCTTGAATTCAGAAGATTGAGAGGGGATCTCATTGAAGCATACAAAATTATTACAGGGCTTGATAGGGTGGATGCTGGGAGAATGTTTCCCTTGGCTAGAAACAGGGGCCACAGCCTCAAGATAAAGGGTAGGCCATTCAGGACTGAGATGAGAAGAAATTTCTTCACACAGAGGGTGGTGAATCTTTGGAATTCTCTACCCCAGAATGCTGTGGAGGCTCAGTCTTTGGGTATATTCAAAACAGAAGTCGATAGATTTCTGATTAGTAAGGGCATCAAGGGATATGGCGATAGGGCCGGTGAATGGAGTTGAGGTTGAAGATCAGCCGTGATCTCATTGAATGGCGGAGCAGGCTCGAAGGGCCGAATACATAGAAAATAGGAGCAGGAGTAGGCCATTCGGCCCCTCGAGCCTGCTCCGCCATTCGATGAGATCATGGCTGATCATCCAAACTCAGTACCCTGTACCTGCCTTCTCCCCATATCCCTTGATACCTTTAGCTTTAAGAAATATATCTAACTCATTCTTGAATATATTTAATGACTTGTCCTCAACTACGTTCTGTGGTAGAGAATTCCACAGGTTCACCACTCTCTGGGTGAAGAAATTCTTCCTCATTTCTGTCCTAAATGGCTTACCCCTTATCCTTAGATTATGACCCCTGGTTCTGGACTCTCCGACCATCGGGAACATTCTTCCTGCATCTAGTTTGTCCAGACCTGTCAGAATTTTATATGTTTCGATGAGATCCCCTCTCATTCTTCTATACTCCAGCGAGTATAAGCCCAATCGACCCAATCTCTCCTCATATGTCATTCCTGCCATCCCAGGTATCAGCCTTGTGAATCTTCGCTGAACTCCTTCCATGGCAAGAACATCCTTCCTCAGATAAGGCGACCAAAACTGCACACAGTACTCAAGGTGTGGTCTCACCAAGGCCCTGTACAACTGCAGCAGGACATCCCTGTTCCTATACTCAAACCCTTTCGCTATGAAGGCCAACATACCATTTGCCTTCTTCACCGCCTGCTGCACCTGCATGCTTACCTTCAGCGACTGGTGCACAAGGACACCCAGGTCTCGTTGCACTTCCCCTTCTCCCAATCTATTGCCATTCAGATAATAGTCTGCCTTTCTGTTTTTGACACCAAAGTGGATATCCTCGCATTTATCCACGTTATATTACATCTGCCACGCTTCTGCCCACTCACCCAACCTGTCCAAATCATCCTGCAGTTTCTCAGTATCCTCCTCGGAGCACACACGCCCACCCAGCTTTGTGTCATCTGCAAACTTGGAGATATTACATTTAGTTCCCTTATCCAGATCATTAATGTATATTGTGAATAGCTGGGGTCCTAGCACCGAACCCTGCGGTACCCCACTAGTCACTGCCTGCCACTCGGAAAAAGACCCATTAATTCCTACTCTCTGCTTTCTGTCTGCCAACCTGTTCTCTATCCAAGTCAATACCTTGCCCCCAATCCCATGTGCCTTAACTTTACACGCTAATCTCTTATGCGGGACCTTATCGAAAGCCTTTTGAAAGTCCAAATACACCACATCTACTGGTTCTTCCTTATCTATTTTCCCAGTTACATCCTCAAAAAATGGCCTACTCCTGCTCCTATTTCTTATGTTCTTATGTTCTACCTCTGCTTACCTCCCCGACAGTCCAATCTATGTGTTGATTACTCTTTGTGTGAAGAGCTTCCTGACACCAGTCCTAAGTTTGACTTTTCCATGTTTAGACCTGTGGCCCCCTATCCTAACTGTCACAGTTTAATTTGCAGTAGTGTTTCAGATTGATTTATTCGATCCCATTTTGTATGTAGCTCTATAAATTCACGTCTCAGCTGCCTCTTCTACAGCCCGTATCTCATTAACTCACTCTTTTTGAGCACTAAGGATCTTTTCTGCAATGCCTGCAGGGCTTAAACTGGACTCTCTCCTCTGAAATGTACAGTTTAAGCATGACTTCCTCTGACTTCGGTTCTTCTGTTTTTGAATTTATAGTTTAGCATTTTATTTTATTTTGATTGCTATGCTACAGATTTGATCCATTACGCAGTGAGTCTGCTAATATCCTTGACTTCACTCTTAGCTATTCTAACACTATTCCTGGAGTAATAACAATTCCACCCACGATATGTTCGTCTTATGTGCTGGATTTCATATTTGTCAAAGTCCCACCCACTTACATATTTGTTCTCCCTAATTTTGCCGTTTCTGGGCTTCCTTCTCAGATTTAATTATCCCTCATAATTTGGTATGATTTGTCTTTGATCATCGTACTTTTGCAGCAGCACAGCTCTTAATTCTGTCTGTAATGTATCAGCTGAAATCCTTAATCGTCTTTCAGTATCATAGAGCTTTAAGGGTAACTCTTGAATGAAAAGTTCCCACGTGTTTTTCCATGTTTCATTATGTTCATAATTACATATCCATTGAGTAGTCTATTGTTATCAGGTTTCGAAGAGGTAATATTTTTTATGCATTTTGCCAGTTGGATGTGGCAAGTATTCAAAGCTAAGACTTTCATATTGTTAGGCCTTCACCAATGATGAGGTCCCTATCAAGTGCCAGTTTCACGACTCCAAGTACACATGGGCTAGAAATTCGGCTTCTTTGAGCCTGCCGTTAGCGTCTCTGGGGGGCACTAACGGGGCGCAAAGGGCTTATCGCTGAGGGTGGGTGTGAAAAAAGTGCCTCCCGAGAAATTCGGCAGGGCGTTGCTGAGGGGCTACCCGATAGCGTCGCGCCCCCAGCCGGTAGTGCCCCAGGCCCCTGCGCCGCCGGTGATGACATCATCGGCGTGCGCCGCAACCCCTTAGCGCCCCGCCGTGTCCCCTTACCACCCCGCAGCAGAAATTCAGCTGCGCTCGCGAACCGGGCCAACCTCCACTCGCGGGGAGGTGCAGCTGCGACCCACGCCACCATTTTCTTTCTTTTGGCCGACCTCCAGGTCGGCCCTCCGTAGTGTGCCGTGGCATGGTCCTGGCCGCCATCGTGCAGCCAGGCACGGTGCCAGGCTGTGGCCGCGGCACCACGCTACCCTGGTGACCTAGTGTGGCCATCGGAGGCCCTGCAGAGTGCGCAGCGGCCCTCCCCTTTGATTGAAAGGGAGGGGCGTTGAAACGCGTCAGCGCTCTGCAGTGCCTCCGTGGAGCGCAGCCGATCGCGCCCCAACATCACCTCGGTTACCGCTCCACCAGGACGTGAAGCGCCCGAGATTGCGCTCCACTTTCTGTACAGGGCGGCAAGCCGAATTTAGCGGCCGGGGCGGTGCTTCCGCGCTGGGTGCTAAATGTCCAGCCTGAACGGTTACCACCTCCAAACGGGGCATAACCGAAATTCGCACCCCAAGTTGAAGTAATGCAAAAGGGAAGCATTAAGAATTTGTAAATCCCTAAAGATATTTAACATGAATTATTTAAAGCTTGCTTCGGCAGTTTCAGTTGCCAGAATCCTGAAAATGCATTTGTGACATCTTATCCATACTTTCTCAAAGGCTGGGCAACTTATGAATATGTGGTACATATAGGTATATTCCCGGAACTCCATGTTTGTATCCCTCCAATCAGGTTTCCGCCCCTGCCAAAGTATTGAAACAGCCCTTATCAAAGTCACAAATGACATCCTATGTGACTGTGACCGTGGTAAACTATTCCTCCTTGTCCTTCTCGACCTGTCTGCAGCCTTTGACACGGTTGACCACACCATCCCTCTGCAACACCTCTCTTGTGTTGTCCAGTTGGGTGGAACTGCACTCACCTGGTTCTATTCTTAGCTATCCAGTCTTAGCCAGAGAATCAACTGCAATGGCTTCTCTTCCTGCTCCCGCACCATTACCTCTGTAGTCCCCAAAAAATCTATCCTCGGCCCCCTCCTATTGCTCATCTACATGCTGCTTCTCGGCGTCATCATCTGAGAACACATCAGGTTCCACATATACGCTGACGACACCCACCTCTACCTCACCACCAACTTTCTCGACACCTCCCTTGTCTCTAATTTGTCACACTGCTTGCCTGACATCCAGTGCTGGATGAGCAGAAATTTTGTCCAGCTAAATATTGGAAAGACCAAAGCCATTTCCTTTGGTCCCCACCACAAACTCCGTTCCCGAGCCTCAGCCTATCCACCTCTCTCTTCTTTTAAGATGCTCCTTAAAACCTACCTCTATTTGACCAAGTTTTTGGTCATTTGTCCTAATATGTGGCTCGGTGTCAAATTTTATTTGATAACGCTCCTGTGAAGCGCCTTGCGACATTTTACTATGTTCAAGGTGCTATATGAATGAAAGTTGTTGTTGTTGTATATACATACCACATCATCCACTCAATTTTCTCCTTTCTCCCTCTCTTTTAGCATTGATAGATAGCTCATTCGAGTTCCCATTTGCTTGTGTCTTAATCCTTTTCATAACTACTGCCACAGTGGTCCTATTTTATTCATTGCAATATCTTTGTCTTATTTTTTTAATTATTTATGCTCCCCTATGTATTTGCACTGTTCGAAGTTCAAGTCTTGCTGCACCAGCAGCATTCTCTGAGTATGATCGATATTCCTCAAATTATTGTTGTCTATCAGTAATTCTGCCAATTCACCAAATTCAAGCTATGAATTGAAGAGCTACAGGAAACAATGAGCTGATTGTAAAATCTGTACAGTGGAGGTAGAAATATATTGTTTGCTGATTCCTGCATTTACCGACTGTTCAGGTTAATTTATAAATCCTGGGGACTTATTTTTTCAATCATCAATCAAGCAGTTGCAGGTTAGAATTGGTTACAGTTTTTAAGCTACTGTATTTCTGCTGAACAAGTAGTTGGCATATTACAATAGTAGGGAACCTCAGTGGAAGTTAAGAATATCTACTTTCAAATCTGCATTGAAGCCCACCTCAGATATTGGAGATGAATTCTGTCATCTTTGATAGTTGTGAAGGACTCCAGCTGCAATAAATGTGACTGCCAAATCAAACAGAGAATTAAGTTACTCGACATTTATTTACAAAGCAATGAGAATTTGAAAGAAGCTTAGAAGAACAAAGGCAATTGGAAATAAACTCTGAACAGTAGCATCATTTATAGAATATGGGCACATATATCTTGTGCCTGTCCTCGGGTCAAATGAATTCAGGCTCAATTAATGAACATGGCATAGCTCAACCCAGTTTGGTTGAAGAAGATAAACGCCATCCCAAATGGTCTATTTTACAGAACAAGAACAGATCTGCTACACATATTTTCAGAAGCAATGTGGCGGCAGAGATCTGGAAGGAGTTGCTTCAAAATACATATTGTCGTGTTGGCTATAAATCTCAGCACAATACCAAAGCGACACTGTACATCTACCATGAAAGAATGTTAATGCAGTGTTGCACATTGAAGGAGAATAGCAGTTTAATAGAAGGAGCACTTTGTCTGCTCCAGTACACCATTTAGCTGGTTAAAAGGCTGATATTGTAGTATCAAATGTTTAAAAAAGAAAATTCTTCTTATTGTGCACCATTGAGTTAATGTACTGTCATGTCTTTATATTGCATCTCCGGTGCTGGACTGTGCTCACATTTCCAATGTGACAGTACCAGAAGTGCACTGCAATGCTTCTTGTGTGCATCAGTATTGCTGAAGGCAAGACAACCGTCAGGAGTCAGTCTTGCGTTTTAGTTGCGTCTTGCTGCTGATGTAAAGTCTGCTTTTTAACCTAAAGAAATTAATTGAAACTACTGGTGCAGCGAGCTTCCTTTCAATTTCTGGCCTCACCTCTTCCAATAATCAAAAAGGTCAGAAGCAGTCAGAGGCCAATTAGTGTATATATTTGAGTGTCAATACATGGCTACCCCTGTTCCATAATGCTGTGAGCAGGCAGTATAGTTGTACCTCGCCCCCTTGTATTCCACTAATGCTGCCAGCAGTGCACCAGCAGTTGTAGTGTAGTGTAGTATTAGATAACAGCACGCTTAGAAAAAACAGAATACGAGGCTAGGAGGCATTTATGTATATATAACTCAATTTGGAATGTGGTTAAGAAGAGATAATTGGTATGGAGGAGCTTTGAGGACAGCACAGCTACAATAAATAAGTAGGAGAAGAAAGAAATGGAATAGACAGCAAGTGAAAGTGGGAGTAAAATAAAGGAGACAGAAGGGATTAGGTGGATTTGTGTGTTCCCCACTCAAGCGATAATTAGATTGCCATGATAGAATGTGAAAGTAGTATTGGCTAGGGAGATTTAGGGAGGAGAGAAGGCAGGGGAAGTTAGTTATAAGGTCACTGTACTTGGTAACTAAGATTTAGCCAGAATCTATATATGAGATGGGTGCAATCGTATTGGTTGTAATGTTTTTTTATACAATGGTTGGCTGCAAACATACACTAAATGTAAGATTTTTTCAGTCGATAGATTGGAAGAATGACCAGGAAAAGTGTGCCAAACATTTAAGGGCAAATTTATGAAATCACACACTCAGTGGAAGCACATATCTGGAAAATGGGGGTGTGTTCTCTATGATTCTCCATTCATTTTAGTGGATGGAAAATTGTGGTGAGCATGTCAGGATTTCCTGGTCGAAGCGTGCATTCATAATTTTGGTCCTATAGTGTCACAACAAATAACGTCAGTAAGTGGCATTAACAGCCTGGAATTTGCAGTTGTAATGATGGTGAAACTGTCAGTGTTCGCTGTCATTACTGTGTAAAACTGCCAGCAACTTCTGGCGTCTGCACATGCGCAGTTAAACATGGAAATCCAGAAGTTGCTGTCAGTGATGCCCTGCTCCTTCACAGGGTGCGTTGTTACATTCTTTGCAGATGCAATCAACACAGAATCAGGGATTTGACATGAACTTCAACTTTTTACGCACTATTCTTGCTGTAAAAACCATTGAAAAAGTTAAGCCTTGTTGAGTGAGGTGTAACTGAGTTTTCAAATGGTGTACTAAGTCATAATATCTGCTGAACAACCTCTCTGGCCCTGAAAAACTAATTTTATAGGTGTGGAGTGTCATTCCCTCCATTGCATGATACAAATTTCATAGATTTTTAAAATAACAAAAACATTTTTTTTAAAGTTTGCTTATGATATTTCAGCTTCTACCTTAATCCCATGTGTATGACCCAATCTTTACTTTTTAATCATTTACGGAAAGCGAAATAATGATAATTAGAACTTTTTACTTCCTGGTTTGCTGTCTGAGCATTCTTCAATCTGATTGGCTGCTCAGCTTGCTTGATGACTTCACTGTTCCTGGATGCCACAGATCCCCTATATATGGCGCCAGATAGAAAGTCAGGTCGGAATAGGGAAAATCCGCCACAGAGTCGACTGAATCTTTGTGGGCAGCTTTCTTCAAGGTCAATGGCGGGCCCCGTCCCTTCGCCACTGACCGCAAAATCCGGGCTAATGTTTATTATCCTTTTTTGTAAAGAATGATGAATATTTATGGTACTCATTTACTCACTTTGAAATTCGGGGCGGAGGTTTCCTGCGGGTGCAAGCATAGCGGGTGCACTTACATAGCGTGCCTGCCGTTGTGCTGTGGGCCCGCGTGGGATTCCGATCCTGGGCCTCCTCCAGCTGCCGGTGTGCAGTGCTCGCGTATCCCAGCGGTGAAGCTAGTTTGCAGCGTCCCCTGGGATAACGTGGGCTATGGGAAGCCAATCGGAGCAGGGAATCTCCATTCATAGATTTGACAGGAAGACCTGTCAAATCTATGAATAGAGATCGGCCCCAAAACCTAAGTAAAACTTCAAATAAATTTTTAAAAATCACATTTTTAAAATAACTATAAATTACACAAATTAACTACTTTAAACAAAAATTTTAATTTTTGAAAAAATTTATTAAAGTTTTTAACGGGGCTAAAAATAAACTTCCCTTTCTTTAAAGTATTTAAAAATGATAAACCTGTGGAAAAAATGTTTCAATTTTACTTAATTCACCACTTACCTTGTTAAAAGCAGGCCTTGTGCCTGCTTTTTCCACGCGCAGCTGCTCGGGACTTACCCGCACGGAGAAACCTGTAAAAAAAAAAGCCGAAGTTCGCTGCGTGCGCGCTGCCTCTCCCGCGCACGCGTTTGACCCGTGAACCCCTTCCTTCAAGAGACCGGAAGTTCCGGTTTCCTGTGCATGCGCAGTGCATGCGCGAAACCGGCACTTCCGGTGGCCCTTCGGGTGAGTACACAGTGCGTACTCACCCGTGGGGACCCGAATTTCTGGGCCATTATACATTCTATACAGATTTTCTTGTACATTTTCCCAATCTATATAGTTAAAAGTCTTTCAGCCAGCTGGCAAGTATAATGTTACACCTTGCAAATGGATCACACCTCAGAAGTGTCGTAGATCGAGATGTCACACCTGCAATGCATAATGCCATGTTTTTTTTTTACAAAGCAGAACATTTTTATTGGTTCAAATAACCACTTACCTATTATGATACCAGTCAAAACTAGCAAAAAGGTCAAATAAAGAACAAATAGGCAACAAAAAATCAAGCAAATCCCTCAGTCATAAACCAGCAAAATTGACCAAAGAAATTGCTAAGATAATTTCTTCATACTGTTTCTGGCTGGATTTTTCTGCTTCACTTGGGTCAGTATATACAGTAATTCTTCCTAATATCTGTTTTTAATGCACTCTTCGCCAATGTAAATTTATACCTCCTCCAATCCTACTCTCCTGGTTTACTTTGAAGTAATCTTCTGGATTTAGCTTATCTACCTTTATCATTTAATATTTTATATTCCATGATGAGGTCCCCAGTTAACTGCTTCCTTTTTAAGCTGTAAATCTTGCTTCACTAATCTTGCTTCATATTCCCATTACAGTTTGGTTCAATCTGGTTGCTTTTCTCTGCACCCTATCCAATGCATGCATACGTTTGTTGTGATATGATGACAAGAATGAAAAGAAAGAAAGACTTACATTTATATAGCGCCTTTCATGACCACTTTTTGAAGTGTAGTCACTGTTGCAATGTAGAAAACGCGGCAGCCAATTTGCACATAGCAAGCTCCCACAGACAGCAATGTGATAATGACCAGATAATCTGTTTTTAGCGATGTTGATTGAGGGATAAATATTGGCCAGGACACAGGGTTAACTCCCCTGCTCTTCTACGAAATACTGCCATGGGATTTTTTATGTCCACCTGAGCAATCAGATGGGGGCACGGTTTAATGACTCATCCGAAAGACGGCATCCCCGACAGTGCAGCACTCCCTCAACAACAACAACAACAACATGTATTTATATAGCGCCTTTAACATAGTAAAACGTCCCAAGGCGCGGCAAAGGAGTATTTTAAGACAAAAAATTTGACACCGAGCCACATAAGGATAAATTAGGACAGGTGACCAAAAGCTTGGTCAAAGAGATAGGTTTTAAGGAGCGTCTTAAAGGAGGAAAGAGAGGTAGAGAGGCGGAGAGGTTTAGGCAGGGAATTCCAGAGCTTAGGGCCCAGGCAACAGAAGGCACGACCGCCAATGGTGGAGCGATTATAATCAGGGATGCTCAAGAGGGCAGAATTAGAGGAGCGCAGATATCTCGGGGGGTTGTGGAGCTGAAGGAGATTACAGAGATAGGAAGGGGCGAGGCCATGGAGGGATTTGAAAACAAGGATGAGAATTTTGAAAACGAGCCGCTGCTTATCCGGGAGCCAGTGTAGGTCAGCGAGCACAGGGGTGATGGGCGAATGGGACTTGGTGCGAGTTAGGACACGGGCAGCCGAGTTTTGGATGACCTCAAGTTTACATAGGGTGGAATGTGGGAGTCCAGCCAGGAGTGCGTTGGAATAGTCAAGTCTAGAGGTAACAAAGGCATGGATGAGGGTTTCAGCAGCGGATGAGCTGAGGCAAGGACGGAGACGGGTGATGTTACGGAGGTGGAAGTAGGCGGTCTTTGTTATGCTGCGGATATGTGGTCGGAAGCTCATTTCAGGGTCAAATATGACACTAAGGTTGCGAACACTGTGGTTCAGCCTCAGACAGATGTTAGGGAGAGGGATGGAGTCAGTGGCTAGGGAACGGAGTTTGTGGCGGAGACTCAAAACAATGGCTTCTGTCTTCCCAATATTTAATTGGAGAAAACTTTTGGTCATCCAGAACTGTATGTCGGACAAGCAGTCTGACAATTTAGACACCGTGGAGGGGTCGAGAGAAGAGGTAGTGAGGTAGAGCTGGGTGTCGTCAGCGTACATGTGGAAACCGATGCTGTGTTTTCAGATGATGTCGGCAAGGGGCAACATGTAGATGAGAAATAGGAGGGGGCCAAGGATAGATCCTTGGGGGACACCAGAGGTAACGATGCGGGAGCGGGAAGAGAAGCCATTGCAGGTGATTCTCTGGCTACGATTCGATAGACAAGAATGGAACCAGGCGAGTGCAATCCCACCCAGCTGGACGATGGTGGAGAGGCCTTGGAGAAGGATGAAGTGGTCAACCCTGTCAAAGGCTGCAGACAAGTCAAGAAGGACGAGGAGGGAGAGTTTACCTTTGTCACAGTCACAAAGGATGTCATTTGTACTGTCATCAGTACTGTCCTGGAGTGTCAGCCGAGATTTTTGTGCTCAAGTCTCTGGAGTGGGACCTGAACCCACAAACTTCTAACTCAGAGGCAAGAGTGCTACCCACTGAGCCACGGCTGACACTTACATTTCTAATTAATTTCTAACTCTTCTACTCATTGTATACCTATGATGCACATGTTTGATCATTATGCAATACTTTAGATTTGCTACCTTTGGCTGCATTGTTGAACTAGTTTAATGTTGTGCTGCCTTATTTGTGCTGCACGTTCTCAACGTGCAAGGCTCTTGCAGCCAGCGGAAACACCGGAGGAGCCTTAATGATTCGTTAAGGATGGTAACCGTTGGCCTTGCTGAATCTGGAAGATTTAATTTGGTGCTGAATGAGGCCCGTGCATTGCAGTTGGTGGCACTAACTTATCCCAATTGAAAAGCAGCCTCTGGGTCTATTGAACTCCCTCTTTTAGTCTCATCAGCAAATCTGACAGTCTAACATTTGCTTTCAGATCATTAATGTAGATTAGAAACAACAGGGTCCGAGCACAAGCTCCTGAGGGGCTCCAATCAACGCTTCCTCCCCAGTCTGACATTACACCTCTCAGAAGTACTCTCTGTTTCCTATTACCATTGGAACTAACATAGCATTTCTTGATAAGGTAATTGGCTGCAGAAATTGATTGTGTGTGTGATCCCAGTCATTTGTACTCTTGGCGCATACGCGAACAAAAGTAATTATAAAAGAAATAAAACCTTTATTTTTAGGGTAAGATTTTATTTTTTACATTGACATTAATGCCAACACCAAACCCAGTCCAGAGCGTCCTGTTGGTAAAATTATATTTTCTTAGCAGTGGAGGTTAACACTGGCAAACGAATATTTAAATTTGGTTGGAATATGATTCTGACATACTTCTGCAGCAATGCTGCAAAGTTTTACATGAGGAGCTAGGAAGGAATAGTTGCAATTAAGGCGAGGGTTAAGTGCCCCCCTTCATGTCCCCCACCAGCCATTACTAGGTTTATAAAAAGAATGCTGGCAAATGGCTGAAGGCATTCTATTGTCACCTGCAGACTGTAAATTGGACTGTTATCACAAAACTGCCACCTCTATGTGACAATTTTCTGACAACACTTCCTGTACCTCATTAGTATGCATTTTCCTGTGGAACCTGCGTAGTAGAATGGTCTGAAATTTCAATTCAGCTGTTAATTGGATTAAAGTGGTACTGTCTTCATAATAAGTATTTATCAACACTTAAGTGTTTATCAATCTCTTGTTTGCAGGCACGCAATGCAATGGTGTAAGATGCATCAGAGGATGTTGGGCCAGATTTTCCTTTCAAAATAACTGTGAGGCTAATGGCGCTTGCCGTTATTCATGGGTAAATAGTACAGCAACCTCAGGCGAGGTGCAGATGCGCAATTAAATGTGAATATCCAAAAGTTGCTGTCTGAGTTGCGCCGCTCCACCGTTAGCTGCGTGAACATGGCATCTCCCCCATCGCCTTCCCATATTTCTTTCGGAATTTGGTGTGTTTAACACATTGATTGTCCATTAAACGTGCCACAACAAGTTAAGTCTTGTCATTACAAACGTAAGTATCCTTTTAATGAGGTGCTACAGTGTCAGCTGTGGCTCAGTGGGTAGCACTCTCACCCTCTGAGTCAGAAGTATGTGGGTTCAAGTCCCACTCCAGGGACTTGAGCACGTCAAGCGAGGCTGACACTCCATCTGCTCTCCCAGGTGGACGTAAACGATCCCATGGCACTATTTCGAAGAAGAGCAGGGGAGTTATCCCCGGTGTGCTGGCCAATAGTTATCCCTCAACCAGCACCACTAAAACAGATGATCTGGTCATTAGCGCATTGCTGTTTGTGGGACCTTGCTGTGCGCAAATTGGCTGCCGCATTTCCTACATTATAACAGTGACTCCACTTCAAACGTACTTCATTGGCTGTAAAGCGCTTGAGATGTCCGGTGGTCGTGAAAGGCGCTATATAAATGCAAGTCTTTCTTTTGATAATTGTTAATTACTGCCAATCAACCTCTCTGGCACTGAAAATTAACTGTGACAAATGTGGAGTCTCAATTTTTTGGGGACGATTTTAAAAATAGCAATAAATAAATTCTTACTTTTCCTTTCTGTCTCTTTATTTCTCTCCCTCTCTTATTTCTCTTTCTATATCTGATTTGACATTGAATTCACCCCCTTTATTTCACCCTCCATCTCAGTCTCTGTTTACTTCCCAATCCTTAAATGCCATTGGTTAAGGAGATACTCTGTTGCTTTCCCTGTTCACTCAAGTCCCAGACACCCTGTTTCCCTCGCCGTGCTGTTATTAGCTTACACTTTTAGCAACTTTGTTGGCAAAAAATTTTGGAGCTGAAGGGTGCAGGGGCAAGTCTAACTAACGGCAGATGCCATTAGCTGCCCTGCTATAGCACATTCTGGCCCACTGTTGTGCCATTTGTGTGTAATGACATTGTGACAAAAGTTAATTATGCCTTCTGGTGTTTCCGTTTTCCCAAAACAAAAAGACTTGCCAGCTTTTCATGATGAAAGTCAGCTGCATGACTGGCATGCCATGAAATAGGGTAATGCTGCAGTACATGCCACTAATCTTACACACCCAGAATAGAAATGGTTCTTAGTGTATTGGAAACTTTCCTGGTCTTTAGTATTGTGGAGCACTTGTGATTTTTGCAGCACTTTTGATGAATGCTCTTTAGATCTATCTCCCTTAATACTGGACGATCCAAACAGAATGGATCAAAGTCCCAAAAGCCTTTCACGACACAGAAGGTGAATGCATCATCTAATATAGCAAGCATATCTCCTTCAGTGCACAAGGAAGCATTACTTTTAATTACAGTTAGATCTATTTCTATGTGGTATACCACTGAGCATTACAAACAAGATGGTCCATTTTCAAGCTCTGGTTTGTATTGACTTCACCAATGTCAGGTGGAATGATAATGCACCACTAATTAAACTCCCTTGTTTAGCAAAGGGTAAAATATCTTCCAAGGTTTCTTTTTTTGATGTCCTTGGATGCCAGGTGAGGAAAGGATCAGGTTTGCATGTGATAATTATTTGGTCCACTGACACTCACTGCCGAGACTGTGGGAAAAAAAGGTAAGAAAGAACTTGCATCCACGGTGTCAGTTGTGGATCAGTGGTAGCACTCTCGGTTCTGAATCAGAAGGTCATGGGTACAAGCCTCACTCCAGAGATTTGAGCACATAAGCTGGGCTGACACTTCAAATAGAGAACAAATCAGTGTTTGTCCGTGTTTGAATTCCTTCCATTATACTTATTTTAATCTTTTTTTTCTTTTAATAGTGATTGAAATGAGAATCTAATACCTTAGTTACGATAGTGCTATATCTGAATGTCAAATTACGTATACTCCACTATTCAGATGATTTAGAATTTATGAAATTAGCCTGAAATTGAGCAGTAGATTGTTGGGGTAAGGATCTTGTAGCTTTAAAGCTTTTCTAATAATGTAATAACTTAGTCTTCTGACATTTCTAATAGAAATTATCTACATAGCCATACCGCCCAATGATCTTCTTGTCAATCTTGGAAATTGAAAATCCTCCAACCAGCATTTTAAGTAGGCAGATTTATTTTGGGTATGATTAATTTTCTTCCAGATATCACAATCCCCCACAATATGCTGAAAAGAGATGCAGTAAAACCTGAATATTATCATACTATAGTCTTAATCCATCCATTATTCTAAAATCATACACCACTTTGAATTCCTATTCAATTTAATATATCCCATTTAATCTAATACTAGATCCGGTGAACAACTTGTGTTTTGATCAAAGGAGCAATCGTTTCTTCAAGGTTTAATTAATAGTACACACAGGTACTAAGTACTGCACAATATTCTCTAACTTAGCAGGTTTTGTGAGCACTTGGTTTTGAAGAAGAAAAGCGCATCCTTACATTACAATTTAAGTTATAAATTTAGCTAAAATGCAGAAGGATGATAATATGGTTGATGGCCAGAAATCCGAGAATAGTGTGGTAGCAGGAAATCATGGGACAACAAGAAATGCCAGGGCAAGAGTGTATAGGTGAGACGAGTAGATTCACAGGGCAAACAACATGTGATTGTTCTGTGGCTAACCTTATATAGGCCAATGGTGTGGCCCCTATGCTTTTATTAATTACTTTTAAGTGTTAAATGATTAAATAGCTAATATCATGCCTCCGGGCCCATCCCCACTGCTCTCCAGCCCCGCTTCCCACCTCCCACTGATCCGTTGTATCAGGCTTCCAAACCAATCCATACTTCCCGCTGATCTCTCAATAAATAAGTTTCATTCTGCAGTTTCTTCAAACTTTTAAATTATATTATATCTGACATCAAGGCTAGAATTTTGCCTACCTGGGCGGGTCCGGTGCGGGCGGTAGCCATGGCGGGTCATGACCCCGCTGCTGGCTCCATCCCACTGCTGAAAATGACTTTCCCTTAATAGGGCTCATTAAGCCCACCCTGCATGTTACCCGGCCCAATTAAATGGTGCAGGTCTGGTGACGCGTTTTCAGCCAGGATCTTTAAGGGGTCCACGGCCACATTGGATTTGAATGTCAATCTAACATAATGCTGTCAGTGCACTACAGCATTGGAGTGCTGCAAACACTGACAATGACTGCACAGAGGCAGATGGCTGCACCCAGGTTCTCCGATGACTCCCTCCATATGCTTGCGGAGGGAGTCAGAGCACGCAGGGAGGTCCTCTTTCCTTCCAATCGGCGGAAGAGACCTCTCCAAGACAGCAAAACAATCTAGTTGGAGAATGCAGAGGAGATCACCAGCAGGGATGTGGTCAGGAGGACCTGGGTGCAGTGCTGCAAACATTTCAATGATCTCATTAGATCAGGAAACGTGAGTACAAAGCCTCACTCCCGCTGTGCCTCTCATCACATCCCCATCACTTTGCCTTCCCAACCCTACCCCTTACTCACACCAACATACCTTACATGTCCATCCATTCCTCTTTCTCTCTATCTACATTATCTAATCCCCATCTCACTAGCTACCCCTTACACGCACCCTCATCCTAGTGCAATCATATCAACTAACAACACACAAGGAGGCCACTTGTGTGGTTTATCCAATGTTTATGTAAAGTTTCCGTTAATGTGCTGTCAAACATAAAAATCTTTATTTTCAACACTTTGCGTTCTTGGACAGATTTGTGTGCACCTTTGGAAGTGGCTTAGTTAGTTGCAGTGAATGGTGAGACATAACGGTACCTCCAGCAATGGATGTGAGTGTGAAAGGAATGGCTTGGGCATTATAGAGATGCTTTATGGTGTTGGTGTGGGGTGGTGCCAACCTGGTGCATCACGTGGCAGTCAGGGTGTACAGCGTCAAGTGAAGTAAATCTGGTCATGGTGAGGCCATCCCTGCCCTCCCAGGCAGCAATGAGCTCGGGTGCTGATGCCCTCTGTCCTGTGCAGCATCAGGTGATTACGGAGAAGGTTGGTGGTGTTGTTGTTGGTGCTGCTGGTGTGCCTGGTGCTGCTGGTGTTGGGGCTGATCGTGGTCAGATTCTGAGGACCAAGGTGAGACAGTATAAACGGCACCCATGCTGATAGAATAGATGTCAGGTGAAGTACAGATGACAGAAGCAATCTGTCAATGGAGAGAGAGGTTCTTCCAATGAGATGACACTAGATGGAGACTTTGCTGGAAAGACTGCAGCCTGCAGAATCTGTGCTGGGAATGCAGTGAGAAACAGCTTCTGCTGAGGAAAGGGATCATCGGTCAGGTGGGAGCTTTCATAGTACATTTGATGCTGTTAACTACTTAGCTGGATCAATGGCCACTGAACTCCTGCCTCAGGTTGACAGACGTGGTTCCCGAGCATTGTGTTTCCCGTGGCCATGCAGTTAAATTTAAAATGTAAGGTTAAAACTACTCTTAAGGGTCTGACAACAAGCTACTAATACTTTAAATTGGGTCACCTGCCTCTGCCGGCCGGGTCGGGTCGGGTGCAGCGGGTGACAGTGGGTTCCCGACCAATTCCCAAAAATAACAACTTTTCAACCCCACCCACCTCTGATCGTGCGGACTACCACCCCGGTAAATTCTGGCCCAAGTCTCCAGATCTGTCACTACTTCTGACAATTCCCACTTCCCCCCCGACCTTTCGCTTAGCCACAACACTGGGCCTCCAGACATGTCTCCACTTCCCCATGCCCTCTCCTCGATAGTTGTAAATGTTTTCAGTCTTCAATGATCACATTTTTCTCTTTCTCCAGAGTTTTAAATGATTTTTATATTTTCCAGTTTTAATTAGGAGCACAGTTAAATGTTGATGATTGAGGGAGGTGAATATTCAGGGCCCAGTCGAAATGGAATATTCAAAAAAGATGATAAACCATAAGAAAGAACTTGCATTTATATAGCGCTTTTCATGACCACAGGACATCTCAAAGTGCTTTACAGCCAATTAAATACTTTTGAAGTGTAGTCACTGTTGTAATGTAGAAAATGTAGCAGCCAATTTGCGCACAGCAAGCTCCCACAAACAGCAATGCGCTAATGACCAGATCATCTGTTTTAGTGGTGCTGGTTGAGGGATAAATATTGGCCAGGCCAAATATTGAGAGAACTCCCCTGCTTTTCTTCAAAATAGTTTCATGGGATCTTTTGCGTCCACCTGAGAGGGCAGACAGGGCCTAACTTCTCATCTGAAAGACGGCACTAGAGTGTCAGCCTAGATTTTGTTTCTCTCGAGTGGGAATCAAACCCACAACCTTCTGATTCACAGGCAAGAGTGCTACCAACTGAGCCATGGCTGGCATCTTGGGGAGTTTTTTTTAAATTCGTTTTTATAGGATGTGGGCATCACTGGCAAGGCCAGCATTTATTGCCCATCCCTAATTGCCCTTGAGAAGGTGGTGGTGAGCGGCCTTCTTGAACCGCTGCAGTCCGTGTGGTGAAGGTAGTCCCGCAGTGTTGTTAGGAGGTGGTGGTGTTCCCTTGCGACTGCTGCCCTTGTCCGTCTAGGTGGAAGAGGTCGCGGGTTTGGGAGGTGCTGCCGAAGAAGCCTTGGTGAGTTGCTGCAGTGCCTCTTGTGGATGGTACACACTGCAGCCACAGTGCGCCGGTGGTGGAGGGAGTGAATGTTTAAGGTGGTAGATGGTGTGCCAATCAAGCGGGCTGCTTTGTCCTGGATGGTGCCGAGCTTCTTGAGTGTTGTTGGAGCTGCACCGGAATACGGAGGCCCACAATACAGTTCTCAAACTGCACGGGTTATATTACAAGTGGCAACGTAATAGGTGTGGTGGGCTCTGGTCAGCCTGCTGCACAGCGGACTTGGGGCAATGGTTTGAATTCAGCAGCACAAAAGTGGAGGGGTGGCAGCAAACAATGGCATCAACAGGGCCAATGTTGTGACCTTACCTGGATGTCAGAGACACGCAATTGATGGCAATCCTTCGATTTGCTGTGGAAAATTCCATGGGACATCAACTAGTGCATTCTAATTTTGGATCCATTTTTTATTTCAATTTTAAGTTGGTGAGTTTGCACATGTGTATATATGGGAAAGGGTAGGTCCTAGGAAGAAACAGGAAATGCAGGACTAAAAAAGTGTGCACAGGAAAGTTTGATAATCTGGGAGCACTGATATAATTCACTGTACAACGAATAGCGCCTTCCTTTTAATCTATGCTTGTTGGGACCCAAGTGAAATCTATGAGATAAAAGCGATTGCAGGATAAAAGAATGTGCTTAATTTGGGTTTTTTCCCTCACAGTTCTCAGTCATAGGATTAAAACACCGAGTTCAACCTAGATGCATGACTAATGCAGAGTAACGAGTTAACTGGCCACATCTTAAAAAAGTGTATATCCCATTAATTTTATCATTTCCTGTTTCAACAGAAGTAAAGGATTTATTAATATGAGTTAGTATTTGCGCTTACATATTATTGACAATGTATTAATTCATTTTATTTTTACTATGGTCCTCAATCTTTAATTCCACCAGTCCTAAATACCTAATGTACTGCACTATTTCTTGTTTGTATTTCTAGATTTTGCCTTTTGCTCATAGCACCATGGTGTAGTATTCCTGTGGTACCACTAAATAGTGTTAGTGCTGCAGACATGCTGCAGACATGCTGTGTAATGGCCCCTTTACGGGAATACAACTTCATCCTTGGTGTTAAGTTAATTTAGAAAGAATTGTCCTTTTGAAGCACTTGGTGTTATATGCAAACTAACTGGCAACTTTTCAATCTACTATTGACGTAAATGCTCTGTCATTACCGCCTTGCATGAATTAGCCAAATTATGCAACCTTCTATTATCTGAGCAAATCTTTTCAGCTTCCAAAACAAGCATGTCAGTACAACCTTCACTTAATTTCACCTCCTTACAATATTTCTGCTTCTTTTTTGTGCTCTGCTTGATTTCCATTTTACAGTGGAACCTTATTATTACTAACCTTTCATTGTTAGAAAATGTGCCCTTGGTCTTGTTGAAATCACTACAATAGACTGGAATGTAATTCAAAAGCTAATTTCCCCAGTTTGCAGAACAACGTTGTCTATTCCTACAAATTTACAATGAAAGATATTGGCCGGAATTTTCCCGTTGTCGTGCCTGCGGGTTTAGAGGCAGGTCAGCTGTAAAAATAGTGAAAATAGGCAGCGCATCGGGAACCCGCCGTCATCCCGCCACCTCACGCCTTTAACTCAGGCGCGTTTCCCAACGGGCCACGGACCCGATCAGGAGAGGCGGGCGACCTAATTAAAGTCATTAAATGCTTGTTATCAGATCCTTAACAGGGTTTTTAACTGCAGCTTCTGAATTTAATGGCATGAGCACTGGGAGCGCACAGTTCAGGAACCTCGCCTGTGAAGGGGAGGCAGAAGTTCAGTGGCCATTGTGCCAGGGCATTAATTGACAGCTGGGAATAGCAGATAAATAGACACATAAGAACATAAGAAATAGGAGCAGGAGTCGGCCATTCGGCCCTTCGAGCCTGCTCTGCCATTCAATGAGATCATGGCTGATCTTCTGCCTCAACTCCATTCACCGGCCCTATCGCCATATCCCTTGATGCCCTTACTAGTCAGGAATCTATCGACTTCTGTTTTGAATATACCCAATGACTGAGCCTCCACAACCCTCTGGGGTAAAGAATTCCAAAGATTCACCACCCTCTGTGTGAAGAAATTTCTTCTCATCTCAGTCCTGAATGGTCTACCCTTTATCCTAAGGCTGTGGCCCCTGGTTCTAGACTCCCCAGCCAAGGGAAACATTCTCCCAGCATCCACCCTATCAAACCCTGTAATAATTTTGTATGCTTCAATGAGATCCCCTCTCATTCTTCTGAACTCAAGAGAATACAGGCCTAGTTTACTCAATCTCTTCTCATACGACAGTCCCGCCATCCCAGGAATCAATCTCGTGAACCTTCGTTGCACTCCCTCTATAGCAAGTATATCCTTGCTTAGGTAAGGAGACCAAAATTGTACACAGTACTCCAGGTGTGGTCTCACCAAGGCCCTATATAATTGGAGTAAGACTTCTTTACTCCTGTACTCAAATCCTCTTGTAATGAAGGCCAGCATACCATTTGCCTTCCTAATGGCTTGCTGCACCTCGACATTCACTTTCAGTGACTCATGTACAAGGACACCCAGGACCCTTTGAGCATCTGCATTCCCCAATTTTTCACCATTTAGGAAATACTCTGCTTTTCTGTTTTTTCTACCAAAGTGGATAACTTCACATTTATCCACATTATATTCCATCTGCCATGTTCTTGCCCACTCACTGAGCCTGTCGAGATCCC
This sequence comes from Squalus acanthias, assembly GCA_030390025.1. Classification (NCBI taxonomy): domain Eukaryota; kingdom Metazoa; phylum Chordata; class Chondrichthyes; order Squaliformes; family Squalidae; genus Squalus; species Squalus acanthias. Next base: position 7,088,225 of record CM059430.1, read on the forward strand.
CCGAAGCCTCTTCACATCCTCTTCACAACCGACACTGCCACCTAGCTTTGTTTCATCAGCAAATTTGGAAATGTTACATTTAGTCCCCTCATCCAAATCATTGATATAGATTGTGAATAGCTGGGGCCCAAGCACTAGTCACAGCCTGCTATCCTGACAAAGACCCGTTTATCCCTACTCTTTGTTTTCTGTCTGTTAACCAATTCTCAATCCATGCTAGTATATTACCCCCAATTCCATGTGCCCTAATTTTGTTCACCAATCTCTTGCGTGGGACCTTATCGAAGGCCTTCTGAAAATCCAAATACACCACATCTACCAGTTCCCCTTTGTCTACTCCACGAGTTACATCCTCAAAGAACTCCAATAGGTTTGTCAAACAGGATTTCCCTTTAATAAATCCATGTTGACTCTGCCCAATCTTACTATTAGTTTCTAAGTGCCCAGTTATTGCATCCTTTATAATAGATTCCAGCATTTTCTCAACTACTGATGTTAGGCTAACAGGTCTGTAGTTCCCCGTTTTCTCTCTCCCTCCTTTCTTAAATAGCGGGGTTACATTTGATATCCTTCAATCTGCGGGAACCGTTCCAGAATCCATAGAATTTTGGAAGATGACAACCAATGCGTCCACTATCCCAATGGCCACCTCTTTCAAAACCCTAGGATGTAGGTCATCCGGTCCTTGGGAGTAATCAACTTTTAGTCCCAATAATTTTGCTTGTACTGTTTTTTTACTAATAATAATTTCTTTAAGTTCCTCATTCTCGCCACACCCTTGGTTTTCTCGTATTTCTGGGAGGTTTGTTGTGTCTTTCTCCGTGAAGACAGAAACAAAGTATTTATTTAATTTCTCTGCCATTTCTTCATTGCTCACACACCTTACACCTCATTAGTTTATTAGTTCATTTAGGGAAAGGCTGTTGATGTCTCCATTTTGTGCACAGATTTAGGTTTCTGGAGTTTGCATGTCATTTCTGCAACCTTCTGTATCTTTCCTTTATAGTGCCCTCCTGCATGGACTGCCTCGTAGTACTTCAGCCGCCAACCTCTGATAGGACAGTTTCACTCCCAACCTTCCCTGATTGGAGTTCCTTCTGCATGATATGCCCATGTCCCTGTGATATGTGTGGGGCGGGACTTCCTCTTCATCTGGTGCTTCCCCTTCCTGTCCATGTGGTCTTCCAAACAAAGGACCATATGCTGACCTCCTCCATTTTGAATCCATATAAACAAAGGACCGCACGCTGACCACCTCCATTTTGAATCCGTCCGTTATCATCTCACAGTTTGTTCGCAATTTCGATCTCCACACGGTAGCAACGGTTTTATTACATGTATAGCAGCTTACAAAAGTCAGCCAATTATATCAACTTTGCCACTGATGAAGCCAGTATTACTGAGTAGGCGCTCGGATTTGCAGCTAATGAGGGAGAAGTGGGAGTGCTTTGAGAGGAGCCTCCACTTCCATGTCCCCTGTCACCATCATCCCTCTCATGGGCCGCCCGCACTTCCCTGCTAGCAAGGAGCTGGCGAGCATCTTGCTGCTCAAGTCAACCGTTTACATTCCTCCTTCAGAGGAGGTCTTTGAGCGCCTGCCATCTGTTGTCCACAGCTAGCATGTGCTCATGTGACTGGCGCATTTGCTGCTCCCTGCAGGTGGCCATCCTTTCCATTGAACAGCACATCGTCGCCATCGCCTGCGACATGGTGGTGCTCATGTTGGAGATGGACTCCATTCTCTGAACATTTGCAGACATCGCGGCTGCAAAACCTGCAGGAGCCTCATGCAATTTTGCTGCCCCTCCAAGATCACCCTCTTTCTCGATGTTTCCCGAGGCTCAGCATTTTGATGCAGCTCAGCAGAGCTTGGATCGTCCTGTGCCCTCCGGCGAGGAGTCTGCACTGCTGTCCCTGTCAACACCACTTGCTCTTGCTCACTTGTGAATTGTGAGACACCAGGTGACAACTCCACTCTATGGTGCACAGGACTCACCGAGGTGTGTGTATCTGCGCTGGTGCTGTGTGCGCTTGGGTCTGCTGACACTGCACCCTCAGAGGCTGGAGGTTCCTGTGAGGAGTTGCCTTCTTCCTCCGGCTGGACAGTGTGGGGGCGAGGGTGAGGGGGGCAGTTGATGTATCTGTGGGGGGAGTAAAGAGATGAATTCGAAGTGTTATAATAAGAATGGGTAACGTTACCATTATGCACATGATGACATTTCACTGGCTGCTGACGTTAGTCACCATATGGGTGACTGTTGTATGCCATGTATGACCACCGCACAGTCATTGTGGAGACGAAGTCCCGTCTTTACACTGAGGACACCCTCCATCATGTTGTGTGGCACTACCACCGTGCTAAATGGGATAGATTCAGAACAGATCTAGCAGCTCAAAACTGGGCATCCATGAGGTGCTGTGGACCATCAGCAGCAGCAGAATTGTATTCCACCACAATCTGTAACCTCATGGCTCGGCATATCCCTCACTCTACCATTACCATCAAGCCAGGGGACAAACCCTGGTTCAATAAGGAGTGTAGAAGAGCATGCCAGGAGCAGCACCAGGCATAAAAATGAGGTGCCAATCTGGGGAAGCTGCAACACAGGACTACATGCATGCTAAACAGCAGAAGCAGAATGCTATAGACAGGGCTAAGCGATCCCACAATCAATGGATCAGATTAAAGCCCTGCAGTCCTGCCACATCCAGTCATGAATGGTGGTGCACCATTAAACAACTAACAGGAGGAGGAGGCTCCATGGATATCCCCATCCTCAATGATGGTGGAGTCCAGCACGTGAGTGCAAAAGACAAGGCTGAAGCATTTCCAACCATCTTCAGCCAGAAGTGCCGAGTGGATGATCCATATTGGCCTACTCACGAGGTCCCGACCATCATCGAAGCCAGTCTTCAGCCAATTCGATTCACTCCATGTGATATCAAGAAACGGCTGAGCGTACTGGATACAGCAAAGGCTATGGGCCCCGACAACATCCCGGCTATCGTGCTGAAGACTTGTGCTCCAGAACTAGCCGCGCCTCTAGCCAAGCTGTTCCAGTACAGCTACAACACTGGCATCTATCCAACAATGTGGAAAACTGCCCAGGTATGTCCTGTCCACAAAAAGCTGGACAAATCCAACCTGGCCAATTACCGCCCCATCAGTCTACTCTCAATCATCAGCAAAGTGATGGAAGGTGTCATCGACAGTGCTATCAAGCAGCACTTACTCACCAATAACCTGCTCACTGATGCCCAGTTTGAGTTCCGTCAAGAGCACTCAGCTACCGACCTCATTGCAGCCTTGGTCCAAACATGGACAAAGGAGCTGAATTCCAGAGGTGAGGTGACTGCCCTAGACATCAAGGCAGCATTTGACCGAGTGTGGCATCAAGGAGCCCTCGTAAAACTGAAGTCAATGGGAATCAGGGGGAAAACTCTCCACTGGCTGGAGTCATACCAAGCACAAAGGAAGATGGTTGTGGTGATTGAAGATCAGTCATCACAGCCCCAGGACATCGCTGCAGGAGTTCCTCAGGGCAGTGTCCTAGGCCCAACCATCTTCAGCTGCTTCATCAATGACCTTCCCTCCAACATAAGGTCAGAAATGGGGATGTTCACTGATGACTGCACAGTCTTCAGCGCCATTCACAACTCCACAGATAATGAAGCAGTCCATGCCCGCATGTAACAAGACCTGGACGACGTTCAGGCTTGGGCTGATAAGTGGCAGGTAACATTCGCGCCGCAGAAGTGCCAGGCAATGACTATCTCCAACAACCACCTTCCCTTGACATTCAACGGCATTACCATCGCTGAATCCCCCACCATCAACATCCTGGGGGTCACCATTGACAAGAAACTTAACTGGACCAGCCACATAAATACTGTGGCAACAAGAGCAGGTCAGAGGCTAGGAATTCTGCGGCGATTGTCTCACCTCCTGACTCCCCAAAGCCTTTCCACTATCTATAAGGCACAAGTAAGGAGTGTGATGGAATACTCTCCACTTGCCTGGATGCGTGCAGCTGCAACAACACCCAAGAAGCTCGACACTAAGAACATAAGAACATAAGAAATAGGAGCAGGAGTAGGCCAATCGGCCCCTCAAGCCTGCTCCGCCATTCAATAAGATCATGGCTGATCTGATCCTAACCGCCAATCTACTATCTACTATCACAGAACCATCTCCTGCATCTAACATAATTGCAAACACGAAATAGGAGCAGAATCAGGCTACACGGTCCCTGGGCCCGCTCCACTACCCACAGGGCCATGACCGATCCGAACCTAGACTCATGTCCAAATTCCTGCCCGCTCCCCGTAACCCTTAATGCCCTTTACTTCTAGGAAACTGTCTATTTCTGTTTTAAATTTATTTAATGATGTAGCTTCTACAGCTTTTTGTGGCAGCATATTCCAGGACAAAGCAGCCCATTTGATTGGCACCCCATCTACCACCTTAAACATTCACTCCCTCCACCACCGGCATACCGTGGCTGCAGTGTGTACCATCTACAAGATGCACTGCAGCAACTTGCCAAGGCTTCTTCGGCAGCACCTCCCAAACCCGCAACCTCTTCCACCTAGAAGGACAAGGGCAGCAGGTGCATGGGAACACCACCACCTCCAAGTTCCCCTCGAAGTCACACACCATCCTGGCTTAGAAGTATATCGCCGATCCTTCATCGTCGCTGGGTCAAAATCCTGGAACTCCCTACCTAACAGCATTGTGGGAGTACCTTCACCACACGGACTGCAGCGGTTCAAGAAGGCGGCTCACCACCACCTTCTCAAGGCCAACTAGGGATGGGCAATAAATGCTGGCCTTGCCAGCGACGCCCACATCCCATAAGCGAATAAAACAAAATGTGGCTTTATAGAAACATAGAGCAGGAGTAGGCCATTCGGCCCGTCGAGCCTGCTCCACCATTCAATACGATCATGGCTGATCATCCAAAATCCAGTACCCTGTCCCTGCTTTCTCACACAGAATCCCCACATCAAGCCTGCACCTATCCCACCCTATCCCCACGTATTTAATTCCCCCTAACATATCCCATCCTATCCCCATAACCCCACATATTTAATCCCCCCCTAACACTAAGGGTCAATTTATCATAGCCAAATCAACCTAACCCGCACATTTTTGGACTGTGGGAGGAAACCGGAGCACCCGGAGGAAACCCACGCAGACACGGGGAGAATGTGCAAACTCCACACAGACAGTCACCCGAGGTCAGATTCGAACCCGTGTCCCTGGCGCTGTGAAGCAACAGTGCTAACCACTATGCCACCGTGTTGCATGAGATGTGATTCTGTCACCAGGTTGCTGGGATGTGCCCCTCTCTCCATCTTCCACTGCCAGTGTCCCTCGAGCCCCGAAACTTCCAGAGCCGCATCCTCTGCTGCTGTGAGATGTGCAATTACTGAAGGGCCACCTCTGGTTCTCTGCCTCTCCCTGTTGTTGTGGGCTCTCTTCTCCTGCAAGGAGGGAAAGAAAAGAAGTTTGAGTGAGAGTGATGGAATGAGTGTAAGGAATGGATGGGTTACATCTGCAGATGGTGACTATGAGGGAGTGGGGTCCCAACGCCAAATTGCCTCCTTCTGTGGTGTTACTTGCTATGACAGCATTAGGATGAGGGTGAGTGTGAGGGGTGGTTAGTCAGATGGGGATGTGAGTCTGTACAATGAGAGAGAGGGATGGGTGGACGTGCAAGGTATGTTGGTGTGAGGAATGATGTGCAGGAGTAGGCTTGGGAAGGCAGAGTGATGGGGATGTGTTGACAGGCACTTCAGGATGAGGGTGGTGTGGCGTTGCACTCACCTTTCCTGATCTCATGAGATCATTGAAGTGCTTCTTGCAATGTATCCAGGTCCTCCTCACCACATCCCTCCTGCTGACCTCCTCAGCAATATCCAGCCAGACTCTCTCTGTTGCTTCTGGAGTTCTCCTTTGCCTGTCAGCAGGGAAGAAGACCTCCCTGCGTGCTCTGACAGCCTCCACAAGAGTATGCAAGGAAGAATCTGAGAACCACGGTGCAGCCCTCTGCCTTTGGCTTTCCATGTTTCAAAAGTTTCAGTTCTCCTGTGGCCTTTCTTTCACATCTTCCATCCTTCTCTAGGAACCTTCAAGTGAGTTGAGTGCAAGGCTGCTTTAAATATGGGTGCTGGAAACGAGCCATTGATGATGTCATCAGACCTGCACCATTTAATAGGGCCGGGAAACTCTTTCAATTAGGGCCATTAAGTGAAAGCCGCTCTGAGCAGCGCGTTGCTCACAACCACACGTTTTTTGACCCGCTACGCCGCTCGCACGGACACGACCCAACGCAAAGCGAAAATTACGGCCATTGTTTCCTTCATTCTAAATTTATTGTTTTGAGATGCTGCTAAATATTGTGGTCTGTTGATGCAGTGTTTTGTGTAAGAGGCAGCGTGCAGTTTTCACCCCCACTGATTCTCCGCACAGTGAATTTAGCATGTTGGAGAGACAGCATGTGAATGCAAGGCACTTGCAAGAAAGGATAGTCAGAGGACAAGTTATCTTGAGTGCTCACCTGTGCCTCCTAGTGGCCTATTACGGAACTGAATTAGTTGAAGCCTGAGAGAAGATCATCAGCCCTTCCTCTTTGCTGAGAATTAGTGCATGGCACCGTGGGAAGGAAATTCAATAAAGAAAATTTAAAATATAATTTTTGTTGTAAAACGTTGCTGAATGCAAGGCTTATTTTTTGATGAAATGCCGAAACCAATTTTACAACTTTAAGCGCCTGTCTTGCCTGCCTAGTTAACAATAACTCTTTTGCATGTAGCTATTGGAAAGATGGAGGATACTGACGGAATATCAGACAAACACGGCAGTAAATCGAGTAAAATGAGTTATTAAAGGCTGCCGCCCTAAATCCACTACAAAAAACTGCACCTGCATTCTCGTCCTAAAACACTGCCAGTTCGCTTTAAGGGCTGCCAGAAGCCTGTTCCGCCATATTTGAATGGGGTCAAGGGGGCGTCGCTGACCGCTGCACCCCATTTCCCTTTATTTCCGCCCCAAATAATGACCACCACTGTATCAGTGGTAAGAGCTATTGCGAGGTATTTCTGAGCTGGATACCACACTGAGGAGGCCATTTTGTGTGTTGCTGCTGAAGGCTGTTGTATCTTTGCCTGCATAGCGATTTTTCACTACTTTTGGTGGGTGGAGTCAGGACTTTTGCAGCTAGGATTTTTGGGAAAACATTTATTTTGATTTTGTGAAGAGCAGGAGGAGGACATGGAAAAGGCTAGTTTGAAGGCTCTTAGGGGGAAAAATTCAGTTGGTTGTGCCTCCCGTTAGCGCCTTAAGAGGGCGCTAATGGGGCGCAAAGCAGCTAGCGCCCGGGCGCAGCGATGTTGGCGCCGCTCGCGAACTTAACTAGACATTTTGCGGCGGCGCTAAACACTACCGCCACGATCTCCTGCGCCGGCAGATCGTGACGTCATTCGAGTGTGCAACGCCCCGGTATCACCCCGGAGCGGATATTGAGTGGCGCCCCCTGCCTTACCGCCTGATGCTAGCAACGACAGGTTGAGGGGAGCGTTCTGCAGTCATGAAGGGACTGGGGGAGCGCTATTTAAAGGTGACCGCTTCCTGCCTTTTATTGTTGGTGCCATTTTTGAACTACGCATTCTGAGAGAGAGAGAGAGACATCTGGAGAGATTCAACGTTGTGTGAAGGAGTTTTGGGTACTGAGCAGCACTTTGCAGGTTCATTTTGATTTGCCATTCCTTGTATCGATTTAGAAGAGACTGTTGGGGCTGCACTCTAAGCTCTTTCCCAGGTACTCTCCATTGTTCTTTCCAGCAGATTTGATGTGCAGGTCTCTCCAGGCTGGGATTCAAGGCTGCAATGAGCAGGATGTGGATGGAAAGCAAGATCAACCATCCCCTTTAAGAACTGGCCGGTGCCATTGAGTGTGTGTTCCATTGCTGACTAACATCACATGAGCTTCGCCAGCGCTCTGAGTTAGCGCCACGCTCCTCGGCCTTTGCGCCTTAAGACAGGTGTGAAGCGCCTGATTTAGCGCTCCAATCACCTCAGGGGTCGATAAAAGTGAAGTTTCCAGTCAGTGGCGATAATTAGCGCCAGGCGCTAATTTTTGCGCCCGGACGATATTTGCGCCCCAAACGGGGCGCGACTGAATTTTTCCCCCTTAGAGTCAGGCATCACCAAAGACATCTCTCTCCTACACTCATTTACCAAGGTCTACAGAGCAAAAAGATCTTACTTAGGCATCCCCACAGCATGATGAGGGTTCACAAGAAGGGAAGGATGTGGAACAGGAGAGCCAGCTGCCAGAGTAAGGAGAGCAAAACTGATAGCTGCTACTTTAGAGGGACTAGCTTCTGGAAGCCTTACACTTGTAGTAGCAAGGGGTGGCAGGACCATGTCTGAAGCTCTCTTTTATTTAAAGGCACTGGAGGGGGCATAAGGAAGTGGTTTCATCTCTGCTCTCCGGAGAGATAGCGGTGTCTGCATTCATTTCTTGCAGCTCACGGCGCACAGGATTAGAGGAGCTGTTGGTTGGTGTCACCACAAAGGAAGCAGTCCCAATCAAGCCTTGGAAGCCCTGTACCAGGGTGGCATTTGTGTGACCTTCAAGGCAGCTACTGAAGCATTTGTAGCTGCCATTCCAGATGCCACCAATGTCTTCAGAAGCTCTTCCTGGCAGCTTGATACTACAACAGTCTCCTGAACTGTCACAGTCTCCATGGTGTCCTGCAGGTTATTAGAATTTCCTGCAGTGTGTTGTAAATGTGGCGGGTGGACTCCTCCAACTTAGCCATCATCTTAACCATATGCGTGGAAGCCATCTCCATTGCCTTCACATGAGATCGAAGCTCCCGAATAATTGTTCTTTTGAAGAATGGGCCTCTGAGATTTGGATCTCGAGGCTCCTCAAGCAAGGGAAGCTGTTTCTCCCCCCTCCATGGAGGATCACCACTCGCCTTCGCTCCCACTCCCAAGCCCTTATTCTCAATAGTGCTCAGTGACTCACAAGGTGACAGCTCTTCTGACTGTTCAGTAAATTCCTCAGGGGTTTCAGTGATAGTAATCCTCCTCCAAGTATTCTTCGGTAGCATTGGGTGTATGCATGTTTTTCCTTTGGAGGGGTGGAAGATAATGTTACAGGGCTAAGTGAAAGTACCTTGTTCCTTTAAATGAAGTGTCCTTGAAGACTAACAGAAGCCCTTGTGTCAGGTTATTGAAACTCCTGTACTGTTTGGCAGTTCTTGGGGTGTTGCAGGTTGCACTGACTGCACCACGACAAAGCTTCTTTCCCTCAGTGCCCATCAGATAGTCCCTCCTGCCCCTCACTTCTGCCAGCAGCACCTCCACAAATACATTGTAAAATATGGAGGCCCTTCCAGCTTCTGACACCCCTTAGGCTTCTGCTTCTTCTGCCATCTTGCTGAAAAATGATGATGCTCTCTAACTGGCTGCAGCCTTTTAAAAGTGCACGAGAACTGTATTCTCCTCTTTCCCAGTGGCAGTAAGCTAATAATGGGCAGCCTCAAGGCTTCCAAATTGCCCTGTATGGCATCCTTCTGGGAGGAAATTGCAGCGAGTTAGCTGTGGTTTCACAATGGCAGGAGTTAGAACCATCCCACCACAAGCCTGCCAACGGGAGGAGAATCCAAAGATTTCATTAAATCCATCCACTCTATGCCTCTGATCGTCTCCTTTCCTCTGCTTTTGCCCAGTGCTCTTGCTGTTGCTCCACATTACGGATTTTCACATGCTTTTGCTTCCTCTGATGCTTGTTATCCCTGCTTGTCTGATATACCTTCAGCATCTTCCATTTTTCCAATGTAGCTTCAAATCCCTCCATCCAATGTTTAATGAAGACTTTTGCATTCACCTGATCTTCTTTAGAGCCCCTCCCCTCGTCCTTGCACCAGTAAAACAGTGCATCCTCCTCCTGCTCTTTTATGTTCTAAGTAGAAAGAATCAGAGAATGTTATTCTGAGGCAAGTTTATCCCAGCCTCCCTCATAATGATATTACTTAAATATTCTGTGCAAAAACAGGAAAGAGAGATCTATATTAGTAATTAGGCGGTCAGGACTTTGGAGATGAGGGTATACTGGGGAGAAGCATCCTAGAAATAGAGAGGGTGCAGAGGAGATTCACCAGGATGTTACCTGGGCTGGAGCGCTTCAGCTATGAAGAGAGACTGGACAGGCTGGGGTTGTTTTCCTTAGAGCAGAGAAGGCTGAGGGGGAACCTGATTGAGGTGTACAAAATTATGAGGGGAATAGATAGGGTAGATAGAAAGGAACTTTTACCCTTAGTAGAGGGGTCAATAACCAAGGGGCATAGTTTCAAGGTAAGGGGCAGGAGGTTTAGAGGGGATTTGAGGAAAAACCTTTTCACCCAGAGGGTGGTTGGAATCTGGAACTCACTGCCTGAAAGGGTGGTAGAGGCAGGAACCCTCACAACATTCAAGAAGCATTTAGATGAGCACTTGAAACGCCATAGCATACAAGGCTACGGACCGAGTGCTGGAAAATGGGATTAGAATGGCCGGCGCGGACACGATGAGCCGAAGGGCCTCTTTCTGTGCTGTATAACTCTATGACTCTAAGAATATTTCTGAAGCATTTCAGGCCATTTCGGGTGCTAGGGCACGCAGGCACCCTTTAATGTCAAGGTCTGCTTAATATCTTAAATATTAGGTAAATTGAACACGATAACAAGAGAATGTTCCCTCAAGGTGTGCACATTTTGAAAATGTGTTTATCTATGGCAGTTCATTATGTTTGCCTCAAAGAAGTTCTAGGGTCCATGCTTGTACAGCTCAAAAGACCTCTTAACTAGATCATTATGCTGTATGCAGTGTGAGCTGTAATCTGCACCCATATTAATATATTTGATGTGCAACTATTATAATGAAACAAAGCCAAATCATACACGAGGAGAGGGCACAAATGGTTTGGGGTAATCTACTTGTAATGAGATCAGATAATTTTCTAATGAAGTTCACTTTATCTTGTAGCCATAGTAAGGATCCTTTGCCATCTTCTTAACTCTTTGATTGTTAAATAAGGTTGACCATATTTGCACATCTAATGAAAGCAACCTATATTTAGATAGAAGTAAATATTGCCAATGACTGGATCTTCCTGTGCTTACTTTTTAAATCAAAATTTCCCTTCCAAATGTAATTGTAATCCCTTCCAAATTAAGTTTATGCATACTCAATAAACAAGAATAATAAAGCAATTTTGTTTTGCGAGTATGCTTATGGGTGGCATATACTGCTCAATAAAACATGTCAGTTATCTTGCCGTGTTGTTTGCATAATAATTCAAAAGCCATGGAAAGCTAAGGCTATATAAAGACTCCCTTTATTAAGGAGCAATTATTTTGTACATTACTAGTGTGTTGAGGTGTCAAGACTGATTAATGCTCTGCTTAAATTACTATCACCAAGGGTCATTTAATAATTCAAGTAACCTTCTGAAAACGCCAACAAATACCCTGCATGGTTTCATAATTGACCAATTCACATTACTGTAGTTTAAAAATGAAAATACAGTAAACTACTTAAAAAACAATGAATCTCATATTGAATTACCCATTCACTTTACTGAATTCATTAGTGAAATGAAGCATAGTTAATTATGTTGTGTGGGCAAAGCCTTATTTAAGTTTATCTTTATATCATGGTAGTAGAATTGTTTCTGGAATGCACAAAGGAAAATTTCTTATAATCGAAGATGAAGAAGTAGAATTGGCTATCCACCTCCTTTTATCGTTCATACAGCCAGGACGGAAAGATTCCTTAACTGATGTTGATCCTCCTCGAGGTCGTATTAGCTGCCTCAGCCTAGTGTATCTATCGACCAGCAGCATGTCGCCTACACAAAATGTGAGGCAATAAGTTCTGCTTTCCAGCCGTAGACCCATGCATTTGTAACATATAGCCAAGCCACTGTGGAGGATCCTGTGCCACGGTGGGTAGCTCTTGCTCTTCTCAGAAAACCTCGTGATTGGGTTTGAAATAATTCCAGCATATGCCCAGGAGGTTTTGTACATGAAAGTCACTCTTTTATTTTTTGATTTGAGTCCAAATTTCTCTAACAAGTTAGAGCGCATTCTGGGAACAGTGTAGACTCAAATCCAAAGAAAAGTCTGAGCAGGTTGCAGTAGAAAGATGAATGAAATGGAGACAGCTTTACCATTGGAACATTGAGCTTCAAACCCGCAAACCCAGCCCTGAATTGTAGCCTCAGCTGACAGTTACATTTAGCTGTTCTCATTGGTTATATTTACCTAGTTGGATAGGCCAGTTGATAGAGCATGGTAGGACTGGACTTCAGCTTAGGTGGAGGAAACTCTTAAAGGACGAGAAATCCTACCGGAGAACATCTTTTGTCAATTAATGAATGGTATTAGTGATGACTGCAATGACGTTAGGGATCTGTATCTCCCATTCCTTGCAGCCGATGAAGTGGCTTTGAAGAAAAGCAGGATTTTGGTAGATATTAATTATTAAAAAATCTGCAATTGACTGATAAGATTCTCTCAAATGAGCACTGCAAGCATTACTCAAAGAATTTTATCGAAATTTAAACCCTTTCCTACAATTGACCCTATTTGGAATTAAAATCAAATGAATTATGTGAAATTTCTATAAATAGAGGGTACAGATGATTAGTACAAATGTGACTCAAAAGTATGATGTTAGTGGATCAAAGGCTCTCTCTAGTACTAGGCCAGGTATTTGTCCTCTCCAAAAATTTTTTCATATTTAGCCTATTTACTATCAGTCAACAGAAAAGCTTTTAGATTTTGCAAAATTCCTGTGCCTTTTGCAACAACAAGTAACAGCAGCAGCGACAATGAGAAGTTACATTGCTCTTGTGTTTGGAGAGTTGCCTCGGGTAGCTTTATAGGGCAGTGGACAGCAAAAGGGCATCAAGCAGGTGGGAGAAAGAGAAGGGGGCAGGAGGCGACAAAGGTACAATCAAAAAGAAATATGGGTGTAGTGGCTGATGAGGTGGCTGTTAATGATTGAGAGGAGGGTACTGGGAATGAGAAGTAGGTAGTGTTAGAGGAGAGGCAGGTACACGCAGGAACATAGGGATAGAGTGGATGTAGAGAGGGGCAGAGCCATGAAACAATTTGAAGTTAAGAATCCTCGAGTTGAATCTCTGGGACATGTGGAGCCTGTGGAGCTTGGTGTAGAGATGCAAACACGGAAAACTTGTGCTTTATGGATGCTGGAAGCAGGAGGTTGGGTAGGAGATCATAGGAAAAGTTCAGCCGGGAGGTCACAAAAGTACACATTAGGGTTTCAGTGGCAAGAGAAGGCGGCTGCCAAAGTTTAGGAGTTGAAGTAAATCAGTCTTGGTGACAGGCCCGAATACGAGATCTCACCTATTCTTTGGCCAGCTTCTTAATCCTGAAATAACATGTACAGTTATGTTGTAGGTAAAGAAACTGAACTTAGAGAAATAACCAAATGTATTTCCATATTAGTAATAAAAACTGCATTCATTTTATTAACTAATATGTCATTAATTGAACATTCTCATAATGCCACAATACTTGTCATTTTGTATTTTTCAAAATTATTTACATTTTACCCTTTAATCTAAATCCAGTTTCCTCCAAACCAAAGAGATTTTTCTATTCTAGTGCAAGACCATTCCATCCAAGAGATTAAAATCACATAGGGGCCACGTTAGTAGCTTCATTAATGCATTCCCATGTCATTCCTTTGTGAAGGTGCTAACCCATGTAACCCAGATTACCATCTTCAGTATTACATGGGTCAGTGCCTTTTATTTGAAATAGCAGATGGGCAAATTTCATACAGACCCATTAACAGCACATTTTCAACCAACAAGATTTTTGACTTTTTTTTCTCCTCATTAGGAGAACATACCCAGTTACCACAGGAAAACATCTCTATCTCAGAGTACACTTTATAGTTAATATTGAAAATTACGCATAACCCATTTTGCATTGATTAAAAAATCTTGAGAAAATTATCTTGCTAATGTCTCGTAATATACATAATATATGAGATAGAAAATGAACTCCATCCACCTCTAAAGTCATAAGGATGCCCTCGGGATAATTTTTCTGTTATACTGCTCTCATTTTCACTTGCTTATATTGTAATAAAGCTCATATTGTTTGTATTAAATTTAACAAGTACTCAAAGTCCAGTGTATTTCTAGAGCACTTTGTTAGAACTTAATTGAAATGGAAGTCCTCCCTATTGATGTCGTGTGATTTCAAAAATTAGAATATTTCTAAACGACTTGTTCACTAGAATTAAAAAAAACCTGATAGAAGCAACCCTATTGGCTCCGTTGTTAGAGGCACAACTTTGCATGCAACCCAATAGTAAAAAGCAAATTGTTTCCAAGTTCAGTCTCCAGTATGTATTGAGTTGGTTGATCTCAACTACAGCAGTGTTGAGGTGCTACAACTGGCTCCAGCAGCCCGGGACTGGAGAGGAGAAAATTACCCTGAAATTCTTGCTGCTTACTGCTGTTCAGTGACTGCTGCTGAAAAGTACATGTGTATGGATATTGGGTAAGAGCAGGATCCGGCTCAGCTGTAGTGATTCATTACTGGCATAGTTCAGACGGGCTGCAAATTCTATTCCCCCCCTTCCCCCCCACCATGGCCAAATACTATTTCTCATCACCTAGGGTTGTTCATAAAACAGGGCCATTATAAGAACATAAGAAATAGGAGCAGGAGTAGGCCATTTGGCCCTTCGAGCCTGCTCCGCCATTCAATAAGATCATGGTTGATCTTCTACCTCATCTCCACTTTCCTGCACTATCCCCACATCCCTTGATTCCCTTAATGTTCAAAAATTTATCGATCTCTCTCTTGAATATACTTAACGACTGAGCCTCCACAGCCCTCTGGGGTAGAGAATTCCAAAGATTCACCACCCTCTGAGTGAAGAAATTTCTCCTCATCTCAGTCCTAAATGGCCGACACCTTATTCTGAGACTGTGACCCCTGGTTCTAGACTCCCCAGCCAGGGGAAACATCCTCCCTGCATCTACCCTGTCAAGCCCTGTAAGAATTTTGTATGTTTCAATGAGATCAACTCTCATTCTTCTAAACTCTAGAGAATATAGGCCTAGTCTACTCAATCTCTCCTCATAGGACAATCCCCCCATCCCAGGAACCAGTCTGGTGAACTTTTGTTGCACTCCCTCTATGGCAAGTATATCCTTCCTTAGGTAAGGAGACCAAAACTGTGCACAATACTCCAGGTGTGGTCTCACCAGGGCCCTATATAATTGCAGTAAGATGTCTTTACTCTTATACTCAAATCCTCTTGTTATAAAGGCCAACATACCATTTGCTTTCCTAATTGCTTGCTGTACCTGCATGTTAACTTTTAGTGATTTGTGTACAAGGACACCCAGGTCCCTCCGAACACCAACATTTCCCAGCCTCGCACTATTTAAAAAATACTCTGCTTTTCTATTTTTCCTACCAAAGTGGATAACTTCACATTTCTCCACCTTATATTCCATTTGCCATGTTCCAATTTCATGATGTACTGGGGAAGCTGCCACCTGCAGAATTGTACTGCAGCAGGAGTCAGCACCTGTCAGAAAATGGGGATTAAAATAAAACAAGCATAATATATAACTGGAAGAGAGTGACCAACAAGTTAAGTATATTAATTCATTAAACTCGTCCCACTAACAGCTTTAAGAAGTGTGCATTATTTCTAACAGAAGTTTCTAGGATGAGAGAGGCTGCAATACTCAATCTATTGATACGGTGAACCATTTTTAAAAGGATTGTTTATTTTACTTATGCATATTAAACATTCTCACAGTTTTCGTGTTTGGGCCTGCAGTTTGTTTATGAAGGAAAAACAGAAAATAATAGAAAGACACAACTGGTGCCTCAGCATCTGAAAAGAGAAAAGGGAGCTTAGTGTTTGAACCTTGGTAGAACTGGAAACTGGAGGATAAGCCAATCCCTTAATAGGACTAAATAAACTGAGGGTAAGAGAACAAATTCTGATTTTTTTTTTTTTACAGTGAAGGAGTTAATGGGTTTAATAGTCACTGAATAGGTTTTCAAAAAGCTGGCAAGAGACAAAAGACTGCTGAATGATTATCGAAAGAACATTTAATTTAGTCAGTGAATAAGCATTAAATAAACAAAAGGGTTGCGCAAATAGTTATACAAGACAGTGGAAAATGAAAAAAGCTCCTCTTAAACAGAAGGCAATGAAATGGATGGTGGTTAAGAGAAAATGGAAGAGACAACTGGTTGCTAAGTGTAATATTCAGACTAGTAGGCTTGCTTATCTTTCAGTTTCCAGATATAACAAAGAATCTATGCCTGAGATATTAACCTACAAGATGGATACGGATAAGAAATAAAATAGTTCAGCCCATCAGAGCTCACTCATCCAGAAGGATCTTGCACTTCCCCCATTACAGCATAAAATGCTGATTTTGGTGTTTTCACTTTGATTTGCTCTACATCCGCATGTGTTCATTACTCTTTGTGTGAAGAACCTCCTGACACAAGTCCTAAATTAACCTTTTAGTGGTTTGAATGTGTATCCCCATATCCTAATCTTGCAGTTAAATTTGAAGTGGTGTTCCAGATTTACATTTTCTATACTGTTTACTATCTTGTATACCTCCAGAAGATCACTGTTCAGTGATTGAAAAACTCAGAGGGCTGGATTTTCAATGACCCGTGGAGTCGGGTTTGGAGGCGTGTGGGGGGGGCGGGGGGGGCGGTTAAAATAGCGAAAAGTGGCGGGCGGACCTGATCCGCCTCCACGCAATTTTGACAAAATCGGTCGCGGTGTTCCTGACTCTGTCCCGTCTCCAAGAGGCGGGAGAGGCCATTAAAGCCCTTAACAAGCCCTAAATTGGCTCTGTAATGCCATTTTGAAACGTTTTAACCCTTTTCCGACGTGAAGCACGCCTGATGTGAAACACGCCAGTGAAACCTGGCGGGAGCACAAGTGGATAGCTGACTAGCAGCTGCAGGTCCACTATTACAACGGAGATGTGATGAAGGTAGTAGTAGTATTAGGTCTGAAAGTCACCTCTGATGCTGCTGCATTGAATGTCTTCAGAGACTGCCTGGGAGGACTTGGTTGCAAAAAAATTCTCTCTCTCTCTCTCTCTCTCTCTCAGATGCTGCTCATTTTGCATCCAGGTCCTCTCACAGCAAAGGTCAGGCAGTGTCTGAAAGCCTTCAATGCAGCAGCAATGATGACATCATCAGAGGCGACTTTCAGACTGAAACCACTAATTGGTTCATGGGTTCCCACATGCTGGAACTCAATTGCCCAATTAGGTGAAAATTGCATCAATCTCCCACATCCAATTGCAGTCGGGTGGATAACACGAAATGCGGATGACACGACCCCAACCCGCCCCAGTATCAAAATCCAGCCCAGAGTTTCTCTAGGCTTTCTTCATAATTCCGTCCTCTGATGCTACAGATCAATGCCATAGCTCTTCTTTGAACTATCCCAAGGCATGAATTTATCCGCCTGCTGTGTATTTCCAGTATTTTCTGATTTTAATTAACAGTTACATTACAACATTTGCAATTTTTTTTACCTCCCCGCCTTGTCAGCTTCCATGGCTCCATCCTACTCTCCAATTTATCTAAAACTCCACTGCACATATCCTATCCCATACTTAGTCCTGTTCCCCTATGACCCTGTCCTCATTGACCTCCATTGGCAGCACATCCTTTGATGCATTCAATTCAAAATTCTCATCCTTGTTTGCTAATCTCTCCTTGGCCTCGCCCGATCCTGCCTCTGAAATCTCCTCTAGCCCTGTGTGTCAGTGGATGCCCTCCATGCTTCCAGCTCTGACCTCCATTGCAAGCCCCTCTCTCCCTCTGTTCCACCATCAGCAGCAGAACATTTAGCCATCTTACCTTTAAAGTTTGAAAGTCTTTCTCTAAACCTTTCTACCTCTCTCCTCACTTTTAAATGTCTCCTCAGGGCTCGCATTGTTTTGGTCAGCTCCCTTAATTCTTTCCCTGCTACAACTTGACGTGTGTTTATGCCTCTGCAAAGCACCTTGGGCATTTCCATTGTTAAAGGCGCTGTACAAATACGAGATGATTTTGTCTCTCTTGTATTTCATATTTTATTGAATTTCTTGCGAAACTATTCATATTTTTGATGTTATCTACTAGCAGAAAAACAGTTATTAGAGTTAAGATGAGTGGTAATGAGGGTATGTTTTGTGAAGCATTGCATTTTTTTTTTTGCTTTAAGCATCTTTGCCCTGGACATATAGGCTAGTTATTGAATATCTAGATACAACAGTGTGAGCTAGCTTATTGCTACATTAATAAAGATAAAGAAAAAGCTGGCACGTATGGGAAGTTTGTGTACTAAAGCATATTCAGTGGCTGTCAAGACCAAATTGGTACAGAGTAAGTATTATTAGTGAGGGAATAGATAGTTCCAAATTATAATATTGGAGTATTTCATGGTTAGAAAAGGTTATGATATTAATAACTATGACTGGCAAACAGGTCTTTTGAGGCCTACGTAAATAATTTTACACTTTGGTCAAAGTTTTAACCCTAGTACTCATATATTCTCTTTTCGACAGAGTACACTCTAAGGACAGATAGTGTTCTCTGTACATATATTAATCATGTAATTACAGAAACAGGCAATTAAGCCCAACCAGTCCGTGTTGGTGTTTATCCATCATATAAGTCAACTGCATGATATTACAGTGGAATCTCATTTAACCACATCTGTTTGATGCTCAGCTCATAGGCCTGGATTTTCTTCAGGAATCCACTCATTTCTAAGCATGTCTAGAGCATTAACAGGAGGAAAATGGAGCTGGGAGGCCTACCACTGAAACCCCACCCAATTTTCCTCCCCCCCAGCCCCTTTGGGGAGAGGACATTTCTGTCTGCCATGGCCTGGCGCTATTGCATGTAAATGATGATGGGGGAACGGGTGTTTTGGTAGATTTGGAGATTTTGTTGCCCAATTGCTGCTGGCAGAAAGAATCTCTCAGCAAAGAGGTGCTACGGGCTTGCTTGTGGCAGGACCCATTGTTGAAGGCCATGGAACCTGGAGCAGCATGAAAGGAATTTATTTCAACTATATTTAAAATTTTGTAAGATTTCTTTTTTGTAAGTTTCCTTAATTTTTTGGATTCTCTAATTATGTCAAAAGTATGTCTAAGAATTTTTCAAACTATTTTTAAGATTTTTGAGTGGTTTTTTTTACATTTAATTTTGTGGACTGGGCCTCAGGAACCAATGGGGGTTCCCTTAGGCCTCCGTTTGATCCTGTCCACCCTTGACCTTTACGGGAACATGTTGGCGTTGTACTCTCTCTATTTCCTTTCTGAAAGACTCCCACTGCTCTGATGTGGATTTTCCTACAAGTAGCTGATCCCAGTCCACTTTGGCCAGATCCTGCCTTATCATATTAAAATCGGCCTTCCCCCAATTTAGAACCTTTGTTTCCGGTCCATCTTTGTCCTTTTTCATGACTACCTTAAATCTCACCGAATTATGGTCACTGTCACCAAAATGCTCTCCTACTGACACTTCTACTACTTGCCCGGCTACATGCCCCAGAATTAGATCCAGTACCACCCCCTCTCTTGTAGGACTTTCTACATGCTGGCTCAAAAAGCTCTCCTGGATGCACTTTAAGAATTCCGCACCCTCTAAGCCTTTCACACTCTGACTATCCCAGTTAATATTGGGGAAGTTGAAATCCCCTACTATTATTACCCTATTATTTCTACACTTCTCTGAGATGTGCCTGCATATCTGTTCCTCTATCTCCCTTTGACTGTTTGGGGGCCTATAGTACACTCCCAGCAAAGGGCTTGCCCCCTTTTTGTTTTTAAGTTCTACCCATATGGCCTCATTAGAGGAGCCTGCTAAGATATCATCCCTCCTTACAGCAGTAATTGACTCCGTGATTAATATTGCGACACCCCCTCCTCTTTTACACCCCCCTCTGTCTCGCCTGAAGATTCTGTACCCCGGAATATTGAGCTGCCAGTCCTGCCCCTCCCTCAACCATGTCTCTGTGATAGCAACAATATCACACTCCCATGTGTTCATCAACACCTTCAATTCATCTGCCTTACTCGCAAGACTCCTTGCATTAAAATAAATGCCATCCAGCCTTGTCATACTCCCTTGTGCCGTTACATATTTGCTCTGCCTTCCAGGCTGACTTGTTTTTTCCTCTATATTTGGCTGTGCATCACCCCCTACTATAGCTCCACTCCGTATCCCATCCCCCTGCCAAGTTAGTTTAACCCCCCAACAGTACTAGCAAACCTCCCCGCAAGGATGTTGGTCCCGTTCCGGTTCAGGTGCAACCCGTCCGACTTGTACAGGTCCCACCTTCCCCAGAAGCAGACCCAGTGATCCAGGAAAGTAAAGCCCTCCCTCCTGCACCAATTCTTCAGCCACGCATTCATCTGCTCTATCCTTCTATTCCTATACTCACCAGCACGTGGCACCGGGAGTAATCCAGAGATTACAACCTTTGAGGTCCTGCTTTTTAATCTGCTACCTAGCTCCCTAAATTCTTGTTGCAGGACCTCATCCCTCTTTCTACCCATGTCGTTGGTACCAATGTGAACCACGACCTCTGACTGTTCGCCCTTCAGAATGCCCTGCAGCCGTTCAGTGACATCCTTGACCCTGGCACCAGGGCGGCAACATACCATCCTGGAGTCGCGTCTGCGGCCACAGAAATGTCTATCTGTTCCCCTTATAATAGAATCCGCTATCACTATTGTTCTCCCACTCTTTTTCCTCCCCTCCTGTGTAGCTGAGCCACTCGTAGTGCCACGGACTTGGCTCTTGCTGCATTCCCCTGAGAAACCATCTCCCCCAGCAGTATCCAAAATGGAAAATCTGTTGGAGAGGGCGATGGACCCAGGGGACTCCTGCACTACCTTCCTAGTTCTTTTACTCTGTCTGGCGGTCACCCATTCCCTGTCTGCCTGTGCACTCTTTACCTGAGCTTGGAAAGTGAACAGATATGAAATGGGAGCTTTTATTAACCATTTGCAGCTGTCAAGTGAAGAAATCATCACATGCTGACACAACACCCGACCTCCTTACCTGACGTGATCCCCGAGCAGCGGGGAAGCCGTTGGCGAACTCTAAAAATCTAAATGTAAGCATAAAATACGAGTTATTTGCCTCTTAACAATCTCTCTAATGATGTAAATTGCCTCCCCCGCCACTTGCTGTCGGGTCTGTTCTGCGCTGACAGACCCAACATCTGGGAGACTAGCGTGGAGGCGGGTTGACAGTGGGTTCCCTACCCGCTGTCAAAAAAAAACATTTTCCCAGCCGGCCCGCCACCAAATGCGCCCCCTGACCCCCCAAAAAATTCCGGCCTCTACTATTCTTTCATCTAAGTGTTACCCTATTTTGTTCCAAAGTATTCTGCCCATATCCTTCCAAAGTATTCTGCCCATATCCTTCCAAAGTATTCTGCCCATATCCTTCCAAATTATTCTGCCCATATCCTATCAGTGACCAGAACACTGACATTAGATCTGACAACTTTCCTATTGCTTAAGACTACCATGACTCCCTTGGTGCCCTTTCATTCTGCACCTCTCACTTTTCCTCCATTGGCAGGAGGTTCTGAGGGGCTGATTGATGATTTGCAGCAGGAACCTTGGGGGATTGAGGTGGTATTTTCTTGTCTTTGGTTCTGGACTGTTTCTGTAAGATCTCTTCCTTCCACGAGTCCAAAAGCTGGTTCCTCTGTTGCCGGATGAGGAGTGGCTCAGCTGATGAATATTGCAAATTTGTGGGTTCACTGTCCTGAAGAAGCACCAGCTGCAGAAATTGCAGTGATCCACATTATTCCAGACACAAAGTGGCTGCTTTGACCCTTTCAGCTGCTGCAGCAGTACTGGAGTTTCCTGCCCATCCTTCCTCCCAGAGGCAGATTGCCTATAAGTGCTAATAATGTCGGGAATCTGTCATGAATATATAATGAAGGTGCACTGAAGAAAAATGGGCTGTTTTGGGAGGAGTTGCACTGAGTGGGAATTTCTGGTAAGAGGGGGAAGGAGTTGTTGCTTTTTACCTACACTACTTGTGGCGCTGTGTGTTACAGGCAGATATTTAATTTCAGTACCCTTAACTTAATCTAGATCAAGTAAGTAGTCAGGAAACTACACAGTAAACTAAGTTATCCAATTACAAATTTAATTAAATTTAATTAAATAAATCAAGGTCATATAGGGATGGCAGTGCAGGTGGTGTGCCGCAACTGCAGCATGTGGGAGTTTGTGGAGAGCATTGTGATTCCGGACAACCACGTTTGCAGTAAGTGCCTGCATCTTGAGGAACTTCAGCTCAGAGTTTTTGAGCTGGAGTCTGAGGTGCAGACATTGCGGGGCATCAGGGATGGGGAGAGTTACCTGGACACTTTGATCCAGGAAGCAGTCACAGGTTAGGTAGTGGTACAGGTCTGGTTACTGGTCAGGGACAGGAGGGTATGACTGCAACTCAGGCAGGTAAAGGGAACCCAGATGCAGTGCTGGAGGAGTGTCGGTCTTTGCCCTTGTCCAACAGGTATGAGGTTTTTGCTGCTTGTGTGGATGAGGGAAAAGCCTGTAGGGTCGATGAGCAAGCTGACCATGGCACCATGGTGTAGGAGGCCATTCAAGTGGGGGGAGTGAAAGGGAATGTAGTTGTGGTAGGGGACAGTATAGTCAGGGGGATAGATACTGTTCTCTGCAGCAGCGACCGAGAGGTCCGAAGGTTGTGTTGCCTGCCCATTGCCAGGGTTAAAGACATCTCCTCGCAGCTGGAGAAGAACTTGGAGTGGGAGGGGGAGGATCCAGTTGTCGTGGTCCACGTAGGAACCAACGACATAGGTAGAACTAGGAAAGAGGTTCTGCTGAGGGAGTTTGAGGAGCTAGGATCCAAATTACAAAGCAGAACCTCAAAGGTAATAATCTCTGGATTATTACCTGAGCCACCCGCAAATTGGCATAGGGACAAACAGATTAGGGGGGGAAATTCGGTTGCTTTGCGCCTCCCATTAGCACCCTAAGAGGGCGCTAACGGATCACAAAGCAACTAGCGCCCGGGCGCGGTGATGTTTGCGCCGCTCGCGAAATTGACCAGACATTTTGCGGCGGCGCTAAATACTACTGCCACGATCTCCTGCGCCCGCAGATCGTGACGTCAGTCAAGCGTGCAACACCCCGGTTGCGCCCCGGACCAGATATTGAGTGGCTCCCCCTGCCTTACCGCCTGCCGCTAGCAACGACAGGTTGAGGGGAGCGTTTTGCAGTCGGAAAGGGACTGGGGGAGCGCTATTTAAAGACGACTGCTTCCTGCCTTTTTTTGTCAGCGACATTTTTTCACCACGCATTCTGAGAGAGAGAGAGACTTCTGGAGAGATTCAAAGCTGTGTGAAGGAGTTTTGGGTACTGAGCAGCACTTTGCAGGTTCATTTTGATTTGACCTTCCTTGCATCGATTTAGAAGAGACTGTGGGGGCTGCACTCTGAGCTCTTTCCCTGGGTCTCTCCATTGTTCTTTCCAACAGATTTGATGTACAGGTCTCTCCAGGCCGAGATTCAAGGCTACAATGAGAAGGGTGTGGATGGAAAGCAAGATCGACCCTTCCCTTTAAGAACTGGCCAGTGTGCCTGTGTTCCATTGCTGACTGACATCACGTGAGCTTCGCCAGAGCTCTGAGGTAGCGCCTTGTTCCTCGGCGATAGAAGTCAAGTTTGCAGTCGGAGGCGATAATTAGCGGCAGGCACTAAACTTTGCGCCCTGCCGATAATTGTGCCCCAAATGGGGCGAATCCGAATTTCTCCCCCTAGAGGTTTAAATGCGTGGCTCAAAGAGTGGTGTGGGAGGAAGGGTTTCGGTTCATGGGGCACTGGCACCAGTACTGGGGAAAGAGGGAGCTATTCCGTTGGGACGCGCTCCACTTAAACCAGGATGGGACCAGTGTCCTGGCGAACCGAATAACTAGGGCAGTAGACATGGCTTTAAACTAATGAAGGGGGGCGGGCAGGAGGATTCAGGAAAGAGTAAATTTAAAAGCAGCGAGAGAAATGTCATGGCTCTAAAGCAGAGTAGAGTTTTGGGTAAATATAAGCAGAGTGGGTCAGGAAGGGCCAGAGAGAGTAACAAAGGTAATAAGGCATCAGTGCCTAAGGTGACATCAGGGAAAAAGAGAAATAAGTCAAAGCCAGAGGCACTATATCTGAATGCGTGAAGCATTCGCAACAAAATAGATGAATTAATAGCGCAGATAGAAATGAACAGGTTTGATCTAATAGCAATAACGGAGACGTGGTTGCAAAGTGGCCACGGTTGGGCACTAAATATTCCAGGATACATAACTTTTAGAAGGGATAGGCAAAATGGAAAAAGAGGAGGGGTAGCCCTGATAATAAAGGATGGGATAAAGGCAGTAGAGAGAAAGGATCTTGGCTCCGAAAATCAAGAAGTAAAATCAGTTTGGGTGGCGCTAAGAAACAGCAAGGGGCAGAAAACATTGGTGGGAGTTGTTTTTAGGCTCCCAAACAGTAGTTGTAATGTAGGGCAGAGTATAAATCAGGAAATTAGAGGTGCATGTAACAAGAGTAATACAGTAATCATGGGAGACTTTAATCTACATATAGACTGGGCAAACCAAATTTGCAGTAATAGTGTGGAGGACGAATTCATGGAATGTATACAAGATAGTTTTCTAGATCAGTATGTTGAGGAACCAACTAGGGAAGAGGTTATTTTAGATCTAGTATTGTGCAATGAGAAAGGGTTAATTAATAGCCTTGTAGTAAAGGGGCCTTTAGGGAAGAGTGACCATAATATGATAGAATTTTATATTGAGTTTGAAGTGATTTAGTTAAATCCGAAACCAGGGTCTTAAATCTAAACTAAGCAAACTACGTAGGTATTAGGGGCGAGTTGGCTAAGGTAGATTGGGAAACTACATTAAAAGGTATGACAGTAGACGAGCAATAGCTAGCATTTAAAGAATGAATACATAATTTACAACAAATATACATTCCTTTAAGGCACAAAAACCACACAGGAAAAGTGGTCTAACTGTGGCTAACAAGAGAAGTTAAAGATAGTATTAGATCAAAGGAAGAATCTTATAATGCTGCCAAAAAGAGTAGTAAGCCTGAGGATTGGGAGGATTTTAGAATCCAGCAAAGGAGGACCTAGAAATTGATAAAGAAAGGGAAAATAGAATGAGAGTAAAGTAGCGAGAGACATAAAAACAGACTGTAAAACTTCTATAGGTATGTAAAAAGAAAAAGATTAGCGAAAGTAAATGTGGATCCCTACAGGCTGAGACAGGAGAAATTATAATGGGGAATAAGGAAATGGCAGAGAAATTAAACAAATACAAGGGGCTGAATTTTACCTGCCGAGACGAGTTGGATGCGGGTTGCTGCCTTTCGGGTTCTAGTCCCGCCCCAGCGACGTCTGACGAATAGATGCTATTTTCACTTGATTGGCCTTGTTAAGCCCGCTCTGTGGGCTTGCAGGCCAATTAAGGGAATGCCGGTATCAGATGACGTCAGTGCATGACACTTCATTTGCGGGTTTTCTTAAAGGGACAGGCCCCATAATTTTTTGACAGATGAATTGTCAGTGTTTAACAGCTTTGAGGTGCTGTCAAACACTGCCAATCACTGTTCAAATGTGAGCCCTTGCACCTAGGCTCACCAATGACTCTCTCCTTAGAAGAAAACAGATGGCAGCTGCATGTGAGATTGCAGAAGCCATCTGTCAATTCTCCTGATCAGATGAGGCTTCACATAAACACCAAATCTTGTCACCTGCAGATATATATAAACAGAATAAAAATATTTCTCACTACATTCTCTCACCTGTCATACTTACCTGTGCACCATTGCACTCATCACACTACCTCTGCAGCTGTCATTTGCACACTTACACTGCAGCAGACCCACAGCTCGCCTCGCTGACCCTGGCGGGGTTTGCCACCGTAGGGAAGGCCGCATCAGCAGGCTGAAAATGGGGAAAAGCCTCTTAAAAGTTAATTGGCTCAAATCCCCTTGCCCCCGCTATGAGTTGGATCCCTGCGTGATTCGGAGACCTGTCTCCCGGGAAGTTGGTTCGGACGTGGGTTGGCAGCGGGGTTGGGACCTGCTCCCAATTTTTCCCATTTTCCCAGCAGTCCCACCTCCAAACCCACCTCCTCAGGGCTGGTAAAATCCAGCCCAAGGTGTCTGTCTTCACGGAAGAAGACGCAACAAACTTCCCAGAAATAGTGGAGTACCAAGGGTCTAGCAAGAATGAGGAACTGAAAGATATTAGTATTATTGAAAAAGTAGTACTGGAGAAATTAATGGGACTGAAAGCCAATAAATCCCTGGACCTGATGGGCTATATCCTAGGATTTTGAAAGAGTTGGCTATAGAGATAGTGGATGCATTGGTTGCCATTTTCCAAAATTCCATAGATTCTAGAATGGTTCCCATGGATTGGAAGGTAGCAAATGTAACCCCACTATTTAAGAAAGGAGGGAGAGAGAAAACGGGGAACTACAGACTTAGCCTGACATCAGTAGTAGGGAAAATGCTTGAATCTATTATTAAGGACATGGTAACAGGGCACTTAGAAAATAATAACAGGATTGGGCAGAGTCAAAACGGACTTATGAAAGGGAAATCGTGTTTGACGAATCTGTTAGGGTTTTTTGAGGTTGTAACTAGCAGAATTGATAAGGGGAACCAGTGGATGTGGTGTATTTGGATTTTCAGAAGGCATTTGATAAGGTGCCACACAACACGGTGGCATAGTGGTTAGCACTGTTGCCTCACAGCGCCAGGGACCTGGGTTCGAATCCGGCCTCGGGTGACTGTCTGTGTGGAGTTTGCACATTCTCCCCGTGTCTGCGTGGGTTTCCTCCGGGTGCTCCGGTTTCCCCTCTCAGTCCAAAGATGTGCGGGTTAGGTTGATTTGGCTATGATAAATTGACCCTTAGTGTTAGGGGGATTAAATACGTGGGGTTACGGGGATAGGGTGGGATATGTGTCGGTGCAGGCTCGATGGGCCGAAATGGCCTCTATCTGCATTGTGGGATTCTGTGTTATTCTGTGTGTTTAAGAGGTTATTAAACAAAATTAGGGCTCATGGGATTGGGGGTAATATACTAGCATGGATTGAGGATTGGTTAACGGACAGAAAACAGAGAGTAGGAATAAACGGGTCATTTTCGGGTTGGCAGTCTGTAACTCGTGGGGTACCGCATGGATCAGTGCTTGGGCCTCAGCTATTCACAATCTACATCACTGATTTGGATGAGGGGACCAAATGTAATATATCCAAGTTTGCTGATGATACAAAGCTAGGTGGGAATGTAAGTTGTGAGGAGGATGCAAGGAGGCTTCAAGGGGATATAGACAGGCTAAGTGAGTGGGCAGGAACATGGCAAATGGAATATAAGGTGGAAAAATGTGAAGTTATCCATTTTTGTAGGAAAAATAGAAAAGCAGAGTATTTTTTAAATGGTGAGAGATTGGGAAATGTTGGTGTTCAGAGGGACCTGGGTGTCCTTGTACACAAATCACTAAAAGTTAACATGCAGGTACAGCAAGCAATTAGGAAAGCAAATGGTATGTTGGCCTTTATTACAAGAGTTTTGGGGAATAAGAGTAAAGACGTCTTACTGCAATTATATAGGGCCCTGGTGAGACCACACCTGGAGTATTGTGCACAGTTTTGGTCTCCTTACCTAAGGAAGGATATACTTGCCATGGAGGGAGTGCAACAAAGGTTCACCAGACTGGTTCCTGGGATGGGGGGATTGTACTGTGAGGAGAGATTGAGTAGACTAGGCCTATATTCTCTAGAGTTTAGAAGAATGAGAAGTGATCTAATTGAAACATACAAAATTCTTACAGGGCTTGACAGGGTAGATGCAGGGAGGATGTTTCTCCTGGCTGGGAAGTCTAGAACCAGGGGTCACAGTCTCAGAGTAAGGGGTCGGCCATTTAGGACTGAGATGAGGAGAAATTTCTTCACTCAGAGGGTGGTGAATCTTTGGAATTTTCTACCCCAGAGGGCTGTGGAGGCTCAGTCGTTGAGTATATTCAAGACAGAGATCAATAGATTTTTGAATATTAAGGAAATCAAGGGATATGGGGATAGTTCAGGAAAGTGGAGATGAGGTAGAAGATCAGCCATGATCTTATTGAAAGGTGGAGCAGGCTCGAAGGGTCAAATGGCCGACTCCTGCTCCTATTTCTTATGTTCTTATGACTGGCAAAGTGCAACTTTGCAGCTGTTCCGGTACTAAATTCACAACAAAACAAAATCTAGGTCATATTTTTTCTTGTGAGAGCAAGGTCACTTCTCTCTCTAAAGATTTTAAAACAAGTTTTCTCTCCTTGTGATTTCCCAGTGGATGAGTTCCTGAGTTCAAACCTGGAATTTGTGGAGAAATTGGGTCAAGATGAGATGTTTGCTCCTTAGCAAAACAGTGAAAACTGGAGAGCAAGCCAACCTACACCCTTACTGGTTGGTTATAGATGATCATTGGCAGAGGCCTTGGAACAGGTTTTGGTGCATTGCGTTAGATGGTAAATGCCTTGAGGGGACCTAAAGAAAATAACATAAAAATTGGGGTGAGGGGTGCAAAAATGATTTGTTCCATTTTAAAGAAATGCCATAATATCTGTTCAGAGCACAGTTTGCCAGTTTGTGTTTCCTGCGTATGCCTGGACTCATTTGACACATTCTAGAGAGTCACAATCGATATGGAGTGTGGGCCTGAAGATCAGAATTACAGTGTTGTTTACTTTCCTCTGACTCATGCTCCCTTCAATTGTGTTTAGCGCAAGACACCATCTTGGTAAAGCTGTTGAAGCGCGCGCTAGAATGGCCGCCCGGAGGATCGTTAAGGGGAAGATTGACAATTAAAATGCCTGCAAGCGCTCATTAAAGAGGCTGCATGCCATTTTGGTGGGTAATGCTTCATTTAACGACCTCTCCTAACAGCGACCAGCGAAACAGGAGTAAACAAGTTGTTACTGAGGATTTCGAGAGCTACTTAAAGCCATGCTCAGCTTTCACTGTTCACTTGCTGATTGAGATCGACTGACTACACTGTGTTTGAAGAGGACTTTTGAGACACTATGTCAAGACTTCACCAACACTATCAACAGTTTTCCCTGATATTCTCTCAGGACTTCACCTGAAGCGATTGAATGCTGTGCTACTCTACCTTATTGGACACCTTATAGGAGTCACCAGGAGAAAGGGAGTGCTTGGTCATGGGCATCTTGGTAGGGGTCCCCCTTGCTCTGCATGAGGAATTGGAAGAAGAGGAGTTGGGGGCAGGCAGATCAGCACCAGCTGCTGCAGTCGAGAGGGACAGGAGGACGATGAGGCCTTTCAGCAGGGGGCCCGATCCACCCAGGATCTTCAGAGAGTAGTAATCCTACATTCACAGGACCAAGACCAGTGCATGACGAGGCTGCACTTTACCAGGGAGGTCATTACAGAGATCTGTGGAATGAAGCCTCAGACGTAGCAGCACAGCTAGGACTGCATTGCCTGTGGCAGTCAAAGTCACAGTAGCATTTAATGTTTATGCTTTTAATCTGTCTCCTCTACAACACAACTGGTATGTGACCTTGTCCCCCAGAAAGGTGGCACCTGCGGTGTCCCTTCCATTCTGCATGGCCACTGCCCACTAGTGCCCGGTGCATCTTACTGTGAGGATACCTCTTCTAAGCTAGCCTCCAAGTTATGCATGGTGCCAGCCTCTGAACTGGTGAATGCGACAGTGGTAGCCAATGACGCAGTGAATTCTTCCTCTTCTTCCTCCGGGCGAGGTGGCTGTTGCTCAGCTTAAGCTTGCTCCGTGAGGCGAGGTGGATCTTGCTCCTGGGAGCCTGCAATGATAAAGCTGGAAGGGTTATGGTGCAGTACGTTTGGCCACTATAGGAGGATGTGTGTGGTGAGACCATAAGGAGCCTAGGAGTGAGGATAGGTTTGGGTGATTAGGGATCAGGAATAGTTCTGCATCTGGCCAATATTTATCCCTCGGTCAACATCATGAAAAAAACAGATTATCTGGTCATGATCACATTGCTGTTTGTGGGAGCTTGCTGTGCGCAAATTGGCTGCTGCGTTTCCTACATTACAACAGTGACTACACTTCAAAAGTACTTAATTGGCTGTAAAGCGCTTTGAGACGTCTCGAGGTCGTGAAAGGCACTATACAAATGCAAGTATTTCTTTCTCTCTCCCCTCGCAATCACGGCCTGCACTGCCTCCTCAAGTGGAGTGATCTCATGCAGATGTGATTGACCTCTGCCGGTCAGGTCTTGCTGCCGCCTGTTATGTGCTATTTTTTTTCTGGAAGAGAAAGAGTGGTGATTGTGAATGAGTGTGTGGCCAGGTGTATTTGTGCGTGTGTGTGTGTGATGCCTCATGTGGTCGAATAGCTGTGTGAAGCATCATGTGTCTGAGGTGTGAGTAGTGCCTGTGAAGGATGCAATAGTGTGGGGTGTGTGAATGTCAGTGCATAGTTAGATGGTGGATGAAGTGTGTGGAGGTTGTGGTGCTGGCGGCGGTGCAGTTACTGAGCAGTGTGTTTGTGAGATGGGATCTTACCTTGACTACTCGTGTCAAGTCATTCAATTTCTTGCGCCACTGGAGCCATGTCCTGCGGCCAGGTGCTCCTGGCTGTGACCTCCGGGCGATCTCCTCCCACCTGTGCCGCACCATCTGCCTCTGTGGCCTCCTTCCCCCCTGCGAGTACAGGACATGCCTCCTCCTCGCTACCTCCTCCACCAGGACGTCCAGTGCTGCATCAGAGAACCTGGGTGCCCTCTCTCTAGCTCCTAGAGACATCGTTCCGCTCACAGCCAGCGCACTCCGCACCTTCAGTGGAAGTGGGTGAGTGCAGGCTACATATACAGCTCCAGGAAAATAGTATCTAATCAGCACTTGAAAGCTAAACCTGCAGTTGTCGGTTTGGGCACCCGCAGGCACGTTCAAATCATGATAATCGTTAATTAGCTCGAAAATTGCATGCTAAATCCAGACTTTCAAACAGGTATTTCTTATTAGCATGCCACCCATTTAACCCCTGTTTTCACCCTTTGGCTAAAATAACCCCTTCTGGGTCTCTGGTCGGGAGAATTTTCTTTTTAATCCCTGCTAGTCAAAGAGGGTGGTTCAAGTTCATGTGGCTTAGCAATTTAATGAGTGCATCAGTCATTTTATTCACATTCAGATTCAGAAAACCATTTAATACGAAGCATGCGCTGCTTACTGAATATACTGTTAAGTAGCAGAGACAACTGCAGTTAAAGCCGGGTTGAAATACAATCAAATATATATTGCTTTAGATATTAAATACAATATACTTGCTTCAAACATAACTTTGAATTCATGCAAAGGGAAGTTACTCATTTACTGAATATATTTTGTAATGCTTTTAAGATACTGGAAATGTTCTTGAGATAAATCAATTATCAAGCTTGTGTTGTCTAAAAGCAAAATCATCAGATTATCAATTTATGACTGCAACATAATGAAGTAACAATGTACAATGATTTCAATCACAGTTGGACACAAGTTTGATTGAATAAAGATTTATTTTTCCCCTGTTTCCATAGTTTACCAACTTTCTCCCTTCCCTTCCCCTTCTCCTGAAGGGGTTGATGAAGCATTTCAGGTCCATGAACACCCTACATCCTCTGGTAACCCCCCAAACAGGGTCCATTCTTCATGTGGAAGCCCATAAAAGTCTAGCTAGCAGCTACCACGTCTTACATTTGATGGTTTCACCTTCAGTCCTTTTTCATCTATCAGCATTCTTGAACCCAAACTATGGCCTCTGACCTCAAATTGAACTCCCACACCTCTATCATTAAAGCTGCCTCCTCTTTTGTGACGAAAACCTCTTTCCCCCTCAACTCTTACCTCTCTAAAGCCTAAGTCCATCCAAGACCCTAATATTTGGGGTGACTCTCCTGACACCTCTTTCACACTTCAAGAAATGATACAAGGAACACAAAATTGTCATCTGATGAGCTTCATATCTGATCTTTGGCTTTTTCCAATCGCAACATTTCTTGTCTTTCAATGATTTATTTACAAAACTATGGTCAGTGGCCCTCTTTCCTTCCTTGTTCCTTTTAAGCTATGATACGTTACCCTCCACACTTTCTCCCCCTTATATTCTCGCTATGTTGAATTCAAAAGAAAGAATGAACTTGCATTTATATGGCGCCTCTCATGACCTCAGGATGTCACAAAGCACAAGACTCGTGACTCGTCACACGGCCTCCTACTCTTACTCATCCTTGCCTGGAACCTTAAAGATGTGGCACTCCTTACCTCCCTCAATCTTTCCTTTTTCCTACAATCTTTAGGCATTTAAAAGCAATGCTTGTTCTCACCCATTTATCGGAAAACCATGTGCATTCAAGTGTTCCATATGCGCTGTCGCATTTAACAGATTATGTGGTAATTTCAGTGCTCCCATGTTCCCAGCATTGAGCCCACTTGAAGGAGCATAGGTCATAGAATTAGGGCTACATTGTTATAGCCTTATCGCTGGCCCATGCTCCCTTCAAGCATGGCTCAATACTAGGAGTGCTGGATTGCTAATTTACCTGTAAATGTTGTTATTAGAATCTGTGTGCTAAGTTCTCTGCTCCCTTATACAAGTTATAGTTTGGTCCTAACTTGTGGACCAAGATGAAATGATCAAAGTCAATTATAGCAGGAATGGCTGAGGATCTTGAAGACAATACTGCTAAATTATTGGTCATCAAAGCTTAGCATTGGCAGATGGCAGTTATATATTGAAAATTAAGTGAACAACTGCAGTTTCTGTCCTCAGGCAAATGTTATGTGGAAGCCGTAAAGCTGAAAAATGCTCATTCATCATACACAATAAAACTTGTGTGGCTTCACATTCAACAGTTCTTTTCATTTTGCTGCATTCAGCTTGTTCCTTATTCACATATTCTAGCTTTGAATACATTTATAGCAAGTGGGATTGTCGAGGATTTTGTGAAAGCTGATTTACCCCGCCACTGATTTGCTAAAATCACTATTGAAGAGTTTTTTTTCAAATGCTATTATTAATCAACTTACAATTTACAAATGACAAAAACATTATAAAATAGTTCTAAAAGATTATTTGCAGTATCATATTTATTTCTTCCCTGACATTACTAACTACTTTTTTTTAATCTGCCGTGAAATTGCAGAAAGAAATCTAGAAAGCATGACTTATACTCATTTTTTAAAATTGAAATTAAACGGATGTTTGCTCTGATCTCTTGACATTCATCGCATGATTGATGACCTGCATTTTACGTTGAAGTAAAAGTACGATTATATACAGTTCAGCAACCTTTCCATTTTATTAATAATTATCTTCAATTCAGCAACCTTTCAATTTCATCAACTAGGGTAAATAGATTTTAATCGCAATTTATTCAATAATTACTTGATTTTTGATACATAATTAATGCAGAAAAGTGCAAAGTGATACATTTTGGTAGGAAGAACAAGGAGAGGCAATATAAACTAAAGGGTACAATCCTAAAGGGGGTGCAGGAACAGAGAGACCTGGGGGTATATGTGGACACATCGTTGAAGGTGACAGGGCAGGTTGAGAAAGCGGTTAAAAAAGCATACGGGATCCTGGGCTTCATAAATAGAGGCATAGAGTACAAAAGCAAGGAAGTTATGATGAACCTTTATAAAACACTGGTTCAGCCTCAACTGGAGTATTGTGTTCAATTCTGGGCACCGCACTTTAGGAAGGATGTGAAGGCCTTAGAGAGGGTGCAGAAAAGATTTACAAGAATGATTCCAGGGATGAGGGACTTCAGTTACGTGGATAGACTAGAGAAGCTGGGGTTGTTGTCCTGAGAGCAGAGAAGGTTGAGAGGAGATTTGATAGAGGTGTTCAAAATCATGAGGGGTCTAGACAGAGTAGATAGAGAGAAACTCTTCCCATGGTGGAAGGGTCAAGAACCAGAGGGCACAGATTTAAGGTGATTGGCAAAAGAACCAAAGGCGACATGAGGAAAAACTTTTTTACACAGCGAGTGGTTAGGATCTGGAATGCACTGCCTGAACGGGTGGTGGAGGCAGATTCAAACATGGCTTTCAAAAGGGAATTGGATAAGTATCTGAAGGAAAAAAATTTGCAGGGCTACGGGGTAAGGGCGGGGGAGTGGGACTAGCTGAAGTGCTCTTGTAGAGAGCTGGCACGGGCTCGACGGGCCAAATGGCCTCCTTCTGTGCTGTAACCACTCTATGATTCTATGATTCTAATTTTGATCGAAGAAAAGATCACAATGAAGTTTTAATAGATTTCAGTTAAACCATTTCAAACTGTTTCTTTTATCAAAATGATTGCTATATCACAGAAATAATAATGGCCCGTATTTTCCGATGCCTACGGGTGTGTCCGCGTTGTGCACACACCCGTAGGGACATCAGAAATGCCGGTTTCAGGTATGCGAAGCGCATGCGCTGAAAACTGGCATTTCCGATCTGTCAAGAATGCTCTTGACAGATCGCACGCCTGCCCTGGAGAAGGAACTCTGCGGGTGGAGAGTTCCGGTTTCTGCAGAACCTCCGCCCGCTGAAAACCCTTAAAAATCTTACACCTGGTAAAAGCAGGCGTAATACCAGCATAAGAATTTTAAAAAGTAAAAAAAAAATGTTTTTCACTCATTTATAATTAAAAAATACTTTTAAAAAAGGTAAGTTTATTTTTAGCCCCGTAAAAAACTTTAATTATTTTTTTCAAAATATTACATTTTTGTTTAAAATATTTAATTTAATGTAATTTTAACTCATTTTAAAAACGTGATGGTTTTTTAAAAATTTATTTAATGTTTTGATGTCTTTTTGGGGTGATCCCCATTCATACTTTTGATGGGTCTATCTGTCAAAAGTATGAAGGGAGAGTCCCTTCTCCAATTGGCTGGCCTGGCCCGGCCCACGTGATCCCAGGGACACTTGCGAACTGCCTGCGCCCCTGGGATACCTGGGCCCTGCGCATTTCCACTGTGGAGAGGCCCAGGATCGGAAGTGTCCGGACCTCGGGAGCCCTCAGGTAAGAGTGTAGATTTTTTTCCGATAGGAGGCATCCGCACGCAGGAAGCCTCCTATCGGAAATTACAGGCCTATATGTAGCAAACTAGTTTTCAAAAACTTGTCTTTAAGTTGTCAAATTCTTCATTATAAATATGTTAAAATGTTAGCAGGAGTGGCTTCACCTTTGCTAAGCATTGTTGCCATGTTGAATATTGAGATTCACTTTTCTGGTTAGTCTCTTCCCATAGCGAGCTGTCTTTCTCTTCTGGCACTAATCTTCCAACCCTTAGGTTTGGTCTTTGTGTTTTTGCCTTCCATCTTAGTCCCCTCACTTATTCTTCACTCTCCTGCTTCAGTCCTATGTGATTTATCAATCAAAGGGTGCAACTGGAACTAGTTTATCAGGCTTAGAGGATTTTAACTTATACTATGGTACGTGGCTAAGCATTGACACCATTTTGACCAGTACACATTGCAGGATTGAAAGCAGAACAGCAAGCTTGTAGTTGTGCGAGACAGGTGAGGATAGTGAAAGGTAAGAGACATGGAATGAGAATTACAAGAAGATGTAAGCTGAGGAGGAATTCTAGACAGAGAATTACATGCAAAAGATGTAGATGGGAAAGCAGACTTACATTTGTAAAGTTGGCAGCAATACTTGCCCATACATCCTAACAGAGGAGAAACTACTCTCGACAAATTACACTGGGTTTTTACATATTATTATTTTCCATAGGCCAGTGAGGTTTGTTGCTGGGAAGGGATGAGGATTTGAATAGATCTTGAATGGTCTAGATACCGTTGTTGGACAATGTTCCATATATCTGCAGGCATTAAAGTTGGTGCTAGCTAGCAGAAATGCTCCCATTGAAAGTAAAAGGGAGCATTAGATCCACATTATGGCTACCAAGGCCATATTTGGCTATAAACAATATGCTACATTACAAGTATCACATAACTAATTTCCTAAGCTGCATTATCACATGGGTATTGATACTTGTGTTGGTGAGTTCCACAACTGCTTCATTCAGTTGTGAACAAAATATTTGGAGAACATGGGGCCCAATGAGATACTGTGATGTTTCCATGAAGATGATATAGAAAACTAATATCCTTGTGGTGTCTGAGAATCGGTCAGCAGGCAGGCCTTTTCTCAACTGTCCAATACCCTTGGCAGTAGCCTGGCTGCATTTGTCACTGGCAGCAAGTTTTCATTGGGCTCCCATTTCAGACAGTGTGACATTACTTAGTTATGCTACTTGAGGAATGAGTGCCATGTTAGCTTTATTATGCAAATAATATACTGGGGTCTGAAAGACCACGGGCTGGATTTTGTCTTGGGGTTGGGTTGGGGTCGTGTCATCCGCATTTTGTGTTCCCCCCCCCGACTCCAGATTAATGTGGATGAATGATGCAATTTTAACTTAATTGGGCAATTGAGTTCCAGCATGTGGGAACCCATGAACTAATTAGTGGTTTCAGTCTGAAAGTCGCTTCTGATGATGTCATCATTGCTGCTGCATTGCAGGTCAGAGACTGACTGCCTGGTCTCAGAGACTGTCTGGATGTTGGTAAGAGAGGACCTGCCTGGCTTTTGCTGTGAGTGAACCTGGATGCAAAATGGAGAGAGAGAGAGAGAAAGAGAGAGAGAGAGAGAGAGAGAAATTTTTTGCATCCAAGTCCTCTCACAGCAAAGGCCCCGGCAGTCTCTGAAGACATTGAATGCAGCAGCATCAGAGGCGACTTTCAGACCTAATACTACTACTACCTTCATCACAACTCTGTTGTAATAGTGGACCTGCAGCTGATAGTCAGCTATCCACTTGTGCTCCCGCCAGGTTTCACTGGCGTGTTTCACATCAGGCGTACTTCACGTCGGAAAAGGGTTAAACTAGCTAAAACGTTTCAAAATGACATCACAGAGCCAATTTAGGGCTTGTTAAGGGCTTTAATGGCCTCTCCCGCCTCTTGGAGGCAGGACGGATTCAGGAACCCTGCGACTGATTTTGTCAAAATTGCGTGGAGGCGGGATGGAGTCGGGATGGGGTCGGGACCCCCGACCCCGCAAATTTAACCCCTCACACGCCTCCAAACCCGACTCCACGGGTCATTCAAAATCCAGCCCCACATGTTTTCAGCAGGACTGAGCTTCTGCTGAATATATGATATGCAAAGTTGAAATGACTAAATACATCTGTGAGATGCATGTTTTCTCTGCTGATGTGGTGTATAACAACCAAAGAAGTTGGTTCTGTGTCACAGAACCATTCTCTATTCCTAGGAAGTTTAAACTGATAAAGGGCCTCTCCCAACCCTTCCCTCCCCTTTGGCTATGAGGACTTAGAATTCCATGGTCTTGGCATCAGACTCCCTATGAAAGGAAATCATCAAGGCTGATATTTTCCATGTTGTTTTCTGATGCGCTATCTGTAATGCTATAGCAGCTTGAGTACAAGTATTTAGAGCTACTTAATTAAATAACAACTATTTAAATCCAGACCAGAAAAGTGAGTCTGTCTGTAAAATGGAGTTTGTAAGCTAGCCGCGAGCTGTTGAATGCTGCTTTTTGTGAAGATGTTTGAAACCGTAATAAACCCAGTTGTTTATTATCATTCAGTGCTGGATTATTGGGAACCCTAAATCCAATATCTAGAAACTACTGTTGACGATATTAACAGTTGAACGTTTAACAAATTTGTCTGCCAATATTGCAAATACTCATGTTTGGGCTCATGTAACATCAAAACACACAATCCGTTTCAAGCATTGGCATGCATTTATCAAACTGAAAAGACTTGAGGAAATTGAAACCCTGAGTCAAATTGCTCTGGCGCTGCCAGCGGGCAGTTAGTCGCTGCTAAGAGAGCTCCCTTTCCAAAGGTCTGTAGTAATTGGAGTGCATATCTTGACTTGATGCTGTGCATGTCTTGGAGGTAATGAAGTTACTCTGTGATTGTTATAGGTCTTGCATCAGATGCTATACATTTTATATTTTCTTGTGAGTCACTGAAAGGAAAGGGAGTGGTTGTGTTCCCTATTTTATTTGTTTCTTTACCTTGCGATCTTTCGGAATTTTGCATCTGGTGTCGGATTTTAAATGCTCTCCTTAGACACTGTCATCATCATTCGCTCCTGAAAGAACCCACCCTTGGCTCCTCTGTCCTTGCAAACTACCACCTCATATCCAGCCTCATTTTCCTCTTTAAAGTCCTTGAACGTGTTGTTGCCTCCCAAATCCGTGCCCATTTCTCTCACAACTCCCTGTTTGAATCTCTCCAATCAGATTCTACCCGTATCGCAGCACTGAAACAAGCTAATAAGCAAAATTGGTGACCATGGTGCATTTTACTCCTTGACTTCAGTGCAACCTTTCAGATGGTTGACCACACCATCCTCCTCCAATACATCTTCTCTGTTGTCTAACTAGATGGGACTGCCCTTGCTTGATTTTACTCTTACCTACCTGTTTCTCTCTCCACAGATGCTGCCTGACCTATTTGATCATAAGTTGAGCTTCCAACCCTATATCCTTTTCATCATAAATACCGCCTACTTCCATCTCATTAACAGCAATCACGTTGTCCCCTGTCTCATCCTATCTGGTGCTGAAACCCTCATCAATGTCTTTGTCACCTCCATGCTCGATTATTCCAATGCTCTCCTGGCCGGCCTCCCATTCTCCTTCTGTAAAATCTAGCTCATCCAAATATCTGCTGCCAGTATCCTATCCCGTGCCAAGTCCTGCTCGCCTGTTTCTTGACCTACATTGGCTCCTGGTTTCTCAATGCCTCAAAATGTGTGGGTTAGGTTGATTTGGCTATGATAAATTGACCCTTAGTGTTAGGGGGGGATTAAATATGTGGGGTTACGGGGATAGGATGGGATATGTTAGGGGGAATTAAATACGTGGGGTTACGGGGATAGGGTGGGATATGTGTCGGTGCAGGTTCGATGGGGATTCTGTGTGAGAAAGCAGGGACAGGGTACTGGATTTGGATGATCAGCCATGATCGTATTGAATAGTGGAGCAGGCTCGACGGGCCGAATGGCCTACTCCTGCTCCTAGTTTCTATGTTTCTATGTTTCTATATTTAAAATGACCGCGCTCATGTTTAAATCCCTTCATGGCCTCACCCTGCCCTATCTCTGTAATCACCTCCAGCCCGGCAGCCCCCCATCCCGAACTCTCTGTTCCTCTGATTCCAGCCTCCTGTGTATCCCCCACTCCCTTTGCCCCACCATTGGTCGCAGTGCCTTCAGCCATCTAGGCCCCATGTTCTGAAATTCCTTTCCTAAATCCCTCTGCACCACCGCACCCCTCTCCTCCTGGAGGATCCTGTTACCCCATCAAATATTTTCTTCTTTGGCTCAGCCTCCATTTTTTTGATTATGCCTCTATGAAGCACTTTGAGGAACTTTTCTACATTAAAAGTCTATAGATATGAAAGTTGTTAAATTATTTGTTCTTGTGGACCAGTGCAGGTTGAAACAATCAGAAATGCAATGCAGAAGCTCACTTTTTTGTTGTTGTATTTTTTTCTGTTTGTATTGCTACATACAACTATCTTAATTGATGTAATTGCAAGTCTCTTTAAGTACAGTAGAACCTTAATTATCTGTGCTCCCATTATCCACATTTCAATTATCGGTGAGAAGTTTTGTGAATAACGGGACAGTAGTGGGAAGTTGTGGCTGCCAGTAGTTTTTCTTATATATTCTCTCACCTGCATAGTACTGCTCCTGCCCGCTGACTCAAAGCTTCTGATCTTCTGCCCTTGACCCTAGTTGCCTGACCTGCCACAGACCCAGGTAGCTTTACCAGCAGGCATCATACTTAACATTCACTTTGCTCACCTGCACAGGAGTGTATTTAAACAGCCCAGCACTGGGTTGATTTTGAAGTTGGCAGCTCTGCACACTTTGATCTCAGTAGTGTAATGGAATAGTGTAGATGTGTGGTTGATTTTCAATCTGCCTGAGTTCCTGGGATAGGAAGGAATAGCCTGTGCCGAAAACTCTGCTGCAAGGCCACAGTGTTGACAAGATAAATTTAACCTGCAGTAGATATCGAGGGTGCTCTTTTACAAAAGTGATGAGTTGACACTGAAGACTGACAAATCTCCAGGACGTGACGGTTTTCACCCCAGGGTTTTAAAGGAAGTAGGTGAGCAAATTGCAGATGCTTTAGCCATAATCTTCCAAAGCTCTCTCGATTCAGGAATTATGCCTATAGATTGGAAAATTGCAAATGTAACTCCATTATTTAAGAAAGGTGAGAGAGAGAAACCAGGAAATTATATACCTGTTAGTCTAACATCTCTTGTGGGGAAGTTGCTCAAATCCATAATCAAGGACAGAGTGACTGAGCACTTAGAAAAATTTGAGCTGATTAAAGAGAGGACATGTCTAACGAACCTAATTGAATTTTTTTGAGGAAGTAACTAAAGAAAGTAGACAGGGGATTGTCTATGGATGTAGTTTATATGGACATCCAGAAGGCATTCGATAAGGTGCCACATAAGAGAATGACAGCTCAAATTAAAGCTCATGAAATTGAAGGCAAATACAGACCTGCTTCGGAGATTGGTTAGGTGGTAGAAGACAGAGAGTAGGGATAATGGGTATGCACTCGAATTGGAAGTAAGTGACTAGTGGTGTCCCACAAGGATCTGTGCTGGGACCTCAACTATTCTCTATATTTATTAATGACTTAGATAACACAATAGAGAGCATATATCCAAGTTTACTGATGACACAAAGATTTATGGTATAGTAAGTAGTGTAGATGGGAGCATAAAATTACAAAATTACAAAGAGACATTGATAGATTAAGTGAGTGGGCAAAACTGTGGCGGATGGATTTCAACGCAGTGTGAGGTCATTCGTTTTGGACGCAAAAAAGATAGATCCGAGTATTTTTTAATGGTGAAAAGCTAGGAGAAGTGGAGGTCCAAAGAGATTTAGGGGCCCATGTACACAGATCACTAAAATGCAGTGGTTAGATATAAAAAATAGTCAAAAAGGCGAATGGAATGTTGGTCTTTATAACTAGAGGGCTAGAATATAAAGGGGAGGAAATTTTGCTACAGCTATATAAAGCCCTGGTTAGACCACATCTGGAATACTGTGTACATTCTCGACACCTTAGAAAGGATATATTGGCCTTGGAAGCAGGGCAGTGCAGATTCACCAGAATGTTACCAGGGCTCCAAGGGTTAGATTATGAGGAGAGATTACATAAATTAGGCTTGTATTCCCCCGCATATAGAAGGTTAAGGCGTGATTTGATTGAGGCTTTTAGGATTTTGAAAGAAATTGATAGGGTAGATAGAGATAATTTATTTTCTGCTGGTGGGTGAGTCTGGAACAAGGGGACTTCACCTTTAAATCAGAGCCAGGCAAGTCAGGAGAGAAGTTAGGAAACACTTCTTCACACAAAGGGTGGTATAAGTCTGGAACTCTCTCCCACAAAAAGCAGTAGATGGTAGCTCAATTAATAATTTAAAATCTGAGATCGATAGATTTTTGCTACATTAGGGTTTGAAAGGCTATAGAGCCAAAAAGAAAGAAAGACTTGCATTTATATAGCGCCTTTCATGACCACCGGATGTCTCAAAGCGCTTTACAGCCAATGAAGCACTTTTGAAGTGGAGTCACTGTTGTAATGTAGGAAACGTGGCAGCCAATTTGCGCACAGCAAGGTCCCACAAACAGCAATATGATAATGACCAGATAATCTGTTTTTGTTATGTTGGTTAAGGGATAAGTATTGGCCAGGACACCTGAGATAACTCCCCTGCTCTTCTTCAAAATAGTGCCATGGGATCTTTTATGTCCACCTGAGGGAGCAGACGGGGTCTCGGTTTAACGTCTCATCCAAAAGACGGCACCTCTGACAGTGCAGCACTGCACTGGAGTGTCAGCCTAGCTTTATGTGCTCAAGTCCCTGGAGTGGGACTTGAACCCACAACCTTCTGACTCAAAGGCGAGTGTGCTACCAACTGAGCCACAGCTGACAGCCAAGGCAGGTGGATGCAGTTAAGATACAGATCAGCCATGAATGTGGCGGATCAGGCTCGAGGGGCTGAATAGCCGACTCCTGTTCCTATGCCCTATATTCCGAATGAAAAATGGGTGATCTGTCATAAGTTAATTTGTGCAGCAAACACAGGACTGAATCCTCCAGCACATGCAAACCATCACTCAATGTTGTACTGAAAGTGAAATTCACAGAAGCTGTACTTAAAAGAACTGATGGTTCCTTAGAGTGTGAACATTCTGTTACAAATTGAAGGAGATGCCAAAATATATAATTTATTTGAATCAATGACTCAGGCTAG
Organism: Squalus acanthias; assembly: GCA_030390025.1. Classification (NCBI taxonomy): domain Eukaryota; kingdom Metazoa; phylum Chordata; class Chondrichthyes; order Squaliformes; family Squalidae; genus Squalus; species Squalus acanthias. The sequence goes on from CM059430.1 coordinate 7,130,730, forward strand.
TAAGTGAGAATTAATAACTCTATACGTGTCTAGATTATAACGGTGCGGAGGATGCAGTGGCACTATTGGTACAGAAATCACTCATGGGCTATGCGTAAATGCCTTTGACCACAATTGCTGTCAAATAGCCAAGCGGGTTAAAGCTGGCAGCTTGGTAGTGATGGAGTTAAAACACTCACAGTATACCACAATGTTGGAGATCAAGGCTGATAATGTAAGACACCCACAGTTGCCAGCCATATGTTAGGAGTTTTGTTCTCGGCAGGATGCTAAGGGACTGAGAATTGCTCTTCTTAGAAGAGTTGACAAATTGTCACCTCACCTCGCCTCACAGCAAGCACTTTATTGTCTGAACAATGAGTGAGATTGGCAATTGGAAGTCAGGGAAATCTAAAATCCATTCAAGCCCTGTCCCATCTGAAGGATAGATAACACATACAGAGTGCATCATGGTCGAATGAAGCAAAAATATGAGGAGAAAAAAAAAAATCAAAATGTTCACCTAACCATTTACTTTTCAATTACTGAATAATTGAAATTGAATAAAAAATACTTGATTTTTTTTTTACTTGTGCACTTGAAATTTGAAATGAAGAAAATGATAAGAAGAAGCAAACAGTGAAAAAGTAATGAATTCATAGGTAAAAGCCTTGTAAATGTTATTATTGTTCTTTTATGATGCTGGCTTCAATAATTTAGTTTTAAATGATTATGATTTGAACTTCCAGCAGTGCCCCAAGAGTTAAAAGATCCTAATTAAAAATTAATGATGAATTAGAACTATTGCGCTCAAAATGAAATTATGGGTCTACCTCATCTACTCACGAGTTATTAACAATGACTAATGAATACCATAATATCTAAATTATGTATCAGATGCCTTCGATCAGTCAAAGAAAATGTGTTTAATGAAGACTTGATTTCTCTGGTTGTAGCAGGGACTTGATATTTCTTCTGATGATTACAATACTCAACACGGTTCATTCTTGCATGTAAAAACTGAAAAGTTTCTTAACATGGGAACAAATATCTTTTAAGAAGCAGATAAAAGACCTTGGAAGAAATGATTACTGCCCGTATAAGTTTATATACAGCTTTTACTTTAGACATCATGAAAAGAACTAGAGATGGCTCAAGGGCTCAGAACTTAATTGCAACCCTTACAATGTAAAAATGTAGAGACAGAAATGGAACTGAAATTGATTTAATGGCTGAAAATTATTACTTTTATTGGAATTTTAGACTAAAATTTATCATTCAAACTAAATTAAAATAAGTACACAATGATTACCTATGGAATATGCATGCACAATAATGTTCAAATATTCTTGTGATTGTCAGCTATGCCTGTCTAAGAGTCAATTCTTTCATGACTCTATGTTAAACATTGTTCAAAGAATTGGCAGGTTTGGTGAAATCTCATGGTACTCACGTAGCTGATGCCACCTCATCGTATTCTATGGTAGATCGTAGATTCAGTCCATTGTTAAGGAAAATTAAATATTATCAGGTGGCGTTAGATACCTCTATCTTTTCATGGTAAGATAGACCTTGTATAAATGAATGTATATTGAATAACATAAGGAATGACAAGTTAATTCTGTGATAGTGTCCTGGGCACTAGGAATGCAATAAGTATAAAGTATGCATTATCAGCCCTATAATGATTTACCTAATTTTGGGTAAGATAGTGCAGAAACATCCAGACCTGACTCTGTAGAGTAAATCTAAGAGAAAAGGCTCCTTTCCTGACAAAATATTCAAAGAAATGGTTAATAGTTTAAATTTTGAAAAAAAAAAATAGCTGAAATATTAAAAGGGCTTGTTGTGTACCAGTTTTATCTTCAATAAAGTTAACATAGGCATGGTGCCAACACTGGCGGATTCTGTATCTGTTGTGCCAAAGATTGCATTAACGTTCGGTTGCATTCGAACATTGCATTCAGCCGAAACATTACTTTGCAACAAAAGTTGTGATTAGCCTAGTTTATCTCAACATAAAAAGGATGTATTGCACTGGATCAAATGGCTGCAGAGATGGACTATAAGATATTTTTTTCCCCTTCTGCTTCCAATAATTTACTTTTTTGTTGATCTGGTATTGTCAATTTAAAACTTTTTTTTAACTGAAATTGTAAAAACAAAATCAAATCCCATCATGCCAGGCTAGATTGGCCCCAACTGGTAGTAAGTGGAATGCATTATGCAATCCAAGCTGCAGTAAGTACTTCCAATATCAGTGGGTCATGGTCTATTGCTTGTAGTGTAACTATTCGTGGCAGTATGATTACAAGCAATGATTCACACACAAGTGAATTATCACTTACTGCTTCCTTCTGTGAATTGACATTAAATTTGTAAACTCAAACTAGACCAGCACACGTAAAAAAGAAAAACCTCTGCTGACATTTTGCTACTGATTTTCTTTCATTCACAAAAAAGCATCATAATTTACCCATGGTTTTTTCACTCCTGAGGTTGAGATGGAATTACTGCATGCCTCAAGCAATGAGCTTGTGTAGGATCAGAATAATCCTCTTCTTTTTGGTATGAGTTAGTATCAGTCTGAAATACTCTTGCTACTGTTAAAAAAAAACTAGCCCAAGTTGTAAATATGTTAGATTTATGTCACTCATGTAATATTCACTCAAACAGAATACCAGTTGTGATTTTCTTAAGAGGCGTTTTGTAAATATAATGGGCCAGAATTTGCAGTGGGTATGACGCCGTACTCTGAGAGTACACCGTCATACCGCCTTTGAAATGGCCCACAAGTTCGGGATTTCCACATGCTCTCGCACATGCGCTAAATCCCGAACTTGTGATCTGTCATCTCTTCTCTTTCTTCTCTTAGGCAGTCCCTCGGAACCGAGGATGACTTGCTTCCACATTAAAAATGAGTTCGCAGGTGACTGATGAGTCCAATGCGGGACCTACAGTAGGCATTGACAGATCATCCACACAGCCAAAGAAAAAACAATTGCTGGCGTAGAGTTGGGCTATTTGCCCACCAACTGTCCAACAATTGCGTACGAAAATTTTACAGTTGATGCAAACAGGACCAGAGCCTGTTTGCATCAGCGTAAGGGGATACCTTAGGAATGTTTTAACCATTTTCATCTCGGAAATCAGATAGTTTACTTGTATCACATGAGTTTTTTTGTTTCTGCAAAGATTGGAGTTTTAATGATGTCGATAATTATTATCAGCAAAGTTAAATTTTTACGAACAGAACTAAGATGTAGTGAATTAGTGGAATGAAACTAATTAGGAATTAAATTCCAGTCCTGTAAAGTAATTGTAATTAAATCTGATTATGGGATTCCCTTCTGAAATGATGGAAAATCTAATTCAGTTTCCTGATTGGAGGACCAGGCCCATGTGATCTCAGGTACACTTCCGCACAGGCTGTGCCCCTGGGATCCGTGGGCCATTATGTTGCCCTCCATCACGCAGCATCAGAGAGCAAGTTTACGAAGGAGGGCTCCCATCAGGTAGGTGCATATTCTTTTTGCAGGTCTGCGGTGTACTCTGGAGCTACGCCGCGGGCCTGCAACTTTTGGGCCAATATAAACACACAATATTACTTTGTTAGTCAAGCTAAAGTGCAATTCAGATTAAATCTCTAGTAACACTAACAGAACTCTGACCAACTAAAAATGACTGAAATTCCTATGAGGAAGACATGGTCATGTTGATCTTCTACTATTTTAAATCAGAGCTGCATTTATACATTTTATTTTGGCATATACACCAACCAATGAATTAGCAAATGCTTCCCAACAGCTTCAAGAACCTGTCACACCTCAAAAGATGCATCAATTCAAAAACATTGAAAGTGCAGTGGGACACGGACTTGTGCAAGTACACACAACACTCCTTCACTGGTATTGAAGGAAAAAAAGGCCAAAAAAGGCATTAATAACTTCTGAGGCATGCCCCCTCCCCCCCCCATAGAAAGTGTTCATTTTTGACACTTTATTTGGAGCATTTTCAAGTATTTTGGAGTGTACAATGAGCATGAGCTTTGCGGTTTTTAAATCTAAAAAATGAATGGATATTTGCTCAATTTTTTTTGAAAATTACTCTCAACTTGTCATTTGGAAAATAATTTTAAAATGACTTTCTTCCAGTAGAAGCAGATAATCTAATACTGGGGGTAAAGGAGAAGGTGTGTTGGAGCTTGATTTCAACATAATGAGGATTCAGGGAGGCGGGAGAGCATGTAGAGTGATATGTCAAAGCTTAGAAGGAACAAGTCAGGAAAGTTCACAAAAGAAATACTGTAGTAGTGCCAATAACACAGAGAAATCTGAACCTGAATTTGTTCTTACAAAGGGTAATTGACCCTTTTTGTACCTGGTCCTCAAAATCCGTTTTCCACGCTAAAGGCGCTATATAAATGCAAGTTGTTGTCCCGGCCTTGTTTCCAGCCATTCTGGCGGACTCCTCCCAAGTTTACAACGGGAGCGCCCTGGAACTGTCATTGATTTTTGGGCTTCCCATGTTTATATATACATTGTTCTTTAGTTTTTGTGCTTGATATTATTATTTAATTATAAATAAAATTGTTAGCCTAGAAATGACTGTGTTCTATATTAGCATGTGAACACTTAACATGTTGGAACATAGGAAAGTACAGGACTGGAAAAGAATATACAGTCATCTGGCCGATGCACAAAAATGAATATTTCTCATGCCCACTCTCTTAAATATCGATCCAAATCTCCCTTAAATTTTTCCATGCCATTTGTCTTCTTGCCTCCCTGGACAATCCATTCCACATGCTTAGCACCCTCTGTGCAATGTAATGGAATATAAACTATCTGTGTATGTTTCCATCTTCTAGCTTGAGCCTGTGCTCCCTCTTTCTGGGGTTAGTGGCAATCTCATTCATTTAACATTGCTTTGTGCATTATTTTGATGAAGGCATGATCCCTTTTATTTTAAAGAGCAAGATGCTGGAACAGAAGACAGTTTAATAATGATTCAGAATTATAAGTTGAGAGGAAGATTATTTATGCTTATTTTTGCATTGTCAAAAGTGAGAGAGAGCTTCCCCAGATATGGAAGCAGTTTTCGATGAACTTCAGCTTTACTAAGAGCTCAGAGTTGTCCAGAAAAAAATAAATGTTTTGGCAGGAAAGATAAAGCCAAATTTCTTGCAGGCAGATTTATCAATGGAATAGACATGAGACTTCCATTTCAGATCAGAGGAAACAGGGAGGCCAAGAATGGAGCAGCAGGACGATGAGGGGAGAAAATATTTTGAGGCAATGACATTTAGAAAATTGGTTCTATACTCTAAATTCTGCAACCTAGATTATTCTGATGCGGAGATGCCGGTGTTGGACTGGGGTGGACAAAAGTGAGAAGTCGCACAACACCAGGTTATAGTCCAACAGTTTTATTTGAAATCACAAGCTTTCGGAGCTGCTGCTCCTTCGTCAGGTGAAGTGAAGAAATACAAATACAAATACATTTGTATTTCTTCACTTCACCTGACGAAGGAGCAGCCGCTCCGAAAGCTTGTGATTTCAAATAAAACTGTTGGACTATAACCTGGTGTTGTGCGACTTCTAGATTATTCTGATTGGGGCTCATCTCCAGCAGGCCAGGACTTCCACCTGCCCCGCAGTTGGTTTTCCTGGGATCATTAGTGGGCTCCCTGACTTCCGCTGGGGAATCATCATGAATTGCTGTGACACACCAAGGCCTGCCACACTGAAGGGTGCAGGCAGCCTCTGAGCTGGTTGGAAAACTTCGATTTTAAAAAGAAAATTGTGACCCCCCCCCCCCCCCCCCGCTCCCCGGGGTCTGTACATGGTCACACGCTGAGAGCAATAGCCCGGTTCCTCCGCTTTATGTAAAAGAAAAATCTAAGGGGAGAGCATCTCTGCCAGCACAGGACATCAGGCCTTGCAACCAATGTTCTAACTGTGAAAACGGCGTGAAATCGACTGTATTTCCCTTCATTTAAATATGCTTCGCATGCGCCTACACTACAATGGGTGCTTTTTACACTGCTAGACCTGCTCGCTCCAGGAAATAGTAGCGGGGGACGGGGGGGAGTGGTGATGGCAGGGACACTTCTCCGCGCACTCTTCCAGCCCCATTCATCTACTGTCTGCTGGAAAACAGGCAGGAGGGGGCCAGAAAATCTCGGCCGATAGGTCTATGCGTATATGTGAGCATAGCAGGCTCATTTCAGCAATATTCTTCTTTGATTAGTCCCAGTTCCTGCTGTGATACAGTCTATAATAAATGCATATCTTTGAGGTCATTATTGTCTGATTTTTCCATTAACATTGCAACAAAGTTCCTCAAAAATGTATTGATCGAAAGTTACTGTATAAGTAGTAATTTTTTAAGTCCAAAAAGAAGGCTGTTCCAAATATTTATCAATGATTAGCATGATCTATCGTGCTGGAAATGTCAAAGCAAATTACTCCCAACAGCTCAGAGAGAGAGTTATGTGCAGAGAAGGTCCTTTTCTATCTTGAAAATAAAAAGAATGGTTTATGCAGTTTCTAAAAAATAATATTGTAATTCTAACCTTTGAGTACTCAATATTCTTTGCAGCTTTCAAAACATTCTGCGCCTCATATCAGAAAATTATTTGCTTTAAGAGTTCAATGAATAGTTCTTAAAAGTAAAGAGACAGAAATATCATAGAATACTCCTGCAAAAATATTCTTCTGGACACAAAAATAAAGTTTATAATGTTATAAATTCACTTTTAATGCCCTGTGATAGCTTTACTTGATAGAACCTTTTACCTTTTTCTATTCAACATATTCAGTCGGAGCTCAGGACTTGATCTTCCACTCTAGCTAAAGAATAAAGAGCTAGACTTTATGTCATACTTTATCATGTCCTAAGGACATTTCAAAATGCTTCATAACCATTTATTTACTTTTTGCAGTATAACCACAGTTATATATAAGCAAATATGGCATCCAATTGTGCACAGCAAGGTCCCACAAACAGCAAATTAAATGAAAGAATACAGGGGTAGACAGTGGTGTGCTTGCATCGGTTTTTTGGGCGTAAAGCAGGTGCAATACTGAGAAATGTAACAATGGGACAGCCTACACCCAATCTGCATGTGCATTTGGGCCACTGCTAAATTCGTCGGGCCCATTTTTTAAGTGTCCCGGGCGCCGCCTAAAACAGGTGTTAGGCCAATTGCATGTGTTAATTAGAGGCCCAGTGCCTGTTGAAGGACACCTCTGGACAATGTGTTACAATGAGCGGGCCAGGTGCTGGGCCTACCCCACTCAGAATTCTTCAACGGCCCCTGCGACTACCAACGAAAGGTAAGTTTTTTTTTAAATTGAAGTATTAAAAAAATGCTTTCTGTGGAGCCGGGACCAGCAGGCGTGCTCCCTGACTCTACAGTCATCGCGAGCGGCACTCCCCACCCCACCCTGTTGTCCAAACCCCCTCTCAGAACTCACCTCTGGGCCACTGCTGGTGAGGCAAGCCCCTCGCGAATAAATTGACTGGGGCACGTGCTACCTGTGCAGCATCGAGTCTGAGCCCATTAATCAGCCCAGACAAATTTCTGCCCCTTAATCTTTATTGGTGGTGTTGGTTGAGGAAGGAACCTAAGTCACTTCACGAGGAGAATCCCTTGCTGTTCTTCAAACACTGCCATGAGGTATCTTACCATCCACCAAAATGTACAGAGCCTCAGTTTAGCATCTGATGCGAAGGCCAGCACCTCTGACAGTGCAGCACTCCTTCAGTACTTGAATGTCAATAAAGGTTATGTTCTGATATCTTGGACTGAGGCTTGAACCTACAAACCTCTGAATTAGAGGCTACAATGCTATTAACTGAGCCAACATTACATGCAAGTTTACAGTACCAGAGAAAAAAAACAGTGGTCTAACGGGCCATTCACAAACACTACACTATACTCCAGAGTTTGGAAATTATTGTTGGCAAAATTAGTGGATGAAGACTTATTGGCCCAGAAATTGATCTCGCTCTGTTCCCGCGGGGGTAAGCCTTTCCCGCGATGTCTCACCTCGCTTATGCTTTTTCTGATCCAGCTCGCACGAAATTGATGTTCCAGACATCAGCTGTGCTGGGCTTGCGTATCCCAGCGGCGTAGTTAATTCGTGCGAGCTGTGGGATCACGTGACTCAGTTAGAGCCAATGGCAGCACACCATCTTCCATTCATAAGTCTCACAGCATGGCTGAGAGACTTATGAATCTTACACCCCCCCAAAATAACAGCTAAACCTCAATTAAATTTAAAAAAAAACCCATCACATTAATAAAATAAGTATAGTTAATTAAATTAACCATTTTAAATAAAAAATTAAATTTTTGAAAAATTTTAAAATCTTTTAAAAAGTTATAAAAATAAACTTACCTGTCTTTAAAGTCTCTAAAAAAGATATACCTGTAAAAAAAAATTCAAAAAAATACTTAATTCACTACTTACCTTCTTAAAAGCGGGTCTTACTCCTCCTTTTTACATTTCCAAAATCTTCAGTACTTACCTGCGCGTCCAAAGCATGAAGTGCACAGCGTGCGCGCAGCCTGTAGCGCGCACGCGATGCACTCCGGCCCCGCCCCCTTTTCGGAAGAGCAATTGCCGGTTTTCAGCGCATGCGCAGGGCATGCAGAAAACCGGCAATTGGAGTGGGAATACGCGAGAGTATGCAGTGCGTACTCTCGCGTCCCGGGATCAAGTTTCGGCCCAATACGTTCGTATGGCATTCCTCTGTCTGCTCTGTTAACAGAGGTATTGATATGTGTCTGTTACAATAGTGAATAGATAAGTGTTATGTGAATGTGTCAAGTGTTCATCTGCTCCCATCACCAACATTAATACCTAGGCTTATCTCTGCCTGAAAGGGTGGTGGCAGGAGATTCAATAATAACTTTCAAAAGGGAAATGGATAAATACTTGAAAAGGAAAAAAATTGCAGGGCTATGGGAAAAGAGCAGAGGGAGTGGGACTCATTGGATAGCTCTGTCAAAGCGCTGTCACAAAGCACGATGGGCCAAATGGCGGCCTCCTCTCCTGTAAGATTCTATGATTCTATCGATATTATCTGCTTTTCAATTCAATTGTCCTCCATCGCCAAGAGGAAAATGAACTTCTACGCAATCTGAAAGTAGATCTCCATGCTATTTCCACTCAGGATTTTTTCAGCATATTTTTGCAGCCAATTGCAAACAGGTTAAGTGGGATCTAAATGTGAATTGATTTTCTGTGAACTGAGAAACATTTAGATTGTTACCTATTTCTGGTGGAATTCCTTGGAGACTAACTTGTCAACCCAGCCCAGGGCTTGTTGAATGGAAATTGCTGATGTGAAAGATTTTTGGCTTCTGTCATTGTAATAATTCAACTCACTCGATCCATTTCTACTTCAAATAGCTGCAAGTCGAAATTACCGACCTCAATGGGAAACTCCTTGAAGGACCAGCCACCCTGTATATCACTATTATCGATCAGAATGATAACAAACCCCTCTTCAGGGAAGGACCGTACATGGGCCACATTCTGGAAGCATCCCCAACTGGTGAGTTAAATCTATAGTTAGAAACTGTTTCCCACAAACAGATGTATGAGATGTCTAGAGTCAGTAAAGAATGATATAGTCATTGTGAGTCTTAGCAGAGTACATCTTAGCATGTTCTTTTTCCTGGTTCTTAGAAGGATTTTTTCAGTAGGACACTAAAATTAGTTAATTTTGTCTGGCTCCAATGTTATGATTTTAAGAATACTGGCATATTCAATGAATTATAATTCTGTTGCTTAATACTAGGATGTATTATTATTTTCTGTTGGTCACTGGCATCCTGCTGTTGAAAGCAAACCGGCAAGCTGCTCCCAGGCCTCTGCCAATGTTCCTCTGAGCCTTTTTTTTGGTCTTGCAGGTGTCTGCTAGAGCCACACAACTTACCAGTACAGAGCACTGGCAAGCTTTGTGCTGCTTGTCCAGCTAAGAACTGCCACCCGCCACCCCCCCACCCCCCACCACCCCACCGCCATCCATTCAGCCACTTGTAGGCCTATCTGGAACTCAATGGGAAGAACTCTGCATGAAAAGTTACAGGTCCATCTCTCCAGATTAATAAATCAGAGTGGCTGATCATTTGTCAGCATACTGCTGAGCAATCTGGTTCAGATATTGGATTACTGAGTCTGTCAAAGAAGATTGACTTGGTTTCAAACTTCCATTGTCAATCATATCGTCTTGGAGGCACCTTGAACTCAAGGAGACCCTTGTTACCATCCTGCCTCCCTCCAAGGAGGATAATTAGTAGTCGATTGCCAGACAATTGATGAGTGGAGGTTTAAGCCTTTGCTACGTGGACAATAGGTGTCAGGAGCATGTTGAGTAGCACAACTCAGCACAAGATGTGCGAGTACATTGCCACCATCCTCCTGACCACAGCATGAACACACAGCACATCCCATTGAATGGTGGATGTATCAGTTGGAGATGTGGAGCTTGAATAGCATCTGCTTGCCTCCCTATGATTGAATTATAATAGGCACCAACCATATGTATATGAGTGCATGTTCATACTCAAACTTTCCTCATTGTCTATATGCTGCTTTCAGTGTGGTGGAAGGACCTATACAGGACAGCTTGTGTCTGCAGGGCCCCTTGATGTTCTTGACATTGCTAAGTCCAATGCCACATACCAGGCTTAATTAAGGTCTTTGTGTGATGTTCTCTGCAAAGTGGTCTGCCCGCCATGATGCTAATTCCCCCTTCAGAATATTCAGTGACTGGACAGTGTAGGCCAGAGCGCTCTCTCCCTGCAGAAGTCTACCCTTTATGCCACAAATCCATTTCACAGATTAGTCCTAGATCTCACTTATGACCTGCAGAAAGTCCTTCAGTTTCATGCCTACGAGTTATGAGCCATGAAGGCAAATAGTTTGGACATGTGTCCTATATGCCACAAGTTTGACCTGTATTGGATCTTTGTTGTCATTGAGGAAAGGTGAAGAAAGACACAAATACTTTTTGCTACTTCTCAGACTGTGTCCAGGCTGCAACAGGCACCCATTAGGATCCCCAGATACTGATATAAATCAACAATTGGGACAGATGCTCCTTGTATTTCCCAGTCAATACCTCTGAGGTCCTCTCTTGGGCTGTGAAATACCACACTTGGGGGCATCCATCACCATATCCTACTGGTTAGCCCAATGTTCAAGAGGCTACTAGAGCCCGAGGTGAATCTGCCAGCAGGACAATATCATCTGTGAAAAGGAGTGCTGCAATATTGTTAGAAATGACTGGATTCCTTATGAAGCCATCCATGACATCATCTCTGAACCATCCACTTGTACCCAGGGACAACCATTCTTCTGATTTCCTCCTTCTCCTCGGGGGACAGCTATCTAGTCTCTGTTTAGTAACTCCTGTCAGCAGCACAGAGACTAGGACCTCAGCAGCATGGGAGACCAAACCTTGTATGCTAAACATGCCATCCCACCCCACAATGGAGTAGGTTTTGTTGAAGTGCTAGAGAGCTGTTGGCACTTGTGGCTTCTGGAAAGAAAAGAAAAAACACTGGAGGGAAGAATAATACATAGTGCTGTCTTTACATTCCTGCATATCTCAACACATATACCAACAAATACATGGTGAATGAAGATACTAACCAAATATGTGAATTGTCCACTTAACAGTAAAAACTAGCATTGTTTTAAATTTGCAATTTTATTCTGTTATATTTTGGTTGTTTACATATAAAGTGCTGATCAAGTTATTGGGGTGTTGTGTGAATGAAACCTGTCCAGATACTTGTGGAAATGAGATAGCTGCAGAATTCTGGCTGCACATCTGTATCTGTTGATGCTGATTCCACCCTTGCACTGCTGGACACAATAGCTTACACATTCCTCTTGGCGATAGCCGTGGTTAAGTGCTTAACATGTTCATATAAAATTCCTCTGCCTCCTATTTCACTACAGATGCTTACTCAGTTATTTCAGTCTCTCCTCTAAAAATGCACATAGAGGAACGTCATATAAATGCATTAAGTGTTTGGCTAATATTATCAACCACTGTGTTTTTAGGCTAATATGCCCTTTCAGCCATTTACCCTGATGGTCTCATTACTGGTCAGCGTTTAAACAGAAGTCAACACTCAACCGAAACAGAATCAAACAAAAGAATGTTAACGTCTTAGTTACATTGCCTGTTTAATTTTTAAAGCTATACTAATGGTGAGATTCCACCTTACGGGATATTGTTGTATTTTAAATCCTTGACAGTGGTCATATGCAGCCATGGTTGGATAAAGAGGAAGAATACTGTTTGCTGCACACTTGGCTGCATCAAATGAAATTACAAATTGCATTGAAGCACCAGCCATTTCTTATGCTTTGTGCTCCATATTATGATGAAAAATGATTGAATGCACAGTGCTGGAAAACTGATTGAATTGTAGGCAATTACTGATGCAGGAATGCACCTAAATATTTTTAGGTATACTAGTAGATTTCCCCTGGTGTTGCTCATGGGTGGTGTGAAGCATGGAATGCAAGAGCTCCATATATGCTACTTGTATAGAGCTGACGTATTTGCTTTTGTTTCTCATCAAGGTCTTGTAGTGGTCTCTTTTTTATACTTTGTTTATCTGCCATGGTGGGCATGCTGCTCGCGAGCCCTCGAAGGGTTGGACTTCAGACTTGAAAGTCTAAAGTCAAAGTAAATTTGATGGTACTGCTGGTGGAGTCAACAACTTGCATTTATAAAGTGCCTTTAATGTAGGCAATGTCCCAAGGTGCTTCACAGAAGCGTAATCAGGTAAAAATTAACTCCGCCCGCGCTGAAGACTTACTGCAATTATATATAGGGTCCTGTTGAGACCACACCTGGAGTATTGTGCACAGTTTTGGTCTCCTTACCTAAGGAAGGATATACTTGCCATAGAGGGAGTGCAACGAAGGTTCACCAGACTGGTTCCTGGAATGGGGGGATTGTCCTATGAGGAGAGATTGAGTAGACTAGGGCCTATATTCTCTGGCGCTTAGAAGAATGAGAGGTGATCTCATTGAAACATACAAAATTCTTACAGGGCTTGACAGGGTAGATGCAGGGAGGATGTTTCCCCTGGCTGGGGAGTCTAGAACCAGGGGTCACAGTCTCAGAGTAAGGGATCGGCCATTTAGGACTGAGATGAGGAGAAATTTCTTCACTCAGCGGGTGGTGAATCTTTGGAATTCTTTACCCCAGAGGACTGTGGAGGCTCAGTCGTTGAGTATATTCAAGACAGAGATCGATAGATTTTTGAATATTAAGGGAATCAAGGGATATGGGGACAGTGCAGGGAAATGGAGATGAGGTAGAAGATCAGCCATGATCTTATTGAATGGCGGAGCAGGCTCGAGGGGCTACATGGCCGACTCCTGCTCCTATTTCTTATGTTCTTATGAAGGAGATAATAGGAGAGGTGACTAAAAGCTTGGCCAAAGAGATAGGCTTTAAGGAGAGTAATCTTTTTGAACAACCACTGGAATGAAAATCAGGCAGGATCTATAAAGAGCGGGCGGCCCACCCTGCCAGATCACCACCCGGGTGGTGAAGATGAACATTTACCCCATTGAGTGCCAGCCGGCTACTTGGGGACATCATAGCTGAGCCTGATCCATTCCTCACTTGACATCCACATACTCACTTTTACTACACACGGGTAATGATCAGGGTGAGAATCTTAACTGATTTTTTTTTTCTAGACCAGAGGTGCCGAGGTTAATTGCACTTTCCCTACAGCCAGCCCTGATGAATTTAGCTAACTCCACACAGACTGTGGATCAAATCTTCCTGGTCTGTATGGCTTAGTTCTACACTGTTCTACACCCATTTAGCCATTGAGCCACCAAAGGAGCCTGCATCTCTAAATTAGGTGAGGTGGATTATAAAAACATTGTCAGTTAAAATGTTATTTTTGGTGCTTCACAGAAGTACGCAATGTTTTCATTGCATTTTGTCATTATGTCTGCAATTTGCCCTCGGTCTTAAAACAACATCTCGATCAATAATCTATTAGTGCTATTTCAGGACATGTAGCCACTGGCATATAGGTGACAGTGCTTTATGATTTGGTTGGTTGCACTAGATGAAATCTCTGTTGGTTCAAACTTTTACCATTTCTAGATCTGATGTATCTCTAGATTCCTTCATGAAATCTACTTTAGTTTTGTGGATATACTTAAAGAGTTAGGGCTATTCACTTTGGATAAACAATGCTCTTAGAGGATCTAACTGAGGTTGTATGAAATGATAGGATGTCATAGATTTGGTTAAGATATTCAAAGTGGACAATGATAGTAGGGCTAGTAGACAAACCTATAAAATACTGGTGTCTGCATGGTACATCGGCGAGACCATGCAGACACTGAGACAACGTATGAATGGACACTGCGCAACAATCGCCAGGCAGGATTGTTACCTCCCAGTCGGGGAACACTTCAGCAGTCAAGGACATTCAGCCTCGGATCTGCGGGTAAGCGTTCTCCAAGGCGGCCTTAGAGACACACGACAACGCAAAATCATCGAGCAGAAACTGATAGCCAAGTTCCGCACTCATGAGGACGGCCTCAACCGGGATCTTGGGTTTATGTCACGATACATGACGTAGAGTCATCCAGACTCGAGTCGTCGTTGGCTTGTTCACAGATGTGATTCCCAGTAAAAAAAGTAAAAATTTTAAAGTTTATGGTTTTCCATACCGACTGCAGCTTTTGACACATTAGACCCCCTGTAACCCCACCTCATTGTCTCAGTTGTATCTTGCTATGTCTTTGATGTGGTGCCTTCCTGGCTGACCTAATTGTTTATCTGCCGAGGTGTGACAAAAGGCAGTCAGGAGGATTAAATGTAGTCGTCTGCCATTGTAAGTTACACATGCATTGTTCTCTATCTATATATGCTTTGTCGATTTTGTATTCCTTTACTTCACCTGACGAAGGAGCAGCCGCTCCGAAAGCTTGTGATTTCAAAAAAAACTGTTGGACTATAACCTGGTGTTGTGCGACTTCTCACTTTTATAAAATACTGAGTCAGGTTAGATATCAGGAAGCATTTCTTCTTTTAGAAGATTATCACCCCACTGGAAAGATTACCAGTGGATGTGATACGTATGGGTATGTTGCTGTCCATTGAACGATTTGACAAATTCCTGCCAAAGAAAGACATTGGCGTGTACTGGAGGTCTGTGGATTAGTTACGTTCCTCTAGTGATGCATTGTTAGTAACTACATAATTTCCTTATGGGCTCAGGAGAAATTTTCCAGAGTTTTTCCCAAAGGTTGGCCACAGTACTTTCCTCTCCCAGGAGTTAGCTTTGTTTGATGTTGGGAAGGGTGGTGCACACAGCTCCACTGTCTGGATAGCATTGTCTGGAGCATTTATGGGCCTGATGGTCTCGTCTTGTCCATCTTTTCATGTTTGTATGAAATTACAGTTGGTTGCTTGGCTGGGTGAATTAGAATACTAGAGGGATGAGCATTTCTTGTCCTGAATTTTCTTAAGTCCTTAAACCATTTAATAGGATTTATACCTTTTTCTTTAGGATCTTACAGAATTTCTTCCAAAATAACAGAGAACTCTTGCAAGATTCACCGAGGATCTCCGAACAGGGTGGTCTTTTCAGGTTTATTCATAACATCTAGTATTATTAAATGACATAACATCAAATATTAATAATAATAATGGAAGCCAACAACTATGAAAAAAGGGAATAACTCTGAGACTGCAGCGCTTTCCCAAAGGCTGAGTTGGTAAAGATACCGGCTGATATAGTGCTCAGCCTTAAGACCAGAAGATCCCAGACAAAAACAGAAAATACACAGGTCAGTCGGCAGCTGAGGAGAAAAAATACAGATCGATGTTTGAGGCAGGAGTCTTCTCATTTCAGGGCGATATTGGGTCTAGTGGCAGTGGCAATGGTCAAGTGAACTGTTCCGTCGTGAATGGTGTCAAGGATGAGTGTTGTGACTGCACCTATCTGGGCAAGTAATATCTCATCACACCTGAATCACTTGCTGCAGGTGAATCACTTGCTGCAGAGGACCCAGACTCTGTGCTGCTCTTCCAGCCACGGTGTTGACATGGCTGATCCAGTGACTCCCAAGATGTTGATGGTGGCAGACTTGACAGTGGTGTTGCCGTTGAAAGTCTAGGGGAGATGGTTGGGCTTTCTCTTTGAGATAGTCAGTACTTGGGCACTTATGTGGCATGAATGTTGCCTGCCACTTGTCAGTCCAGGGCTGGATGTTGTCCAGGTTCTACCATAAGCTGCAATGGGCTGTTTCAGTATTGGAGACATGATGTGGAGATGCCGGTGTTGGACTGGGGTGGACAAATGTGAGAAGTCGCACAACACCAGGTTATAGTCCAACAGGTTTATTTGAAATCACAAGCTTTCGGAGCTCTGCTCCTTCGTCAGGTGAAGTGAAGAGATACATATAGGCACAGCATATATAGTCAGAGAACACAGCCAGATGATTACAGTTAATCTTTCCAACTGCCCTTTATCACACCTCAGAAGGAGCGGAGCTCCGAAAGCTCGTAATTTTAAATAAAACTGTTGGACTATAACCTGGTGTTGTGCGACTTCTCATTTTTGTCCACCCCAGTCCAACACCGGCATCTCCGCATCATTATCACACCTCGGCAGAGAGATGATCACGGCAATCAAAGGTGTGGATGGTGTCCAAACAGGTCAGTCAGCAAAACATTATATCAAAGACAATGTGGCAGATGCTGGGGTCTGTATGGAAAACAAAAATCTTCACTTCACCTGACGAAGGAGCAGCGCTCCGAAAGCTTGTGATTTCAAATAAACCTGTTGGACTATAACCTGGTGTTGTGCGACTTCTCACAGTATTGGAGAAGTTGTGAATTAAACTGAACAATGTGGAATCGTCAGGAAACTGCCTCACTCCTGAACTCATGACTGAGAGAAGGGTATTCATGAAGTATATGAAAATGGTTGGACAAAGTCATGGCTCTTTTACAGTGATGATTTTGGAGTTTGGTCTGTGATGACTGGCCTCTGACAACCACAACCATATTTGTGTCAGGTATTCCATTAACTCTCATTGGCTTCAGTTTTTCTAGGGCTCTTGGTGCCATACGTGGTTGAATGTTGCTTTGACGTCAAGAGAAGCTATTCTCATCTCTCCTCTGTCAGCTTTCGCGTCCATTTCTGGATCAAGGGAATGATAGCTTAGTGGTTATGTTACTGGACCAGTAATCCTGAAGCCTGGACTAATGATCCGGAGTTTAAATCCCACCACGGAAGCTAGGGAATTTAAATTCAGTTAATAAATAAATCGGAAATAAAAAGCTAGTATCAGTAATGATGACCATGAAACTATCGGATTGTCGTAAAAACCCATCTGGTTCACTAATGTCCTTTAGGGAAGGAAATCTGCCGTCCTTACCCGGTCTGGCCTATATGTGACTCCAGACCCACAGCAATGTGGTTGACTCTTAACTGCCCTCTGAAATGGCCCAGCAAGTCACTCAGTTAAGGGCAATTAGGGATGGGCAATAATTGCTGTTGGAAGCGACGCCCACATCGTGTGAATGAATAATATAAAATCAAGGTTGTGATGAGTTCTGGAACCTGAACTGAACATTGGTGCACAAATTATTGATGGCTATTTCTGACTCCTTCCATCTGTTTACTGATGATTGGGAGGAGGATGATAGGACAATAATTGGCCAGATTAGACTTATCTGGTTTGTGTGAATAGGACATAGCTGGGCAATCTTCCACACTGTTGTGTAGATGCCAGTGTCATAGCTGTCCATCCTAGAACAGCTTTGCTGGTGGTGTGGTTAGCTCTGCTGCACAGGTCTTCGGCACTATAGCTGGAATATTGTCAGGACCAGATGGGTTTTTTAACACCATTACTGATACTAGCTTTTTATTCTAGATTTATTTAATTAACTGAATTTAAATTTCCTGGTGGGATTTGAACTCATGTTTCAGCTGGATTATTAGTCCAGGCCTCTGGATTACTAGTCCAGTAACATAACCACTATGCTACCGTACCCTCTGTTCATTGTGGGACTGCTTAGCTTTATCTATAGGCTGTTGCTTTTGGTGTTTAGCGTGTCAATAGCCATGTGTTGTCGTTTCACTCAGTTTGTATGCCATTCTAAGTATGGCTGATGCTGTTCCTGAAGTATCCTTCTACACTCTGCAGTGAACCAGGGTTGGTCTCCTGTTTTGATGGTGATCAGGGAGTGAGGGATGTGCCAGACCATGAGGTTACAGATTGTGGAAGGATACAATTCTGCTGCTGATGATGATCGGCAGTACCTCATGGATGCCCAGTTTTGGGCTGCTAAATCTGTTCTTAGTCACTTCCCCTTAGCACATTGGTAGTGCCACAGTACACAATGGAGGATGTCACCACAATGGAGATAAGACTTTGTCTTCACAAGAACTGAACAATTATCACTTCTATCAAGGCTATGTGGACAGATGTGTCTGTGACAGGTAGGTTGGTGAATCAGAGGTCAAGTTGGTTGCTGCCTGACCGCCTGATGCAGGCCCAGTCTGGCAGCCATGTTCTTCAGCATCATTATCCAGTAATTCCTATTATAAAGTACACAAGTGTGGCTGTTGGATGACGCCAAATTCAGCCTCAGGCTCAGGCTCAGCTGTGTTACTCACCATTGTTAAATAACTTATTAATTCTCACTGTCTAGATTGACACATGAAGAATGGCCCCTTGAGTGAGGTACTGGAGGGGAAATACTGCTACCTGTGAATCCATACCCCAGCAAGAATCAGCATCTTTAGGAGAGGAGGAGAGAAAATGGGCATTTATTTTAAAGATTTAGGGGGTGATTTTGCCAGCCCTGGGGAAGCGGGTAAGGAGGTGGGACTGCCGGGAAAATGGCAGAATCTGGGGGCGGGTACCCATCCCTCGAGGCGGGAAGGGGATTAGTGCCAATTAACTGCCTGTTTTGAGAATCCTTATTTTCAGCCCTGAAGTGTGGGCTTCCCGACGGCTCTGAACCTCACCAGGATCAGTGAGGCGGGCCGTCGGTCTGCGGGGGTCGGAGGGGCCGAGATGTCCGGTGTGCAGGTGAGTAATGGGTGCAAGTGTGGAGAGGTAAGTGTGTGAGGTGAGTGTAAAGTGTTTTAATAAGTTTTACTTACCTTTACTTCTTCCTGCAGGCTTCCTCCCTTCCCCAATGAACGCGAAAGGAAGGGTAACCGCTACAGTAAATGGGACAGAAAGCAGAATGGCCGCTGAACTGTCAAAAGCTGCAGTCTCTGCTTTCTGCTCAGGAGAGCTCTCTAACTGAGCCTGAGTGGAAGGGCTCAATTAGAGGACAGATTGTCAGTGTTTGACAGCTTCACAGAGCCATCAAACGATGACATTTCGTCTGTCAAAAGCTCTTGACAGATGAAACGTCACTCGCTGATGTCACCTGTAACCAGCTTTCCCTTACGATAGCAAAATACTGCAGATGCTGGAAATCCGAAATAACAACAGAAAACGCTGGAAAAACTCAGCAGGCCAGGCAGCATCCATGGAGAGAGAAACAGAGTTAACGTTTCAGGTCGAAGACCTTTCGTCAGAACTGGAAATAGCAGGAAATGAAATAGATTTAAGGCAAGGCTAAAGCTGGGAAAAGAGGGAGGGGATGAAAGAACAAAAGGAGAGATTAAGAGACATTAAGAGACATTAAGAGATGATCAAGGCAAGAGGTGGTGTTAATGTGACAGGTTAAGGCTAAAAGAAGTGTGAAATGCACTGGCAGAATGAAGGACAGCTGCCAGCTTCTAGGAGGAAAAAAAAAGGGGGGGGGGCAAACAAAAGGGTGGATGAAAAAATAAAATATAAATGCGATAGGGGCTGAGGTTATGATCTAAAATTGTTGAACTCGATATTGAGTCCAGAGGGCTGTAGCGTGCCTAAACGAAAGATGAGGTGCTGTTCCTCGAGCTTATGCTGCGCTTCCGTGGAACAGTGTAATAGGCCGAGGACGTAGAGGTCAGAGTGGGAGTGGAGCGGAGAATTAAAGTGACAGGCCACCGGGAGCTCGGGGTCCCCCTTACGGACTGAACGAAGGTGTTCCGCAAAGCGGTCACCCAATCTGCGTTTGGTCTCCCCAATGTCGAGGAGACCACATCGTGAGCAGCGAATACAGTATACTAGATTGGAGGAAGTACAGCTTTCCCTTAATTGGCCTGCTAAGCCCACTGGGCGGGCTTAACAAGGTCAATCAAGGGAAAATAGCGTGGATTGGCCACAAGTCGATGGAGGCGGGACTAACACCTGACAAGTGGGAGTCCTGCCTCCTAAAGCTCCCTATTGAGAAAATCCAGCACATAGAGTACCCATATCCTAGTTTCTGATCTATTAACTGACAATAGCAAAACCACCACATTTTATTTAACCTGTGACTCTCAATTAGCCATTTATAAATCCAGGGTCAATCTTTAAAAGCAGGCCAAAGGATTGGTTAATGCTTGCACTTTGAAAACATTCCAGTAAAGTAAAATTGCTTTTTGGCAAGTCAGATATCCGTCACTTAAAGAAAGATTTATGTGCGTTGGAGTTCAAAGAACAGGCCATTGATGTTATCAGTGCAGCTGTCTAAGGACAGTCCTGATTAATGGAGGTCATATTGTATCTTTGTATGTGTTGGTACCGAAACCTGCAATTGCAATTAATTGTCTAAGCAACAATCTTTCGGGGGAAAATGGGAGAATAAATAATGTAAAACATTCAGGAAATTAAATCTCATCTCCAATGTGAGGTCGGAAATGAAAGCTGAAAAGCTGAAAAGGGAATTCTGTTTTAACTCTGGAAATAAATTATTACAGTTTTTGATTAATCAGCAATGGATTTTCCCCAATGAATGCGAAAGGAAGGGTAACTGCTACAGTAAATGGGACCTCTTTCCATTTGGAATTTCTAAGGATAATGAGATACTTATGGTTTAAGCATTATTATTCTGCATAATAATGTAAAAATGCAGAAAGTAGCGCTTTTTAAAATACCTTCATCTGATATGGTAAATTACAGTGCAGCAATTAGAAAAAATTATGAGGTAACTCATATAATTAAAAGCATTAAGTTATTCTTTCATTTGAGCAAACATATTTTACATTCCTGATAGCATTGCAAAAATCTGGTGTCTATGGATACAGAAAATCTCTTTGCTTAGTGTACTCCGTGCAAATGTGCATTGTGTCCAAACAATATGACAAGTTAGAACAGTTGACAAAAACCAGGGACTCCATTACTAATAAAACTGTCACTGTGTCCCTAGGTTATATAGATCTCAGCTTGTAATTAAATTAATTAATACTTGTTAATGTGAAGAGAATGCAATATTTCAAATTTGTGTGGGTGCCTGTACATAAAAATGTGTTGCCAACTACTATGTCACTGTGAATTCACAACTAGCATAGTTTTAGCAGGTTTTATTTAAATAAAAGAAAGAATTGTATTGATACCGTTTCTAATTGTCTTTCTCAGAAATATTCCAAAAGGCTTTACATAACTGTTAGGTCCTAGGGCATGTGGCCAAAGTTGTGGGGGGCAGGTTCAGGCTGGCAGCACGCCGCAGTATATTTGTGGAGACGGGAGGAGTACGCCTGCTCCTTCTGACTCCAAAAAATATAATTTTGTAAAAGATTTGTGGCCATTTTTTGAGCGGCCTTCAGTGTTCCCTTTCTGTACTGCTAGTTATGCTGCTCAAAACCTAGCAGAACTAGGTGGACCCTGCACCATGCAAGTTCCGCCAATTTGTAGTTGAATTTTGCATTGGGGGCCCTACAATCAGTGCACATAAGAACATAAGAAATAGGAGCAGGAGTCGGCCATTCGGCCCCTCGAGCCTGCTCCGCCATTCAATGAGATCATGGCTGATCTTCAACTCCACTTTCCTGCACTATCCCCATATCCCTTGATTCCGTTAATATCCAAATATCTATCAATCTCTGTCTTGAATATACTCAACGACTGAGCCTCCACAGCCCTCTGGGGTAGAGAATTCCAAAGATTCACCACCCTCTGAGTGAAGAAATTTCTCCTCATCTCAGTCCTAAATGGCCAAGACTCAGACTGTGACCCCTGGTTATAGACTTCCCAGCTAGGGGATGAAAGGATATTTACTAGTCCTAGCCCCTTTGGGACTATCCCGGATCAGGCGTATTTCTCAGATGTTCACTTTCAGCTAAAGTTTGAGGTAGCCGAATCCTAAAGACGCTTAACTGGGTCTAAAGGTCCGGGCTATCTCTCCCTAAAGGAAAGGAGCAACCCGAGAATGTTCCCATCCTCCAGATAGCACTTTTAATAAGTTTAGCCAAAATGTAACATCCCGGATATTATGAGGGTCCGGAGATTTCCTTCAGAAATGTACCTCTCCACCAAAGAGTGAACAGAGATTAGGTTCGCGAGTTATTGATACAGAAGACTTATGTGAGACAATTCTAAAAATATATAGAGATTTATTAAAAGAACCGACATGCAATTTACAGTTGGTGAATCAGTCAATCGCAACGTTAACTGTTCTAAAAAGAGAAAAAATACGATCTTTTTAACAGAGAATCTTACTTTTAAATCTTAACTTCGCTACAGTATTACAGTTCTTAAAATTTTCTATACAGGATATCCATCAATATCAAATTACCTTCGATCCCCGAGGTAGAAAGAGTGGAAGACCACAGAGCCGCCTCGAGTCGAGAATCACTTTGCCCGATTAAAGCGAGTCTGATATCCCATTTGACACTTCAATATTTATACCCTTTTTCAGTTGTATCCTATAAGGTTTCTCCAAGTTAATTATCACTCTTCATCTTTCTGCTGACCTCTGCAATTCTTACTGCTACATCGGCATTAGTTATTGGGAGTTTTTATCATATAGGTGTGAAGGCAGATGTCCCTTATTTCATGTGTCATCTTTATGAGGGCAGATGTTCCTTATCTTATGTGCCATCTTTAAGAGGTTTAATTTAGATCACTTATCCAGGGTTGACCATTGTTCTGTTCCCAAAAGGCCAGCCACTCGGAGCCACCCATCTTCTGTTTCAAAAACTTGTCCTGTTTCAATAGCCGGAATTCTTTCATAGCTATTTCATAGTTAGGTTTCTAAATTTCCAAACACAGTTTGTCATGTTTTAAAGAATTTATAAGGTAGAGTTCCTTATAAGGTACTCTTCAGGGTCAACCACTGTCTTATCTCAACAAGGCCAGAATTTTTTCATAAGATAGTATATTTTTCTAAAAAGGCTATATTGTATATTTTTCTAAAAAGGTTATATAGTATATTCCTTCACAGGGAAACATCCTCCCTGCATCTACCCTGTCAAGCCCTGTAAGAATTTTGTATGTTTCAATGCGATCACCTCTCATTCTTCTAAACTCGAGAGAATATAGGCCTAGTCTACTCAATCTCTCCTCATAGGACAATCCCCCCATCCCAGGAATCAGTCTGGTGAACCTTTGTTGCACTCCCTCTATGGCAAGTCTATCCTTCCTTACGTAAGGAAACCAAAACTGTACACAATATTCCAGGGCCCTATATAATTGCAGTAAGACGTCTTTACACTTACACTCAAATCCTCTTTGAATAAAGGCCAACATACCATTTGCATTCCTAATTGCTTGTTAACGTTCAGTGATTCGTGTACAAGGACACCCAGGTCCCTCTGAACACCAACATTTCCCAATATCTCACCATTTAAAAAATACACTGCTATTCTATTTTTCCTACTAAAGTGGATAACTTCACATTTCTCCACATTATATTCCATTTGCCATGTTCTTGCCCACTCACTTAGCCTGTCTATATCCCCTTGAAGCCGCTTTGCATCCTCCTCACAACTTACATTCCCACCCAGCTTTGTATCATCAACAAACTTGGATATGTTACATTTGGTCCCCATCATCCAAATCATTGATACAGATTGTGAATAGCTGAGGCCCAAGCACTGATCCTTGCGGTACCCCACTAGTTACAGCCTGCCAACCTGAAAATGACCTGTTTATTCCTACTCTGTGTTTTCTGTCCGTTAACCAATCCTCAATCCATGCTCGTATTTTACCCCCAATCCCATGAGCCCTAATTTTGTTTAATAACCTCTTGTGTGACACCTTATCGAAGGCCTTCTGAAAATCCAAATACACCACATCCACTGGTTCCCCCTTATCTATTCTGCTAGTTACAATCTCAAAAAACTCTAACAGATTCATCAAACACGATTTCCCTTTCATAAATCCATGTTGACTCTGCCCAATCCTATTATTATTTACTACGTGCCCTGTTACCACGTCCTTAATAATAGATTCTAGCATTTTCCCTACTACTGATGTCAGGCTACCCCGTTTTCTCTTTCCCTCCTTTCTTAAATAGTGGGGTTACATTTGCTACCTTCCAATCTGTGGGAACCGTTCTAGAATCTATAGAATTTTGGAAAATGACAACCAATGCATCCACTATCTCTCTAGCCACCTCTTTCAAAACCCTAGGATGTAGGCCATCAGGTCCAGGGGCTTTATCGGCTTTCAGTCCCATTAATTTCTCCGGTACTATTTTTTTACTAATACTAATTTCTTTCAGTTCCTCATTGTCGCTGGAGCCTTGGTTCTTCACTATTTTCGGGAAGTTTTTTGCCTCATCTTCCATGAAGACAGACACAAAGGGCTGGATTTTACTTACCGAGACGAGTTGGGGGTGGAACTGCTGTCTTCCGAGTTCTAGTCCCGCCCCCAGCGACGTCTGACGAACAGACATTATTTTGCCCTGATTGGCCTTGTTAAGCCCGCCCTGTGGGCTTGTCGGCCAATTAAGCGAAAGCCGGTGTCAGATGATGTCAGTTGATGACTCTTCATCTGCCGGTTTTCTTAAAGGCACATGCACCACCCTTGTTTGACGGATGAATTGTCAGTGTTTGACAACATTGAGGTGCTGTCAAACACTGACAATCACTGTCCAAAGGTGAGCCCTTGTACCCTGGCTCTCCAATTACTCTCTCCTTAGGATAAAACAGATGACAGCTGCAGCTGAGATTGCAGAAGCCATCTGTCACTTCTCCCGATGAGATGAGGCTACACAAACACTTCACAGCTTGTCACCTGCAGAAACATCTAACCACATTAAAAATTACTTTCCCAACATTTCCTTACCTCTGATACTAACCATTGTCCCATTGCATCCTTCACACCACTTCTGCAGCTGTCATCCAAACACCAACATAACAACAGACCCACAGCACGCCTCACTTACCCTGGTGGGGTTCCCCGATGTCGGGAAGCCCGCAGCAGCAGTCGAAAAATTGGGAAAAGCCTCTTAACTGCCTGTTAACAGGCAGTTAAATGGCTATAATCCTCTCCCGCCGCTAGGAGTCAGGTCCCTGCGCAAATCAGGGACCCGACTCCCGGGAAGATTGATTGGAGGCGGGTTGGGAGCGGGTTCGGGACCAGCTCCCATTCTTTTTGACTTTCCCAGCAGTCCCGCCTCCAAACCCGCCTCCTCATTTGTTTAATTTCTCCATGCCATTTCCTTATTCCCCATTATAATTCTCCTTTCTTAGCCTGTAAGGAACCCAGATTTACTTTTGCTAATCTTTTCCTTTTTACATACCTATAGAAGCTTTTACAGTCTGTTTTTATGTCTCTCGCTAGTTTACTCTCATTCTGTTTTCCCTTTCTTTATCAATTTCTTGGTCTTCCTTTGCTGAATTCTAAAATCCTCCCAATCCTCAGGCTTACTACAATTTTTTGGCAACATTATAAGCCTCTTCCTTTGATCTAATACTATCTTTAACTTCTCTTGTTAGCCACAGTTGGACCACTTTTCCTGAGGGGTTTTTATACCTTAAAGCAATACATATGTGTTGTAAATTATGTATTAATTCTTTAAATGCTAGCCATTGCTTCTCTACCATCATAACTTTTAATGTAGTTTCCTAATTGACCTTAGACAACTCGTCCCGCATAGCTCCGTAGTTTGCTTTGTTTAGATTTAAGACCCTAGGTTTGGATTTAACTAAATCACTTTCAAACTCAATATAAAATTCTATCATATTATGGTCAGTCTTCCCTAGAGGTCCCTTTACTTCAAGGTTATTAATTAACCCTTTCTTGTTGCACAATACTATATCTAAAATAGCCTGTTCCCTAGTTGGTTCCTCAACATACTGATCTAGAAAACTATCTTGCATACATTCCATGAATTTGTCCTCCACACTATTACTGCAAATTTGGTTTGTCCAGTCTATATGTAGATTAAAGTCCTCCATGATTATTGTATTACCCTTGTTACATGCACCTCTAATTTCCTGATTTATACTCTGCCCTACATTACAACTACTGTTTGGGGGCCTATAAACAACTCCCACCAATGTTTTCTGCCCCTTGCTGTTTTTTCATGCCACCCAAACTGATTCTACTTCTTGATTTTCAGAGCTAAGATCCTTTCTCTCTACTGTCTTTATCCCATCCTTTATTATCAGGGCTACCCCTCCTCCTTTTCCATTTTGCCTTTCTCTCGTAAAGTTAAGTATCCTGGAATATTTAGTTCCCAACCTTGGCCACATTGTAACCATGTCTCCGTAATGGTGATTAGATCAAACCTGTTAATTTATATCCGCGCTATTAATTCATCTATTTTGTTGCGAATGCTTCGCGCATTCAGATATAGTGCTTTTAGCTTTGATTTATTTCTATTTTTCCCTGCTGTCACCTTAATCACTGATGCCTTTGTTAGTCTTTCTGTTCCTTCCTGACCCACTCTGCTTATTTTTACCCAAAACTCTACTCTGCTCTAGAGCCTTGACATTTCTCTCGCTGCTTTTAAATTTACTCTTTCCTGAATCCTCTCACCCCACCCTTCATTAGTTTAAAGCTCTGTCTACTGCCCTAGTTATTTGGTTCGCAAGGACACTGGTCCCAACGGAACAACTCCCTCTTTCCCCAGTACTGGTGCCAGTGGCCCATGAACATTTTGGAGGGGGAGGGCGAACAGCCAGCTGTCGTGGTGCACATAGGCACAAACGATATAGGTAAAAAAGGGGATGAGGTCCTAAAAGCAGAATATAGGGAGTTAGGAGGTAAATTAAAAAATAGGACCTCAAAGGTAGTAATCTCAGGATTGCTACCAGAACCACATGCTAGTCAGAGTAGAAATAGGAGGATATTTCAAATGAATACGTGACAAGAGGAATGGTGCAAGGGGGAGGGATTCAAATTCCTGGGACATTGGAACCGGTTCTGGGGGAGGTGGGACCAGTACAAACCGGACGGTCTGCACCTGGGCAGGGCCGGGACCGCTGTCCTCGGGGGAGTGTTTGCTAGTGCTGTTGGGGAGGGTTTAAACTGAAGTGGCAGGGGGTCGGGCACCTGAGCAGGGAGACAGAGGAAAGCGTGTCAGGAAGGGACAGAAGGTATGGAGTAAAAGGTAAAGTGTTAAAAAAGGAAAAAGCAGGAACTAAGTGTCACAAAACATATTTGAAAGTTCTTTATCTGAATGCACATAGCTTTCGTAACAAAATGGACGAGTTAACGGCACAAATAACTACGTATGGATATGATCTTGTGGCCATTACAGAAACATGGCTGCAGGGTGACAACGACTGGAAATTAAATATGCCAGGGTATTTAACAATCAGGAAGGACAGGCAGGAAGGAAGGGGAGGTAGGGTGGCTATGTTAATAAAGGAAGGAATCACTGTAATACAGAGAAATGATATTGGGCCGATGGATCAGGATAATGAAACAGTTTGGGTGGAGATAAGGAATAATAAGGTGAAAAAAAACACTAGTGGGAGTAATATATAGGCCTCCTAATAGTTGTAACTCTGCTGGAAGAAGTATTAATCAGGAAATAGTTGGGGCATGTAATAAGGGAACAGCTATAATTATGGGGGGTTTTAACTATCATATTAACTGGACAAATCAAATTGGGCAGGGCAGCCTTGAGGAAGAGTTTATTGAGTGTATTAGGGATGGATTTCTTGAGCAGTATGTAACTGATCCTACAAGGGGGCAAGCAACCTTGGACCTGGTCCTGTGTAATGAGTCAGGATTAATTAATAATGTCCTAGTTAAGGATCCCCTTGGAATGAGTGATCATAACATGGTTGAATTCCATATCCAATTAGAGGGTGAGAAGGTTGGTTCTCAAACAAGCGTACTGAGCTTGAATAAAGGAGACTATGATGGTATGAGAGCGGAATTGATTAAAGTGGACTGGGAAAATAGATTAAAGGGTAAGACGGTACATGAGCAGTGGTGTTCATTTAAGGAGTTATTTTACAACATTCAAAAAAAAAATATTCCACTGAGGAAAAAAGGGTGTAAAAGAAATGACAGCCATCCATGGCTAAGTAAAGAAATTAAGGATAGTATCCGACTAAAAACAAGGATGTATAAGGTAGCCAAACTTAGTGGGAGGATAGAAGATTGGGAAGTCTTCAAAAGACAGCAAAAAGTAACTAAAGAATTGATTAAGAAAGGGAAGATAGATTATGAAAATAAATTAGCAAAAAATATAAAAACAGATAGCAAGAGTTTCTATAGTTATATAAAAAGAAAAAGGGTGGTTAAGGCAAACGTAGGTCCCTTAGAGGATGAGAGCAGGAAATTAATGGTAGGAAACATGGAGATGGCAAAAATGCTGAACAAATATTTTGTTTCAATCTTTACGGTAGAGGACACTAAGAATATCCCAACACTGGACAAACAGGGGGCTCTAGGGGGGGAGGATCTAAATACGATTAAAATTACTAAGGAATTGGTACTCAGTAAAATAATGGGACTCAAGGCGGATAAATCCCCTGGACCTGATGGCTTACATCCTAGAGTCTTGAGGGAAGTGGCAGTAGGGATTGTGGATGCTTTGGTAATAATTTTCCAAAATTTCCTGGACTCAGCAAAGGTCCTGGCAGATTGGAAAACTGCTAATGTAACACCCTTATTTAAAAAGGGTAGTAGGCAGAAGGCTGGAAATTATAGACCAGTTAGCCTAACATCTGTGGTGGGGAAAATTTTGGAGTCTATTATTAAGGAGACAGTAACGGAACATTTAGATAAACATAATTTAATAGGACAAAGTCAGCATGGCTTTATGAAGGGGAAGTCATGTCTGACAAATTTGCTTGAGTTCTTTGAGGACATAACGTACAGGGTGGATAAAGGGGAACCAGTGGACGTAGTGTATTTAGACTTCCAGAAGGCATTCGACAAGGTGCCACATAAAAGGTTATTGCTCAAGATAAAAAATCACTGGATTGGGGGTAATATTCTGGCATGGGTGGAGGATTGGTTATCTAACAGGAAGCAGAGAGTTGGGATAAATGGTTCATTCTCGGACTGGCAACCAGTAACCAGTGGTGTTCCGCAGGGGTCGGTGCTGGGTCCCCAACTCTTTACAATCTATATTAACGATTTGGAGGAGGGGACCGAGTGTAACATATCAAAGTTTGCAGATGATACAAAGATGGGAGGGAAAGTAGAAAGTGAGGAGGACATAAAAAACCTACAATGGGATATAGACAGGTTGGGTGAGTGGGCGGAGATTTGGCAGATGCAATACAATATTGGAAAATGTGAGGTTATGCACTTTGGCAGGAAAAATCAGAGAGCAAGTTATTATCATAATGGCGAGAAACTGTAAAGTACTGCAGTACAAAGGGATCTGGGGGTCCTAGTGCAAGAAAATCAAAAAGTTAGTATGCAGGTGCAGCAGGTGATCAAGAAGGCCAACGGAATGTTGGCTTTTATTGCTAGGGGGATAGATTATAAAAACAGGGAGGTATTGGTGCAGTTATATAAGGTATTGGTGAGACCGCACCTGGAATACTGCATACAGTTTTGGTGTCCATACTTAAGAAAAGACATACTTGCTCTCTAGGCAGTACAAAGAAGGTTCACTCGGTTAATCCCGGGGATGAGGGGGTGGACATATGAGGAGAGGTTGAGTAGATTGGGAGTCTACTCATTGGAGTTCAGAAGAATGAGAGGCGATCTTATTGAAACATATAAGATTGTGAAGGGGTTTGATCGGGTGGATGTGGTAAGGATGTTCCCAAGGATGGGTGAAACTAGAACTAGGGGGCATAATCTTAGAATAAGGGGCTGCTCTTTCAAAACTGAGATGAGGAGAAACTTCTTCATTCAGAGGGTAGTAGGTCTGTGGAATTTGCTGCCCCAGGAAGCTGTGGAATCTACATCATTAAATAAATTTAAAACAGAAATAGACAGTTTCCTAGAAGTAAAGGGAATTAGGGGTTACGGGGAGAGGGCAGGGAATTAGACATGAGGCTGAGTTCGGATCGGTCAAGGCCCTGTGGGTGGCGGAGCGGGCCCAGGGGCTGAGTGGCCGGGTCCTGCTCCTACTTCTTGTGTTCTTTAGATTTGAGGTTAGGATCAGATCAGCCATGATCTTATTGAATGGCGGAGCAGGCTCAAGGGGCCGATTGGCCTACTCCTGCTCCTATTTCTTATGTTAACTGAAACCCCTTCCTCCCACACTATTCTTTGAGCCACACATTTAAACCTCTAATCTGTTTGTCCCTATGCCAATTTGCGCGTGGCTCAGGAAACAATCCAGAGATTATTACCTTTGAGGTTCTGCTTTTTAATTTTCACCAACCCCCACCCCCCAACCCGATTTAAACTCCTGGACGCCAGTCTTTCAGGTGTAAAATGGAAGGCCGTGAGTTGAATGTCCCTCCCTCCCCTTCCACCCACCATATTAGTTATTTTACCAGTAACAAACCAAGTAACAACTGTGAAACTGATATTCTCCATTAGTTAATGGAATCATACTGATAGCCAATGACATCCTTTGTGATTGTGACAAAGGTAAACTATCCCTCCTCATCCTTCTTGACTTGTCTTCAGCCTTTGACACGGTTGACCACTCCATCCTTCTCCAACGCATCTCCACTGTCTTCCAGCTGGGTGGGACTGCACTCGCCTGGTTCTATTCTTATCTATCTAATCGTAGCCAGAGATTCACCTCAACGGCTTCTTGTCCCACTCCCACATTGTTATCTCTGGTGTCCCCCAAGGATTTATCCTTGGCCCCCTCTCATTTCTCATCTACATGCTGCACCATGGCGATATCATCCGAAAACACAGCGTCAGTTTCCACATGTACGCTGATGACACCCAGCTCTACCTCACCACCACTTCTCTCGGCCCCTGCACGGTCTCTAAATTGTCAGACTGCTTGTCCGGCATCTAGTACTGGATGAGCAGAAAATTTCTCCAATTAAATATTGGGAAGACCAAAGCCTTTGTTTTCGGTCATGGCCACAAACTCCGTTCCCTAGCCATTGATTCCATTCCTCTCCTTAGCATCTGTCTGAGGCTGAACCACACTGTTCGCAACCTTGGTGTCATATTTGACCCTGAAATGAGCTTCTGACCACATATCCGTGGCATAACTAAGACCGCCTATTTCCATCTCCGTAACATCACCCGTCTCCGCCCTTGCCTCAGCTCATCCGCTACTGAAACCCTCATCCATGATTTTATTACCTCTAGACTTGACTATTCCAACGCACTCCTGGCTGGCCTCCCACATTCTACCCTTTGTAAACTTGAGGTCATCCAAAACTCGGCTGCCCGTGTCCTAACTCGTCCCAATTCCTGTTCACCCATCTCCCCTGTACTCGCTGACCTCCATTGCCTCCCGGATAAGCTACGCCTCGATTTCAAAATTTTCATCCTTGTTTTCAAATCCCTCCATGGCCTCGCCCCTCCCTATCTCTGTAATCTCCTCCAGCCCTACAACCCCCCCGAGATATCTGCGCTCCTCAAATTCTGCCCTCTTGAGCATCCCTGATTATAATCGCTCAACCATTGGTGGTCGTGCCTTCTGTTGCTTAGGCCCTAAGCTCTGGAATTCCCTGCCTAAACCTCTCCACCTCTCTACCTCTCTTTCCTCCTTTAAGATGCTCCTTAAAGCCTACCTCTTTGACCAAGCTTTTGGTCACCTGCCCTAATTTTCTCCTTATGTGGCTCGGTGTCAAATATTTTGTCTTATAATACTCCTGTAAAGCGCCTTGGGACGTGTTACTACATTAAAGGCGCTATATAAATACAAGTTGTTGTTGTTGATTCCTCTGAAAGTAATACTTTCCAGGAAAGTTTTAAAATAGCATTTTCTTCGCGTATTCCTTAAAACATAGCCCATTGTTTTCATTCTGTAAATTATTGCTTTCATTCTGTAAATTTTTGTTTACATGACAACAGGTTTGAAAGGTTTGTTTAAGATCCACTGTTAACCTGGTGTGATACTAACCCATATAGAACAAAAGGGACCCAGGTTAGATTGCTGATCTATACTGAATTAGCTGCTCTGAGCTGGGGAGCAACAGTTGGGATGCTGCACTTGCCCTCCAGTCCCCTGCCATGGGAAGGGGATAAAATCTCGCTGCTGATCATCATCCTGTCACCCCTTGCTGGGAAAATACTTGTGCCGGAATGGTGGGCGAGGTTAGAATTGGGTTCAGCTGCGATGCCTCTTTTGATCAAATAGTCTTTTGACAGTCACTATCTGGACTTGTATCGTACACCAGCAAGTGTAAGGAGGGGCTGAGAGCAAATGAGGGAAAGTTGGGGGGGAGGGGGCAGAGCAGTATGTTCATCTGTTCCTAACTGCAAAAGAAACTAAGCAATTAAGGACTAAATGTGGTGCAGCAGCAGAAAATTAACAGCAATGTTTTTGAACGCAGATGTCAAGGATAATTAGAACTGGTAGGAGAAGTTGCATTGGATGTCTGTACTGGTCCTGGACAAGCTTTGCTGTGCTAAACTCGAGCTGGATATAAGCCCGGGCTTTTGGCAGCAGCTACAGTAGCATGGCTAATTTACACTGCTCATCTGACTCAAAAATAAGCTTCATGTAATTATTTCATCGAAGAACTTCACAAGCTGTTCCTTTACTTGTAGGCAGCTTTTGTGAATTGAGTTAGATTAATAGAAATAGTAGTTGCATTTTGAGGACTTTTGCGTTCACGTTATCCTGCTTAGTGGCTTGAAATTTGTTGCAGAAGGAACATTTCTGGTAGCATTTCTGTTCTGAAAATGAGAAGGCAGCTAGTGTTTTTGCGTTTTAATTGAATTGGCAGAATGCTGTGAATCTAGAAATGCTTTCAAGTTCCATCTGTTTCCTTACTTCCAGCTTGCAATATAAAGCTTTCAAAAACTGACGAGGGGATCAGTTTTGCAGTTGTTACTTGGTTTGTTACAGGTAGAATAACTAATACAGGGGGGAGAAACATCAACTTGCAGCCGGCAATTTTCCACATGAAAAACTGGCGTCTCGGACTGGAACAACGGGTGGGCGGTTATGGGGGCAGGTGGTCACCCCATTGATGCCCAAGGGCCTGTAATGGACAAGCATCCTGCCCCACCTAAAACATGCGTGAGGCTGCTTAACTATGCAAATCAGGGTTCTATGCCGGTTGGAGGACCCCGATGCAAAATTCAGATTAAAAACGGGCGGAGCTTGCGCCATACAAGCTCCACTTAGTTGTCCCAGGCTTTGAGCAGCCTAACCTGTGGTTTTGAAAGGTGAACGCTGATTTACTGTATTCCGTTAAGGAGGAGCTGGACCTGTTTCTGGCTGGGGGCGAGATCACCACGCAAGGAGGTAGGTATCCTATAATATAAATCAGGATCTATGTGATCGCCTGGACTAGTTTCGATCACCTGAAGCGGATGCAGCGGAATTTTCCATATTCTTGCCCCCACTAATTTGGCTGGATTTTGATCTTGTTTATTTGCCTCTCCCAGGAGATTACGTGGAGTGGGGGTGGCGTGCGCGGTGGAGGGGCGTCTGTATTGTATACACTCAGCATCACAACTATATGGGACAAGCTGGATGGACCAGTGATCTGTCTCTCATTTTCGGATGTTCGTATGTTCTGTTACCCTTTGAGTGACAAAAATTCTGCCTAACTTTCTTCCTTACTCCTAACTCCCTTATTTTTATCTTGCGTCCCATGCTAGCTTGAACCCTTTGCCATAGGGAATGAATTGCTGGACTAATTTTGTCAATTCCCTTCATAATTAATTAAGTCACTACCTCTCTTTCAAAGAATAGGGGCGTGATCTTGCCAGCCCTGGAGAGGTGGGTTTGGAGGCAGGACTGCCGGGAAAATGACAGAATTTGGGGGCGGGTGCCCAACCCGCCCCCAACCCGCCTCCGTGCCATCTTGCCAGGAGGCGGGTACCCGACCCACGTCGGGTCCCGTCTCCTTGGAGGCGGGAAGGGGATTACAGCCACTTAACTGCCTGTTAACAGGTAGTTAACATCAGATAAGAGGATTATCCCCATTTTACCCACACAAGTGCGGGCTTCCCGAAGGCTGCGAACCCCGCCAGGGTCACCGAGGCGAGTAGTGGGTCTGCGGGGGTCGGAGGGGTGCAAAAGTGTGCTGTGGAGGTGAGTGATGGGTGCAAGTGTGGAGAGGTAAGTATGTGAGGTGAGTGGAAAGTGTTAGAAAAAGTTTACTTACCTTTGTTTCTTCCTGCAGGCTTTAAGAGTTGGGTATGCAGAGACTCTCGCACCTCCGCGGCAGAGATGACAGATGGCTGCTGCATTCTCCAATGCAACAACCATCTAATTTCTGCTAAAGAAAGAGGTTTGATGAGTCTTGAATTCAAGAACTCATCAAACAACAGAGTTTGTCAGTGTTTGACAGCTTCACAGAGCTGTCAAACGATGACAATTCATCTGTCAAAAATCTTTGACAGATGCAACGTCTTATGCTGACATTCTCTGTAACCGGCTTTCCCTTAATTGGCCTGCTAAGCCCGCTGGGCGGGCTGAACAAGGTCAATCAAGGGAAAATAGCGTGGGTTGGCCACAAATCAATAGAGGTGGGACATCGACCCGACAAGCAGCAGTCCCGCCTCCAACGCGCCCCCATTGACAAAATCGCCCCCTACAAGTCCAATAATGTTTCCTAATAACTTAAAAGTCCTGATATTTATATAATTGAGAAGTTTTGCTATCAACATGAAATAAGCTGGTCTAGTGACAGTCCGCAGCAAGGCATTTATTTAACTGTATTTCTCATTGTCTTTCTCTTTCAATCAGTAGTCCTGTAACACTGCAGTTACTCATTCATAATTGCTGGAACACATGACCATAAGGGTGACTAAGGGTCATATATTAAGTTATCAGAGAATGCCATTGAAGTGAGAAGGAATTGAGGGATATGATGAGAAGGCATCAGGTGGGGTTGATCTGTTAAAAAAGAACAGGCTTATTGGGCTTATCATCCTTCTCTAGTTCTTAGACATCAGATTAGCACTCAGGATGGTATCAGACCATACTAGTTATTCCACCAGCAACAAAACATACTAATGCTGGGCGTATTTCTATTTAAGAAACATTTCAATGTAACAACATGCATATACATGACTCATATACTCATTGGAGTTTAGAAGAATGAGAGGTGATCTTATTGAAACATATAAGATACTGAGGGGGCTCGACAGGGTAGATGCAGAGAGGATGTTTCCCCTTGTGGGGAAATCTAGAACGCGGGTGCACAGTTTTAAAATAAAGGGTCGCCCTTTTAGAACTGAGATGAGGAGGAATTTCTTTTCTCAGAGGGTAGTAAATCTGTGGAATTCTCTGCCCCAGAGAGCTGTGGAGGCTGGATTATTAAATATATTTAAGGTGGAGATAGACAACATTTTTGCAAGATAAGGGAGTGAAGGGTTATGGGGAGCGGGCAGGGAAGTGGCTTTGAGCCCAAGATCAGCCATGATCTTATTGAATGGCGGAGCAGGCTTGAGGGGCCAAGTGGCCTATTCCTGCTCCTATTTCTTATGTTCTTATGTTCTTACATGACGTTTCAAACCTTTGCAGGCAAACAAATGTGACTCATGTAGAGTAAAACCACCGTCACCATTCAACCATCCCATGTTCAATGCATTTAGATTAATGTTCAAGGTATTTTTTCCTGTCAAAACCATACAAAGCAATGACATGAAGCAATAACGCACTGTTACATTTTTGTGCATTAGGACAGAACTAAAGCCTGGTTATTCTGCCTCTCCAAATCAAAAATGCTTTGGTTAACAGTTTTATCATTAATTACTTCTGTTTGCTGTTATCCTCCTAGGTGCCGAAAATGACCATCACTATTTTGTCTAGTCAGATTACCAACATATCTCTGTGCAAACTTCAAACACTGTTGATATCACAGTAACAGCTGTTGTTTCTCCCTCTGTGGCTACTGGACTATTTTACATAGAATTAAGCCTCTAGTTTTTTCAGACTAAGCAGGTTAAAGTGACTGAGAACTATTGAACTACATCCATGACTTTTGCTCTGCATTGCCTTCGCTGAGGTTGGAATCTAGAATTGTAAGAAAGAATAGAACGAGAAAAGGACATTAGGTATCAACAGTGTCATTCCCATCAGACTGTGTACAATTTGTACTGTCATAAATTTTCCTCAATTTAATTAATCTCCTGAGAAAGGTGAGGAACCACATATAAGACTTTCAGAAGAGAAAAGTCTATTGGGGTGAAATTCCTCCGCCTGCTATTTTAAGGCAGGCATTAACCTTTGTTAAAATAGTGGACAAAGGGATGCCAATATTGCACGCTACAATTTCAACCCATTTGCAATTTCTTCCTGACCCTGAAGTTAATTGAGGGGAAACTCCAAGATTTGAATCTAACATTACAATCTGTAATTATTCAGCCCTTGGTACTTTTACTTCACAGATATTGTTTTCATGAGAGTAACAGTATTGCAAATAAAACACACTGGAAAAATCCTAATGCTAGGCATATTTCTATTTGAGAAACATTTCAAGGAAACAGCTTGCTTGAACATCATTTTCCTGATGTGAGCATCATTCAGACCTTTACAGGAGAACTCATGTAGATTCCCCAATCAGCCATCCCAGTGCTATACTTTTTATTTAATACACCATTAAGTTTTCTCGGGTTCCCAGATTAAAGACATTAAAAAGAAAGAAAGACTTGCATTTATATAGTTAAACACCAGTTAACACAAGCTTCCCAAGGCTGTTGGGGAACATGGACAAATGCCTCCTCCAAACTAGAGGATGTAGATACATATTTACTTCCAGATATTGGAGATGGGATGAGAATGACCTCTCCTTGATTCCTACACCTGGAATAATATGGACCTTCAAGAGCATATCCCTCCCTACCAGGCAACCAGAGAATGGGATCCCCTTCTGTACTATCAAGGGATTTTCCTTCCTTCTACCACCAATCAGAAAATGTTCATACTCTAGACTGCCAAAAATCTAGTCGACCACTTCTACGGTATTACTGAGTATATGTTAAGAAATAAAAAACACCTACCTTTGTTATTCTTCTCCAGCCACAGGCACCAGCCACCTTCCTGCTAACTGCATGACATTAGAACCTAATTGAAAATAGTTGTACATGTGTGCTGAGAAACATTTTGGCTCTCAGTACACGAGGACAGCACTCCCGATCACTGGTATTCATACTTCCATTTAAATAGGGGGGGAAAAAACCTAAATCTCCCCAGTGTTGCAGTGGTATTCAGTGAAAAGGTCTTTATTGTAAAATGATTCATTTAAAACCTATCTCTAAAACTGCATCAAATATTGGAGTGCAGCCTATTGTTGTCACTTCCCATTTGTTGTCACTTTTTCAGGTTGGTAAATTGAAAACGACAATAAAATGCCATTAGACTGCAGCAGTATTATTATAGTTATATTCCACTGGGCGAGCAGCATAATGATTTAGATGCTAGGTTTGTATGTCTGATTGAGGATATGAATCCTAACATTGTTTTTTTTTGTTTGTATCTGCCGGCTGAAACTGTTATTGCTCAAAGACCTCCTGTGAAGTTATGAGGCCTTATGATAAGAGCATCCTTTCACAATTGGCCCAGTCACATTGCACCCAGTCGCAAGCACGTCTTCCGTTGGTTAAGTACGGGTTGCTGCCCCTTTGCAGCTAAATGAGGCTCGTGTGATAACAAGAAAATCCTAGTGCAGAAAATAAAATAAAGTCAACAGCATATTTCTAATGAACAGTTTACAAGGATATGGAAATGCTATCCCTGTGCAATTGTGTGCATGAACTTACTGACCCCCGGGCAATTTCAGCAGAGACAAGACTACTGGAGTGGTCATTGTGTCGATCATAATATAAAAATAATGAGCTTTCCCCATTGATTTCTGCAAGATTTTTCAGCACTTGTTTTTTTTTTTGCCATGGGGGCTCTAATAATTCATAGGTAAAAAGAAAGGTGATTATACAATCTGCCCTACCATTTGCAGGCCGTACAGAAGTTTGGATTAATTGCCCAGGAGTATAAATCTCCTGCATTCTGGTATATTTTACAAACATTTGCAAATGGTCTTAGTTTGTAAAATTAAGTGTGGAAGGTATCTGTTGAAGTTTTAGTGCTAAATGAGGTACACCGCCAGCTGCTTTGTGCTTAATTGCCCACGATCTGGCTAATGGGTATAAATTTATGCACTCACTGGGGGTGAGCATGCAGATAAATACGGAGTCAGATTTAGATCCATGAAAACTTGTGGTAAGATATAGAATACAGTGTTGCACCTATACAAAAGGACATTTTGTACCTCTGCACATCTACATCTGTCAATGGTGAAACTTCAAAAGTGATCCTATACCTCTATATATATATATATATATATTCTTATGTGATTTTCTCCTCCTTTCATCTCACTGTGTAGAAATCAAGACTTAATCCAGACTGAAGCTTCGACTTCTGCGTTCCCCCAGCCGTGATTTTCCGCCCATTAAAGTGAATGCAGAGCAAATTGTAGGCAGTAGCGGAAAACAGTCTCCTACTTCAACTCATTTTTCTCAGCACCTCAAAATTCTGGCACTCCTTATCTCTTTTCGTCTGTCCCTCAATCAATATTGAGGATTTTATAACCTAAAATTAGCATCACAAAATTACTTCTTCCTGATTTACCTCATCTATCCTCTTACTCTTTTCAACCTTGGCATTATAGTCATTTGGCCTTCATCTTGATTTTAGGGTAATACCCTCATCAAAATGATTCAATTTGAGTCACTGAGTTTGAATGTGATTCAGGACTCATACCCAATATACATAGCTGTATGTAGGCGTGCTTGCCTATTTGCTGATACTCACATATATTCTGGTACAAACACACATATTCATACCAGCACATATACATTCCTTGAGAAAAACCACCATCAAATCCCTTAAGGACTGTGAGAGCTTTTCTGTTCCACATTTTAAAAGATGAAAGAAGATTCTGACTTAATCAGAAAATCCTAGAGGATTACCTCAATAATCATTCTTCTGTACATAACACTGCAAGGAGATATTGGAAGTGAGTTTCACTAGTTAAGATGTCCTCACTGAAGAATGCCTCAACTATATCGAAAGGATCATAAGCTGATTATGTTTGTTCTCTCCTCGTATTCGTGATTGCTAGTATTATTTCAGTGAGGTGCATACCTATTGAATTGTAATGTTACACAATTAATTAAATAAGTTCACAAAAAAACACATGTATGCTGCTTTGCTAGGAATAATTGTCCATTTGGATCCATGCATGGTAACTTCAAGCCTTCCCAGCAACTCTTCCTTCTTTAGTCTGCATACCCCTGGGCCAACTATAATTGGCTTTATAGTGATGAGTCAGACTTTCCAATATTTATTCACAGGTACATGAATTTATCATGAATAATTTATAAGCAGGAAGTTTCTATCTAGTCACCTTCCACCACAATTACACATGAGGTGCTTTTACATTTAAAAACTGCAGCCTACAGTAAAGATGCAGTGCTCGTGTTGCCACTGCTAACCCTGCCTAACTTCCTTTATTCTGGTGGTTGCGGAGATACACTTTTTTGCATAGCTCATGGGAACTGCTGTTGAATTTAGGGGCTGTGCTTTGACATGATGGAGAACAGCGCCAGGTTGAAATGTAAATGTCAGAGGCTGGGCAAGATAAACTACTCTCAAAAGAATAGGGATGGGGTATCGGGTTCAGTTGAGCGAAACAAAATCTGCAATCAGATTGGTTTAAAAAAAATGGAGAAGAGAATAGTTAATAGGTGTAGCAGTAATAGGAAAACCTTTTATTAGCTGTTAGGAGTCAGAACTCCATCAAAGATTGTATAGAGCCACGTGGCAGGGGATATTGAGGCCCTGAAAACATCCAGAGGAGTGCTACCCAACTAATATCTAGTTCTACAGCCCTTAATTATCAGGATAGGCTTGAGTAACTGGGGATCTTTACTCTGGGAAGGTATAGATTTTGAGGGGATATGATTGAGGCTTTAAAATAATGAAGGGATTGCGTTCTATCCAAGTAGATAGGTTATTTGAGCTGGATGGCCAAGGGAGGTATGGGGTGTGGGGACAGCATTACAAGTTATGAAAGCATTGTTAGGTTAGATGCCAGGAAGTTTTTTTTTCCCCCATAGAGAATCGCTGACCTCTGGAATAGTTCACCAGTGCATGCAATGAGTGTGAATTCATTGCTGGCCTTCAAAAGAGAGCAGGACAAGTTCCTGCCAATGGAAGATACCTTGAGTTATAGAAGGTAGGTGGGTTAATGGGACTATTGATATTAGTCACTGTGGTCGGAAAGAAATTTCACATATTTTAAACTAAATTGGCATAATTTTCCCCCCCTCTGTTTTTGGCCTCTCCCAGGCAATTGTGTTACCTGGGTTGGGGGTTGGGCGATTGGGGAATTGGGGGTGAGGGGAGATGGGGCATGGTTGATGGTATGTGGTAGGTTGCACCATGTTGGGATGGAGCAGGATTGATGGGCCAGTTTTCCTGTCCTTTTTCATATATTCATGAGTCGCTGAAATTAAAATAATTCCATGCGCTTAGAATTAACTGTGACTTTCAATAACTTAAAAAAAAATGTCATTAACGAGCATTATATTTTTAGATTTTTCTGCTAGATATTTTTCTTGAGATGGGAGAATATATGTTCCATCAAACCATGTTTCAGATTGTCATCCAGCATGAGATAGGTAAATGCTATTCAGTATAAACCATGTATTTATAATGATTCAGAACTTTATTGTTGCCTTCAAAATGCGAAAAACAACAAAGATGCGTCTGTGTGGTGAACTGCTACCATGGAGCCTTTGATGTGTTGCACACCCCGATGACCTCAGACTGACTGCCGACTGGGAGAAAAACAGCCTCAGATACACTAAAAAGCCTTTGAACAAAGGAAATTAAAAACTGTACCTATCATTACAACTTTAGGTGATAAGCCATTCATAGATTGTCAATTACATAGATTGCTCGTCCCAACCACTTTGAATGCAATGTGATAACTGAAAATTAACACTTTGCCAAGCCAGCTATCAGGAACAGAATAGAACAGAGCAACATCAATGGTTCTGCACTCAACAGACAGGAGCATATTAAATCCCCTTTTGTTTGACAGAAACAAGTCACAGTTGCACATTAATGTATTAGGCATTCCAGACTATAAAGTATATTGTCTGCAATATCCAGATACGGTTGACAGTAACTGACTTTAACCCTTTGTGCATTGTGACCAGCAAGAAAGAATCCAATAAATAGTCTAACACAGGCAAAATGCTTCATTTTTATCATGACTAGTTTTTACCAGAACAACTATTAATATCTCCCAAATTAAAATAAACATAACAATCCATTGGAATATTTAACATTCTGCAAATGTTTGTCATAAAATACTGTAAAAGAAACATATTAAATATCTCCCATATGCTTAATATTCTGTTTAATGTTCAGTAGTTTTCAAGAATATACATCATTTTTAAATCCAAGGTAGTTACCTACTATCTATCCTTGCTATTCTCCTCAGTTAGCAGAGAGGGGTTGTTCAGTTTTGGAGAAGAGAATAGTTAATAGGTGTGGCAGTAATAGGAAAACCTTTTATTAGCTGTTAGGAGTCAAAGATTGTATAGAGCCACGTGGCAGGGGATACTCCAAAAGTACTTCATTGGCTGTAAAGCGCTTTGAGGCGTCCGGTGGTCGTGAAAGGCGCTCTATAAATCCAAGTTTTTTTTTAAAAGGTAATAATACGAGTTCTTAATCAAGCTGCCAGAAGGTTCATTTGACCATTATGGGACAAGTTCCTTCTACAGGCAGTTTTCCTCTCCTGGAAGATTAAACAGAATGGCATTTAAATGATCTGC
Organism: Squalus acanthias; assembly: GCA_030390025.1. Lineage (NCBI taxonomy): Eukaryota > Metazoa > Chordata > Chondrichthyes > Squaliformes > Squalidae > Squalus > Squalus acanthias. The sequence continues at coordinate 7,172,930 of CM059430.1, forward strand.
CAACTCCGAAATTTAGAGAATACCATTGTATGAAAAATTTCTTGATGTCGGTCCTCAATTTGCCATTCACTAGTTTGAGTCTGTGGCCTAGAAATTCAATCGTGCCGCACCAGTTTACAGGTGTGAAATGGGTGCCGAAGAGTCCAATATGGCAAGTGGCGTGCACGCACTTATTCCGAGCTGGAAGTACACTGTATTGGATTGGGCTCCACCATAGGCGTCCAGGGCGCGTGCCGGACGTATCATGCAGCCTCGTTACAATATTTAAATAAGGGTCATACGCTTTTTGTAGGACCCTTTTGTGAAATTAGTCTGTTTCAGCAGCTGACTCGTAACTTGTGGCACTAACGGGCAGAATGGACCCTCGAGCGGTGCTACTTAAGGGGCTCATTTGCTCGATTCAGGCTAATTGCTGATTTTGTCCTTTTAGGCTGCTAGTTAACTTTTGGGTGTTTTTTTTGTTGCCTATATTCTGTCTTCTGCAATTGAATTCTGACTTCTTGCTGGTGCTGAACTGCTTTTGTGTGTCTTCAAAACAGTTTAATTCCAGTCATGGGTGGTCTGGTAGGTCTGCCTTTGGGGCTGGAGGATGAGGGGGAACAGCCAAGAAGACAGTTTCGAGCAGGTGCAGCTGGGAGGAGGAGGGCCATGTGGAGGAGACCATTCCCACAGCCCGTCTTCAGGAAGTACTTTTCCTGCCTTAATTTCATTGAGAGCACAATGTGTCCTTCCTTGTCTCGGTGTTCAGGGATAAATGCTATTCAGCTTTGGGAATTTTTGTTTGAACCATTTTGGCCTGTCTAGAACTTCCATCTTATTTATATCAAAGTTATTCTTCTCCTTGGGTTATCACAATTTAGGAATGCATGTTGCTCACATCTTCCCCTGTGAATTCTTCGAGGAACTATCTTGTGCTCATCATCAGTTTTGGCTCTGTTAAAGTTTTTTATACTATTCTTACCTCTTTTCTGAATGCTGTCTGTCATAAATCGCAAGTAACAACTCAGGAAGTACTACTGGGCGGCCAGCTGGGGCGCCGTCCAGGTAGTATAAATACTCAAGCATGGGCCCACCTTGGGCAGAGACAATCTGGAAACAGGAAGCTAGTGACTGCTAACTAGACCTCCATGTTTTGTTACAAGTTGATTAAAGCCTTGCTTTATGTTCAAGTGCGTAGTGAGTCTTTATTACGTCACTGTCTTATTCATATTGTTACGTTTTCTGTCTGCAGCAGTGTTTGTTGCAGCTCGCTCTTTGTTCCTATGACCATCCTTTTAACATGCTTCCACATATTTTTACATTCATCCAGGTGAACATCTTCATCTTTCTCCTTTATTGATTTATTGAGTTCCTTCTTCCTCCTTATCTTGTATCTGATTAATTTGTTAATCCATTTAGGGTCAGATTTGTTTATTCTATGCTTTCTGATCCAAGGTATGTATTTATCTTGGAAAAACTCAGAGTTTCTCTCTCCACGGATGCTGCCTGGCCTGCTGAGTTTTTCCAGCATTTTCTGTTGTTATTTCGGATTTCCAGCATCCGCAGTATTTTGCTATTGTATGTATTTATCTTGTGTGATCAGTATTATTCCTTTAAAGGAGTTCCACTTGTCCTTCACTGAAATGTCATTGGACAACCCCTCTCCTTCACTTCGTCAATTTGCTTGAGCTACCCTTGCATATCTTTGAAGTTATCCCTTTTCAAATTATATACCTGGCTCCTGTTCTTCAGTAGTTCTGAACTCCAGGTCACATTGACTATAAGAGATATCAGCTAAACTGTTGAAGTTGTGAATTGTTTGTCCAAAGCACCCTGCATAGCAGTATGTTTAGCTGATGTTACGTGAGTTATAGTTAAAAAAGGAAATCCATTTTAGGCATTGAGTCAATGTGAGTGATGTCACCTTTACAGTTAACAAAGCACACCTGAGTCTGAGAGATGAAACACTATTTTATTAGCACTGTAATAATGTTGAAAACCATTATTGATGAAGGATATGGTTTTGATAGTGTAACTGCATTGTAGTTCACTGGTCACTATAATCTTCACAACATCACTAACTCCTTTAAGATATCATAACCACGTCTCTAGTGTTGCTACTGTTATCCTTGTGTTATTACTTTTTGTCATTCAATGCACTGCTCTCATATTTGTTTTGGTTTTGATTACTTTAAATCAATATTTGGGCTGACAGATGGCTGATTGACAGCATCTGGTAGCTATTAAAATAGACTGATGCTGGTAGGATTTAAGATCCCAATATTAACCATAATATGAATGTGACACACTGAATAAGATATAAATATATATGAAGTGATAGCGATTGGCCTTGGGTTATGGGTTTGCAGTATTTCTGTATTTCCATTTTAGCGTTGATTTTTCAATCATTGTTCTGATAATATACGACACATTTGCAGTTGGAAAATATTGAAGAACCAAAATTAGTTCTGTCATGACATATACTGAAATGAAAGCCTGTATGGTGTGACATTTAAAAAAGGTCATGTTGCATAACACTTAATAGCTTATATTTGTCATGAATTCTAACCAATATAGAAAGTAGCTGCTAAGTCTGAAAGCTTTATTTGTAGAAGAATGGCTTCATTGAATCAATGAAAGGTCATCACTGCATAAAGGTGAAAAGTAACCGAATTCCAAGCTGTCACATACTTTTGTAAATCTGTCACATTCTGTAGGTCACATTCCTACTGTTTTACCTTTTCCACTCACTCTATATTCTGATATGGCTTGGTAAGTAGTGTTGAATCATATTGCTGGTGCTGAACATCTACACTCACATTCCTTATATTGGCAATTAATACTGAAAGGCATTCAGAAAGAGCCTATACCACAATGGTTGTGGTAATTAGAGTTTTATTTAGTACAAGACAAAGCACAGTTGACAAGTTAGATTGCTAACAGTCGTACCATCTAAGGCAATAGATAGAAGAAAAACGGTATTACCCGCTCCTCTGGGTAGAGATGCAACTCTGGCCTCTTCCTGGTGTTCTTCCTACGATTGTCTAGCCCAAGTTCTACCTTTTTCCCAGTTTATATCCTGTTTTCCTTCCTGCCTGATCACCCTGTGGTCCCAGTTTCATGACTCCAGTATCATCTGCCTTTTGGATGAGATGTTAAACCGAGGCCCCGTCTGCCCTCTCAGGTGGATGTAAAAGATCCCATGGCCCTATTTTGAAAAAAAGCAGTGGAGTTATCCCCGGTGTCCTGGCCAATATTTATCCCTCAATCAACATCACTAAAAAACAGATTATCTGGTGATTATCACATTGCTATTTTTGGGAGCTTGCTGTGCACAAATTGGCTGCCATGTTTCCTATATTACAACAGTCACTACACTTTAAAATGTACTTCATTGGCTGTAAATCACTTTGGGATGTCCTGAGGTCGTGAAAGGCGCTATATAAATGCAAGCCTTTCTTCTTTCTATTTGTATTGTTAACTTTACTTCGTGTGCAAACCCACCTAATTAGTATGCAATCTTGCCTTTGATTGTGTAAAGATGGTAATCCCACCCATCTGCCTTTACTTCCCTCCTTAATCAATAGCCTCACGCTGGAATCAAATGGCCAACAGCCCAAACAATGTGATCAAATGATCCTTGTATCAGTACCTCACACAATATGATCAGTTTACTGTTGCATCACCCGAAACTCACTAACCGCATGTTTGAATTCTACCATTACCACCCTGCTTGCTTTAAACTAATACTTCAATAATGTAATTCTACTATTACCCTGCTTTCTTACACAGATTATTAGTGTAGTGTGTTCGTAGGTTCTAATCGTGTCCTGAATATGGCCTTTTAGAACCTGCTTATATTGCAGAATCTTAGTTTTAAATGTGTGTCCTTAATATTGAAAAATGTTTAATAAAGTTAATAGAATTATTAGAGTCGTCCCCACCTGGCTTACCTCTGTTTACAATACTGACCGATTGTATGTCAATAGATTGACAGTGCATGGCAATCATTAAAACAACCTGATGCTAAGAGAATTTAGTGAAATACTTTTTCCCTGAATGCCTATTGTGATCCAATTTCTGATGCTTCAGATGTCAATTTCATAAAATTTCATGTAATTTTATTGCATACATTTAAAATTCACTAATCATTTGATTCAGGAACAAAGTACAGGAATGAAGAGATTACTGGAATAAAATACAACCGGCTTTTCAAAGAAAATGTGTGAAATGAAAACAATAGCTTTTAACAGGAGAACATGTACTTTTAGCTACAGAAAACGTTGGAAAAACTCAGCAGGCCAGGCAACATCCGTGGAGAGAGAAACAGAGTTAACGTTTCAGGTCGAAACCCTTCGTCGGAACTGAGAGAAGAGCAGGAAATTAAACAGATAAAAATGCAAGGGGGAGGCGGGGGGGAGGAATAAAAGAACAAAAGGGGTGGTCTATGGTAAGTAGAGACATTAAGAGATGCTCAAGGCAAGACGAGATGGTAATGGGACAGGTTAAGAAACAAAAGGTGAAGTGTGAAATGCTGGCAGAATGAGAGACAGCTGCCGTGGGGGGAGAGAGAGAAAAAAAAGGAAAAAAAAAGGGAAAAAGGCACGGACCAAAAGGGTGGATAAAATGTATACATATGTGGTAGGGGCTGGGGTTATGATCTGAAATTGTTGAACTCGTATTGAACTTGAATTGTTGTACTTTTAACTTATATTTACTGGAAGTCATTGGAGTTTTAGGAAAATAGGCATTATACTTTTAAGGGCAAACAAATACATGATTGAACTGACATCAATAAAGCAGCAATGCTGCAATCAATTGATGAATGTTTAGAGTTCAACACATCCATTTTTAACGGGCACTATCTTCATGAAAAGTGTTTGGCAAACCTTCGTTTGTTTACAAACGCACATCACAATGACATGGGGGCGAGTTTCCCAATGGAAGCGGGTTGGAGGCAGGTTTCGGTTTGGGTGGGTTCCAAACCCACCTCCACTGAGAGGTGGGAAAAATTTGCGATTTTCCCCTAATTGGCCAGTTGATTTCCGAGGTGTGGGTTCCCCTGGGCCAATTAGTGTTTTGGAACTGAAACTCGCCTCTGCTGATGTCACTTATCCAGCTTCATTTAAGGGCTGCTTGCTGCCTTGGCTCATTCCACTGGTTTTTGGTCGATGCTGCACCACCTCCAAGCTGTTATCTCCTTGAAGAATGGCCAGCTCCAAGGTAAGGGCCTCCCCGAGGTTCCCGGATGAGGCGCTGGGTATGCTGGTTGAGGGGGCGAGAGCTAGCAGGGAGGTGCTCTTCCCCTCATCTGGGAGGAAGAGGCCTCCCAAAGAAACCAAGGCTGTGTGGGTCCAGCTGGCAAGGGATATAACCTCCAGATCTGTGTGCAGATTGGGTGATTGATTCTGTTTATTGTGGGAATATATTAAAATTAGGCGATGGCAAACTGTTGGCGTGATGGCATCTGTTATTTCGGCTTAGGCAGCTCCACATTGCGGGCTCTGCGACTCTTGCGTGGTCAGGTTGGTGGTCAGAGTGAAAGGAGGCCAGCGAGTCATGTCCATTGTCTATCATGTGTTAAGAAGGAGCCAAGCACATGTGCCACAATGGGCAACCTATGCAAATCTGGCCAGGATGAGTGCATTCCTTGCATGACGTGCTTCCATGCGCTGGCGCTTCTGCCCTGTGCAGCATCAGGTGGGTGAGCAGGAGGTTGGTGCTCCTGTTGCTGTTGCTGCTGAGCTGCCTGGTTCTGCTGCTGTCGTGGCTGCTCCTCATCCGAATCTGAGGTCCATGGTGAAAGGAAATAAATGGTTCTCATGCTGCTGGCAGATACCTCTGTTGGGGAAGCGCTCAGTCCAAGTGGGGAGAGGGTCTTCCAAGGAGGTCCCACAGTTGAGAGATAGAAGCTGCAGCACCTCCGACTTTGGTAGGCCTGCTAAAAGTGCTGAAAGACCTTTGGAACAAAAGTTCTGCCACCTGCAACTGCTCCCTGATGAAAGCTCCGTTTTAATGGTGGAGCTGCAGCTGTGAGGAGGCCACCCACTTGTCAACCCGCCAGGATTAGCTGATGTGGTTTAGGAGGGTCGTGCAACACGCTGTAAATGTGGTAAAATAACAAAGGCCTATCAAAATAGGATTATAGAGGCCCTTAACTACTATTTAAGGGTCTTAACTACCTCTCCCGACTGATGGAGGCGGGACCGAATCGCACCCATCAAACCTGCCTCCGGCAAAATTGCGCCGAGGCGGGATGGAGGCGGGTTCCAAACCCACCCTCAGTTTTTGCCATTTTGCCAACAGTCCCGCCTCCAAACCCGCTTCCTCGGGGCTGGGAAGATCGCCCCCTCAGTGTCAGCTGTGGCTCCGTGGATAGCACTGTCACTTCTGTGTCAGAAAGTTGTGTGTTCAAGTCCCACTCCAGGGGACATGAGCATGCAATTTAGGGTGATACTCCAGTAGAGTATTGAGTGAGTGCTGCACTATTGGAGATGTCAGATGAGACGTTAAACCGAGGTGCCAACTGCCCTCACAGAGTGGATGTAAAAGATCCAATGGCACTATTTTGAAGAAGAGCAGGGTAGTTCTCCTCAGTGTCCTGGCCAACATTTATCCCTAAACCAACACCTAAATAAAGAGATGATCTGGTCATTATCACATTGCTGCTAGTGGGACTATGATGTGCATAAATTGACTGCTGCATTTCCTGCAAAGCTGTATCTATCTATCTATCTATCTATCTATAAATGTCAGATTGATGCTTATAAAGTGGTAGAACATCTATAATGATGGGGGATGCATGATGTGAAATGACAGGCCAAAAATCCACCTCCCCACACAAACATACAAATAAAAAACAGTTTAATTATTTGAAAAACGCACCGCTGGAACTTGCACTGATTGGAAATCCAAAAACAGCGCGGCGCCCTCTACTGGAGATCTGGGACATGTGTGAACAGGGCAAGCAATGGTGTGTCTCCTTAACCAATCAGATTGAAGAATCCTTACAGAGGCATGCAGAGTCTGAGCCAGGAAGTGTCAGTTAGAATAGTTAATTCAATGTCTAATCATGTACAGAAAGCGAAATAAAGAGAGGGAAAGAAAGATGGGATTAAGAGACAGAGATAAAAGAGATAGGAAGAAAAAGTAAAAAATTATATATATTTTATTTATTTTAAAATCTTCAACAGTAATTAAAATCTGAAGGAATGAGACTCCACACTTGTAAACGTTAATTTTCAGTGCCGGAGAGGTTGTTTGCCAGTAATTAAGATGCCGTTAAAAATTCACTTTTACTGGAATGGACAAGCACTAACTTTTTTTCTCATGAGTTCAGTGGGTATCCAGTGGGTAAGTACCACAACTTCATGCCCTTCCATGTATTTCCAGAAAATCACCTGCAACGGCTTCTCTTCCCACTCCCACATCATTATCTATAGTGTCCCCCAAGGATCTATCCTTGGGCCCCTCCTATTTCTCATCTACATGCTGCCCCTTGGCGACATCATCCGAAAACACAGCGTCAGTTTCCACATGTACGCTGACGACACCCAGCTCTACCTCACCACCACTTCTCTCGACCCCTCCACGGTCTGTAAATTGTCAGACTGCTTGTCCGACATCCAGTACTGGATGAGCAGAAATTTTCTCCAATTAAATATTGGGAAGACCGAAGACATTGTTTTCGGCCCCCGCCACAAACTCCATTCCCTAGCCACTGATTCCATCCCTCTCCGTAACATCTGTCTGAGGCTGAACCACACTGTTTGCAACCTTGGTATCATATTTGACCCAGAAATGAGCTTCTGACCACATATCCGCGGCATAACTAAGACCGCCTATTTCCACCTCCATAACATCACCCGTCTCTGCCCTTGCCTCAGCTCATCTGCTGCTGAAACCCTCCTCCATGCTTTTGTTACCTCTAGACTTGACTATTCCAACGCACTCCTGGCTGGCTTCCCACATTCTACCCTATGTAAACTTGAGGTCATCCAAAACTCGGCTGCCCGTGTCCTAACTCGCACCAAGTCCCGTTCACCCAACACCCCTGTGCTCGCTGACCTCCATTGGCTCCCAGTAAAGCAATGCTTCAAATTCAAAATTTTCATCCTTGTTATCAAATCTCTCCATGGCCTCGCCCCTCCCTATCTCTGTAACCTCCTTCAGCCCCACAACCCCCCTAGATATCTGCGCTCCTCTAATTCTGCCCTCTTGAGCCTCCCTAATTATAATCGCTCAACCTTTGATGGCCGTGCCTTCAGCTGCCTAGGCCCTAAGCTCTGGAACTCCCTCCCTAAACCTCTCCGCCTCTCTACCTCTCTTTCCTCCATTAAGACGCTCCTTAAAACCTACCTCTTTGACCAAGCTTTTGGTCACCTGCCCTAATTTCTTCTTATGTGGCTCGGTGACAAATTTTTGTCTTGTAACACTCCTGTGAAGCGCCTTGGGACGTTTTACTACATTAAAGGCGCTATATAAATACAAGCTGTTGTTGTTTTTATTGTATTTCAATGCCAAGTCTCTCGATGAGATACTGTTATAGTGAAGCTTCTGGAGGAGCAGGGTAGTGGTGAGACTATCAGCATCGCCATTATCACAGAATCCCCACAGTGCAGATAGAGGCCATTTCGGCCCATCGAGCCTGCACCGGCACATATCCCACCCTATCCCCGTAACCCCACATATTTAATCCCCCCTAACACTAAGGGTCAATTTATCATAGCCAAATCAACCTAACCCGCACATCTTTGGACTGTGGGAGGAAACCGGAGCACCCGGAGGAAACCCACGCAGACACGGGGAGAATGTGCAAACTCCACACAGACAGTCACCCGAGGCCGGATTCGAACCAGGGTCCCTGGTGCTGTGAGGCAACAGTGCTAACCACTATGCCACCGTGTTGCCCTTATTAAAGAGTATATTGTACAGAAACAACCGGAGAGCGCACATGCGCTGTTAACCGTAGAAATCAGGAAGTTGCTGTCCAATTTAAAACGAGGTGCCGAACTAACCTGCTCAACAAGGTGGCAACAGTTCAAAAGCCTCAGAGTTTGCAAAGGCTTTTCAAATCTGACCTGTTTTGTGGGTGGCTCATGCAGTTGGCTTTCACCAGCACTTTTATAAGATTACTTCTTGCTCACAAGAAAATTCTGTTTCTTTCGATCTTTTAAAAATCGAATTTTTCAATTTTATCTTCTTATCCTTTTTTTGATCTCCCCCAGACCATAGGCCAACCTTGACCAAGAGTGTCATCAGATCACCTGAACAGGCCTCCACTAATGACATTCTGCACGAGTAGCCTGAGGTGGTCCTTATTCCAGTTTTTCCTCTTTATCTACCTAAACAGCCTGATGTTCACTTACTGATAACAAGACAGATAAAATCAGGGATTCAATAGTGAGGAACTATCAATATGAATATGCATTCTACCACTCCATGGCACAGTGAATCGAAGTTCCAACTGTATAATTCCGACAATAGAGCATTCTCACTTGCTGATTATTTCAGTGACATAAGACTGACCTTATTCTACAGGCACCAGTACTTTCATATTAAGTGCAGTATTGTACTTGACAATGAATTGTCAAATTGTAGGAGTTATTCAGCCTCTCAAAGTGAAGAAGCTGCATTAAGATAAACTGTTGTAATAACAAGGACACTAAAGCCCCTGGGTTAATGACTATATTAACTGATGTTAATTTAGCTCCTTCGCACTTTTGGGCACAGTAACTCTTTCTAGCCAGTTTTCGCAATGGTGCCATTTGTCAATTTTAGGAAAGAATACAAATAGGCAGAAAAAGATGCTGAAGTCAATCTGAATTATTTCTAATTGTTTAATTTGTAAAAGTGAGATTGAGGGTGAAACGCACTTTAACCTCGGATGTCTTCTCTTGCTGCAGAACTGAAACGCGACAGAACGGTGTCAGCCCTGGTAGCACTCTCGCCTCTTGAGTCAAAAGGTTTTGGGCTCAAGTCCCACTGCAGATACTTGAGCACATAATCTAGGCTGGCACTTCTGTGCAGTACTGAGGGAGTGTTGCACCGTCGGAGGTGCCATCTTTCAGATGGGATGGTAAACCAAAGCCCCGTCTGCCCTTTCAGGTGGACTTAAAGTATCCCATGGCACTACTCAAAGAAGAGCAGGGGAGTTCTCCTGGTCTCCTGGCCAACATTTATCCCTCAACCATTCATTGCTGTTTGTGAGACCTTGCTGTGCGCAAATTAACTGCCGCATATCCTATATTACAACAGTGACAACACTTCAAAAGTGCTTCATAAGCTGTAAAGCACTTTGGGATGTCCTGAGGCTGTGAAAGGCGCTATATAAATGTAAGTCTTTTTTTTAAGATAATTGATTATTTGAAGATGTGCTGCATTAATAGTTATTTTTTCCAAATTGAACCAGAGAGGATTTTTAGTGTGATTTGTAGCCTTTTTAAAATGGGGTGAGTGAACCTTTAAATATGTCTAGATTGAAACCTAGTTTAGAGATTCTATCAGATTATGCACCTTTAAATGAAGTAAGTAATGGCACACTTATTGCAATATTGTAAGATTACTGGTACAATTGCCTGAAGAAATGTTTAATAGCAGAAAATTAAAGAAAAGTGTAAGCTCAGTTCTAACACCAAGGGAACACATTTATTGATATATAGCCGTCTGCTACATGACTAGAGTTTTTAACCATGAGAATTGTTTAAGGAAAGGTTGGTTTTCAATTGTCATGACATCAAAAATGTCACTGAACAAATCATTTTTTAAGGTACTACAACTTATTCCTGTCAAGTGAATAAGCATGAAGAATGAACAAAGTCTTGTAGCAAATGTTTTTGTGCATGTTTTCTAAACATATACGGGATGCTTCCACAGTGATTTTTTTTTATTTGTTTATGGGTTGTGGGCGTCACTGGCATGGCCAGCATTGATTGCCCATCCCTAGTTGCCCTTGAGAAGGTGGTGGTGAGCCACCTTCTTGAACCGCTGCAGTCCGTGTGGTGAAGGTACTCCCACAGTGCTGTTAGGGAGGGAGTTCCAGGATTTTGACCCAGCGACGATGAAGGATCGGCGATATAGTTCTAAGTCAGGATGGTGTGTGACTTGGAGGGGAACTTGGAGGTGGTGGTATTCCCATGCGCCTGCTGCCCTTATCCTGGAACCACATGCACTGCTCAATTGAACATGGTGCACATTATAGAGCACTATAATGGTGGACGACAGATGTACCATATGCTCACCTCATTAAGTATGCCAGCCAAATTTATTTAAACCTTCTATTCTGCCCATAATCCAGTCTCAGTGCTGAGAAAGCACTGGTTTCCTTAAGTATCCATTTAAAATGTACGCTAGCTAGCATTGCCCATTCGGTTATTTTTGGACTCCAATCTTAAAATTTGCTCAAGCAAATTTAGTTTGGCTCCTGCAATACTTATTTTGGAAGCTTTTTTTGGTTTTTTTTGCCTTTTTTTTGGCCTACTGTATTGATTTCTCCTATTTGGTATCCGGATTCTATCTGCCATATGTGAGTGTTTGCTCATGCTGTTTCATGCAACAGTGCCATATTTCAGATCATGGCCTGCGGTTGAGGAGACAACTCTAACACCCACTGCGATAAAACTAAAGCAGCACCATTTTTATAATGCGACTGTGTGTCTGTGTGCGTAATACAGTAGATGAACTTTGAACTATTTTACAATTGGTAAACTAGTTTGTATTAAATTTAATTTGTTGAATTTTGTTACTCTAATAAGACATAAATGCAGAAGCTGAATACATGTAATTTAGTAATATATAATCTAGACAATAAGGTACTCATCAAAGAGGAATAAATACTATAAAATGGATTTGATTTTTTAATTTCTATTCACTGGTCAAGTACTTTATATCACATAAATGGGATTGTGTGACAGAAATAGATTGCTGGCAATATTAGATGTTTGGTAGACATCAAATAAAGGAAATAGTTTTCAAAGTTTCTGTTATAAAGGTCAAGTAATATTCACTTTCCACAACTTCTGTTAATAATATAATGTAAGCAGTGTTGTTTTGGGGATTTCAAACGGCTTCTTTGCAGGAACTGTAAGGATGATTTCCTGTGGCTGCTGTGTTTAGTAAGATGGTAATCAGATGTGGGAGAATTTCCTCTGGCCGGTATCTCTGGTGAAATGATAATTGCTTTTATACAAGGAAATCATCAAGAATATGTTTATAATTTCACTAGAAATACCAAGTAAAGAAAATGCTCCTATGTGATCACAATGTGATTATATATAGCAATCCGAGGAATCAATTTGAAATGTATTTATTCCCAGAACACATGGAGTTTCAGTAAACTCTTGCACTAAAATATACTAAATTGCATCCTACATCTTTAACATATGACAGAATTTTATTTTTATAGATTTTGGCAACTATTTGTTCAGGGGCGTGGGCAATGCTGGTAAGGTCACATTTATTGCGAGGAAATGGTCGGCCTTTCCTTGGACAGCTGCAGACCTTGTGCTGATGATAAGTATGGAATTCTAGGATTTTGATCTGGAGATGATGAAAGAATGGGGGTATACATCCAAGTCAGGATGGTGGATAACAGAGGGGAACTTCAAGGTGTTCCCATCATCTTGCTGCTCAGTCATTCTGGGTGGTAGAGTTTTCGGGGCTGGGAACTACTGTGAAGTAATCTTGGTGAGTTGTTGCAGTGCATCCTGTAGATAGTAGATACTGCAGTTGCAGTGTAGCGGTGAAAGAGGGGATAGATATTGAGTCCAGTGGCAGGGTGCACTGACCCAGTGGCGTGCTTGATTCTGCATGGTGTCAAGTTTCTTGAGTGTTGTTGCAGCTGCATCCAACTGGGCGAGTGCTGAGTATGTCATCACGCTCCTGACTTGTAGATAGATGGTGGAGAGGCTTTGAGGGGTTGGGAGGTGAGCTACTCATCGCAAAGTACCCAGCCACTATAAGTTTCAATGAGATCCCCTCTCATTCTTCTAAACTCCAGCGAGAATAAGCCCAATCGACCCAATCTCTCCTCATATGTCATTCCTGCCATCCCAGCTATCAGTCTGGTGAATCTTCGCTGCACTCCCTCCATGGCAAGAACATCCTTCCTCAGATAAGGCGACCAAAACTGCACACAATACTCAAGATGTGGTCTCACCAAGGCCCTGTACAACTGCAGCAAGACATCCTTGTTACTGTACTCGAACCCTTTCGCTACGAAGGCCAACATACCATTTGCCTTCTTAACCGCCTGCTGCACCTGCATGCTTACCTTCAGTGACTGGTGCACAAGGACACCCAGGTCTCGTTACACTTCCCCTTCTCCCAATCTATTGCCATTCAGATAATAATCTGCCTTCCTGTTTTTGACACCAAAGTGGATAACCTCGCATTTATTTACATTATATTGTATCTGCCATGCTTCTGCCCAATCACCCAACCTGTCCAAATCATACTGGAGTTTCTTGGCATCCTCCTCACGGCACACACTCCCACCCAGCTTTGTGTTGTCTGAAAACTTGGAGATATTACATCCTATTCCATCGTCCAGATCATTAATATATATTGTGAATAGCTGGGGTCCTAGGACCGATCCCTGCGGTACCCCACTAGTCACTGCCTGCCACTCGGAAAAAGACCCATTTATTCCAACTCTTTGCTTTCTGTCTGCCAACCAGTTCTCTATCCAAGTCAATACCTTGCCCCCAATCCCATGTGCCTTAACTTTACACGCTAATCTCTTATGCGGGACCTTATCGAAAGCCTTCTGAAAGTCCAAATACACCACATCCACTGGTTCTCCCTTATCTATTTTACCAGTTACATCCTTAAAAAATTCCAGTAGATTAGTCAAGCACGATTTACCTTTTGTAAATCCATGTTGACTTTGTCCGATCCTGTCACTGTTTTCCAAGTGCTCTGCTATTACATCTTTTATAATGGACTCTAGCATTTTCCCCACTACCGATGTCAGGCTTACCCGTCTATAATTCCCCGTTTTCTCTCTACCACCTTTTTTGAATAGTGGGGTAACATTAGCTACCCTCCAATCCATGGGTACTGTTCCCGAGTCTATAGAATTTTGGAAGATGACCAGCAATGCATCTACTATTTCTCGGGCCACTTCCTTAAGTAACCTAGGATATAGATTATCAGGCCCTGGGGATTTATCGGCCTTCAATCCCGTCAATTTCCCTAACACTATTTCCCTACAAATACTGATTTATTTTATTTCCTCCCTCTCATTAGACCCTATGTTCCCCAACATCTCTGGGAGGTTATTTGTGTCCTCCTTTGTGAAGACAGAACCAAAGTATGTATTTAATTGGTCTGCCATTCTTTGTTCCCCATTATAAATTCCCCTGATTCTGACTGCAAGGGACCTACGCTTGACTTCACCAATCTTTTTCTGTTCATATATCTATAAAAGCTTTTACGGTCAGTTTTTATGTTCCCTGCAAGCTTACTCTCATACTCTATTTTCCCCCTCTTAATTAATCCCTTTGTCCTTCTTTGCTGAATCCTATACTGCTCCCAATCCTCAGGTTTTCTGCTTTTTCTGGCCAATTTATATGTCCTCTCCTTGGATCTTATGCTATCCCTAATTTCCTTTGTTAGCCACGGTTGAGTCACCTTTTTTGTTTTATTTTTACGCCAAACTGGGATGAACAAATTCTGTAGTTCATTCATGCGATCTTTGAATGTTTGCCATTGCCTATCCACCGTCAACCCTTTGAGTGACATTCCCCAATCAATCCTACCCAACTCGCGCCTCATACCATCGTAGTTTCCTTTATTTAAATTCAGGACCCTAGTCTCTGAGTCAACTACTTCACTCTCCATCTTAATGAAGAATTCTATCATATTATGATCGCTCTGACCCAAGGGGCCTCGCACAACAAGATTGCTAATTAATCCTTTCTCATTACATAATACCCAGTCTAAGATGGCCTGATCTCTAGTTGGTTCCTCGACATATTGGTCCAGGAAACCATCCCGTATACACTCCAGGAATTCCTCCTCCACAGTATTGTTACTAATTTGGTTAGCCCAATCTATATGTAAACTAAAGTCGCCCATGATAACTGCTGTGCTCTTATTGCACGCTTCTCTAATTTCCCTTTTAATGCCATCCCCAACCTCCGTATTACTGTTTGGGATCTATACACCTCTCCCACTAGCGTTTTCTGCCCCATGGTATTTCTCAGTTCTATCCATACAGATTCCACATCATCAGAGCTAATATCCTTCCTTACAATTGTGTTAATCCCCTCTTTAACCAGCAATGCTACCCCACCTCCTTTTCCTTTTTGCCTATCTTTCCTGAATATTGAATACCCCTGTATATTGAGGTCCCAGCCTTGGTCACCCTGGAGCCATGTTTCTGTAATCCCAATCATATCATATTCGTTTACCTCTATTTGCGCAGCTAATTCATCCACCTTATTACGAATGCTCCTCGCATTAAGACACAAAGCCTTCAGGCTTGTTTTTTTAACGCTCTTGGACCTTTTAGAATTATTATTTACTGTGGCCACATTTGATTTAAACCCTTGATTTCTCTGACTGACACCTTTGTTTTTCTCCTTCCTGACTTTTGCTTCTATCCTTGTTTCCCTTTCCTCTGTCTCCCTGCTCAGGTTCCCAACCCCCTGCCATTTTAGTTTAAACCCTCCCCCAGAGCACTAGCAAACACTCCCCCAAGGACATCGGTCCCAGTCCTGCCCAGGTGCAAACCGTCCGATTTGTACTGGTCCCACCTCCCCCAGAACCGGTTCCAATGTCCCAGGAATTTGAATCCCTCCCCTTTGCACCATTCCTCTAGCCACGTATTCATCTGAAATATCCTTCTATTTCTACTCTGACTAGCACGTGGCACTGGTAGCAATCCTGAGATTACTACCTTTGAGGTCCTCTTTTTTAATTTACCTCCTAACTCCCTATATTCAGCTTTTAGGACCTCATCCCGTTTTTTACCTATATCGTTGGTACCTATATGCACCACGACAACTGGCTGTTCACCCTCCCCTTCCAAAATGTTCTGCAGCCGCTCTGAGACATCCTTGACCCTTGCACCAGGGAGGCAACACACCATCCTGGAGTCTCATTTGCAGCTGCAGAAACGCCAATCTATTCCCCTTACAATAGAATCCCCTATCACTACAGCTCTACCCCTCTTTTTCCTCCCGTCCTGTGCAGCAGAACCACCCCTGGTGCCAAGAAGTTGGCTGCTGCTGCCTTCCCCTGATAAGCCATCCCCCCCAACAGTATCCAAAGCAGTATATCTGTTTGAGAGGGGGATGTCCACAGGGGACTCCTGCACTACCTGCCTGCGCCTACTACTCTGCCTGGTGGTCACCCATTCCCTTTCTGCCTGTGCAACCTTTACCTGCGGTGTGACCAACTGGTTAAACGTGCTATCCACGAGGTCCTCAGCATCGCGAATGCTCCAGTATGTATCCATTCGCAGCTCCAGCGCCACAATGCGGTCTGCCAGTAGCTGCAGCTGGATACACTTCCTGCACACATGATCGTCAGGGACACAGGAAGTGTCCCCGATTTCCCACATAGCGCAGGAGGAGCATACCACGGCGCCGAGCTGTGTTGCCATGACTTACCCTTTAATTAATTGAACATAAATTAAATCAAATCAATCCCACCAATTATACTATAATTAAATGATATAGGGCCCTTGTTTACCAATTGTCCCCGCTACACCACAGAGACCCTAGAAACTATAAACCACAAAATTTAAGTTTGGAAAAAGGAGAAAAAGAGAAATACTCACCAACCAATCACTTACCTGCTTTCTGGTGACGTCACACTTTGATTATTTTTTACTTCTCTCTCTCCCGCTCTCGGGGCTCAGATTGGTAAGCCTACCTGGTCGCTGCCGCCGCCTCGCCGCTGTCACTCCACCCAGGTCCGCCGCCTCTGTGGTCCTACCTGTTTGCTGCCACCTTTTATTGCCGCCGCCTCGCCGCTGTCGCTCCACCCAGGTCCGCCGCCTCTCAAATTCCTTTCAAAATCCTAAAGACCTCAATCAAATCACCCCTTAACCTTCTATATTCCAGGGAATACAAGTGTAGTTTATGTAAACTCTCCTCATAATTTAACCCTTGGAGCCCTGATGACATTCTGGTGAAGGCCAATATATCCTTTCTAAGATGGGGTGTCCAGAACTGAACACAGTACACTGGATGTGGTCTAATCAGGGCTTTGTACAGCAAAACTTCCTCCCCTTTACATTCTAGTCCTGTAGATGTAAAGGCTAACACTCCATTAGCCGTTTTTTAAATTATTTTTTGTACCTGACCACTACATTTTAGTGATATATGTACATGGACCTCTAAATCTCTTTGGACCTCCAGTGTTCCCAGCTTTTCATTATTTAAAATATACTCGGATCTATCTTTCTTGGGTCCAAAATGGATGACCTCATACTTATCTGCGCTAAAATTTATCCGCCACAGTTTTACCCACTCGCTTAATCTATCAATGTCTCTTTGTAATTTTATGCTCCCCTCTACACTAGTTACTATGCCACATATCTTTGTGTCATTGGCAAACTTGGATATATCACTCTCTATTTTAGTTAATATTTTAGTTTAATGGAACCTTACCAAATGCCTTCTGGAAGTCCATATAAACTACATCCATAGACAATCCCCTGTCTACGACTTGAGTTACTTCCTCATAAAATTCAATTAGGTTTGTTAGACATGACCTACCCTTTACAAATCCATGTTGGCTCTCCCTAATCAGTTCAAATTTCTCTAAGTGCTCAGTCACTTTGTCCTTAATTATAGATGCCAATAACTTCCCAACAACAGACGTTAGACTAATAGGTCTATAATATCCTGGTTTCTCTCTCTTACCTTTCTTAAATAATAGAGTTACAATTGATATTTTCCAATCTAAAGGGACAATTCCTAAATCAAGAGCGCTTTGGAAGATTATGGCTGAAGCATCTGCAATTGCCTCACCTACTTCCTTCAAACCCTGGAGTGGAAACCATCAGGTCCTGGAGATTTGTCAGACTTTCGTGCCATTTTTTCTCATACTGTTTACTTGCTTACTTTCATACACTCATCATTGACAGAGCTTACTCCTATCATAATGTTCCCCATTAATGCAATTATTGGTCTATAAGGGCATCATGTATTCTGTCCTGTTCAGTCAACAGGTTGGCTTTAACTTTAGACGTTAGACTAATAGGTCTATAATATCCTGGTAACTTTAGTGAGTTCCAGTGCTTGATCCATTATTATTTTTCCTGGAATGTCAGGTATATTATCCTCTTCCTCTACTGTGAAGACTGACACAAAGTAATTATTCCACAAGTCTGCCATTTCCTTACTTTCATTTGCAGTATTGCCTGCATCTGTTTTTAAAGGGCCCACATTACCCATGACTACCTTTTTTCTTCTAATATAATTGTAAAAACTTTTTGTGTTAATCTTCATATCCCTTGCAATTTTCTTTGTGTATTCCTTTTTGCCACTCTCACTATCTTTTTTGCCTTCCTTTGCTCTTCTTTATATCTCTCCCAGTCCCATAAGACTGCATAGGTCAACTTGAAATCCGATGGAATCTTCGCAGTAGGTTATAGAATTTATTAGGTTGCATTAGGACAATTACAGATGTTTAAGAAAGGAAAAGATCTGCTCTTTAATCCATGAAAGCATAATTGAACGTCTGCTCCAAAGTGTCCATGTAAAGCAGTTAGTGTTAATGATCCACTATACTTATTCACTGGCTCAAATATTTTGAAGAAGCTTGTTTTCCACAAAAAATGCCACAAATGGTGGTAGTACCAGACTACTATCAGGTAATTATACATAATGATGTTTGATTAGAGCAGTGTGACCACAATGGACCTTTCCCGTCTATTACAAACAGGTAGTTGGGCCAACCTGTTGACTGAACAGGACAGAATACATGATGCCCTTCTAGACCAATAATTGCATTAATGGGGAACATTATGATAGGAGTAAGCTCTGTCAATGATGAGTGTTTGAGCTCCACTCCAGGATTTGAGCTCGGAATATAGGCTGACATTTCAGTGCAGTATCGAGGGAGTGCTCTAATTTTCCAAATGAGATGTGAAGCTGAGGCTCAGTTAGCCTGTTTCAGTGATTCAGTGGGATCTTTAATATCCGGTGGCTCTATTCAGAAAGAAAAGAGCAGGGAGTTTTCCTGGTATCCTGGCAACCATTTCTCCCTCAATCATCACCACCAAAAACTGATTAATTGGTCATTAAATTAATATTTGTTTGTCGGAGTTTGTGGTGTGCAATGAATGCTGTGTTCGCTTACACAGCAACAGTGACAGTGGGGGGAATTTTGCCAGGGCTGGGGAGGCAGGTTTGGAGGCGGGACTGCCAGGAAAATGGCAGAATCTGGGGGCGGGTGCCCATCCCGCCCCCAACCCGCCTCCGTGCCATCTTCCCCGGAGGCAGACTCGCGACCCGCGCTGGGAGCCGCCTCCCCGAGGCGGGAAGAGGATTACAGCCACTTAACTGCATGTTAACAGGTAGTTAACAGGCAGTTAAGAGGATTATCCCCATTTTACCTCTGCAAGTGCGGGCTCCCCAACGTCGGGAAACCCCGCCAGGGTCAACGAGGCGAGCAGTGGGTCTGCGGGGGTCGGAGGGGTCGAAAAGTCCACTGTAGAGGTGAGTGATGGGTGCAAGTGTGGAGAGGTAAGTATGTGAGGTGAGTGTAAAGTGATAGAAAATGTTTACTTACCTTTGTTTCTTCCTGCAGGCTTCAACAGTTGGGAAACTGGCATCTCACCGGTAGAGATGACAGATGGCTGCTGCATTCTCCGATGTCGCAGCCATCTGATTTCTGCTCAGCAGATAGGTTTGATGAGTCTTGAATACAAGGACTCATCAAACAGAGTATGTCAGTATTTGACAACTTCTCAAAGCTGTCAAACGATGACAATTCATCTGTCAATTTTTTGACAGATGAAACGTTATACGCTGACGTTCTCTGTCACCGGTTTTCCCTTAATTGGCCTGCTAAACCCGCTGGGCAGGCTTAACAAGGTCAATCAAGGGAAAATAGCGTGGGTTGGCCAGAAGTCGATGGAGGCGGGGCTAAAACCCGACAAGTGGGAGTCCTGCCTCCAAAAGCTCCCCATTGGCAAAATCCAGCCCAGTGTTACAAAACAACAACAACAACAACTTGTATTTATATAGCACCTTTAATGTAGTAAAACGTCCCAAGGCGCTTCACAGGAGTATTATAAGACAAAAAATTTGACACTGAGCCACATAAGGAGAAATTAGGGCAGGTGACCAAAAGCTTGGTCAAAGAGGTAGGTTTTAAGGAGTGTCTTAAAGGAGGAGAGAGAGGTACAGAGGTGGAGAGGTTTAGGCAGTGAATTCCAGAGCTTAGGGCCTAGGCAACAGAAGGCACGGCCACTAATGGTTGAGCGATTATAATCAGGGATGCTCAAGAGGGCAGAATTAGAGGAGTGCAGATATCTCGGGGGATTGTGGGGCTGGAGGAGATTACAGAGATAGGGAGGGGCGACGCCATGGAGGGATGAGAATTTTGAAATCGAGGCGTTGCTTAACCGGGAGCCAATGTAGGTCAGCGAGCACAGGGGTGACGGGTGAACGGGACTGGGTGCGAGTTAGGACACGGGCAGACGCGTTTTGGATGACCTCAAGTTTACGTAGGGCAGAATGTGGGAGGCCAGCCAGGAGTGCATTGGAATAGTCAAGTCTTGAGGTAACAAAGGCATGGATGAGGGTTTCAGCAGTGGATGAGCTGAGGCAAGGACGGAGAAGGGCGATGTAACAGAGGTGGAAATAGGCGACCTTAGTTATGCTGCAGATATGTGGTCGGAAGCTCATTTCTGGGTCAAATATGACACCAAGGTTGCGAACAGTGTGGTTCAGCCTCAGACAGATGTTAGGGAGAGGGATGGAGTCAGTGCCTAGGGAACAGAGTTTGTGGCGAGGACCGAAAACAATGGCTTTGGTCTTCCTAATATTTAATTGGAGAAAATTTCTGCTCATCCAGAACTGGATGTTGGACAAGCAGTCTGACAATTTAGAGACCTTGGAGGGGTCGAGAGAAGTGGTAGTGATGTAGAGCTGGGTGTCGTCAGTGTACATGTAGAAACTGATGCTGTGTTTTCGGATGATGTCACCAAGGGGCAGCATGTAGATGAGAAATAGGAGGGGGCCAAGATTAGATCCTTGGAGTACACCAGAGGTAACAATGCGGGAGCGGGAAGAGAAGCCGTTGCAGGTGATTCTCTGGCTACGATTAGATAGGTAAGAATGGAACCAGGCGAGTGCAGTCCCACCCAGGTGGACGATGGTGGAGAGGTGTTGGAGAAGATGGAGTGGTCAACCGTGTCAAAGGCTGCAGACAAGTCAAGAAGGATGAGGAGGATAGTTTACTTTTGTCACAGTCACAGAGGATGTCATTGGTGACTTTGATGAGAGCCGTTTCGGTATTGTGGCAAGGGCGGAAACCTAATTGGAAGAATTCAAACATGGAGTTGCGCGAAAGATGGGCACGGATTTGGGAGGCGACAACACGTTCAAGGACTTTGGAGAGGAAAGGGAGGTTGGAGATGGGGCGGTAGTTTGCAAGGACGGAGGCATCCAGGGCTGTTTTTTGAGGAGAGGGGTGATGACGGCAGATTTGAAGGAGAGGGGGACAGTACCTGAGTAGAGAGAACCGTTAACAATATCAGCTAACATGGGAGCCAGAAAAGGAAGTTGGGTGGTCAGCAGTCGAGGGGGGAGGAGGTGGGTCTCATGGACAAGATGAATGCGGAGAGGTAATGAGGGGAGATCGGAGAGAAACTGGAGGAAGATGTAAGTTCAGGGCTAGGGCAGGGGGAACCTTAGAGGAAGTTTGGCCCAGTGGGCTAGGGGAAGGAAGGGAAGTGGCAGAGGCAGCAAAACGGATGGTCTCAATCTTAGAGACAAAGAAGTCCATGAGCTCCTCACACTTGTTGTCGGAGGTGAGGGTGGAGGAGACTGGTGAGAGGAGTTTAAGAAGACGGTTAGCAGTGGCGAATAGAAGCCTGGGTTTATCTTTGCATTCCAGAATGATTCTGGAACAGTGAGCAATTTTGGCAGACAAGAGCAGGGCCCGATAATGCTTTATGTGGTCCAGCCAGATCTGGCGGTGAATGGCTAAACCAGTTGTCTGCTATATCCGTTCAAGTCTGCGTCCCTTGGACTTAAGGGAGCGAAGATGAGGGCCTACCGGGGGAGCGGCCAGGGTGAGAGAGAGTAATTGTTTTAATAGGGACTAGGGCATGAAAGGTGGTGGTGAGGGTGTGGTTGAGCAGATCGGTAGCTGCGGAAATGTCGTGGTGAATGGAGGGTCAGAGGCTGGACAGTTGGGATTTCATAAGTGCAGTTGTAAGAGAGTTGGGAAAGAGTGCTCAAAACAATTAATTGTATGTGAAATACTTTGTAAATTAAAGCTGTATTAAAGTGCTATATAATTGTAAGTTCTGACATGGATGTAAATGAGTCCCAGTTACTTTATACTTTTTCATAGAATCTCTACCTCTCTCTCTTCCTTTAAGATGCTCCTTCAAATCTACCTCTTCTGGTCAAATGTCCTAATATCTCCTTAAATGGCTCGGTGTCAAATTCTGTTCGACAACGCTCCAGTGAAGCACCTTGGGACATTGTGCTATGTTAAAGGTGCTATATAAATGCAAGTTGTTGTTGTCACAGAAGGAGGCCATTCGGCCCATTAAGCCTGTGCCTGCTCTTTGAAAGAGCTATCAAATTAGTCCCATTTCTCTGCTCTATCCCCATAGACCGGCAAATGTTTCCACTTCAAGTATTTATCCAAATCCCTTTTGAAAGTTATTATTGAATCTGCTTCCACCGCCCTTTCAGGCAGTGCGTTCCAGATCATAAAAGCTCACTGCGTAATTTTTTTCCCCTCAAGTCGCCTCTGGTTCTTTTGGCAATTGCTTTAAATTACCGACTCTTCTGCCACTGGAAACAGTTTCTCCTTATTTACTGTATCAAAACCATTCATGATTATGAACACCTCTATTAAATCTCTCCTTAACCTTCTCTGCTCGAAGGAGAACAACCCCAGTTTCTCTAGTTTCTCCCTGTAACTGAAGTCTTTAATCCCTGGAACCATTCTAGTAAATCTCCTCTGCATCCTCTCTAAGGCCTTGACATCCTTCCTAAAGTGTGGTTTCCAGAATTGGCCACAATACTCCAGCTAGGGCTTAACCAGCGTTTTATAAAGGTTTGGCATAACTTCCTTGCTTTTGTGCTCTATGCCTCTATTTATAATGCCAAGGATCCCATATGTCTTTTTAACACCGTTCTCAACTTGTCCTGCCACCTTCAAAGACTTGTGTACGTACACCTCCAGGTCTCTCTGTTCTTGCACCCCCTTTAAAATTGTTCCATTTAGTTTAAATTGCCTCTCCTCATTCTTCCTACCAAAATATATCACTTAACACACTCCTGTGTTAAATTTCATCTGCCATGCATCTGCCCATTTCACCAGTCTGTCTATGTCCTGCTGAAGTCTGTTACTATCCTCTTCACTGTTTACTGCAGTTCCAAGTTTCATGTCATCTGCAAACTTTGAAATGATGCCCTGTGTACCCAAGTCCAGGTCATTGATATATATCAAAAACACCGACCCCTGGAGGACACCACTGTATACTTCCCTCCAGTCTGAAAAACAACCGTTCACCACTACTCTCTGCTTTCTGTCCCATAGCCAATTATCTACGCAGCCATTGCCCCTTTAATCCCACGGGCTTCCATTTTGCTAATGAGTCTATTATGTGGTACTTTATCAAATGTCTTTTGAAAATCCATATACACAACATCAACCGCACTACCCTCATCCACCCTCTCTGTTACTTCATCAAAGAACTCAATCAACTTAGTCAAACACGATTTGCCTTTAACAAATCCATGCTGGCTTTCATTTATTAACCCATATTTTTCCATGTGCCAATTAATGTTGCCCTGGACTAATGTCTCTAAATGTTTCCCCGCCACCGACGTTAGCCTGTAATTGCCGATTTTATCCCTCTCCTCTTTTTTGAACAGAGGTGTAACATTTGCAATCCTCCAGTCCTCTGGCACCACTCCCATATCTAAAGAGGATTGGAAGATTCATCCAGGCATTAGTACTTACCTTTCATAGTATTATACTTTCACATTACTATTCCCTGAGTAGTTTAGTTGGTACAAGTGAATTGAAGAAAATTCCAACGCAAGTTCTAATTTGGATCTTTTTAATGCTAAATCCCTTTTACCCTTCCCTCAACCTGGGGTGCAAAGATTTGTGTCATGGAATAATTACCACCTCCTCATGCTATTCACATAGTGCCACTTCATGCACCATAACACTAATGAGCTGAATGATAGGGAAGAAGGACATCTGTAAGAGATTTTAAATCATCTCGTATCACTTGAATGGGGAGCAAAGGCAGTTGAAAAGATTATTCTGTTTAATGGTATCTCATCTGTATCAATTATTCACATGTTGGAACAAGGACTAATTTCCTACTTCACCTAGTCTTCGAAACAGCTTTAGTTAATGTTCCAAAAATGCTGCATTTTAATCATTTGTCTCAGTGCCAGTTCAAATTTCTATCTATGTGACTCTGGAAATCTAAACAAGGCCTCTAGAGAAGAGTGTTTCTATTGCTGATAGTTAGGTGTAAAGCTACGTGTTGGCACCAGTGCTGTTCATTTACATTCTTGTAATACTCATGAATGTCAAAAATCTAAGTGCACTGAGAATAGCTCTGTCGTAAATCATGAACACATGCAGTCGTTGGGGCTTACCTGCCATCGTTTCTGACTTTAATCTCTGTAAATGTGATTTGCAAGATGGTGGCTAAAATTTTCTGAGGAGATGTGGAAGCCACTTTACATGAAGATGTAACATGCCTAATAGTTCTGACTAAAGCACAAGCATTCTAATAATAAAGACATATTCAACAGTAAATTATTAAAAACAGAATTGATAACATTTTTGAATGGGAACTAAATAATGATGCTTGTTTCTGGTCCTCCAAGGGATATACTTTGTATGAGCTATTTGGCACTGAGTGTCAGTGTTTCAGTACATTGAGTGGCAATAAAGATCCGCTGCTTTCAAAATATATATCTTTCTTATTGTAAATCAATGCCATTCACTCCTCTAGCTATGCTTCCAAAACAAAACAAAACTGTAGGTTACCTAATAACACTAAAAACAATCAACAATTCACCCCATGAAATTCAGCCCTTTTTATTGTGCCCATCAATGCTCAGCAAGCAAAGATCCAGCAAACAATAGCACAGTCTAGATGAAGCTCACAGCCACATTGTAGTACATCACCCGATATCACTTAGTCATCCAAAAAATACGTAACGTTTAAAAAAAATTGTACAGAATTTTAAGCAGGACAAATAAGTAGAGCCATATAGAACACAAGATAGTCTCGAGTAATTTATACTTCACATGTGCTGTCCATTGCCATAAAACTCATGACTTTATTGCCTGTTTATTGTCCACTTGAGGTCATGGTAAACGGTAAATATTTGGTTTTAAAAGTCACTTTTCTTTTCTTTAATTCTATTTTTAATATGGACCTTCATCCCCACCTAATATGTATAACTCTCCTATCCATTCTTCATTATAATACACAGCACCAAATTATTCTATGCAATAATATAAAGCGCTTCATTTTCACAAGTGAAGCATTTTTATTGGATCAATGCTCAGTAATTACTTTTCATTTGCATTTTTAATCTTCTGCTGGCTGATTAGATAAATATATTGATTACTGAATAGCAAATTACCTCCCAGCAAAAGGTAAAATTGTTCCTTTTACCGTGCTTAATTATTTTGATCAAACGCAGTTATTCCAAGGCAATATTCTCTTCAGTGGGAAAAGGGATTCATATTATTCATAAACAGATGTTGGACAGCCATGGGCACTGCATCTTGCAGGTAAAGAGTGTAGGGACCTTGTACCAGGTTTTCATTAATTAACAGCTGAATAAAACATGTTCTATTTCTGAAGCAGACAACGGCTTTCTCATGTTCAATCATTGCTTAAGTCTCCTTTTATTAAAATGGATTTTACTATTTGTTCTAAGTAGTTAGTTCTGATTAGTCAACAAAGCAAGCCAATAGAAGACTTTACTGAATAACTGTCAGTGAAGTAAATTAAAAAAGCAATATCCATTTCATTTGGCCTTTTTACATTCGGTTCTCTTTTATTTGATTGAAACAAACATCAGCAAGCAAAACTTCAATGCAATATATTTTATGTAAACAAAACTGCAGATATTGGAAATCGGAAAGAAAAACAGCAACTGTCGGAACTACTCATTGGGTCAGGCAGCAGCTGTGGAGAGAACAGGCAAGTTGCTGTTATAGATGTTTCCGATGACAGGACTACACCTGAAATGTCAACTTGTCTGTCCTCTCCACAACTGCTTCCAAACCTGCTGAGTGCTTCCAACAATTTGAGATATCATTTCATTCTAGGCGGCCCGTTTTTGCAGTCTGCCCGATTTTTTCCCCCCACTGAAGTCGTTTAGCTGTAGCACAGCCCGAAATCATCTGAATCACTGAGTTTCTGGAGCTTAATGGCCATTTGCTTTGCAATTTAAAAGAAAATAATTAAATTCTGACTGAGAGCTGCACTATATTTAACCAAAGTGCTGTCAGTCTCAGTGCACCCAAAATTTTTTGGATCCCACCCCCCACTTCACTCCTCCCACACTCCAAACTATTCAGAAAGACTAGGCAGGTGAAATGGCTGTCCCAGTGGGCATAACCCGATTCTGTGTAATGATGGTAGAAGCAAGAGTCTCTGGGAGTGAGGTGCCATGGCAGAAGACCATAGCGGCAAAGTTCCCTTTAAGCTGCACGGCCACACAGCTGTCTCGAGCTCCCGCGCAGCCAGCTCACCGGCTTTTAAATGCAAAAAAAAAACGCCTGGCTCAAAAAAAATTAGCGGGAACATTGCCTATGGGTGGCATTGCCTTTGCGCTTGTGTTATGCCGGTTTTTTGTTTCAGCGTAGAAAATGGGCTCCACAGGAAATTTCGGTGTAAGTTCCCATCGGCAAGATCGGTGTAGTAGATGCCTAAATTTCTGCACGAGTACAATCCAGGAAATTTTGGGCCTTCATTGCTCTCTATCTGTGTCTCGTTATCTCTGCGGGTGTCTGTACCTATGTTTTTGTGCCTGTCTCTGTAACTCCATCTATTTCCAGCGCTCTATCTTTCTCTGTTTCTTTCCATTGCTCTCTATCTCTATATATCTCTCCCTCACTGTTTATACTACAACTAAATTTGCCTTGTGAATTTGCAGTTGATTTTCCCCAATGATTCAAGTGTATGCGTGGCAGGATGATTACACCTAGGTTAGGCATAAACACTCCTTCCTCTACTGAAGGATTTGAAGTGTATCTTCAGATTTGCATCCAATTGGTTCAAATTATTGAATGCTAATTTCCTCTAATCTTCTACCATTTTGACAGGGGAGAACAATGTAAAAGATATAGAAACATAGAAGATAGGAGCAGGAGTAGGCCATTCGGCCCCTCGAGCCTGTTCCGCCATTTAATGAGATCATGGCTGATCATCCAAATTCAGTACCCTGTCCCTGCTTTCTCCCCATATCCCTTGATCCCTTTAGCCTTAAGAAATATATCTAACTCCTTCTTGAATATATTTAATGAATTGGCCTCAACTGCCTTCTGTGGTAGAGAATTCCACAGGTTGACCACTCTCTGGGTGAAGAAATTCCTCCTCATCTCAGTCCTAAATGGCTTACCCCTTATCCTTAGACTGTGACCCCTGGTTCTGGACTCCCCTGCCATCAGGAACATCCTTCCTGCATCTAGTCTGTCTAGTCCTGTTAGAATTTTATAAGTTTCAATGAGATCCCCTCTCATTCTTCTAAACTCTAGCGAATATAAGCCTAATCGACCCAATCTCTCTTCATACGTCATTCCTGCCATCCCAGGTATCAGTCTGGTGAATCTTCGCTGCACTCCCTCCATGGCAAGAACGTCCTTCCTCAGATAAGGTGACCAAAACTGCACACAATACTCAAGGTGTGGTCTCACCAAGGCCCTGTACAACTGCAGCAAGACATCCTTGCTCCTGTACTCGAATCCTCTCACTATGAAGGCCAACATACCATTTGCCTTCTTAACCGCCTGCTGCATCTGCGACTGGTGCACAAGGACACCCAGGTCTTGTTGCACTTCCCCTTTTCCCAATCTATTGCCGTTCAGATAATAATCTGTTTTCCTGTTTTTGCCACCAAAGTGGATAACCTCGCATTTATCCACATTATACTGCATCTGCCATGCATCTGCCCAATCACCCAACCTGTCCAAATCATACTGGAGTTTCTCTGCATCCTCCTCACAACACACACGCCCACCCAGCTTTGTGTCGTCTGCAAACTTGGAGATATTACATCTCGTTCCCTCGTCTAGATCATTAATATATACTGTATTGTGAATAGCTGGGGTCCTAGGACCGATCCCTGTGGTATCCCACTAGTCACTGCCTGCCACTCGGAAAAAGACCCGTTTATTCCAACTCTTTGCTTCCTGTCTGCCAACCAGTTCTCTATCCAAGTCAGTACCTTACCCCCAATCCCATGTGCTTTAACTTTGCACGCTAATCTCTTATGCGGGACATTATGGAAAGCCTTCTGAAAGTCCAAATATACCACATCCACTGGTTCTCCCTTATCTATTCTACCAGTTACATCCTCAAAAAATTCCAGTAGATTAGTCAAGCATGATTTACCTTTTGTAAATCCATGTTGACTTTGTCCGATCCTGTCACTGTTTTCCAAGTGCTCTGCTATTACATCTTTTATAATGGACTCTAGCATTTTCCCCACTACCGATGTCAGGCTTACCGGTCTATAATTCCCTGTTTTTTCTCTACCACCTTTTTTAAATAGTGGGGTTACATTAGCTACCCTCCAATCCATGGGAACTGTTCCAGAGTCTATAGAATTTTGGAAGATGACCAGCAATGCATCTACTATTTCTCGGGCCACTTCCTTAAGTAACCTAGGATGTAGATTATCAGGCCCTGGGGATTTATCGGCCTTCAATCCCGTCAATTTCCCTAACACCATGTCCCTGCATTGGGCTGGAACTTAATACTGTCTGCTGCATGAAATGAATCACTGCATGGTCAGTTGTAAAAACTACAAAGAGTGCTAGTCCAGTCTGATGTGACTTCCATGGGTAATGATTGACTAATAGCATGTACAATTAAATCAGGCATTCTTAGCCAATTCAGTTGACTCACCAGCACAGAATTCTTTTGAATCTGGTATTTTAATCCCCTGTGTTACTCTGACAGACATTGAAATACTACTGAAGGAAAGTTAAACTGGCTCAGTGGGGCTAAAAAGTATTATCAGTCCAACCTGCAGGGGAGCTCAGCTTTGTAATTGAACAAATAAAAGCCAGATCTATGTGCGATTGCACTAAATACATTTTTTTCACATTCGATGCGAATTCAGAGAATAACAATATGTCAGGACCCTATGTTTAATGGTTTCTGTACTATCTTTAGTGTGATCAATTGCATTTCACAACTCAGGGTGTTGGGCACTACAGTGTGTTCGAACGTTCTCTGATGCCCAAGTTCTGACAGATGAGCTGAAAGTCTGTGCTTTCTGAAGACCATCAAAGGTTCCAAGTGACATTGGGTCAGTATCGAACAGGAATGTCAGTCCATAAATTTACAAAAAGAATTTTCTTTAACCAATATCAAGCTTTGCCTTTGAGAATGTATCCCCTCCCGCCCAAATTGTCCAATATCTTGTGGTTTCCAATTAAAAAGTAGCAAAGCTTTAATATTTTACTGTTTGCATATAGAGTGTGGCTGTGGTGGTTTGGACCATTTATTGTGCAATTTCTGTCATGGGGTAAAAGTGGTGGGGTAGATTTTTGTTTTGACTGCCTGGGCAATAATCAAGCAGAGCAGAGTATCTGCTCATTTGTAGGACCTGCCCAATTTTTATTGCATTGATTTCAATGGAATGAAAATCAGGCAGAATCTACAACAGGCAGACTACCAAGACGATGCAGGGCCCACAATACCCATGGACAGCGTTCCGTCTAAGCTGCATGGCCGCGCTCTGCCAGTCCCGCACAGTCTGGGACCGGCCTTTTTAATGTTAAGTTTTGCGCGTGCGCGAAACTGTGAATGGGCCGTGCAGCCCCTTAAAGGGGCCACACCCAAAAAAAAATTGGGCGGAACATTGCCCATGGGGAAAGCAATATCATCTTCGGTTTGAAGCTGCAATTCAGGCATTACCAGTCTCGAAATCTGATGTCTCCATGAGGTGGGGAGACGGGGGCATGGTTGGTGGTGTGGGTTGAGAGGCGGTCAAGGAGCAGGAGTGCGAAGGCAAGGCTCATGGGGAAAGTCTTTGTCTAAGAAATATCTGTCTGAACAAAGCTATCCCTTTCGAAAGTTTCTGTATCACACATCTGTTATTCCTTAGGTAACTCTGCAACAATAAAATCTTTTGGATTAATTGAAACAAAATTTGAAAAATGTGAATCCCAACTAAATCTGAAGTCAGGGACAACTGCAATTAAACATTAACACCTTTATCAAACACTTAAGTTGTTTCTTATTCGAATGGTGCTAGTACACTGAAGAAATTCAAAGGTCATTAGCTGAGGAGTATTTGGAGTGTCATTTTTAACAAGGGGTTTATAGAGTGTCAATTTTGAAAGCCATTTTAACTTGGGCCATGAAGTGGGTCTGATGACGTCATTTGATGCTATTACATGCTACATTGTTGAGAATAAACAGAGAGATTTTTTAAAAGCAGACTCAAAGAGCTAAGTAACAAAATGAAGCTGCCGTGTGTGCTTGAGTCTGGAACCCAGCAATTGTTTTTGTTAATGCTGAGGGAATTAAAGCTGTGGAAACATGCAACATGCAGGTATCTGAGGCAAGGAACACACTTGGGGCTGGATTTTGTGAATGGAGGCGAGTTGGAGGCGGGACTGCTGCTTGTCGTGTCAATGTCCCGCCTCCATCCTCGCCTGACCAATCAGCGGGATTTTCCCCTGATTGACCTTGTTAAGCCTGCCCTGCGGGCTCAGCAGACCAATTAGGGAGGAAGTCACTGACAGATCACATCAACGTCAGATGTGCTATCTGTCAAGACTTCTTGAAAGAAGAAATGACAGCGTTTGACAGCTCTGTGATGCTGTCAAACACTGACATTCTCTTTAGTTTGATGAGTCTTTGTGATGAGGACTCATCAAACCTTTCAACTTTGTAAATTTCAGATGTCTGTAAGATCAGAGGAGCCAACAGCCATTATATGAAATTGACAAGGAGAATATCGGCTCTCCCCATCCAGCGCAGCTAAAGGCTGTAGAAAGAAAACAAGGTAAGTGCACACTTTTTTAAACTTATCACTCACCTTACATACTTACCACTCCACACTTGCACCCATCACTCACCTCTACATCTTACTTCCAGGTGCCTCCGACCACCGCAGACCTCCTCCACGCCTCCTCCAACCCGGCGGGGTTCTCCTAGGTCGGGAAGCCTTCACCTGTGAAAGTAAATTGGCACTAATCCTTTTTTCTGCCTGTTAACTACCTGTTAACCGGCAGTTAAAAGGATTAAATGCCTTTCCCGCCTCCACGAGACGGGACCCGAAGCTGCAAATCTTCCCGCCTCCTGGCAAAAGGGCACGGAGGCGGGATGGGGGCGGGTTTGGCAGCATCTGTGGAGAGAGAAACAGAGTTAACGGCCGCGATTTTATTAATGGAGGTGGGTTGAGTGCGGGACAGCTGGTTTCCGCCTTCCAGTCTCGCTCCCAGCTGCATCCGCTTCACAGACGTGATTTTGGCTTGATTGACCTTGTTAAGTCCGCCCTGCGGGCTTGCTGGCCAATTAACAGGAAGCGGGTCTGATGACGTCATTTGATGACGCGTCATCTGCCGGTTTTCTTAAAGGGACCACGCACAGTTTTATTTTGACGGTTGATTTCTCGGTGTTTGACAGTATTGAGGTGCTGCAAACACTGACAATCACTGCACAAAGGTGACCTCTTGCACCCAGGCTCTCCAATGACTCCCTCCATCGGCTGGAATAGATGGCAGCTGCAGGTGAGCTGACAGAAGCGATCTGTCACTGGTGA
Source organism: Squalus acanthias (assembly GCA_030390025.1). NCBI lineage: Eukaryota > Metazoa > Chordata > Chondrichthyes > Squaliformes > Squalidae > Squalus > Squalus acanthias. The sequence continues at coordinate 7,205,110 of CM059430.1, forward strand.
GAGCGGTTCTCCCAATGAGGTGGCACTGGACATGGATTTAAAAACTTATAAGCTAAAGAAATCGGTAAATGTATTAAAAATGCAGTACCCAACATTTTCTTTCCTCTGAGACTCACCATGTGCAACATTGGATCCTTCACACCACTTCTGCAGCTGTTATCGATCCAGAAACATTACAGCAGACTCACAACATGCCACACTTAATTGGCGTGGTGTCCGGATGTCGGGAAACCTGAGCCAAAAGCGGCAAAATCCAAAAATAGGCTGACAACTACTGGCAAGTACCTGTTAATAGGCAGGTAATTGCCTTTAATCCGCTTCCCGCTGCTAGGTGTCGGGTCCATTCGCAAATCGGGGACCCGACACTTGGGAAGGTTGTTTGGAGGTGGGTTGACGGCGGGTTTAGGACCTGCCGTCAATCAATTGCACTTTAACCTCTGACCCGCCTCTCTGAGCGCCGACAAAATCGTGGCCAACGTTTCAGTTCAGTGACACTTCGTCAGAACTGGAATAAGTTGGAGATGGAACAGGTTTTTCAGCAAATGTAGGGGTAGGGAAAGGGGGGAGGGGAGGAAAGAACAAAAGGGAAGGTCTGTGCTGGGGTGGAAGGCAGGAGAGATTAAGAGACAAAAGGGATGATGGTGCAAGGCAAAAGGAGATGGTAATGGGACAAGTTAAGAAACAAAAGATGACTCTAGATGAAGTGTAAATGGCAATAGCAGAATCATCAACAGCTGCCATGTGAGAGAGAGAAAAAAAAGGAGAAAAGATAGGGGCAGAGGTTATGGTCTGAAATTGTTGAACTCGATGTTGAGTCCAGAAGGCTGTAAAGTGCCTAATCGAAAGATGAGGTGCTGTTCCTCGAGCTTACGTTGAGCTTCATTGGAACAGTGTAAGAGACCGAGGACGGAGAGATCAGAGTGGGAGTGGAGCGCGGAATTAAAGTGACAGGCGACCAGAAGCTCGGGGTCCCCCTTACGGACTGAACGGAGGTGTTCCGCAAAGCGGTCACCCAATCTACGACTGGTCTCCCATAAAGGCAGCATATGTTTAAAATGAGAAGTCGCACAACACCAGGTTAATCATCTGGCAGTGTTCTCTGACTATATATGCTGTGCCTATATACATCTCTTCACTTCACCTGACGAAGGAGCAGCGCTCCGAAAGCTTGTGATTTCAAATAAAACTGTTGGACTATAACCTGGTGTTGTGCGACTTCTCACATTTGTCCACCCCAGTCCAACACCGGCATCTCCACATTAAGTTTAATATGGTAGAGACAGAACAGTATCATTCCAAGATGCTGCTTAAGAGGGGATCCTGGGTGAGAGATGACCTGATAGAGGTCTTTAAGATTACGAAAGGGTTTGATAGGATAGATGTAGAGAAGATGTTTCCACTTGTGGGGGAGACCAAAACGAGGGGCCATAAATATAAGATAGTCACAAATAAATCCAATAGGGAATTCAATGGAAACTTCTTTACCCAGAGAGCAGTTAGAATCGGGAACTTGCTACCACAAGGAGTAGTTGAGGTAAACAGCATAAATGCATTTAAGGGGATGCTAAACACATCAGGCAGACAGAAATGGAAGGTTATTCTGATAGGGGGTGGGTGGAGGCTCGTGTGGAGCATTAACCAGTTGGGCTGAATGGCCTGTTTCTGTGCTGTACACTCTATGTAATTCTATGCATTGCTGTCACCACAATTACAGAGTGAACTGGGTAGAACTGTGCATTTGGAGAATAGATGAACAGTTGCCAGAGTGAAGTGCATTCTCCCTCTGTGATAATGCAGTGAAATACTATTAAAGTGCCTTGTAAGACAACCTTGCTAAATTATGCAAAATGTGAGCACACTTACCTTGGCAATCTTGAGAGCAACCAGCAAATGCCTTCTTTACCTGCCCCAGATTCAGGCCATGGGGGAGACAGTATTTACCCATTCAACAAACCCCTATCCAGGTTGCTGTGACGGTACTCTTGACTGGAGTGTGTAAAAGATCCTCCTTCTCTGTGCGCCTCATGCAGGATCCCCTCTTAAGCAGCATCTTGGAATGATACTGTTCTGTCGCTGCCATTTTAAGCATATGCTGCCTTTATGGGTGACCAACAGTCCTTTAAGAGCAAGACAAAAGCAAAATGCTGAGGATGCTGGAAATCTGAAATAAAAAACCGACAATGCTGGAAACACTCAGCAGGTCAGGCAGCATCTGTGGAGAGAGAAGCAGAGTTAACGTTACAGGTCGATGACCCTTCGTCAGAACTTTAAGAGCTGCTGGTGCTAGATATCCATCCGTGCATGCACCTAGCAAATCATGAACTGTGCTGGAGGTGCTGAAAAATGTACTTAAGTGAGTTGATCTCGCTTTATATTGCAATGCCAGCTCAGTGAGCTACCGATGCACACAGTGTTTTGAGAAGACGCAATCCCAATGCCTCGGCACCGTTATTGGTCCCTTTATATATTCTAAGATATTAGGTTTCCAGTTATTTAACCAACCATAATCTATTAAATGTATCTCATAGCCAGAGGCTTTACTGTAACATCATATTGGTATTTAAATATATCGGGGGGGAGAGTTTCCGCTCGCCCAAAATCGGCCAAACCAGTGCAAAAGATCGAGGAATTTCAAGCGCTAGTCGAGTTTCCACAATCTTTAACGCTGGTTTAAAAAAAACGCACTGGAAGCCAGCCCCACCCACAACACTGGCCACGCCCCCGGATGGAAATAATCATCATGCGATTTTCCGCTAATTGTGGCCGTTTGCGGGCCTTCGAGGGGGCTCTTAAAATTAAGCTTATTTTTAGGCACAAGGATGGTAATAGGCACCTTTTAAAAGCTTTTAAATATTTTTCAAAAAAAGTAACTTACTTAGAAACTGACTACTGTACATCAATGAAACTAATAAATGGTTCAGTATAGTTTTTTAAAGTTATTTTCAGTTATTTAAAATCAGCTCACTCACTGATGGTGGACTAGACACTCTTATTAAAAATGCTTGGGGGAAAAATTGGGTATCGCCCATTTTGGGGCGCTAATATCGGCCGGGCACAAAGTTTAGCGCCCGGCGCTAATTATCGCCTCTGACTGCAAAATTCACCTCTATCGCCCCTGGAAGTGATTTGATCGCTAAATCAGGTGCTACACACCTCTCAAACGTCAGGGAGCGAGGCGCTACCTCAGAACGCTACCGAAGCTCAGGCGATGCCAGTTACCATGGAAGCCAGACAGACTGGTGCCATCCAGTTCTTAAAGGGGAGGGGCCATCTTGCTGGCCAGCCACACCCTGCTCATTGCAGTCTTGAATCTCGGCCTGGAGAGACCTCTAAAGCAATTGTGTGGAAGCACTAATGTATAGGCCCAGGGAAAGAGCTCGGCACTTAGGAACCTCAAAAGTGGTGCTGAGGGCCAAAACTCCTTAGGACAGCACCTCTCTCCCTCTCAACCTGCGTGTACCAAACATTTTGCCGACAAGAAAAGGCAGGAAGCGCCCGCCTTTAAATAGCGCTCCCCCAGCCCCTTCCTGACTTAAAAATGTTCCCCTCTACCTGTTGTTCCTAGCGGCAGGCGCTAAGGCAGGGGGCACAACTCAATATCCGGTCCGGGGCGTTGCACGCTCGACTGACGTCACGATCTGCGGGTGCAGGAGATCGTGGCGGTAGTGTTTAGCGCCACCACAAACCGTCTGGTCAATTTCACGAGCGGCGCTCAGCTCGCCACGCTCAGGCACTAAGTTCCTAGCGCCCCATTAGCGCCCCCCTGGAGGCGCTAACGGGAGGTGCTAACCAACCAAATTTTCCCCCGTTTATGTTTTGTGATGAACCCATTTTCAGCTGTATTAATCAAATTGCACCAGGTCACCACTCTTAAATACATCAAGGAATGTCTTTTAACGCAAGAAAACAAATAAACAATTACATTCTAAAACGCTGCCCGATTGCGCTGGTTCATGGAAGATTTTACGTTTGGCGATATGTAAATAGGTTTGAGTGGAAACTTGAGCAACAAATTCATTTCAGAAAACTAGTGCAATTTTGAGCACGATTTATGCCCGGATTGCCAATTGCGCCCAAAGCGAAAACTCTACGCCATGATGCTTTTAGGAATAATGTAAGGCTGTAATTCGGTATGATACTGTCACTGGGTTTTGATTGAACGATTGGTTGCTACTTTTCTGTGATATTAAATTACTGACAAAAACCACTGATGTATGTCAGTGAAAATGAATTCATTATTTGATCCTGTTCCTATGTTGCAATTGACTAATTGTTAAATCGTACTGTAACATTCATTTTACCAAGCAACATGGAATGACCAATTGTGTATTGTTTCTGAATAAAGAATAATGCATTGTGAAAAATGTAACAGTGGGTGACATTCTGACATCCTTAGCTTAGCAAAGACTATGAGCTCACTATAAATTGCCCTGTGACCACTTATTGTTTATATGGGGTGAGGAGTGGGAGGCTTGCTTGGGACAGTAAGGCAGGATTTGATAAGTCAATGTGTTGTATTTAGTAAATTAGTCCTTACTGGACACTTTAAGTAGTGCTGGCAGTGAAGTATGGAGAGGAAAAGGAGATTTCAAAAAGATATGATTGGCCTTGGGTTTTGGCCTTTGGCCTGTTTTTATCAAACTTACTTCTACAATTAATATTATGGGGCTGATAATGTGAGCCGGGTGCAGTGCACATTACTGCACATTAGGCATTAGCGGGCTACAAGTTGACTTCGCCTCATAATATGAGGACAGCTGATTAAATTTTTTGATGACACTTGCAGAGCAAAAAACATGACATGCTAGAAGAGGGTGGGTTCAGAGGCACCAGCAGCTGTTTAAAGGGCGGTTGGCTTTCTTCTGTGCTATTTGGAAAAAAAAAATGTCCAGGTTCATTGATCAGGTGTTGAAGGCCACGATACAGGAGATCCTGCAACAAAGGGTGGCCTATGCGTAGGAGAGGGCCACTCAGCAAACTGCCCTTCAATTTATATTTACCTACCCTCTTCTGATGCACTCATTTCCAATGCACACCAAGCATCTGGAGCTCAAGCTTGGGTGGCCATTAATAAACTCCTAATCTATTTTTCTTTCTTTTATAAGTGGTATAATCTGAAATCTATATAAGGTACTGTATGTTGGTGGTATTCATGTCTCCTGCAGTGGTGACCAGTCTGCAGCCTTGGAATTTATCCAGCACTGCCAGCTTTTATTACCAGGTACACTATTGCATGATTAAACTGACCCAGTAAACTCAATTCAACTGATCAGTCACAGGGATAATTGAAAGTGTGCATGTTGCAGACACACTGCAGCACCAATAGAATATTTTTCAACTAGTAGTATAAAGCTACTATGTTCTATGATTTTGTGCCACGCCTGTTAGCATCACCGTATGAATATTTAAATGATTTTATCAATACTGCTTCCTGCTTGCTCCTCTGATAAGGTTACCTATTGTTATCCTTTGACCAAATTCTGGCCTCTTGCGCATCCCCGGTTTTCATCGCTCCAGCATTGGCGGCCGTGCCTTCAGCTGCCTTGGTCCTAAGTTCTGGAATTCCCTCCCTAGACCTCTCCGCCTCTCTACCGCTCCCTGCTCCTTTAAGTTGCTCCTTACAACCTATTGCTTTGATCAAGCTTTTGGTCACCTGTCCTAATATCTCTTTATGTGGCTGGGTGTCAAATTTTGTCTGATAATCGCTCCTGTGAAGTGCCTTGGGGTGTTTTTACTACATTTTAGGTGCTATATGAATGCAAGTTGTTGCTGTAGTGTCAGGAAGCATAGACATATATTTACATTTGTGAAAAGTACAGCTTCATATCTGAACAACTGTTCTGAGAGTGGTTTCACACAGCAGGATTGCAAAAATTACTGCTGCTGATATTAGTGGACAGTGCTGAACACATCCACATGAAGTTCCTGACCGCTATTTTAACACGGGTATTAATCTTTTCATTTTAAAAAGCTTACTGCCTCCTCCTGCGGCAGACAGTGAAAGAACCAACATGAGGGAAAAACCTACTTAACCTTGTCCTCCTCAATCTACCTGTCGCAGATGTATCTGTCCATGACAGTATTGATAGGTGTGACCACTGCACAGTCCTTGTGGAGACAAAGGGCTGGATTTTCATTGACCTGTGGAGGCGGGTTTGGAGGTGTGTGGGGGGTTAAAATTGCCAAAACTGGCGGGCGGGCACAAGTCCGCCTCCATCCCGCTTCCACGCAATTTTCATTAAATCGTGTCTGCTGGTCCCGACTCCATCCCGCCTGTAAGAGGTGGGATTGGTTGTTAAGGCCCTTAACAAACACTAAATTGGCTCTATAATGCCATTTTGAAAGGCCTTTGTGATTTTAACCCTTGTTCTACGTGAAGCACGCCTGTTCTGAACCACGATTGTGAAACCTGGCGGGAGCACATTTGGATATGGATAGTTGACGCTGGCTGGCTGGCGCATATGTGGATGGATGTATATATGGATGGATGTATATATGGATAGCTATGTGGAGGAGACATATCTGGGAGTAGTGGTGTGAAAATATCTGGGCACAGACTTAGGGCTGCTGCTGCTCATTTTGCAGGTCCTCTCACAGCAAAGGCCAGGCAGTCTCTGAAGACCTTCAATGCAGCAGCAATGATGACATCATCAGAGGCGACTTTCAGACTGAAAACACTAATTGGGTCATGGGTTCCCACATGCTGGAACTCAATTGCCCAATTAGGTGAAAATTGCATCAATCTCCCACATCCAATTGCAGTCGGGTGGATAACACGAAAAGTGGATGATACGACCTCAACCCGCACCAGTATCAAAATCCAGCCCAAAGTCTCATCTTCACACTGAGGACACCCTCCATCGTGTTGTGTGGCACTACCACCGAGCTAAATGGGATAGATTCAGAACAGATCTAGCAGCCCAAAACTGGGCATCCTTGAAGCGCTGTGGGCCATCAGCATCAGCAGAATTGTATACCACAACAATCTGTAACCTCATGGCCCGGCATATCCCTCACTCTACCATTACCATCAAGCCAGAGCACCAACCCTGGTTCAATGAGGAGTGCAAAAGAGAATGCCATTAGCAGCACCAGGCGTCCCTAAAAATGAATTGCCAACCTAGCGAAGCTACAACACAGGACTACATGCACGCTAAACAGCGGAAGCAGCATGCTATAGACAGAGCTAAGCAATCCCACATCCAATCGTGAATGGTGGTGGACCATTAAACAACTAACTGGAGGGGGAGGCGCCACAAATATCCCCATTCTCAATGAGGGCGGAGCCCAATACGCGAGTGCAAAAGACAAGACTGAAGCGTTTGCAACCATCTTCAGCCAGAAGTACCGAGTTGGATGATCCATCTCAGCCTCCTCCTGAGGTCCCCACCATCACAGAATCCAGTCTTCAGCCAATTCGATTCACTCCACCTGATATCAAGAAGTGGCTGAGTACACTGGATACAGCAAAGGCAATGGGCCCCAACAACATCCCGGCTGTAGTGTTTTTTTTATTCATTTCTGGGATGTGGGCATCTCTGGCAAGGCCAGCATTTATTGCCCATCCCTAATTGCCCTTGAGAAGGTGGTGGTGAACTGCCTTATTGAACCGCTGCAGTCCTTATGGTGAAGGTACTCCCACAGTGCTGTTAGGGAGGGAGTTCCAGGATTTTGACCCAGTGACGATGTAGGAACAGCGATATATTTCCAAGTCAGGATGGTGTGTAACTTGGAGGGGAACTTGGAGGTGGTGGTATTCCCATGCGCCTGCTGTCCTTGTCCTTCTAGGTGGTAGAGGTCGTGAGTTTGGGAGGTGCTGCTGAAGAAGCCTTGGCGTGTTGCTGCAGTGCATCTTGTAGATGGTACACACTGCAGCCACGGTGCGCCGGTGGTGCATGGAGTGAATGGTTAAGGTAGTGAATGGGGTGCCAATTAAGCAGGCTGCTTTGTCCTGGATGGTGTCAAGCTTCTTGAATGTTGCTTAATCTGCAATCATCCAGACAAGTGGCGAGTATTCCATCACACTCCTGACTCGTGCCTTGTAGATGGTGGAAAGGCTTTGGGGAGTCAGGAGGTGAGACACTCGCCACAGAATACCCAACCTCTGACCTGGTCTTGTTGCCACAGTATTTATGTGGCTGGTCCAGTTAAGTTTCTGGTCAATGGTGACTCCCAAGATGTTGATGGTGAGGGATTCGGCGATGGTAATGCCATTGAATGTCAAGGGCGGTGGTTAGACTCTCGCTTGTTGGAGATTGTCATTGCCTGGCACGTGTGTGGCGCGAATGTTACTTAGCACTTATCAGCCCAAGCCTGAATGTCATCTCGGTCTTGCTGCATTCAGAGCCCTAGTAAAACTGAAATCAATGGGAATCAGGGGGAAAACTTTCCACTGGCTAGAGTCATACCTAGCACAAAGGAAGGTGATTGTGGTTGATGGAGGCCAATCATCTCAGCCCCAGGACATCGCTGCAGGAGTTCCTCAGGGCAGTGTCCTAGGCCCAACCATCTTCAGCTGCTTCATCAATGACCTTCCCTCCATCATAAGGTCATAAGTGGGAATGTTCGCTGATGATTGCCGTTCATCTGTTGACATAACCCACAGTAACTTCTAGATTAAAAGAAAGAATTGCATTTATATAGAACCTTTTATGACCTCAGGACGTCCCAAAGCGCTTTACAGCCAATGAAATACGGTTGTAATGTAGGAAACACGGCAGCCAATTTGCGCACAGCAAGCTCCCACAAACAGCAATGTGATAATGACCAGATAATTTGTTTTTAGTGATGTTGATTGAGGGATAAATATTGGCCAGGACACCAGGGAAAACTCCCCTGCTCTTCTTCGAAATAGTGCCATGGGATCTTTTACGTCTACCTGAGAGGGCAGACGGGGCCTCGGTTTAACGTCTTATCCAAAAGACGGCACCTCCGACAGTGCAATACTGAGGGAGAGCAGCACTGGATTATGGTGCCTTAACTCACGATAGATTTTCCATCCTGTTGTTATCATTGAAATTTACAGCACAGAGAAAGAAATGTAGCCCTCATCAAACCGAAAGCTGGGTTGGGTGTTGTGGGGGAGCATTTAAATAATGTATTTTTTTAAATTACCTCTTCTCTTCAGGGGTATAGGCCATAATACTCATTTCACTTTGGTCTACTTACACAGCCTAGCATATATTGTCCCCGACATTATCAAGTCAACTTCTGATTTACAACCTCTTGAAAATCTACAACCTTTATTAAACTCACAGCACAGCTTGAGCATTGCATATGGAAACATTGAATGCTCACTATCCATGCTTCATGTTGTCTTAATTATTTCCAGGTTCTTGGGACCTCTGGTGAAAAATAAGGTAGAAAGATCCTTTTTCTGTCACAAAGCAACTGCTTTTTAACTCGGAATGAGCCCTGACACACCCAGAATGTGCTACCTGTCTTGTTATTTCAGACAGTTAGAAGTGGAACAGCAGCGGCTTATCATCTGGCCCCAATTTATGTGAGAGTGAGCAATCTTTCCTGTCTTTTACTATGAGTTTCTGAATTTCGAATACTTCAGGCATCCTTCACTGGAAACGTTTTGTGCCAAATTCTACTCTGCTCCCTTTGGACAACAAATGTATCCGTATCATGGAGTTGGGGGGAACGGTGATCGCCAGGCAGTTGGGTGGAGCTCTGGGGATTGGTGATCATGGCGGGGGCGGATGGAGTGGGGTGGTGGATGATCGGGGGCGTTGGTGATCGTAGTTGGATCGGGGGGAGATCGGGGTGGGTCGGTGATCGCGGAGGTGTTATGGTGGGGGGGGGGGAGGTGGTCGGACAAAATGCGCGGAGGCTGGAGCGGGGGCGGGTGCGGTTTACAGAGTTAGCTTGTTGGGCCTGGAAGAAACACTCCTGCTCCTCCTGGCCCACAAGCAGTGCTGTAAATGCACTTACCTGATGGATCCGGTCCTTCTTGCCTCCTTTTACCTGCCAGTTTTCCCGAGGCCTGGGAAACCCAGCCAACATGGGTTAAAAATAGAAACCTTATTAAAATGGTTTCAACGACCGACCTGCCTCCTGAGAGCGGATTGGTCGCCTGCCCCTCACCCCGCCTCCGTTAAAACTGGAAGTGGGCGGGTTGGGGTTGGGTTTGAAATTTTTAACGTTTTAACTTTCCACCTGAACCAAACCCACCCGTTTTTAGGGATTAAAATTTCTCCTATAACCTGTAAGTGTGCTCATTGGTTTGTGCTCACCATATGACATCACCTACCAATCGGATACCAACATTGACAAATGCTCAGCGCTGACAGACCCGACATTGGGAAAGGCACGTTGCAGCAGGTTGACAGTGGGCTCCCGAACCGCTGTCAAAAAAAAAAACACTTACCCACCCGATTCGCCACCAATCCCACCCGCTGACACCCCGGCAAATTCCAGCCTTTGAATTAGTCTTTAAACCAACTGTCTCAAACATTTGAAAGAATCACTTTGTTTTAGCCGGGCTTGAAAAGATTCATTGCAATGTGTTTTTCTTTCTAAAGGTCTTTTTTTACTTTTGTGTGTCTATAATGGGGAATAATAAAAAAATCTATCACAAAAGCAGAAAATGCTGGGAATACTCAGCAGGTCAGGCAGCATCTGTGGAGAGAGAAACAAAGTTAATGTTTCCGATCGATGACCTTTTATTAAAAAGGGTGGGGGGTGATTACATAATAAATCTATGTTGTTGAAATTAAAGACAGCCACAAATATTACATTTCAGGCCGCTTCAATATTAACCATTTGAAGGTTTTAAACAGTGCCTTTTGAAATACATTACTCAATGCACCATTAATGAAAGTTTAAGCCCTTTCATTATATAGTACATATTGACAATGCACGCATGGTTTTCAGGTTCCAGCTGTGCCCACAGCATGCAAGACCATGACAGTCTCCTACAAGCCTTGTGATAGTCCTGGCACTAATCCAGCTTGCAATACAGTAGATGGGTTCTCTATAACTATAGAAAATAAGATGAACGTGAAGCCCCCATTGACACCTGTACGATCTGGGCTAGTCTGCAGTGCTGTGGGAGATGCGTAAAGATGTAAACTGAAGTCATTGTCTGTGTGCAGCACTGAACAGCAATAAATTTTACCTGCAGCTTGGCTAGAAAAGTATTGGTGATGCGGGCTTCAACTTTGTTTAATTTCCCTGTCAGCCTGAAGTAAAGCTGACCTGAGTGGTGTAATGGCTTAATGCGGTTGTTATAATGGACTTTTGGTTCTCGGGCTGCACTACATTTTTCATTATGTCTGCTCCCAAAGTGCAGCTGGTGCTGACCAGACTTTCACTCTTCTGACCCAGCTCAAGTGTAGTTGCCACAGTCTTATCTGGTCTCCTGTGTAGCTGTTCTGTTTTGTCTATCCTGTCCACTGTTTTCAGCATGAAGAGCATGTGCCAGTACTACAGATTTACTAGAATGATACCAGAACTGAAGGTTATACCTAACAGGAAAGATTGAACCGGCTAGGGATCTTTTGTCTGGAAAAGAGAAGACTGAGGGGTGACCTGATAGAGGTCTTTAAGTTTATGGAAGGGTTTGATAAGGTAGACGTAGAGAAGATGTTTCCACTTGTGGGGAATACCAGAACTAAGGGCCATAAATATAAGATAGCCACTAATAAATTCAACAGAGAATTCAGGAGAAACTTCTTTACCCAGAGAATGGTTAGAATGTGGAACTCGCTACCACAAGGAGTAGTTGAGGCTGCTAGCATAGATGCATTTAAGGGGAAGCTAGATAAACACGAGGGAGAAAGGAATAGAAGGATATGTTGATGGGGTTGGATGAAGAAGCATGGGAGGAGGCCCGTGTGGTGCATAAACGCCAGCATAGACCTGTTGGCTCGAATGGCCTGTTTTTGTGCTGTAAATACTATGCAATACAGGAACCTGGTTAATTGTGCTCCTTGCAGGGGTTTGGACACACACACACTGATCCGTCACCCCTCTCCTCACCCAAACTACCACTGTGAGCAGTATTACTGGGCACTTTCCTTGCACTACTCTTGCAAGTTGGTTTAAAATATTTTATATCTACCTTTTCCACATAGTTACTATCTTAGATGTCTCTATAACGTTACCTCTCAGTTACCTCATTTCAAGACACGCTTTCCCAGTCTTTCCTCGTGACCCAGACCTCTGACACTAAAAATCAGCCTTGTGGGTCTACTCTGAACTATCTCCAGTGCTTGACCTCGCCCTTGCATCTTGGTGACCAGAACTGAACGCAGTACCGTGGTGTGACCTGACCAGAGCACTATAGAGTTTGAGCATGGCTTCCTCTAACTTGCATTGTACTGTTTTGGCTGTTTAGTTCTGCAGTCTATTGCTTTGCTGCTCTGAAGCGATTGGACATACTGACCGTGAAATTCGGCCTGTTTGCATCGGCCGATAAGGCCGGTTTGGATGTAAAATGGTGGCCACCTCACTTCCATCCACATGGAATGCAGCGGCTGCCATTTTGGGCAGGTTGGCAGCGCTGTCGTTGCCTGCGCTCGCTCCAAATAGGGTAAATAGTCAGACGTGACGTCAGTCAGCTTGCCACACTGAATGGACGCGCGATCTGGTATTTTGGACATCGCCGCTCCTTTTAATGCCCTCTCTAAAGAACGCACCGCGTGCAGCTGTACGACGGACCCCTGCCAGCGCTTCTGAAAGAGACACAACCTGTCAGCAGCACCTTCAGAACTCGGCTGTGTACTGCAATCATTGTAATTAGCAGGCAGCACCAAGTTGACATGGTGCCTGCACTCACTGAACGGGCACAGGCATATTGCGCATCGCGATGCCCGCGCCCGTTTTTCAACTCTGTGGAATTTCACCCACCCCCCCTCACCCCCCCCCCCCGAGTGTTAAGTTTACTTGGAACCATAGCTGCCTTTCAAATCTATTCTTAGCTCTATTTCTACACTGTTACTGGAGTATGTGTGTTGGTTATTTTTTTCTTGCTATGTACACTTATTTATCTGTATTAATCTGTAGTTGTTCTGCCCATTTACAAATTTTGTCCAATTCATTTTATAATTCCTGAGCTGCCTCCTCAAAACTAACTGCCCATCCAACTTTGGTATGATCTGAAAATGTATCCAATTTGCAATGAGTTTTTGAATCCATGTCAGTAATGTAAATTAGAAACAGTAATGACCCCAATATCGATCTCACAGACACTTCCTTCTCTCAGCCCGACACACCTTCTCCAACTAGTACATACTGTTTTCCATCTTTCCATCAATGTTTATCAATTTCTAAGGTCTAATGTGAATCTCCACCACATTAAACTTAACTAGCAGTCTTTTGTGTACACATTTATCAAATGCTTTATAGAAGTCTAGGTACAACACATCATAGGGGTTTCCACAGACCTCTTGGGATGTCACTTCCCCAAAGAAATCAAGGAAGTTGGTCAGGCAAGATCTGTTAATTCATGTTAACTGTTCTTTACTTTATTATTATACAGATAATCCTTAAATTTACTCCAGATAATCAATTCCATTATTTTACATGGAACTGAAGTAAGATTAATAGGTCTGTAGTTGTGTGTATCTGCATTGTCACCCTTTTTGGAAAATGAGCACCACATTACCTCACTTCCAATGTACTGGTACCTCCCTAGTATTCAATGACTTCCACACTATAACTGTCAGTGCCTCACAACTCCCCTCCCCATCTCTCTTCGTACCCTGGGACAGATACCATCCCTAACTAGAGATTTATTTGTTTTGAATCCTTTTAGCCTGTTTAGGATGTCTATTTAATTGATATCAAAATCATTCATTCTACTTAGGCTGTTGCTACTTTTGGAGCGTATGCTGCTCGTGTCTCCTTTTGTGGATACTTGGAGGAAGTAATCATTCATAATGTTAACAATCCTGCTCATTCTCTGTTTCAGCCCAGTTTGTATCTTATATGGTTCTTGCCTCTTCTCTGGCTGCCATCTTACTGTTAAAGTACTGAAATAGTTTCTTACAGTGGTGTTTTGCAGCTATGCTTTATTTTCCTGAATTATCTTTGTGTCTCTGACTACTTATTTAACATGTTTCTGCATGTTCCTATATTCATCCCATTGCAGGATTTGTGGAATTCATTCTTCCCCCTTATTCCACGTACAACTAATTTGTTAATTTAATTCGGGTCACGTTTGTTTAGTCTACGCTTACTGTTTCTAGGTAATACTTATCCTGTGTGCTCAGCACTATGTCTTTAAAGGAGCTCCACTTGCCTTCTATGAAGATGTTTCTAACTGTTTTGAATCTAGCTCTTTTAAAATATTAAACAACAACAGAACATGCTGGAAACACTCAGCAGGTCAGGCAGCGTCGTGGAGAGAGAAACAGAGTTAACATTTCAGGTCGAAGACCCTTCGTCGGAACTTTTAAAATATTCCTAGCTTGTGAGTGCCAGATCCTGTGGAACGCGATCACCATCGCCCAAGGTTGCCACGACTTCCATTTCTTGTATGTCGTTTGGAACACTCATCATTAGCAGATCAAGATGTGTACTGCCTCTCATTGCTTCTTTTACACATTTGATCATGAAGTCGTGCATCATATTTACCAACTCAGCTGCCAAACTGCTTGACAATGCTCAGTTTATATTTGGTCAATGGGAAAATACTTGTAACATCAAAACTTTGCTTTAATCAAGCATTTATCTGGTGTCAGCTGTAAATGGTGTCAGTTGGCTCCATCTATAGTGCTCTTTCTTTTCAAACAGAGGTATGTGATTCAAAGGGCCTTCTGTTTAAATTCAGCTCCTATCTATTACTGAGACCATGTTAATGAAGGCACTACACTGGTGGTTGCCTTGACCTATAATTTAGATGTTAAATCAAGGTCCTCTGTTATTGAACTACTTGTAAACTTGTGGTTCAAAGGGAACCTCATATTTAAATTCAGCTCATATCTAACACTATGACTGTGTTAATGAAAGCACTACACTGTTGGTTGCATTGATCTATAATTTAGATGTGGCATTGTTCTTTGTCTTTCAGCCCAAAAACCAACATTAGTTATTTAGCATCTCCAGGCTCTCCACTGTAACTGAAACTTGCAGTCAATTAGGCCGTCTTTGTGCAATATCTCAAAACTCCTATCAATAACATAACATTGTCACATTTATCTCATTATTGACTTGGTGAGATTGTATATTGTGTAACCAGTTTACAAGATAGGAATGTAGGGTGATACGTTGCTGTCAATATCATTCTACCAATACATATAAACCATAAATCAGTCCATATCATCTTATCATTTTAATTAAAAAATGGATTCACTCTGATCAATTACAGCTCGTTGTTCTAATCAGCTCATTGAAAGAGAGACCGATTGATGAAAGTTTTACAGTAGGAGCCTAATATTATAATTACAAAAGGAAGACTTCGTCATTTGAGCAATTTGTTAAATCGATCCTGCTGAATACACCTGGAAGCCTTTTTAAAAACAAATAAACTTAAGGTTCTTTCAGAAGACTTCATTATTTGAATTTCTTTTTCAAATCTACATCTTGGATTTTAGCTGCACTCTAAAAGCCATAAAGAACAAGATATTATGTGAAGCTCATATTCTTACTTTGTTTGTCTGCTGTAGACCCAAGTTTGATTTAAGGAATGAAGGGGAAATTGTGAAAGTGTCTTTTTAAGTGGTGGGATGTTGAGGCTCATATAAAATGACAGTAATGTTGACAATGAACAAGCCCCGGAACCCTTGACTTTCTACCACACAAATGTTCAAAATTCAACACCTCATTCAGCACCCCTGCTCCATGATAGTCCAGCCTGAGAGGACATGAAATTAAAATACCACCAAGATTACCGTTGGAAAGTGATAACACTCTTGTATCCTTTATCTATGCAACCTTGGATGAATGGTGAAATGCACTGCCAATTACTTCTGTGATGGAGTCCTTGCTATTATTAATTATTCAGGATTCCTGAACATTGAGACCCACACCACTATCAACCAGAATGGTCTAATTGTACACTGAAAACTGCTGAAAATGGAAAACAGTTAATCTAAATTGCCAATAAATAGCCATGCAATACTTCAGTTAAAAAAAATATTATTTGAAGTTTACTAGTATTATACAACAAATAATTTTACAAAATAAGCATTGCAAGGGTCAGGAGTTCATGGCGGTCAGAACATATGAGTCCATGAAATTTAGGAAGATCTCAATCTCCTGTCCAATCAGAGCAGTTTGAAGATTTTGCTCCTTGACAGCACCAGATTCCCAAAGGAGCAGGTGATTGGCAAGGCGTGAAATCATTATTAAAATGAACATGACATGTGTCACAATTTTAGACATGTTATTAGTGTTGGTCAGACATGCGTAGGCTTTGCAAACTGAGCCTATGACCATGGTTAATGGAACCAAAGGAGATAATGAGCTCTGTATTGCAGAGTAATGTATGCAGCCTGTGTCAATAAAAGGAAAAGATGTGGGGGAGGACAAGTTGACAAAAGGCCTGTGAATTTCCAATTTGCGTTCATATCATAGAATCATAGAAAGTTACAGCACGGGAGGAGGCCATTTCAGCCCATCGTGTCTGCGCCGGCCAACAGAGAGCTATCCAGCCTAATCCCACTTCCCAGCTCTTGGTCCGTAGCCCTGCAGATTACAGCATCCCAAGTGCACATCCAAGTACTTTTTAAATGTGAGAAGTCGCACAACACCAGGTTATAGTCCAACAGATTTATTTAAAATTACAAGCTTTCGGAGCTATCGCTCCTTCGTCAGGTAAAGTTACAATGAGTGAATCTACAAAAGTTCACAGAATATAAACACAAAAACTGCAGAGATACAATCTTTCAGGGAAGGTGTCCTTATATCAAAGACACACCAAGAGCACAGCCAAGACAATGAGATGTGTCCCAGGGGGTCCAACGTGTCAAATCCTGCTGTCTGCAGTGTTTTTTTGGGGGGGTTTGTTTTTTGTGTTTGTTTTTTTTGTGTTTGTTTTTTAAAAACTGGAAAGACAGACAACGATGTCAAGTCACGTTCTGTAGTGTGACATGAACCCGATATCCCTATTTTAAATGTGGTTAGGGTTCCTGCCTCTACCACCCTTTCAGGCAGTGAGTTCCAGACCCCCACAACCCTCTGGGTGAAGAAATTTCCCCTGAAATCCCCTCTAAACCTTCCACCAATTACTTTAAATCTGTGCCCCCTGGTTTTTGACCCCTCTGCTAAGGGAAATAGGTCCTTTCTATCCACTTTATCTATGCCTCTCATATTTTTATACACCTCAATAAGGTCTCCCCTCAGCCTCCTCTGTTCCAAGGAAAACAGACCCAGCCTATCCAGTCTTTCCTCATAGCTAAGATTCTCTACTCCCGGCAACATCCTTGTAAATCTCCTCTGTACCCTCTCTAGTGCAATCACATCTTTCCTGTAATGTGGTGACCAGAACTGCACGCAGTACTCTAGCTGAGACCTAACTAGTGTTTTATACAGTTGAAGCATAACCCCCCTGCTCTTGTATTCTATGCCACGGCTAATAAAGGCAAGCATTCCGTATGCCTCCTTAACCACCTTATCTACCTGGCCTGCTACCTTCAGGGATCTGTGGACATGCACTCCAAGGTCCCTTTGTTCCTCTACACTACTCAGTGTCCTACCATTTAATGTGTATTCCCTTTCCTTGTTAGCCCTCCCCAAATGCATTACCTCACACTTCTCCGGATTGAATTCCATTTGTCACTGTTCTGCCCACCTGACCAATATATTGATATATTCCTGCAGTCTACAGCTTCCTTCTTCAGTATCAACCACACAGCCGATTTTAGTATCATCTGCAAACCTCTTAATCATACCCCTTATATTAAAGTCTAGATCATTGATATATACCAGAAAAAACAAGGGACCTAGTACTGAGCCTTGCAGAACCACACTGGAAACAGCCTTCCAGTCACAAAAACACCCATCAACCATTACCCTCTGCTTCCTGTCTCCGAGCCAGTTTTGAATCCAACTTGACACTTTGCCCTGGATCCCATGGGCTTTTAACTTCGTGACCAGTCTGCCATGTGGAATCTTATCAAAAGCCTTGCTAAAGTCCATATACACTACATCAAATGCACTACCCTCATCTACCCTCCTTGTTACCTCCTCAAAAAATTCAATCAAGTTTGTCAGACACGACCTTCCCTTAACAAATCCATGCTGACTATCCTTGATTAATCCGTGTCTTTCTAAATGAAGATTTATCCTGTCCTTCAGAATTCTTTCCACTAATTTTCCCACCACCGAGGTTAGGCTGACTGGCCTGTAATTACTCGGTCTATCCTTTTCTCCTTTTTAAAATAAGGGTACCACATTAGCGGTCATCCAGTCCTCCGGCACCACACCTGAAGCCAGAGAGGATTGAAAAATGATGGTCAGGGCCTCTGCTATTTCCTCTTTTGTTTCGCTTAACAGCCTGGGATACATTTCATCCTGGCCTGGGGATTTATCCACTTTTAAAGCTGCTAAACCCCTTCATACTTCCTCTCTCACTATGTTTATTTCATCTAATATTTCACACTCCTCCCCCCTGATAACAATGTCTGCCTCACCCCTCTCCTTTATAGTGACAGACCTTAGTTTGTGGTGACAAGGACTGAAGTAAAGGAAGAGTCAACAAAGTAATGACTAGAAGCCTATCAGAGAAAAGGTATGAGAAGGAACCAAGTTAAGACTGAACAGGGGTAATTTTAACTTTTATCACGAAAAATGGATGATAGAGTACAGGCATCCATTGGAAAAGAAAATCAGGTGAGGTGTAAAATGTCTGCTTTCTCTATAACAACAGAATTAGGGATATAGAATTAGAGCCATGTCTAAATATATTCCATGTACTAAGGAAGAATCAAGTTAAATGACACAATACCTTTTCAGAAGTGTCCTTTTAAATTTTATTGAAGTAGTTAACTGGTTAAAGAAACCTGATTTATTTGAATTTTCTTAATTATCTAATTTATTTATACTTATTAAAAGTTTCAAATGCCTTAAATCGGGTTATCGTCAGAGATGGCCAAGAGGCACAGAATAATGCTATATGGCTACAGTATGCAAGTGAACATGTCAATTGATACCTGGTGAAGTTATAGCCGCGAGGTGGTGGGTTCGGAAGCTACTGGGTTCAGGCTAGATATTTCCCAAACTAGAAGGCGAGTTGTCTGGACCACCTTCATGTATCACATAACAAATGGTTACAGTGGCTGAAACATAAAGGAGGGGAGAAAATCAAAATAAAATATTAAAAAAGGCTATTGCAATCCTATCAAGATTCTTGGTATACTATCTGATTTATACAGAGGTGTGTGCAATGACATCAGAACTCCATTAATGATATCTGTCCTCAAATTTTTAAACTTAAATTCCAAAATTAAAAAAGAAAAACACATTGCTCTACAGCAGCAGTTTTTGGAGAAAGCTAGTTTCTAACTCACATCACGTAGATTATTGACTTATGTATTATGTATGCAATTGCAACTTGCATTTTTATAGTGACCCCTGACATAGAAGTACACCTCAAAGAGCTTTAAAACAGGAGAGGAGGATACCATGCAGGAGATGGGAAAATATTAAGAGAGGAATTAAAAACATGGGAGAAGAGTGTTCTGAAAAGAGAGAGTTAGCAAGACAAACTGGTTTGGAGACATAGTTCAAAAGGGCTGAGATGTAATGGCTGAAAGATCAGTATTGGAATGAAGCAGGAAAAGGAGAGAATCAGAGGAGCATAGGGTGTGGGCTGGGAGATAGGGCTACAGAAGATTGAGCAGTTAAGGTACAGTCAGGACAAGGAGCTTTAAGACGATGCACTGGGGATCAGGGAGCCAATGGAGCTTGGCAAAGACAGCGTGATTGGGAAAGTGGGATGTCGTGTGAGGGAGTACTTGGGCCACTATGGCCACGATTTCCCCTACCTCGGCGGGTCCGGGGCGGGTTCTGACCCTGCTGCTGGCTCCAGCCCACTGTGTAGAATGAATTTACGTTGATTGGGCTTGTTAAGCCCGCCCAGCACGTTTGCCGGCCAATTGAAGGAAGCGGGTCTGATGACATCATTTGATGACGCGTCATCAGCCAGTTTCCTTAAAGGGACCATGCGCAAATTTATTTTTGACAGTTGTGCTGTCAGTGTTCTACAGCATTGAGGTGCTGCAAACACTGACAAGCACTGCACAGAGGTGCACGGCTGCACCCAGGCTCTCCCATGACTCCCTCCATATGCTTATGGAGGGAGTCACAGCACGCAGGGAGGTCCTCTTCCCTTCCAATGGGCGGAAGAGACCTCCCCAGGAGACCAACGCAGCCTGGTTGCAGATTGCACAGGAGGACACAAGCAGGGATGTCATAAGGAGGACCAGGCTGCAGTGGCGCAAACCTTTCAATGATCTCAGTAGATCACGAAACATTACGGCAAAGCTACACTCAACCTCATCCTGCTGTGCCACTCATCACATTCCCATCACTCTGCCTTCCCTACCCTACTCCTGCACATCCTTACTCACACCAACTTACCTTGCACCTCCACTCATCCCTCTCTATCTACATTATCACTTCCCCATTTCACTAGCAATCCCTCACACTCACCCTCATCCTATTTCAATCATATCAACTAACAACACACAAGGGTAGGCACTTGTGTGTTTTAGCCACTGTTCATGTAAAGTTTCTGTTAATGTGGTTGACACCTTTATTTTCAACACTTTGCGTTCTTGGAAAGAAAGAAAGACTTGCATTTATATAGCACCTTTCACGACCACCGGACATCTCAAAGCACTTTACAGCCAATGAAGTACTTTTTGGAGTGTAGTCACTGTTGTAATGTGGGAAACGTGGCCACCAATTTGCACACAGCAAGCGCCCACGAACAGCAACGTGATAATGACCAGATAATCTGCTTTTGTTATGTTGATTGAGGGATAAATATTGGCCGGGACACCGGGGTAACTCCCCCACTCATCTTCAAAATAGTGCCATGGGATCTTTTACGTCCACCTGAGAGAGCAGATGGGGCCTCGGTTTAATGTCTCATCCAAAATACGGCACCTCCAACAGTGTAGCACTCCCTCAGCACTGCACTGGAGTGTCAGCCTAGATTTATGTGCTTAAGTCCCTGGAGTGGGACTTGAACCCACGACCTTCTGACTCAAAGGCGAGTGTGCTACCCACTGAGCCACAGCTGACAGTGAGCTACAGTGAATGGTGAGACATAATGGTACCCCTTACAATGGTGATGAGTGTGAAAGGAATGGTTTGGGCATTGTAGGGATGCTTTATGGTGCTGGTGTGGGGTGGTGCCAACCTGGCACATCATATGGCAGCCAGGGTGTACTGCGTCAAGTGAAGTAAATATGGCCATGGTGAGGCCATCCCTGGCCTCCCGGGCAGCAATGTGCTCGGGTGCTGATGCCCTCTGTCCTGTGCAGCATCAGTTAACTGCGGAGAAGGTTGGTATTGTTGTTGGTGCTGCTGGTGTGCCTGGTGCTGCTGGTGTTGGGGCTGATCGTGGTGTGATTCTGAGGACCACGGTGAGATAGTTTCAAGGGCACCAATGCTGATGTAATAAATGGCAGGTGAACTTGAGATGACAGAAGCGATCTGTCAATGGTGAGAGAGTTGTTTCAATGAGGTGACACTGGATAGAGATTTTGCTGCAAATACTTGCAACCTGCATAAAGCTCAATCTGTTTTCCAAATGCAGTAAGAAACAGCTTCTAAGCTTGGAAAGTGAACAGCTGTGAGATGGGAGCTTTTATAGCACATTTTCAGCTGTAATGTAAAGAGATGGTTCCATGCTCATACAACTCCCGACCTCCTTACCTGACGTGATCCCTGAGTAGCGTGGACCCCGTGGGCGACCTCGTAAAATGGTAAGGTGAGCTCAAAATACTTTTTAATGGGTTGAATTGCCTCCCCTGCCGCTGCGTGTCGGGTCTGTTCAGCCCTGACAGACCCGACATCTGGGAAAGTCGCGTTGGCAGCGGGTTGACATCGGGGTCCCGACCAGCTATCAAAGAAAAAATATTTCCCACCTGACCCACCACTGAACGTGCCCACTGACCCCATGAAAATTTCCCCTGGAGTTCCTAGCTAATTGGAGTTTGTGAAGGGTGAAAGAAGGAGGTCAGCAAGACATTGAATCTATAAGTGATGAAGTTATAGCTTAGGGATTCTAAACTGAAGGGTGTGTATGAGCAGAGACATAATGATTCAAACACATAACTCTTTGAAAATGCACACGCAGATAGATAAAGCCATAGAAAAGGATAATAGAATTTGGATTTTACAAATGGGCACAGAGTACAAGGGCAAAGATGTAATGATGATTCTACACAAAAAATTAATTAGCCCACAGTTAGAAACTGTGTGCAGTTTTGGGCACCCCATTATACAAAGAACATTAAAGCCATAGAACCTGTACAGTATAGATTCGTCCAGAATGATGCCAAGGGTGGGAAACTATAGTTAAGAGCAGAGGCTAGTGATACTGGGACTATTTCTACCAGAGTGAAGCAGCCCAAGAGGATATTTGATAGAGGTTTCTTAAATTATGAAGAGTTTTGATAAATAGGGAAAGACTATTTTCTCTGATTGGGGAGTCAGCGTTGAGAGGGTCATCACTTTAAAGTTAGTACCAGGAGAGTGCGGAGAGAAGCTAGGAGAATTTTATTACACATAGGATTGTTGGAGTATGGAGTGGTTGAGGCAGAGACCATTGCATTTTTTAAAGGAAAATTAGATAAATATTTGAAGCAAAGGAAGACACAAAATTATGGGGAGAGTGCCGTGCTGTGCAATTAGTTTTGGATTGCTGTAATAAAGAATCAGCACAGAAACAGTGAGCCAAATGGCCTCCTTCTGTGCAAAACTCTATGGTTCTATGGCAGTGGAAGGGGAGAAGTAGAAGCACAAGTGATCAATATTCCTTCGGTAGAAAAATGCCGTCTTGACCAGATATGGAATGGGGTCAAGTAGCAAGGCAAGGTTGCGTATCATGCTTCAGCTTTAGTGGGCAGCTAGGGAAGTTGCAAAATTAATGAAATTAAGGGGAATGTGGCTATATTTATAGAGAGATGGTTGGAGGGTGAAAGCAAAAGATAGGGCTAAAAGGAGGTTTCTCAGTTAGGAAATATGTTGCGAGTTGTGTTCCGCAGGGGTCTCTGCTGGGACTGCTCGTATATACTATATACATAAATGATCTGAACTTTGAAACTGAGGGAACAATATTGAAATTTTCTGATACTCAATTGTGGAATATGAAGATTGTGAAAAGGCGGCAGGAAAGCATAGATAGGCTGGCAGATGGCAAATGGGTGGCAGATGCAGTTCAATGTAGAAAAATGTTAAGTAATACATATTGGAAGGAAGAATAGAGAAAGGAAATACAACTTAAATGGTAAGATTTTAAATGTTGTAGCGAAGCAGAGGGACCTTGATGTGCACAAATCCAGGTCATTAAAGGTGGCAGCATAATTAGATGAGGTCATAAAGAAAACAATCTTTAGGTTTATATGCAGAGGCATGGAATACAAAACCAAGGACATAATATCGAACTTGCATTAGACTTTAGTTAGGCCACAGATTGAGCATTGTTTACACTTTCGGGTACCCTATTATAGGATGGAGATAAACAGAATGGAAAAGGTACAGTATAGATTCATTAGGATGCTACCTTGCATGAGGAATTACAGTTATGAAAAGAAGTTAGGATTTTTCTTGCTAGAGCTGAGAAGGTGGAAGGATGATTCAGGCCGCTTGCTCAGGAGAGCTGGGTAAAATTGTTGACGGTGGGATCCTATTGGCTCCAGGGCTGGTAAGTAACTATGGCATTTTAACTGCTTTCACACCTGGTTTCTGCTGGGCTGGCTCGGCCAAAATCTTCCCCATAGATTTTTTCCATTGATTGCCAAGATGGTAAAATGAGAGCCCAAATTTAAAATGAATTAAAGGGGAGGTTAAAAAATATATATTTTCACAGAAGGTGGTTAGAATTTAAAATTCTCTATCACAAAGTGGTGAAGCAGAGTCCATAAATTATTTTAAAAAGGAATTAGAAAGTTAGTTGAAAAAGAATGCCATTAAAAGAATGCGGGGAGTGAACAGGAGAGTGAGATTAGACCAGTTACTCTTGTAGAAAGTCGTCAGTGCAGACTTGAGTGACCGAATTCTATGATGAAAAATGGAACGTAGATCTTGGGTACGGTTGAGAATCAAAAATGATGGATTTGCTTTTGCCAACATCCAGCTGAAGGAGACTTTGGCTGATCCATGCCTTGATGTTGGACAGAAAGTAGGATAAAATGCAATAGCCCTGAAGTTGATAATGGTGTGGAGGTATGAGTGAAAGAATTACATAGAATGTACGGCACAGAAACATGCTATTTGGCCCAACTGGTCCATGCTGGTGTTTATGCTCCACATGAGCCTCCTCCCACCCCTCTTCATCTAACCATCTGATAGTTTGAGTAAAGGGTAATGGTTGAAGAGTAGAATACCTTTTCAGGAGAAAGCTGACATGATTGATGCCAGATAATAGACAAGAGGTTGACAATGCTGGTAAATATGTAGCCATGCAGGGTGTTGAGTAGTTAGCAGCTGATTCAGAAAGGGCTCTAAGGAAGAGCTAGATGAAATTACTTTGTTGAGATTGGAAGAAGAGATAGAGGACAAACTGTACAATAAGGAGAAATGTTGAGGACAGAAGGAGTGAGCGGAGAGGAAGCAGCAGCAGCTGAGCAAATGGCCTCAGTTTTGGAGACAAAGTTTATGAGCAGCCCTCGCATTTGGTGTCAGAGGTGAAGATGGAGATTTTGGGGGAGGGAGGTCAAAGAAGGTGATTGGCGGTGGAGAAGTGGAGTTTGGCCTCTAGGAGGTACCTAGAATAGTAGAAGTAGAGTTTGAAAAAAGTTCTAGTTTTATACTCTAGGATACACATATATGATACTTTATTCATAACTGTCTTTTCAAAGAAGATTGAACTCTTTTATTCAGTTAGACCTAATTAGATCATGGAACATTAGAAAACTTCAAAAATCTAAACTTATGTCTGATATAAATCAACTTTGTCGCTGAAATATTTGACATATATAATACATAACAGATAGTAAGTTTCCCTGTGATCTACACCTAAACTATATAATTTAATATACCTTTAGATCCCACATCATAAAATGTCTATACCTCTGCCCTGTGTCACTGATATTGCTTTCAAGTTCAAACTGCATCTGAAATCCTGCACATCAAAGATTTGCCTGCTGGACCACACAGTAATGATAAGAAAAGCAATTAAAAAGCAATGTTAATATTTTGTACCTCTCTCGCTCTCTATATATATATTTTTTTCTAAAATTTCTTTTGAGGCATACACTTTCTGTGTCACACTTTCTTACTTTGCCATCATTTTTGTCACACATTGTGACACTGTGAACATTGGGCAACATCTGAGGTCATGTCTACAAGTCAGGTCTATTTACAGTCACTTTTAGTGGCTCACACTGTCACACAAGTTAAAATTACCTGTAATTGCCTTTTAGTCCTCCCACCATTGGTGGAGCTGTGACAACTTACCCATGATGGCGCACCATTTTGGTTTTTTTTGTTTCCCAAGTCAGGTAAGTTTTATATTTTAAATTTATTTTATTTTAAATGTAATTATAATTTCTTTCCCTCTGTGTGTGTGTGTGTGTGTACCTCTCCTATTTCCCCCAACGCTAACCTTTCTTCCACTTCCCGCCACAAATATTAAAAAAATTCTGCAAGCATCATGAGAAGTTGAAATGAGAATAACACAGAGGGAGAAGAAAAGTATTCATTGATTGTTTCTTCTGTTCCTAAGTTCAGACTTGTGTAACATGAGCTGTGGGCACAAAGAAGGGACCATAAAAAGTAGCCAAAGAAACACCGGAAAAATATACAAGAGGAAGTTTGGACGAACAACTGAAATTCTTATACATGCAGGGTGCTTGTGTTTAAATCACTCTTTCCCCCATTTTTGTGGAGTCAGTATGTGCTAGCATTATGCACATAGAGCTGGATTACTGAATTTGTCATCATGTACACTGGCCAGGTGGCTGTTTAGCAACTTGAGAAGTGTGAAAGGAATGTTGTTACAGGGGCATTGGGCTTGGCTGTCATTCATTTTAATGAAAAGGTCATTTTTTTCCAGGAAAGCAGGGAAACATGGCCTGAAGCTTCTTATCCATTCCTAACTTTTACCCTGAATCTCTATGGCTTCAAACTTAACTAGTATATTTTTGCGTGGGACTCTTATCAGATGTTTTTTGGACGCCTACGCATGCAGGGTTTAGCACAGCCCACTTGGGTTTTCACTTCTTAAAAGGAATCAAGGAGGTTGGTCAGACAGGCTCTTTCCCCTCTAAAGCCGCACTGACTGCTGTTTACTGGTTGTTGTCGTACTGTTATTCCTCAAGTTTATTTCTGATAATCAATTCCATTATTTTGCACAGCACTGAAGTAGGCCTGACGAGCCTGCAGTTGCTTGTGATTGTTTTGTCACATTTCTGAATATGGCCAGTACTTTAGCCTGTTTCCAATCTACTGGTACCTCCCTGGTGCCCATTGATTCTCTCATAATGATTTCCATAGTCTTACAAATCTCCTCCCTCGTCTCTTTCAGCCCTCTGGGATAAATATCATCTAGCCTTGGGGATCCATTTGTTTAAGCCCTTTCAGCTTGTCTAGGTCTTTCATCTCATTTTCATTGAAGTCCTGTATTTGCCGTGCCACTTTTTTGGGGGGAGAGTGACAGCATTTTGTTTGTCTATTCTCTTTGTGAATACTTCGGGGAAATTATTGAGAATATTTACTATTTCTTGCTTACCCTCACTTTCAAGACCATTTGCATCAAATGTTCTCATCACTGCTCTCACAGCACCCTTGCTACTGTAGTACTGAAATAATGGTTTACTGTTATATTTTGCATTTAAATGTCAGTTTTGGCTCAGTGGGTGGCACGCTCGCCTCTGAGTCAGAAAATTGTGGGTTCAATTCCCACTCCAGAGTCTTGAACGCAAAATCTAGGCTGACACTTCAGTGCAGTACTGAGGGAGTGCTGCACTGTTGGAGGTGCTGTCTTTCAGATGAGACGTTAAACCGAGGCCCCTTCTGAGATCTCAGGTGCAGGTAAAAGATCCCATGGCGCTATTCAAAGAAGAGCAGGGGCATTTCTTCTGGTGTCCTGGCCAACATTTATCCCTCAACCAAC
Source organism: Squalus acanthias (assembly GCA_030390025.1). NCBI lineage: Eukaryota > Metazoa > Chordata > Chondrichthyes > Squaliformes > Squalidae > Squalus > Squalus acanthias. Next base: position 7,232,351 of record CM059430.1, read on the forward strand.
GTCTTAAAAAAAAATGATCCGGTCATTTTTTTCATTGCTGTTTGTGGGAGCTTGCTGTGTGCAAATTGACTGCTGCATTTCATACATTACAACAGTGACTACACTTCAAAAGTACTTAATTGGTAATAAAGTGCTTTGGAACATCCTGAGGTCATGAAAGGCATTTTATAAATGCAAGTCTTTTTTATTTGCAGCTACTTTTTTCCTGTCTTGTTTTCTCCCTCTGATCACCGTTTGATGTGTTCTTGCATATTCCTATATTTCTCCAAGTGAACTCCTTCTCCTTTCTCCCTGCAAGATTTGTTGAAGCCATTTTTCTTTCTTATTTCACTTTTACTTTTTTCATTCTTAATCTATTTAGATCTGATTAGTCTGATCTAGCTGATGCTAGGTATATATTTGCTCTGCATGCTCAGCATGATTCCTTTAAAGGTGTTCCACTTGCCCTCTACTGAAAGCTTGATGAATGCTCTCCTCCAATCCATTTGCTTTAGTTACTCTCTCATTTCTTTGAATTCCCAGCCTTTTGTCTCAAGCTTCCTGTGCCTATGAACATTGGCCACACCAGCAGAGGGGCATCTAAAGAAACCTGGCACCAGGGCCTGCACTAGGACCACCGCAGACCAAAGGGTCTGCATGGGTCCCAGGGGAAGGCCGATTAATGAAGGAGGCAAGTTCCAAACCTTTTTTATTCTTGTACCTCCCCCCATCCCCGAGGAATGATTTAAAAGCCCTGATGATTTCAGTCAGAATTACTCATGCGGAGAGGCTGTTTCCCCTGGCTGGAGAGTCTAGAACCAGGGGTCATAGTCTCAGAATAAGGGGTCGGCCATTTAGGACTGAGATGAGGAGAAATTTCTTCACTCAGAGGGTTGTGAATCTTTGGAATTCTCTATTCCAGAGGGCTGTGGATGCTCAGTTGTTGAGTATATTCAAGACTGAGATCGACAGCTTTTTGGAAACTAAAGGAATCAAGGGATATGGGGATAGGACGGGAAAGTGGAGTTGAGGTAGAAGATCAGCCATGATCTTATTGAATGACGGAGCAGCCTTGAGGGGCTGTATGGCCTTCTCCTGCTCCTATTTCTTATGTTCTAATTACACCTACTTTTCTCTCAGGCCTGCAGCTGCAGTCCTGTTTCCTGCTCAATTTTCTGGCACTAACCCACTTGGCACCGAGAGTGTACCCGGTGCCATGGAAATGACCCGGGGCAAGAAAATCATGTGCTTTTCTGTAATTGCAGTGCACCTCGGATACCGTGCACCTGTCGTGGACCCAGCACATGCTCCATATAGGAACACTGCCCCAGCATTTCTGCCAAGGATGTGCATGTGGCTTACATCACCCACAGGGAAACCAATTACGATGCCAATTGCAATTCTGGGGGACAACAAACCCCAAAAAAGGAGGAAACCAGTTATGCCGAGTTTCCGCAACATTTGGAGGCTCCATCAGAGTTATGACGAGAGACTGGGACATCCCCTACGGAAGTTCAGAGCCAACTTTCTTCTGGGTTCTGTTCAACTTCACAGACATAAGAAGATACATTTTTAGCTTTCAGAACATGTACCATTGCATTGGGAGCACTGAAGATGAAATTTAACCTAAGGTTAATGAGGGATGACAAATATATTGATGTTGACACTTTGCTGAAGTGCAGGTTGAAGTATGTTCAATAATTCACTGCTGACGGTGGTAGCTCTAAAATGAAGCACCCTCCCTGAGATAGGGTGGACAGTGGGTTATTGCCTTTTCATTCTGGGACCAGGGTTCAAATCCAGCTTAGATTGAATGTCTCCTCTTTCTGACAGCTTTCAGAATCCTCTGCAAAATGAGTTTCATCTATCTCAACCCAGTAACTAATGGTTATCATTCCTCAGCAAAAAACGGACCACAATTTGCCATAAAATCTACAATCTCAGTTCGGGGAGGTCATGAGGATAGCAGCGTGAGAAATAGAAAAATTCACAGCAGGAGGTGCTGAAAATTGGGGTAAGATGCATTGTTGAGGTAAGGCACAGGGGCCTAGAAAGTTTTCAGGCGTAAAACGGGCGCCTAAGGGTCCAATATGGCGGATGGCTTTACGTTTTTGTTCCGCGCCAGAAGTGCGCCGCCTGCCATATTGTATCAGGCCCCTCCTTAGACATCCAGGCTGGGTGCAGGAACAATTCAGGAAGCTCATTATAATGTTTAAATAAGGGTCCTATGCTGGTTGTAGGACCCTTTTTTGAAATTGGCCTGCCTTAGCGCCTGGCTCGCCACATGATAACGCTAACAGTCAGCAAGAACGCAGCAGTAGTGCTTTTTAAATGCTCATCCTTTCCATACAGATTAGTTCCTGGTTTGTCTTCGTAGGCTGCTGGTTAATTCTGGGAATTTTCTTGGCTATTTTCTGTGTTCCACAAGTGAATCCTAACTTCTGGGATCAACTTTGTGCTGGTGCTGGACTGCTTTTGCCTCTTCTGGAAGCAGTTTATTGCAGTTATGGGTGGTCTTGTAGGGCTGCCTTTGGGGCTGGAGGCGGGAGCGGGGAGAGACGAGCAGCGAAGAAGACGGGGGAGAACAGGAGCAGACAGGAGAAGAGGTCGGAGGAGGAGACATGTGCAGTGTACAATCCGCCTGATTTCTAGCATCGTCAAATTGCTAGGCCAGGGGGTTTGGTTTTGCTTCTGATCCATACTATTGGTAACCTGGGACTACGGAATGACCAAAAGAGAAAAGTTCTACAGCACTTTAAACCTAATGGCTTCAACAACAACAAAAAAATCACCAAACAATATCAACTTTAAAATGAAATAAACCAGACCTTGTTTAGAATACTTTGACAGACATCTACCTCATGCAAACCTAACCAATATTTCCCTTCTGCCAAAATATAGATTGAAACATTAATCATGTGTACTGATGTATTAGCACATTGTCTCCTGCAGGCTGTAGAATTATTATTTATCTAAATATTTTTCAACATATATTACAAATATTGTGATATATCCGTCAACAGAAAAACACTGATGTATAACAATGTCATATGAACAGCCCGAACCATTTGTCTGTGTCTTGTACTCATTTCCCCTAGTTTCCTTTTGACTTAACTGAAAACTAACTGAATAATTCTTTTCATAAACAATGTGTTGTATTTTCTGCAAGTTCAACTTGACATACAGATCATATTGAAACATCACCAACAGATCTCCCGTGGCATTGTACATGGCTTATCTAGGTTTGGGCCACAGTTGTGATATTCACCGGCAAACCAGGCCTGTCTCTTTCCCTCTGGGAATCTAGATAAGTGTAGCTGTTTCGACATTCCAAGGGTGTAGTAAAAGTGTGATGTCTGGGGTGCGACAGATGCATACGGGATGCTGAACTTCCCTTCAAAGACTGTTTTGTAATCAAAATAAAGTGTGTTGCCCATTCTGTGACAGATGCAGGCCAGATGAAAAACTTTTATATAGAGATAAAGATATTGCTGATGATGCTTATTGAAACATTCCTGACATAATAGTGAGGTCTATCTGACCTTGCGATGGCCATCTCATTCCAGGCAGAGCTGAGAGTAAGCATGCAGACTGTCCATACACAATATGCTTATGGTTTGTCCATAGCCCGTAGTGACTATTATAATTTAATTACACAACTTATTATCGTATCTTCACACGCAGTGGCAAATTTTTTATAGCATCATAATATTTCACAAAGCTTCATTCGCATTGGAGCTACTAACAATTCCAGTGATGCATACAGACAAGCTGGCACTACAGTGGTAAATACTTTCAGGTCCTGTTAAAAACCACACATTGGCCAGAATTTTGCCTACCTCACGACCCCGCTGCTGGTTTCATCCCGCTGCTGAAAAAGACTTTCCCTTAATGGGGCCGATTAAGCCCGCCCAGCGTGTTACCCGGCCCAATTAGATGGAGCGGGTCTGGTGACGTCATTCATGATGCGTTTTCAGCCAGGATATTTAAAGGGGCCATGGCCACATTACATTTGATGTTTAATCTAACATAGTGCTGTCAGTGTACTACAGCATTGGAGTGCTGCAAACACTGACAATGACTGCACAAAGGCAGAGGGCTGCACCCAGGTTCTCCGATGACTCCCTCCATATGCTTATGGAGGGAGTCACAGCACGAAGGGAGGTCCTCTTACCTTCCGATGGGCAGAAGAGACCTCCCCAGGAGACCAAAACAGCCTGCTTGCAGATTGCAGAGGAGCTCATCAGCAGGGATGTGCTCAGGAGGACCTGGGTGCAATGCTGCAAACGTTTCAATTATCTCATTAGATCAGGAAACATTAGTACAAAGCCACACTCAACTTCATCCTGCTGTGCCTCTCGTCACCTCCCCATCACTCTGCCTTCCCTACCCTTCTGCATATCCTTACTCACACCAACTTACCTTGCAACTCTACCCATCCCTCTCTCTATCTACGTTATCACTTCCCCATCTCACTAGCCAGCTCTCACACTCACCCTCATCCTAGTGCAATCACACCAACTAACAACACACAAGGGTAGCCACTTGGGTGTTTTATCCAATGTTTATGTAAAGTTTCTGTTAATGTGCTGTCAAACATTGAAATCTTTATTTTCAACAGTTTCTGGTCTTGGACAGATTTGTGTGCACCTTTGGAAGTGGCTTAGTGAGTTGCAATGAATGGTGAGACATAACGTTACCCACCGCAATGGTGATGAGTGTGAAAGGAATGGCTTGGACATTGTAGAGATGTTTTATGGTGTTGGTGTGGGGTGGTGCCAACCTGGCGCATCATGTGACAGCCATATGGGTGTACAGCGTCAAATGAAGTAAATCTGGCCATGATGAGGCCATCCCTGCCCTCCCAGGCAGCAATGTGCTCAGGTGCTGATGCCCTTTGTCCTGTGCAGCATCAGGTGATTGCGCAGAAGGTTGGTGTTGTTGTTGGTGCTGCTGGTGTGCCTGATGCTGCTGGTGTTGAGGCTGATCGTGGTGGGATTCTGAGGACCACGGTGAGACAGTATAAACGGCACCCATGTTGATGGAATATGTGGCAGGTGAAGTACAGATGACAGAAGCGTTCTGTCAATGGTGAGAGAGTTCTTCCAATGAGGTGACACTGGATGGAGGCTTTTCTGGAAACACTTGCAGTCTGCAAAATCTGTGCTGGAAATGGACTGAGAAACAGCTTCTGCCTGAGGAAAGTAATCATCTGTCAGGTGGGAGCTTTTACTGTACATTTGCTGCTGTTAAGTAATCAGCTGGAGCAATGGCAACTGAACTCCCGCCTCAGGTTGACAGACGTGGTTCCCAAGCTGCGTGAATCCTGTGGCCATGCAGGGAAATTAAAAATGTAGGGGGAGAAAAGCTCTTAAATGCCTGTAAACTACCTGATGATGATTTTAATTGGGTCTTCCGCCACTGCCGGTCGGGTCGGCTCCGCGATGACAGATGCGCCAGGAGAAAGGCGCGTGGTGGCGGGTTCACAATGGGTTCCCGACCCACTGTCAAAAATAACAACTTCCCACCCAACCCACAACTAATCGCGCCCGCTACCATCCTGGTCTTTATCCACTATATGAAGGATTTAGATAGAGTAAATAAAGAGAAACTGTTTTCAATGGCTGAAGGGTCGACAACCAGAGGGCACAGATTTAAGGTGATTGGCAAAACAATCAGAGGCGACATGAGGAAAAGCTTTTTTACACAATGAGTGGTAACGATTTGGAATGTACTGCCTGATAGGGTGATGGAAACAGATTCAATAGTAGCCTTCAAAAGGGAATTGGATAAATACTTCAAGGAGAAAAAAATTGCAGGGATATGGGGAAAGAGCGGTGGAGTGGGGCTAACTGGTTTGCTCTTCGAAAGAGCCGGCGCAGACTCGATGGGCCAAATGGCCTCCTTCTGTGCTGTACTATTCTATGATTCTATATGGGGCAAGAATTCCTCTGCATACAACTTGTAACAACGTCGTAAGCCCGTTCTTCACAAATTATATTGCGCAGTGCGTATGAGGAATATTCCTGTAGTTGGATCATTCAAGTGTGACGCTTATGACAGGGGTTGCAAAAAAAATTGTTAACCCAGCAAATTGAGATTAAGATGTGTTTTGTCTTTGGAAAAGCGAAAAGTTTATCTCTTGATTTATGTTATACATGTATGGAAACAATTAATAAGCATTTAGCAGCTAACAGGCTAGGACTAAAAGAAAATTCACTCGGCTTCATTAAATCCTTGATGTTCAACTAAAGGCGGCCATTTCATGATAAACTGACTAATGCTTTTGTGTTCTTTCTACACCCAGACAAGGTAACAAATGGTTTATTATTTGGTCTTGGGGGAGAAGCAAGTTCCAATTACTGTATTAGCCACCGTTCATCTCGTTGCTTCTTTTATTAAACTTGGGAGAATACTCATTGCTTTTGAAACCCCTGCAGCATTAGAAGTAACACTTCCTGCAAATCCTTTTTGTGGAAAAACGGTCAGAAAATCCGGAGCCATGAGAACTCTTAAACTAAAAGCATTTTAGGGTAAATAACATGTAGCAATTCTTACTTTTGGATGGTATGAAACCTTCTAAAGTGGTTTGCAAGACCAGAAGCCAAACTGGAAATGGGTCCAGTCATAATTGGCATGCTAAATTTTAGTAAAGCACTGCTACACTCATTCTGAATTAATTTACCAAATGTACAACTATTCTTTTTGCTCTGCAGCCCTTGACTATTCTTAAACGGGTTTTGCATCACCAGATCAATTGAAACGTTGGCTTTGTGCCTTTTATCTTCACAAGTGCTTTCTGGGCATTATTGATTTATACAATTCAAGAAATTTGTCTTACTTATTATACTTCATGAACATTCGATTTAATTTAACCTCTCTGGATATAAGAAATAATTAGATCTCCATGCTGATTTATTTCTGATTTAAAAGGAAGGCTTGAAAATGCAGCAAGTTATAACAGGTTAACCCTTTAAAAGCATCCACAAATAATGCAATAGTTTCACATTCGCTCCCTTTAGTTTCTCAATTTCTACACTTCAATATAAAGGCCCTTCCTAACAAGGTTATTTTCCTTATCGCAGCAAGTTATTTGGATGTCAAAATCTATTATTTTCCAATAAAAATGAACAACTTATTTCCTTGTCAGACCTGTTTCTCTTTGACAAAAAGATAAGTTGATCTTGACTATCCTAGAAATTGTGATGAATAATATACTAATGTGTGTTCTGCAAAGAGAATCAGTACTCAAGAGGATAAGCTGGACATGCGGCATGAAGGCTTGGATAAATTCAGATTTCGGATCTGGAAGGTACAAAGTTGTAATGAGCATCTCCACTGCTGCATCCGAGAATCTGCCGACCTTGGATAACACCATCCTGCCTGCTGTTCCACCATATCACTGCCCACTCTCCACCACTGGAAAACACACCACCCCTTTCAGGTGCTGCAGGCTGCTCTTAAATAGCGACTGCCCCGCTGGATTTCCCACCTTCCCAATATAAGGAGCACCTTTAATGCTGGCACCTTGCCGATTTGATTCAATGCATGACCGAGCAAGAAAATGGCACTGGCCCCATACCGATTCCTTTGGGCAGGTTCCGTCCACCGGATTTCTGCTTGAATCAAAAAACTGTGCATTAAATACATTTTTCAGTAAGCACTATTCCTTGCTCATACTGTGGTTCACAATGATCAGAATCATAATGATATAATTTGCACTCATATTAAAGACTTTTATACCCCCTTGCTTTTCCAAGAGATCTTTTTGCTTTAAATAACCCGGTAATGAGTGCCTCCAGACAGCCACGGGTGGTTATCATGTCCTGCAAATCCTGTCACTACAGGGGTACTGAAATTATGAGGACACAAAACAACCTATAATTTAATACAGAAATGACAATCATTATGGTATGTAAATTGAACGCAGAGAGATTGCTGATGGCTGCAGATCTCTGATAGACGCACTTTTGTTTCTATTGAGCAATGCACAAAGGAGCTAATACAGCCTCTTCACATGCTTATTTCCACTGAGCTTCAGTAATCCTAAAAGGAACTTTGCTCATTGCCCACTAGACATAGCATTGACTTCCTAACAAAATGCTTCGGAGTGAGCACACTGATTTTGGACAGAATTATCCAATGGGCTTTTCAAAACCCTGGTAAAAATTCCAGGAATCCCATGTAATATAAAACTGAATGTGACTTGTTTAGTCAAGTAATGACCTTGATTATGAGGAAGACTAGCCAGTTGTATGCAATAGGAAAAGGCTTTCTGATTTCACAACAAATGGATGGGTTTGTTGAATGTCATCCCCCAAATACAATGACTACAAGCATGTGAAGCTCATAGATCAAAAAAGGAATTTGACTTATTTAAGTAGCTCTGGTCAAGAAGCTGATTCTTACAGTTGCATATTACTCAAATCTGTCTTTTACAGTTGGGAAGAATTTAATATGTTTTTCACCAGGAGCCTAGGTACAGGCCTTTGCAGTAGCAGAATATGCCTTGGGGAGGAAGGAAATGACAGGCTTTGTTTCACCCCACTGCAAAGCTATTGCACATGAAGGAATCGCAAGATTACACTCTCAGAAAAGCCCAAACTCCCTTAATAGATGTTGTAAAATTATCATAGAAATCATAAACTCCATCACCTTGGAACAAACAAAGAAAAATCACACTTCAAAATCTGAATAACTTTTGTTTCCAGGACTTGTGTATTCTTGCATGTTTTATAAGAACAGCCTCCAGTATTATAGAATTGTATCAACTGGGTGCTGGACTGTTGAGCGAAGTGTGACATAATGTAGAGACTGCCTGCTATTAGCTTTAACAGCCTTAGTAAATACAGGTTCATGTCTTCATTATGCAAAAACCTCTATTGCTTCAGTGAGTTCCATTATTTTTCAATTCAAAATTTGGTTTAAGAGATTTTGCAGTACGCACTAGCGATGGGCAAGGTTTGTCGGCTGCGATTTTGTCATTGGATGCGGGTTGGGAGCGGGTCAGGTGGTTTCCGGGTTCGAGTCCCGTCCCCAACTGCAACCGGCCCACGGACGTGATTTTACGTTGATTGACCTTGTTAAGCCCGCCCTGTGGGCTTGCCGGCCAATTAAGAGGAAGCTGGTCAGATGACGTTATTTAATGACGCGTCATCTGCCGGTTTTCTTAAAGGGACCACGCACAATTTTTTTTTGACAGCTCATTTTCTCAGTGTTTGATAGCATTGAGGTGCTGCATACACTGACAATCACTGTACAAAGGTGAGCTCTGGCACCCAGGCTCTCCAATGACTCCCTCTATAGGCTAGAACAGATGGCAGCTGCAGGTGAGGTTACAGAAGCGATCTGTCACTGGTGAGAGAGGTTCTCCCAATGATGTGGGACTAGACATCAATTTCAAAACTTGTTACCTACAGAAAAGTGTAAATGCATTAAAAATGATTTTCCCAACATTTTCTTACCTCTGAAACTCACCAGTGCACCATTGGATCCTTCACACCACTTCTGCAGCTGTCATCAATGCAGAAACATTACAGCAGACTCACAACACGCCACACTTAACTGGCGTGGTGTCCAGACGTCAGGGAACCCGAGGCAGAAGCGGCAAAATTGAAAAATAGCCTGCCAACTACTCTCAACTACCTGTTAACAGGCAAGTAACTGGCTTTACATCCTCTTCCCGCCGCTAGGTGTTGGGTCCATGCGCAAATCGGGGAAATCAGGAAAATTGTTTGGAGGCGGGTTGACGGCGGGATCGGAACCCACCGTCAATCAATACGATTTTAACCCTTGACCTGCCTCCAAACCCGCCCTCTCAGTGCTGATAACATCGCGGCCATCATAACTCAAAATATTTAGGTCTAAGTGCTTAAGTGCCAGCTGTGGCTCAGTGGGTAGCACACTCGCCTCTGAATCAGAAGGTTGTGGGTTCAAGTCCCACTCCAGGGACTTGAGCACATAAATCTGAGCTGCCACTCCAGTGCAGTGCTGAGGGAGTGCTGCACTGTCGGAGGTGCCGTCTTTCGGATGAGACGTTAAACCAAGGCTCCGTCTGCTCTCTCAGGTGGACATAAAAGATCCCATGGCACTATTTCGAAGACGAGCAGGTGAGTTATCCTCAGTGTCCCGGCCAATATTTATCCCTCAACCAACATAACAAAAATAGATTATCAAATTGCTGTTTGTGGCACCTTGCTGTGTGCAAATTGGCTGCCGCATTTCCCACATTAGAACAGCAACTCCACCTCAAAAGGAGTTCATTGGCTGTAAAGTGCTTTGAGACATCCGGTGGTCGTGAATGGCGCTTTATAAATGCAAGTCTTTCTTTCTTTTATTGTCCAATTAACATCAAGGATTTGTAAACTTCACTTGTATATTCTGAGTCCTAAATTCATGTTGAATTATGATTACCACACAAGCACAAAATCTCAGTGACCACTTTAAAATGAAGTGATATTAACATGCTGCATGTCAGCATAGTTCAGTGGTAGCACTATTGCCTCTGTGTCAGAAGGTGATGGGTTCAAGCCTCAAACCAGGAGTTAAGCACATATATCTAAGCTGGAAAGATGTTGGTTTGTAAAAGGATGCTGCTGATTTACCTGTGACTGGCCTGGAAAAACAGCCTGACGAGTACCAAGTTGTTTTGTATTGGGCTCCACATTATAGGAAAGATATTGAAGTTTCAGAGAGGGTGCAATGCATTAGGATGTTGTCTGATATTAGTAAATATGAATACGAAGAACGACTTGAATAATTGGGCTAGAAATTGCGGTCGGCGGTGTACCTCCGGAGTGCGCCTCCGACCCGCGAAAGAATGACGAACGTACCTACTGGCGGTGAAGCTGTGAAACCTTGCGGTCTCGGGCCTCGAGGCGGAGGGCAGCATGATGGCCCACGGATCTCAGGGACGCAGGCGGTGCGGAAGTGTGCCTGGGATCACGTGGGCCTGGTCCTCCAATCACAAAGCAGAATTCCATTTTAATCATTTCCGAAGGGAATCCCCTAATGAGATGTAATGGAATCCCGAAATCTGATTTAATTACAATTTGCAGAATTGGAATTTTATTCGTAATTACCTTCATTCCACCAACCTCACTAAAAATTAAATTTTCTAATAATTTTAGACATCATTTAAACTGTAATCCACTCCAATATTTGCATAAACACATTTCATACAGTGTATGTGCATAATTTACGATATGAAAATGTTTAATTAATGGCTTAGATGTCCCCTTACACTGATGCAAACAGGCCCTGCGCCGTTTGCATCAACCGTAACACTTACGTGCGCAATTGCTGGCCAGTCGGCCAACTCTGCGCCAGCCATTGCTTTTTCGTGGCCCGTGCGGATGGCCTGTTAGCGCGTACGTTGACAGGCCGCAAGTTCCGAATTTCACGCATGCGCAATTTTGGGGTCATTGGGTCTTTTTTTGTTAGAACTTTGCAGATTATGGTGTGATATGATCGAACTGTTCAAATTTATGAAAGGATGTGGCAGGGTAAATAGAAACAGACTGTTTCCAGTAGTTAAGGGGTCAAGAATGATGGGCCATAGATATAAGATTAAATATAAGGGGGTAGAGTTTCTGCTTTGAGTGCAGTCGGCAATCCGGACGCAAATAGCGCTCAAAATTGTGCTAGTTTTCCGAATTGATTTTATGGTTCAAGTTTCCGCTCAAACTCATTTTGCATAATCACAAGCGTAAAATCTTCCACGAACCAGCACAATTGGGCAGCGTTTAATAACCTAAGTGTTTTCTTTCTTGCATTAAAAAATACTCATTGATGTATTTAACAGTGGTAATCTGGTGCATTTTTATTAATGCAGCCGAAAATAGGATTATCACAAAAAGTAAGCATTTTTAATAATAGTGTCTAGTCCACCACCTGGAGTAACCTTTAAAATGAGTTGCCCATTATTCTTGCCAGAGGCCAGTGGTTGTGAGAGTTGAGCATGTTGGTGCATTGTCCCTTAGAGAAGGATCAACAGTGAGGTGCTTGAACGTATTGTTCTGTGTAAATTAGTTTGCTCTGATGGCTTTCACACCGTACCTGTTTTTTTACTCATCTAACTATCTGATATGCACACAAACATATCATCAATCCAAATCAACTACTGAGAAACGTATATAAGTAGTTTCCATTTCTATGTGCACATTCTTTCGCCGCCGCCCCCCCCCCACCGCAACCCCCGCCGAACACACCTGACCCACCCAAGCCAGAGAATATACATGCAAAGTTGGCAAAACCTTAAGTGGGGAAACATTCGGTTGGTTTGCGCCTCCCGTTAGCGCCCTAAGAATGGGGCGTAAAGCAACTAGCGCCTGGGTGCGGTGCTGCCAACGCCTCCCGCGAAATTCAGCGGGAGGTTAGCGGCAGCAGTAACTGTTAGCGCCCCGCGGCGCTGCGCCGCCGGCGATGACGTCATCGCCGTGTGCAGCGCCTTACTCGCACCCCGGCCGCGATCTTCAATAGCGCCACCCTGACTTACCGCCGGACGCTATGTCCGACAGGGTCAGGGGGGCCTACCTGCAGCCGGGGCGGCGCAAATTAAAGGGGAGGTGCCAGGTGGCCATTTTTGTTTCTGGCCACCTGCCAGCACCAACGCTTTGCTGTCCCCAGCCTTCTGTGAAGCCCCCCCGCGGGGTGCCAGCTGCGCTCCGTGAGCCCGGCACTTCTCTTGAGTGCCGGGCTCTTTTGCCGGCACTCCGATCCCTGGTGGCCCAGCTGGGCCCCGGGTCACGCTGCGCTAGGCCCCGCCCCTTTAATAAGGGGAGGAAGGCCTGCAGTACCGCAGTGCGACGTGCCGCAGAGCAGGGCGCTGCGGCACGTAGCGCTGTGATATTCACTCGCAGCGCCCCAAGAGGGAGGTAGGGCGTTTCATTAGCGCCCTGCCTCCCTCTTGGGGTGCTACCAGTGAATTTCGGGCGCGGCGATGCTCATTCTGTAGCGCCCTGGCGAAGTTAGTGCCCCAAAGGGGGCGCAACCCAATTTTTCCCCCAAGGACTTAGTAATCTTGTTCAACTCTACCCGATAGGATATTGATTTTCGCATCCCTGATTTTCTTCGCTCCACCATTGGTGGCTGTGTCTTCAGCTGCCTAGGCCCTAAGCTCTGGAATTCCCTCCCTAAACCTCTCCTGATCTACCACTCTCTCCTCCTTTAAGACGCTCCTTAAAACCTACCTCTTTGACCAAACGTTTGGTCACCTGTCCTAATGTCTCCTTATGTGGGCAGTGTCAAATTTTGTTTGATAATCACTCCTGTGAAGCATCTTGGGATGTTTTACTATGGTAAAGATGCTATATAAATGCAAATTGTTGTTGTTACGGGGTATCTGGAGCTGAGCAGGAAGTATATTTGTCCCAGCTCCCAGACAAGTACACTTATGCTGGTCCCATCAATGAATGAGCCAGGCTGACTGGTTAATCATAAAGAACACCATGAGGTATTACAAACTTGCTTGGCTGAATGGGGGCTGTTGATACACCAATCATACCAACCAAAAGTCACATTTTTAAATGCTCTCTAACAAACTGTTCAAAGTTATAAACATTTAGACAGGAGATGGACACAATGCACCCTGTAATGTGACACTGAGCCATACTGATCCAAAGCTGGAGTGGACACACCTCGTTTTGTTGGCTCAGTCAATTAGATAGTGCCTGGTCATTTTAAATGAGATTATAAACATGAAAACACAACATAATTTTGTTCCAGTGCTTTAGGAATTTGCTCCAACAAAATGATGGGCCCAATCTCAACACAGAATGGCCAAGATTCGATTCCTATTCTGTGCTGAGCTGGTGATCTCAGTCGGGGAGAAGTACTACCATTTCCTCAATCATGGCTTTCACAAGGGAATTGGATAAGTACCTGAAGGAAAAAAAATTGCAGGGCTACGGGGAAAGGGCGGGGGAGTGGGACTAGCTGAGGTGCTCTTGAAGAGAGCCGGCATGGGCTCGACGGGCTGAATGGCCTCCTTCTGTGCTGTAACCACTCTCTGATTCTATGATTCCTCAGTGCCTCTAGTGGTCATGATGCGGAGATGCCGGTGTTGGACTGGGGTGGACAAAAATGAGAAGTCGCACAACACCAGGTTATAGTCCAACAGTTTTATTTAAAATTACGAGCTTTCGGAGCTGCTGCCCCTTCGTCAGGTAGAGGTACCTGACGAAGGGGCAGCCGCTCCGAAAGCTTGTAATTTTAAATAAAACTGTTGGACTATAACCTGGTGTTGTGCGACTTCTCATTTCAGTGCCTCTAGAGGTAGGAGACATCAACCAGGCTTCCGGCCTCTGAAAGAAGGGCCCCAGTTGGAAAGTATATATGTGTGAATATCAGTCTGATAGCAGGTTGAGTTCTGCTGCCAACACTCACTGTATAGACTCATGAAGAATGGTCACTTGGGTGAGGTGTCAAAGAGCTGGCTGTAAATTCATATCTCAGTAAATGCAGCACCTTCTGGAGAGGTGAGGAGAGAATTGGGGGAAAAAATATCTTCCTTTGGTACTTCAAAATGGCACTGAAAAGGCAGTACTCTCTCAGCAGATATAAAATGCCAACAACATCCAAAGTCTGCTCACAGACCTATCTATGCGCAATAAAATATTTTTTTAAATAATCTGGTTGAGAGGTCAGCCAGATGATCATTGACATCTCTCCATTGTTGCTCTGCGACCAGCTAGGAGAGGTGAAATCCTCCCTTTTTCTTGCCTGAGCACCTCATCTTCAATCAGTACTTCGTCTAATCACCCAGCCCTCATTCAGAAACTTGCTGCATATTGGAGCTTCTATTCCGAATATCAGTCCAGGCTGGGAATTGAACCAGCCAGCCTGTGCCACAAAACACACTGATGCATCAAACCATTTGGCCAACATGCCACATATTTTAATAAATACTATATAATAATCACTGTGAACTAGCTGAAATTTATTCAAAGGCATGTTAGATAGGTTTCAATATTGAGGATTTTATAATGTCACCTGGATCTGTTGCCATTGTTACCTCTTTGAGGGAAATAGCGTGGACTTTGTCAGAACATTGTAAATTCAGCATTTGAGGTCTGCCTAAGACAAACAAACCACCCATCGGGACAGGAATGCTTGATTCATAGAATATTCTCGCTTCAGGCTTGAATATAAAGCATGCACAGCACAGCTTTTGGTACTTACATATGAAATAAAAAGGATCACAGTAAAGACAAATTTGTTTGGTTGTGAGGTTAGGACCTTCTCACTGTATCTTTCCCATTTAATAGATTTTGTGGTTTTCTTTCAATTTAACCCTTCACATTTTCAGTTTGCCAGAGTACCGTGCAATCGCACAATGTATTACGTTATAAATGTATCTGGTTTTCAACCAGTCATCAACAGAGAAAAGTAGGAAAATACCCATTGATTTCTGCAGTCCTATCCTTTATTTTAAATCTTTAATATAAATGTTGAATGAACACTTTTGATCCAGTTGACATATTTTCATGTTTACTGAGCAGGCTGTGAGTAGGAATCTTCCACTTAAGTGAAGGATTTTTTTGGGATGTTGTGCTAAATTTAAAATTAATATTGAAAAACACTATGGATTCAAGCAGACATTTGGAAACATCAGTTGCCTTGTGCTGGATATATTAGTGCATTTAGCTGTGTATTGGTAAGGCAAACCTACATTTATAAAGGAAAGATGTGCAAAATCTGAAATTGCACATACATTGGAATCCTATTATGTGTGATAGCTGAGCAAAGAAGGAAAAGAATGCATGCAACTAGAAATCAGATAACAGGACTCCTGTGCCATTACCTGCTATATATATATAAAAAAAATCAAAATTGGGATTTAGTGCTAATTGATATATATTAGCTTACTGCTGTGAATTGCCATAGAGGGAGTGCAACGAAGGTTCACGAGATTGATTCCTGGGATGGCGGGACTGTCGTATGAGAAGAGATTGAGTAAACTAGGCCTGTATTCTCTTGAATTCAGAAGAATGAGAGGGGATCTCATTGAAGCATACAAAATTATTACAGGGCTTGATAGGGTGGATGCTGGGAGAATGTTTCCCTTGGCTGGGGAGTCTAGAGCCAAGGGCCACAGCCTCAAGATAAAGGGCAGGCCATTCAGGACTGAGATGAGAAGAAATTTCTTCTCACAGAGGGTGGTGAATCTTTGGAATTCTTTACCCCAGAGGTCTGTGGAGGCTCAGTCATTGGGTATATTCAAAACAGAAGTCGATAGATTTCTGACTAGTAAGGGCATCAAGGGATATGGCGATAGGGCCGGCGAATGGAGTTGAGGCAGAAGATCAGCCATGATCTCATTGAATGGGCTCGAAGGGCCGAATGGCCTACTCCTGCTCCTTTTTCATATGTTCTTATGTTCTAATTTGCTTGTGTTGCGATTGCATATAAATGAATTCAACATAGGCGCGAAAAGATGGGGGGAAAAAAATGCAAGGTGCAAGATCTTTTGTAAAATTATATAACTGCAGCTGGATGCAATTATGGGATACCAAGTAAAGTAAAGTAATGATGACCTGGATCATTGATTTACAGTGACTGAGTAAATCAAATTCCCCTTTAATTACATGGGATTCTGCTATTTTTTATCAAAGTTTTGGGATTATGTTCCACAATCTTCTCTGTTTTTTCCATGAAAATTCAAAGTAATGTCCTTGGGGATGACATAACTGCTATTAGACGGGTGACAATAACACAAATTGGAGGAGGCAAAGGCAGTTTGGATTGAAACTAATAATAAAATGAAGCAATGACCACCAACTGCCAGCTCAAGGTGAGTAGTTATGTAGAGGGTTGTTAGACAAGTAAAGGATCTGCAGAATATTGTAATGTAATAATAAGGGGACCTTTCACTATCCCAATGTATCATTCAGTGACAACTAAAATAGAAGGGTAAAATTCTGACTATTGTATCCGGGTAATTAAAAAACTGATGTAAACCAGGGTTCTAGGGCAGGTATTACATTGGATTTAGTGTTTCATCATTAATAAGGAATAGTTATTTCTGGAAGGAACTAAATTAGAAAGATCTGTGTTTATATAACTCCTTATCACATCTCTCAAAAACACCGCAAAGCACTTAGTATACTCCTTTCAAATTCTGTTGAGGAATCTTTAACGTCCACTTCAACTACTAAAGTAGACAAGAGAGTAATTTCCATCTTCACCTCTTGGGTGGTAAACTGATGGAGCGGATCACCCACCCATTATAGAAATCAAAATTGAGTGGGCTCTATAACAGGTAATCCAGTCTGCCAGTTTATCACCCATCAGTGAAGGTGAAAATTACCCCCAAGGATTCAGTTTAATTCCCTCAGCACTGCAGTCCAGCATTGGTCTAGATTATGTCCTGGAGTGGGGCTTGAACCCAGAACTTCTGACTGAGAGGCAAGAGTGCTACCAACTAAGCCAAGTTTGCATGAGTTAATAATGAATGGCACAGAAGAAGATACATTCTGTGAGCAAAGAGAAGAGAGAATCTAATAGCACAGGATAAATTAAATCTGTGTGCAGTGGGTAGGTGCTGTTTTGCAATGTGTCCCGGATATATCAGGTGCTTTCCCTTACAGAGAGGACGCCACTAAAAAAAATAGTAAGGAGATGAAATGGACGCAAGTGGGTGTTACTATGTGTTATAATGGATGGAGATTCACAGGCAGGAGGTGCACAATTGCCTGAATAGGTGCACCGCACCCCACCCTCCCTCCGGTATGCATTAGGAGGACTGTAGTGGAAAATGTCTCACAAAAATAACACGTTAAATTAAAATAATAAGATTGGAGATGCAGTGCATTGCCCACCAATGATAGAATTATTTCCAATGAGCCTGTCGGCACTGTATGCAAGAGTACAATAAGTATTCATTGGCAAAGGTGAAAGAGAAAGCCAAAGATTTAGGTATAATTATTGACCACTGAAAGTATCCAATCAATGGGAGATCTGGGGGCAACTTTTCATGGGCTCCCTCTCATTCCATGATATTTTTTACTTCTCTACATTGTCCACCATGTTCCAAGTGCCTTATTGACTATGCTGTGCTGCAAGCATGTTAATGTCAACAGATTTGTTATGGAATATTGTAGCTCGTATTTCACATCAAAGACTCCGAAGATTTATATTCAAGATGTCTCTGTATTTGAAAGAAAAACCAAATTAGCAGAGTGTTTCCAAGCAGAATATTGATGATGTTGTCACACTGGCATGTGTAATTCTATGTATGATTACAGTGCTGTTCACACCCCACAGCAGAAGCAGGTGTTTGCACATGCCTTTCACGTGTACATAAATAGACTTCAGACAGCTCTTTACTTGCATAGAAATGAATTTGCATTTTTTAAAGTTGTACGTGAAACAGAACAAAAAATGTTAATTCAAACTTGTGCAGTCAGAATTATTATTTTTCAGAAATGGACACAAGTGGGTGTTACTATGTGTTATAATGGATGGAGAATCACAGGCAGGAGGTGCACAATTGCCTGAATAGGTGCACCGCACCCCACCCTCCCTCCGGTAGGCATTAGGAGGACTGTAGTGGAAAATGTCCCAAGTAGTGTATTTTACCTACATTTGCACTTTTTTCTAAAATTATAGATTTTGAAATTATTTTTGAATAAACTCTTAAAAAGATTTTTTTACAGTATGTTCCAAGGATGAGGGGCTACAGTTATGTAGAGAGACTTTCGAAGTTGGGGCTTCTACTTCACAGCTGAGAAGGTTAAGGGGAAACCTGACATAGAACTTTAAGATTATAAAGAGTTTGGATAGGCTAAAGAGTAATAGGTTGCTTGCGCTGACCAGCAGCACCGTAATGAGAGGGGACAAATTTAAGATAAGGATGAAAATAATTAAAGGGGAGGTGATAAAACATTTCTTTACACAGAGGGTGGTTAGCATGCAGAATTCCAGGTCACAAACCATTGTTGATGCAGACTCCATATTTGTTTTAAAAAAAGGAATTAGCTATCTTCTTGAAAAAGAATAATATCAAAAAATATGTGGAGTGTGCATGGTAGTTCATGGGGATAAGAACACTAGTGTAAACTTGATGTGCTAAATGGCCTGTTTTTGTGCTATTACATTCTATAAGTTTAAAATATGTATATGGAATGAATGCATCTCCTGAAGTATAATGTAAAACAATAACTCGCACAGTTTAATATGATGTAATGAAAGGAATCCGAGAGCAGAACTTCCACCTGCCACTTTGGTCTCCCCATGACCCCATCCCAAATCCTGGGGACAGGGTTATTAACATATTTGAGGTGAACCGCCATCCTCGTTATGAGGCAACATCGGTACCCACCCCTCGGAACAGCTGGAATATCGGAGCAGCTCCTTGCCTTTCCGTCAAAAGTGCAGCAGGCCAATGTGGCTGAAATCCTTGGACAGTCGACCACCTCCAGGAATCAAATGGCAATCGATCTCTTCGGGATCGACTCTTGTGGTGGGGCCCACTTGCAGCCCAAAATGGCACTTTTGTCTTCTTTTGCAGATGTCAGAACCACCGGGCTTTTCCACGGTGTATTTGGCAGAAATTGTGAGGTAGCCCAGGAATGCCCTCTGATACTGAGGTTGGGATGTGGGGGAGCCGGGTAGAAGAAGTGCCCTCATCCCCTTTCCACTGAATTTGAATGTGACCTCAGCAAGGGTATGGAGACCTGGTAGAGCCAGGCTATGCCCCAATTTCCAACCCCTCTGCCAAGCCTGTGCCTGAATTCTGCCCAAGAAGAAGCTTTTCTTCTCTCTCCAATCTTCTCCTTTCCCCTTCTCTCCTTTATTGAAGGCATTGATCAGGAAAGCATCTTTGAAGAACAAGTGGGACAAGATAATTTAAGTAAAAGTAAATCATTTCTATTAAAACCTGTTTGCTGGAGATCTTGCAATATCTGGTACACAATATTTTGAATTAAAAATGAGCCCATGGATGTGTTATGTGAGAACGGTAGCGTAGTGGTAATGTCACTGGGCTAGTAATCCAGAGACCTGGACTAATGATCCAGAGACGTGAGTTCAAATCCCACCATGGCAGCTGGGGAATATAAATTCAGTTAATTAAATAAATCTGGAATAATTACTTGTATCAGTAATCGGATTAGTCGTAAAAACCCATCTGGTTCACTAATGTCCTTTCGGAAAGGAAATCTGCTGTCCTGGTCTATATGTGACTCCAGGCCCACACCAATGTGGTTGACTCTTAACTGCCCTCTGAAATGGTCTAGCGAGCCACTCACTTGTAACAAACCGCTACGAAAAACAATAAAAAGAATGAAACCGGACAGACCACCCGGCATCGACCTCGGCACCGGCTACGGACACGGCAACGGCACACCCAGCCCAGTCCTCCTCACCAACATCTGGGGACTTGTGCCAAAATTGGGAGAGCTGTCCCACAGACTAGTCAAGCAACAGGCTGACATAGTCATACTCACAGAATCATACCTTTCAGCCAATGTCCCAAACTCGTCCATCACCATCCCTGGGTATGTCCTGTCCCACTGGCAGGACAGACCCACCAGGGGTGGCGGCACAGTGGTATACAGTCGGGAAGGAGTGGCTCCGGACCCCATGAAGTCTCATGGCTTCAGGTCAAGCATGGTCAAGGAAACCTCCTGCTGATTACCACCTACCGCCCTCCCTCAGCTGATGAATCAGTACTCCTCCATGTTGAACACCACTTGGAAGAAGCACTGAGAGTAGCAAGGGCACAGAATGTACTCTGGGTGGGGGACCTCAATGTCCATCATCAAGAGTGGCTCGGTAGCACCACTACTGACCGAGCTGGCCGAGTCCTGAAGGACACAGCTGCCAGTCTGGGCCTGCGACAGGTGGTGAGAGAACAAACACGAGGGGAAAAACCTACTTGATCTCGTCCTCACCAATCTACCATGACAGCATTGGTAGCAGTGACCACTGCACAGTCATTGTGGAGACGAAGTCCCGTCTTCACACTGAGGACACCCTCCATCGTGTTGTGTGGCACTACCACTGTGCTAAGTGGGATAGATTCAGAACAGATCTAGCAACTCAAAACTGGGCATCCATGAGGCGCTGTGCGCCATCAGCAGCAGCAGAATTGTATTCCACCACAATCTGCAACCTCATGGCCTGGCATATCCCTCACTCTACCATTACCATCAAGCCAGGGGACCAACCCTGGTTCAATAAGGAGTGTAGAAGAGCATGCCAGGAGCAGCACCAGGCGTACCTAAAAATGAGGTGCCAACCTGGGGAAGCTGCAACACAGGACTACATGCATGCTAAAAAGTGGAAGCAGCATGCTATAGACAGGGCTAAGCGATCCCACAATCAACGGATCAGATCAAAGCTCTGCAGTCCTGCCACATCCAATCATGAATGGTGGTGGACCATTAAACAACTAATGGGAGGAGGAGGCTCCACGAATATCCCCATCCTCAATGATGGTGGAGCCCAGCACGTGAGTGCAAAAGACAAGGCTGAAGCGTTTGCAACCATCTTCAGCCAGAAGTGCTGAGTGGATGATCCATATTGACCTTCTCCTGAGGTCCCCACCATCACAGAAGCCAGTCTTCAGCCAATTCGATTCGCTCCACGTGATATCAAGAAACGGCTGAGCGCACTGGATACAGCAAAGGCTATGGGCCCCGACAACATCCCGGCAACTGATGCCCAGTTTGGGTTCCGCCAAGACCACTCGGCTCCCGACCTCATTACAGCCTTGGTCCAAACATGGACAAAGGAGCGGAATTCCAGAGGTGAGGTAAGAGTGACTGCCCCTGACCGAGTGTGGCATCAAGGAGCCCTAGTAAAACTGAAGTCAATGGGAATCGGGGGGAAAACGCTCCACTGGCTGGAGTCATACCTAACACAAAGGAAGATGGTTGTGGTGGTTGAAGGTCAATCATCACAGCCCCAGGACATCGCTGCAGGAGTTCCTCAGGGCAGTGTTCTAGGCCCAACCACCTTCAGCTGCTTCATCAATGACCTTCCCTCCAACATAAGATCAGAAATGGGGATGTTTGCTGATGACTGTACAGTGTTCAGCGCCATTCACAACTCCTCAGATAATGAAGCAGTCCATGCCCGCATGCAACAAGACCTGGACGATGTTCAGGCTTCGGCTGATAAGTGGCAGGTAACATTCGCGCCACAGAAGTGCCAGGCAATGACTATCTCCAACAAGCGAGAGTCTAACCACCTCCCCTTGACATTCAACGGTATTACCATCGCCGAATCCCCCACCATCAACATCCTGGGGGGTCACCATTGACCAGAAACTTAACTGGACCAGCCACATAAATACCGTGGCAACAAGAGCAGGTCAGAGGCTCGGTATTCTGCAGCGAGTGTCTCACCTTCTGACTCTCCAAAGCCTTTCCACCATCTACAGGGCACAAGTCAGGAGTGTGATGGAATACTCTCCACTTGCCTGGATAAGTGCAGCTCCAACAACACTCAAAAAGCTCGACTCCATCCAGGACAAAGCAGCCCCCTTGATTGGCACCCCATCCACCACCTTAAACATTCACTCCCTCCACCACCGGCGTACCGTGGCTGCAGTGTGTACCATCTACAAGATGCACTGCAGCAACTCACCAAGGCTTCTTCGGCAGCACCTCCCGAACCCGCGACCTCTTCCACCTAGAAGGACAAGTGCAGCAGGCGCATAGGAACACCACCACCTCCAAGTTCCCCTCCAAGTCTGATCCTGACTTAGAATTATATCGCCGATCCTTCATCGTCGCTGGGTCAAAATCCTGGAACTCCCTCCCTAACAGCACTGTGGGAGTACCATCACCACACGGACTGCAGCGGTTCAAGAAGGTGGCTCACCACCACCTTCACAAGGGCAATTAGGGGTGGGCAATAAATGCTGGCCTTGCCAGCAACGCCCACATCCCATATACGAATTTAAAAAACTGCAGATCTTCCCGTAGGTCATTAATATTAACCAAAGTAAAACTGAAGATGCACAACAAGAGTGCCACTGGTGCAATATTTTGACATGATGATCAGGCTACTGAATGGGGTTAAGTCTATATGTAAGGAAGACATTAATCCTCATTCTTTATGAACTGTGAAAGTAATTTACCAGTCATTGAGCAAGAGTGAAGCACTTTTCTGATTTTTTTTTTGGAGCTTCATTCCATTGAATACCAGCAGATAAAAAGTCTAAAATAAGAACCGGATAAACAATCAGATAAAATGATAACATACTGACATTGGAACAACAGATAAATCTTCAGACATATCTGAACAGAGCAGAGTGCAACATGCAAGAAGGGAAGATATATGTGGAGTTGTGTACACTTGTTTTCTATGTAGAACAAAATGGCAAATCAATTTACCGACTGGAAACTGAAATTAAAACACATTAGGCTTAATAGCTGCAGAAACTGTTCAATCACAATTTCCCTGTGAAACCTCACAATAACTTGTATACTAAGGACAACAATGACAAATTTAACATGGACGCATTGAAGCCTACAATGGATGAGATCAAGTCTGTAATCAGGCTAACCAAAAATGCTGAATCAACAGGATTTGACAGAATTGTAAATTAGTGCTGCAAGTGTAGAGGGGGCGTTCTTGCAGAATGGTCAGTTAAAAGTTTAAAATAGTAGCCATTATGTGGAGATGCCGGTGTTGGACTGGGGTGGACAAATGTGAGAAGTGCACAACACCAGGTTATAGTCCAACAGCTTTATTTGAAATTACAAGCTTTCAGAGCGCTGCTCCTTCATCAGGTGAAGTCAACTAAGGGTTTTCTGTGGGCGGAGGTTCTCCAGAAAGCGGAACTCTCCATGCGCGTAGCATGCCTGAAACCGGCATTTCCGATGTCCCCATGGGTGTGTACACAAAGCGTACCCACCTGTAGGGATCGGAATATCCGGGCCAATGTTTTTATTGAGCACATAAAGCTGACACTCCAGTGCAGTGCTGAGGGAGTGCTGCACTGTCGGAGGTGCCGTCTTTCAGATGAGATGTTAAACCGAGGCCCTGTCTGCCCTCTCAGGTGGACGTAAAAGATCCCATGGCACTATTTTTCGAAGAAGAGCAGGGGAGTTAACCCCGGTGTCCTGGGGGCAATATTTATCCTTCAACCAACATCACTAAAAAAAAAACCAGATGATCTGGTCATTATCACATTGCTGTTTGTGAGAGCTTGCTGTTTGCAAATTGGCTGCCACATTTCCCACATTATAACAGTGACTACACTTCCAAAAGTATTTCATTGGCTGTAAAGCGCTTTGAAACTTCCAGTGGTCGTAAAAGGCGCTATAGAAATGCAAGTCTTTCTTTTTTTTATACAATGAGAAGAGACAGCTGCTGATACCAAATTAACACATCCTCCTCAAAAGAAAAAGCCAGATTTTCCAGAACCAAAAGAGATGCTGTGTTCAACATCTGTTTCTTTTTGTTTTAGTCCCAGTTTCATTGCTGTGGCATTACCCGGGCTTGAGGACTATGTTCATATCTGATGTTAGTTCAGGGACCACCGAGACAGACAGCAGGGGCTCGATTTTAGTAGCCCTGAGGAGGCGGGTTTGGAGGCGGGTCTGTTGGGAAAATCAGGAAAAATGGCTTCAGACATCCAACCCGCCTCCACCCCGCCCCCATCCGATTTTCGTGAGTGTCTGTTTAGCCGCTCCCAAACTGACCCGTCTCCAACCGGTGGGACAGGTAGTTAAGGCAGTTAACAGCCTGTTAACAGCCTGGCTAATCCTATTTTGATAGTGGTTTCCCATTTTCCTGCTTCTGGCTCCTGTTTCCCGACTAATCAGAAACCGGCCAGGTTCAAGGAGACGAGTTGCTGGAGAACATGATTTGTATGCATTGGTGGAGCGCTTTAAAAGCGCCCCTGGAACATGGCTGACATTCAAATGCAACATCTTTGCTGTTGTAGGTATGGGATAAGATTTTGCACATCTACTGACCAAGTGTAACATATCAAAATTTGCAGATGATACAAAGATGGGAGGGAAAGTAGTGAGTGAGGAGGACATAAAAAACCTGCAAGGGGACATAGACAGGCTAAGTAAGTGGGCAGAGATTTGGCAGATGGAATACAACACTGGAAAGTGTGAGGTGATGCACTTTGGCAGGAAAAATCCTAGAGCAATTTATTATCTTAATGGCAAGAAACTGGTGAGTACTGAAGTGCAAAGGGATCTGGGGGTCCTGGTGCACGAAACTCAAAAGGTTAGTATGCAGGTGCAGCAAGTGATTAAGAAGGCAAATGGAATGTTGGCTTTCATTGCTAGGGGGATAGAATATAAAAATAGGGAGGTATTGCTTCAGTTGTACAAGGTATTGGTGAGACCGCACCTGGAATACTGCATACAGTTTTGGTGTCCTTACTTAAGGAAAGACATCCTTGCTCTCGAGGCAGTGCAAAAAAGGTTCACTCGGTTAATCCCGGGGATGAGGGGGTGGTCATATGAGGAGAGGTTGGGTAGATTGGGACTCTACTCATTGGAGTTCAGAAGAATGAGAGGCGATCTTATTGAAACATATAAGATTGTGAAGGGGTTGGATCGGGTGGATGCGGGGAGGATGTTCCCGATGACGGGTGAGACGAGAACTAGGGGACATAGTCTTAGAATAAGGGGCTGCTCTTTCAAAACTGAGATGAGGAGGAACTACTTCACTCAGAGGGTGGTAGGTCCATGGAATATGCTGCCACAAAAAGCTGTAGAAGCTACAACATTAATTAAATTTAAAACAGAAATAGACAGTTTCCTAGAAGTAAAGGGCATTAAGGGTTACGGGGAGCGGGCAGGAATTTGGACATGAGTCTAGGTTCGGATCGGTCATGGCCCTGTGGGTAGTGGAGCGGGCCCAGGGACTGTGTAGCCTGATTCTGCTCCTATTTCGTGTGTGCAATTCTGTTAGATGCAGGAGATGGTTCTGTGATAGATAGTAGATTGGCGGTTAGGATCAGATCAGCCATGATCTTATTGAATGGCGGAGCAGGCTCGAGGGGCCGATTGGCCTACTCCTGCTCCTATTTCTTATGTTCTTATGTTCTTATGTACTGACCTTCTGACTGTTCAAGCTGACACCCATCTGCAGTGTGTCATGAATGGAATTATTTCAGGCCACTTCGCCTGTGCGCTTGCAAGATTGTTACCTCAAATGAAATCCATAGCAAGGTGATGGGAAACATTTATGCCCTCTCATCCTGGTCCTCATAATCGGGGGAGCAGCAGCCACGTGGCTCAGCACAGATCTTCCTGGGAAGAGGAGTAGGAGGAGGACGAGGGGAGCCTTGCATGCCCTGTTGTGACCAATGCAGCATCCCTTCAGTTCACTGCTGCCCATCAACCAGGGTATGCATGCTGTCATGTCACACTAGCATAAGCTTACTCTTCGACCATAGGTGGCCACCATATGGCTCTATAATTACAGGCGACACTTGTCCAACATCATACTTCATCTCTACTAGACCCTCTTATTTCCTATCACTTTTACCATCAGCATTACAAATGTAAGTCGCCCTGAGCCCTCAATGCACTTTTGCCATTTCCCAGAACACATAGGCCACACAATGAACTGTTTGCCATAATTTATCTTTAACACATGACAAAATATACTAACAACAGTCAGGAAAAAAAAGAAACATCACCCAAGTGAGTCCCCTTGTGACTATAGGTGCTTAATCTTTCTCTTACGCGTGCTTCTATGTGGTGATTCCCCTGTGGCTTCAGCAGATGTAGAAGCACCTTACTGACTAGGATGCTGCACCTGCTTAGACACCTTTGGCGGGCGTCCTCTGGGTTTGGGAGCCTGGGAGGGCTCTTCAACAGTCTGCTCTTCCTGCGGCTGTCTCTGCAAAGTGGGTCTTTGACCGAGGGCTTCGCAGTGGCATGGTCGTGTGAGTGCTTTGAGAGGAGCCCACACTTCCTTCTGTGTTGCCAACAACATCTCTCTCATGGGTCAGCCGCACCTCAATGCTGGCAAGTGGCAGGAGAGCACCTTGCTGCACATCAGGGGGACCATGAGGACCCGTACCTGCATTGGAATACCTCCTCAAAAGGACGTCCATGAAGCTCTGGTCTCTCTGCTCAATAGCTGCCCGTCGCTCCTCCAAAGATGTCATTCTATTCTGAACAGTCACACTGTTTTTCTGACTCTGGTGACTTATTTCTTCCATGGCCATAGCCATCCTTTCCACTGAGGTAGCCAGCCTTTCCACGGAGGTTGCCATCCTATCCATGGTGGTGCGTTCATGTGCCATTGCCTCCACCACGGCAGTGCTGAAGTTAGAGATGGACTCCTCCATTCTCTCCACACTCACACTAACCCTGGAGGCAAACCCTTCCAGAGACACCTGCACTTGTTCCTGTATTTCACGAACGGCTCTTTTTCTGGATGGCCCCAGAGGCACAGCGTCTGCATGCAGCTCAGCAGAGCTAAGAGAGTCCTGTGACCTCTGCAGAGGACTGTTCACTGCCGTTGCTGTTTCCACCATCTGCTGATGCTCACTTGTGCACTGTGATAGGCCAGATGGCAACACTACTCTAACTCGCGATGGCCCCACCGAGGTGTGCGTTGCTGCACTGGTGCTGGGTGCACTGAGTCCTGGTGACACTGGTCCCGTCAGAGGCTTCAGGTTCCTCTGAGGAGATGTCTGGGTCTTTGTCCTGGACCGCGGGGAGCGGGGAGCTCGATGGTCCTGTGGGAGAGTAAAGGCTTGAATTAGACATCTGATATTGATGTAGCAGACACACCCTTTTGAGCAGATGATACAAAGCGATTCTCTATGAACATCATATTCCATTGCTTTCTGATAGGGATGAAACTCTATTATGTCACCAGCCTCCTCTAGTGTGCCCATCTCTCCATCGCCCACTTCCAGGTCCTCGCCACTTCCAACAATCTCGTTTGCTGCCTCCTCAGCACTGGTCAATGTTGCAAGGGTAGGTGTTCCTCCTCCAATCATTGCTCTCTCCCTCTTATTGTGGGCTATCTTTTCCTGCAAGGAGGGACGCAAGCGGTGTTTCAACCACAGTGATGGAGTGAGTGTGATTAATCCCTACCATAGAAGCTTTGAGTGAGACGAAGATGGGGTAGGGTGCCAAGAGGAAGGTAGCTCCCTGTGCGTTGTTAGTTGTTGTCACTGCATGACAGTGAGAGCGAGTCTAAGGGGTGCATAGGCAGGATGCTGAAGTGATTCAGTGCAGTGACAGAGATAGATAGGAAAGGGTGCAAGGGAAGTAAGAGTAAGGTGGGATGTGAAGGAGGAGGCTTACAACGCAGAGTGCTGGTGATGAGAAGAGAAGGGAAGCAGAGTGAAGGCAAGTGAGATGGGATACTCACTTTTGATGTTCTCACAAGATCATTAAACCTTTTGCGGCACTGGATCCATGATCGTGCATAAATGGACCTTGCGCTCACCTCCTGAGCAATGCGCAGCCAGGCTTCCTCCGGCCGTCAGGAGGGAAGAGAATCTCCTTTCACCCTCTGACAGCATCCACAAGAGCATGGAGGGAGTCATCATTAAACCGAGGAGCTGCCTTGCCTCTGGAAGAAGTCATAGCTTTGAAAAGAAGTGCAGGAAACCACAATGGAAAGGCTCAGGCTGGATGGCAGCTTTAAAAGCAGCTGCTATTATGATGTCATCAGAGGCGGCCAGCCAACCCGATCCCACTCATTGGACCGACCAACGCGCCTCCATGAAATTAACAAGCTAGTTTAATAAAAATCGCAACTCTGCAGCTGTTCCCGCCAGAAGTAGCTCCCGAACCCGCCTACCACGCCACCCGACTCCAACCTGCCTCAGGAATTAAAATCGAGCCCTAGGTATTTAGGAGCAGCTAAACAGGGAGCTGCCCATCTGGTCAAATGTTCTCATATTTGTACAAGAAATGCACCTCTTTGTCACTGCATGATTAGCAAAGCGCACAATAGCACAAATTCTATTGTGATATATCGTAAAAATCAGTAAAAATGGCCAGTTATCTGAATTTTTTCCCCCAGATATTTTTTCTGATTCCCATTGAATTTTGAAGTAGGCTTGTGGGGTGGGAGGTGGGGGGAGAGGGGGGAGGTGGGTGAAGGAGAATGGGAGTCCCAGTCAGGAATTTTCTCAAAAAGATTAGAAAAAGAGTGATCCCTGTTCTGAGAAGTTGATTCAGTGAAGTGATTTTAGTTGCGGTTGTCACTGTGCATCCTCTCCTCTGCCATCAGAGTTCATTCTTTCAGCCACTCTGCTCCTGCCATTCGGAACTCTCTCCCAAATCAACTTCACCTCGCTACCTCTCTTCGAAAATGTATCTCTTTAACCATACTTTCTGTCCCATCCTTTACTTTTTACTGACTTCTTCTTCACATTCTTACTTACCTCTGAGAGATGAGGGGTGCGATATAAATGCAAATTGTTATTTACATAGAAACATAGAAACATAGAAGATAGGAGCAGGAGTAGGCCATTCGGCCCCTCGAGCCTGCTCCGCCATTCGATGAGATCATGGCTGATCATCCAAACTCAGTACCCTGTACCTGCCTTCTCCCCATATCCCTTGATACCTTTAGCTTTAAGAAATATATCTAACTCATTCTTGAATATATTTAATGACTTGGCCTCAACTACCTTCTGTGGTAGAGAATTCCACAGGTTCACCACTCTCTGGGTGAAGAAATTCTTCCTCATTTCTGTCCTAAATGGCTTACCCCTTATCCTTAGATTATGACCCCTGGTTCTGGACTCTCCGACCATCGGGAACATTCTTCCTGCATCTAGTTTGTCCAGACCTGTCAGAATTTTATATGTTTCGATGAGATCCCCTCTCATTCTTCTATACTCCAGCGAGTATAAGCCCAATCGACCCAATCTCTCCTCATATGTCATTCCTGCCATCCCAGGTATCAGCCTTGTGAATCTTCGCTGAACTCCTTCCATGGCAAGAACATCCTTCCTCAGATAAGGCGACCAAAACTGCACACAGTACTCAAGGCGTGGTCTCACCAAGGCCCTGTACAACTGCAGCAGGACATCCCTGTTCCTATACTCAAACCCTTTCGCTATGAAGGCCAACATACCATTTGCCTTCTTCACCGCCTGCTGCACCTGCATGCTTACTTTCAGCGACTGGTGCACAAGGACACCCAGGTCTTGTTGCACTTCCCCTTCTCCCAATCTATTGCCATTCAGATAATAGTCTGCCTTTCTGTTTTTACACCAAAGTGGATAACCTCGCATTTATCCATGTTATATTGCATCTGCCACGCTTCTGCCCAATCACCCAACCTGTCCAAATCATCCTGGAGTTTCTCGGTATCCTCCTCGCAACACACACTCCCACCCAGCTTTGTGACATCTGCAAACTTGGAGATGTTACATTTAGTTCCCTAATTTAGATAATTAATGTATATTGTGCTAATGTCCAAGGACCGATCCCTGCGGTACCCCACTAGTCACTGCCTGCCACTCAGAAACAGACCCATTAATTCCTACTCTCTGCTTTCTGTCCGCCAACCAGTTCTTTATCCAAGTCAATACCTTGCCCCCAATCCCATGTGCCTTAACTTTACACGCTAATCTCTTATGCGGGACCTTATCGAAAGCCTTCTGAAAGTCCAAATACACCACATCTACTGGTTCTCCCTTATCTATTTCCCCAGTTACATCCTTAAAATATTCCAGTGGATTAGTCAAGCACGATTTACCTTTTGTAAATCCATGTTGACTTTGTCTGATCCTGTCACTGTTTTCCAAGTGCTCAGCTATTACATCCTTTATAATGGACTCTAGCATTTTCCCACTACCAATGTCAGGCTTACCGGACTGTAATTTCCCGCTTTCTCTCTACCACCCTTTTTGAATAGTGGGGTAACATTAGCTACCCTCCAATCCATAGGTACAGTTCCAGATTCCATCGAATGTTGGAAGATGATCAGCAATGCATCTACTATTTCTAGGGCCACTTCCTTAAGTACCCTAGGATGTAGATTATCAGGCCCTGGGGATTTATCGGCCTTCAATCCCATCAATTTCCCTAACACCATTTCCCTGCAAATACTGATTTCTTTCAGTTCCTCCCTTTCATCAGACCGTATGTTCTCCAACATCTCTGGGAGGTTATTTGTGTCCTCCTTTGTGAAGACAGAACCAAAATATGCATTTAATTGGGCTGCCATTTCTTTGTTCCCCATTATAACTTCCCCCGCTTCTGACTGCAAGGGACCTACACTTGATTTCACTAATCTTTTTCTCTTCACATATCTATAAAAGCTCTTACAGTCAGTTTTTATGTCCCCAGCAAGCTTACTTTCATATTCTATTTTCCCCTTCTTAATTAATCCCTTTGTCCTCCTTTGTTGAATCCTAAACTGCTCCCAATCCACAGGGCTACCGCTTTTTCTGGCCAATTTATATGCCCTCTCCTTGGATCTTATGCTATCCCTAATTTCCCTTGTTAGCCACGGTTGAGTCACCCTTTTTGTTTTATTCTTATGCCACACTGGGATGAACAAATTCTGTAGTTCATCCATGCAGTCTTTGAATGTTTGCCATTGCCTATCCACCGTCAACCCCTTGAGTGACATTCCCCAATCAATCCTACCCAATTTGTGCCTCATACCATCGTAGTTTCCTTTATTTAAATTCAGGACCTTAGTCTCTGATTCAACAACTTCACTCTCCATCCTAATGAAGAATTCTGTCATATTATGATCACTCTGACCCAAGGGACCTCGTACAACAAGATTGCTAATTAATCCTTTCTCGTTACATAATACCCAGTCTAAGATGGCCTTATCTCTGGTTGGTCCTCGACATATTGTTCCAGAAAACCATCTCGTAAACATTCTAGGAATTCCTCCTCCACAGTATTTTTACTAATTTGGTTAGCCCAATCTATATGTAAATTAAAGTCACCCATGATGACTGCTGTGCCCTTACTGCATGCTACTCTAATTTCCCTTTTAATGCCGTCCCCAACCTCCGTATTACTGTTTGGAGGTCTATATACCACTCCCACTAACGTTTTCTGCCCCTTGTTATTTCTCAGTTCTACCCATACAGATTCCGCATCATCAGAGCTAATATCCTTCCTTTCAATTGTGTTAATCCCCTCTTTAACCAGCAATGCTACCCCACCTCCCTTTCTTTTTTGCCTATCTTTCCTAAATATTGAATAACCCTGGATGTTGAGTTCCCAGCCTTGGCCACCCTGGCGCCATGTTTCTGTAATCCCAATCAAATCGTATTCATTTACCTCTATTTGCGCAGCTAATTCATCCACCTTGTTCCGAATGCTCCTTGCATTGAGACACAAAGCCTTCAGGCTTGTTTTTTTAATGCTCTCAGACCTATATGAATTATTATTTACTGTGACCATGTTTGATTTAAACCGTTGAGTTCTTTGCCTTCTACTTTTGTTTTTCTCCTTCCTGTCTTTAGCTTTTATCCTTGTTTCCCTTTCCTCTGTCTCCCTGCTCAGGTTCCCAACCCCCTGCCACTTTAGTTTAAACCCTCCCCAACAGCACTAGCAAACACACCCCCTAGGACATCGGTCCCGGCCCTGCCCAGGTGCAGACCGTCCCGTTTGTACTGGTCCCACCTCACC
Source organism: Squalus acanthias (assembly GCA_030390025.1). Classification (NCBI taxonomy): domain Eukaryota; kingdom Metazoa; phylum Chordata; class Chondrichthyes; order Squaliformes; family Squalidae; genus Squalus; species Squalus acanthias. The sequence continues at coordinate 7,264,900 of CM059430.1, forward strand.
CAGAACCGGTTCCAATGTCCAAGGAATTTGAATCCCTCCCCCTTGCACCATTCCTCTAGCCACGTATTCATTTGAAATATCCTCCTATTTCTACTCTGACTAGCACATGGCACTGGTAGCAATCCTGAGATTACTACCTTTGAGGTCCTCTTTTTTAATTTACCTCCTAACTCCCTATATTCTGCTTTTAGGACCTCATCCCATTTTTTACCTATATCGTTGATGCCTATGTGCACCACGACAACTGGCTGTTCGCCCTCCCCCTCCAAAATGTTCTGTAGCCGCTCCGAGACGTCCTTGACCCTTGCACCAGGGAAGCAACACACCATCCTGGAGTCTCGTTTGCGGCCGCAGAAACGCCTATCTATTACCCTTACAATTGAATCCCCTATCACTATAGCTCTTCCACACTTTTTCCTCCCAGCCTGTGCAGCAGAGCCACCCATGGTGCCAGGAAGTTGGCTGCTGTCGTGTTCCCCTGATAAGTCATCCCCCCCAACAGCATCCAAAGTGGTATATCTGTTTGAGAGGGAGATGGCCACAGGGGACCCCTGCACTACCTGCCTGCACCTCTTACTCTGCCTGGTGGTCACCCATTCACTTCCTGCCTGTACACCCTTTACCTGCGGTGTGACCAACTTGCTAAACGTGTTATCCACGACGTTCTCAGCATCGCGAATGCTCCAATATGCATCCATCCGCAGCTCCAGCGCCGCAATGCGGTCCGTCAGTAGCTGCAGCTGGATACATTTCCCACACACATGGTCATCAGGGATACAGGAAGCGTCCCTGATTTCCCACAGGTAGCCCACAGCTGCTGCTTCAAACGTATTGATTTAAAACTGAGCTGACCAAATATTTTGGAAGAGGAGAAAGAGGTATTGTGCCATGTATGTTTTGCTCTCAGTGGGGCTGCCCTGTTTCCTTTTGCGTTTGTTGCCCTGAAAAGTTTACCCATCCCAGTGCCACCCCCAGAGACTGAACAGGGATAAATATTGCCAGTCCATGTTAAATTGAACAAGTTATCGCCATGAACTAAAAGCCAATCTGTTTGTCAATGTACTTATGAAAATGCCTTTAACGCACTTACACACATCTCTAAGTACTGAACAGTGACTCACGTTAACAAAAGAACTTTGAACAGCATCAACTTTGCTCATTCAGAAATTTTGAAGAAGTTTTGTGTTAGCCTGGAACAAACTGTCACGTAGACTATCAAATGGCTCAGATGATTGGTGGACCACAATTCCAAATTGTAATCATCTAGACGTATCTCAACAGACATTGAGAAATTCACAAATTCAGGTCGTGACACCTAATTAACAGCAATAAAGAGAGTGGATGGGTTTGGCTGCCTGGAGCAGTGAGGCTCATATAGTGTTGTCATCTGCAGACTAGTGGTTTGTGCGTGTGATAAGAATGAGAATAATGGATTGCCAGCAAAAGTGCTGAGCTAAAAATCAAAGAATGTGCATAGAATACAACCAAGAGCTGAACCTCAGTGAGTAATGGATGAGCTGTCTTTCATAACACAAATTGTGATTTGGCCAAGTTTGCAGCAGCTGTTGCAAATTAAATGGTCAGGCATGAGGTCTTAAGTGCACAGTGGTGGCAATATTGCTACTAATTAGCATTGCAACTATTTTTGTTATGATACATATGACATATTAGTAACCTGATATTTAACGAATTTGGTCTAGGAATCATAGAGAGATTTTCACACGGTCTCACTTATGACTGCATTATATTCATTTTTAAAATAACACAGTATGGGGGAGAAATTCAGTATCGCCCCATTTGGGGCGCAATTATCGGCCGGGCGCAAAGATTCGCGCCTGGCGCTAATTATCGCCACCGACTGCAAACTTGACTTTTATCGCCCCTGGAGGTGATTGGAGCGCTAAATCAGGCGCTTCACACCTGTCTTAAAGCGCAAAGGCCAAGGAGCGAGGCGCTACCTCAGAGCGCTGGCGAAGCTCATGTAATGTTAGTCAGCAATGGAACACAGACACAATGGCATGGGCCAGTTCTTAAAGGGGATGGTTAATCTTGCTTTCCATCCACATCCTGCTCATTGCATCCTTGAATCTCTGCCTGGAGAGACCTGCACATCAAATCTGCTGGAAAGAACAATGGAGAGTACCAGGCAAAGAGCTCAGAGTGCAGGACCAAAGTCTCTTCTAAATCGATACAAGGAATGGCAAATCAAAATGAACCTGCAAAGTGCTGCTCAGTACCCAAAACTCCTTCACACAGCGTTGAATCTCTCCAGAAGTCTCTCCCTCTCTCTCTCAGAATGCGTAGTTCAAAAATGGCACCAACAATAAAAGGCAGGAAGCAGTCACCTTTAAATAGCGCTCCCCCAGTCCCTTCATGACTGCAGAACACTCCCCTCAACCTGTCATTGCTTGCGTCAGGCGGTAAGGCAGGGGGCGCCACTCAATATCCGCTCCGGGGCGATACCGGGGCGTTGCGCACTCGTCTGACGTCATGATCTGCCGGCGCAGGAGATCGTGGCGGTAGTGTTTAGCGCCGCCGCAAAATGTCTAGTTAATTTCGCGAGCGGCGCAAACATGGCCGCGCCTGGGTGCTAGATGATTTGCGCCCCATTAGCGCCCTCTTAAGGCGCTAACGGGAGGCACAACCAACTGAATTTTTCCCCCTATGTGTATAAACTGAATAAAACCAATAGGGCAATATGATAACTTGTGTGGTTGACTACAGTTCACTGAAGACTCTGCAGCTTGTAAGTTACTTGGTTGTTTTCCCTTCAGAGAGTATTTATCGTATCTCACTGTTGACATATGTGTAACTTGCATTCATTGTCCCACAGCTAGCCCTACTTGATCTCAGCTGTATGATCCAATGTATTCAACTAAGTAAGCAAGCGTTTCAATATTTTAGGTGTGAAATACAACATTATACATTTCATTAAAGAAATGGCTTAGAACCACTTTTAAAATCTTAATGTTCAGTTCTTCAAATATCATGATATCATCCAAGCCCATAGGTTGGATCAGGTATTGTTGAACGCACTCACATCACCTATTATTGAATTTATAAATACTTCATAAAGATTCAAGCACTACTCTAGGACTCGAGCACAGAATCTAGACTGACAGTCTAGTGCAGTACTAAATGAGCACTGCACTGTCAGAGGTGCCATCTTTTGAATGAGATGTTAAGCTGAGGCTCTGTCTGCCTACTCAGTTGGATGTTAAAGATTGCATAGCACTATTTAAAGAAGAGCAGGGAGTTCTCCTGGTTTCCCAGTCAGCATTCCTCGCTCAACCAACATTACTAAATACAAACAAATCAACTAGCTAGTTACTGATTTACTGTTCATGGGACCTTGGTTGTGTGAAAATTGGCTGCCCCATTTGCCAGCATAAGGGCCCAGATATTCCGATCGCTGCGATCTGGAAAAATCTGCGCCAAGACCAGAGGGCTCCCGGGAGGTGCAGAGTTCCGCTCCTGGGCCTCTCCAAACTGCTGGTGTGCAGGGCCCACATATCCCAGAGGCGCAGGTGGTTCGCAGCGTCCCTGGGATCACGTGGGCCATGGGGAGCCAATCAGAGAAGGGAATCTCCCTTCATACATTTGACAGGAAGACCTGTCAAATATATGAATAGAGATCACCCCCAAAACATAGTAAAACTTTAAATAAATTTTTTAAAAATCACATTTTTAAAATTACTTTAAACAAATATTTTATCTTTTGAAAAAAATAATTAAAGTTTTTATCGGAGCTAAAAATAAACTTCCCTTTCTTTAAAGTATTTTTAAATGATAAATCAGTGGAAATTTTTTTTTAACTTTTTTCAACTCTTATCCTGGTAACAGCAGGCCTTACGCCTGCTTTTACCAGGCGCAAGAATTGTAAGTGTTTTCTGCGGGCGGAGGGTCTCCAAAAAACAGAACTCTTCCCCCGCAGAGGCCCTTCTCCAGGGCAGCCGGAGGATCAGTCAAGAGCTTTCTTGACAGATCGGAAATGCCGGTTTCCAGCGCATGCGCAGTGCATGCCTGAAGCCGGAATTTCCGATGTCCCTACGGGTGGGTGCCCAGCACGTACACACCCGTAGGAATCGGAATTTCTGCACCATGAAGTAACTGCACTCCCAATGTAATTCATTGGTTGTAAAGCACATTGCAATTTCTTGAGGGCATGATAAGATGCTATATAAATGCAAATTCTTTCTTTCTTTACCATTCTGTACTCATAGCACACAAATTAAAACTACTAATTGCAAGAGTAGAATATATATTTCACTAGAGTGAATCCAAATAATACATTTAAGGGCAGGCCTATCATTAGTTTAGTTTCATATAATCAGGTGCAGTGATGCAGAATGGAATGTAAATTCATAATACCTCACAGAATATTAATGATGTTACAGCATGTCAGGGACTATCTATATTGCATCTCATCAACTCACATTAGAGATCAGCCCTGTTACCCACTTTTCCCTCTAGAGTAGCTACATTATGAAATGTATCTATGGTAATTTTGAGTGTAATTATTCTTTTCACTCATTAACCAATATCTGGAATTGTGGTGTTACAGCATGAACTGTTTTTTTTAACAAAGTGGAAATGAGTGTGTGATCAACTGCTGAATGAGGTTCCCTGAGCTCAACAATGGATGCCTTGCTTAATCTCACGATCTTGAACAGGACCAGGGTAGATATTCAGAGTGCTTTCAATTATACCGGTAAATTACCAGGTGACAAAATATTGCAGACATTAAGGGCATTTTGAGTGATGTTAACACCACTCCAAAAAGTTTCAATAAAGGTATAACACAGCAGTACACAATTACAGCCAGTGAACTCAATACACCAATTATCTGAGGTAGATCCAGTTAACTTAAACTGGAAGGAAAGTCTAAGGGCAGTACTCTTTACTCAAAAAATCTTCACAATTCTAGTTTCAGAAGCTACCTTTAAAAACATGGGGCTACCACCGATTGCTTGCCGTAACTCTGGCAGAAGACCAGTGAAAGCCCCAGTGAAGAGGTGTAAATGGCTGAGAATGGTCATTTACACCATTTCTCTGAGGTTCCGCTAGTCTCCCGTTGAAATTACGGCAGGAGACTAGTAATAGCCCCGTGGAATTTCAGGGCCCGAAGGTTTACTTGCCACAGAGACCACCCTGATCAAGCCTGCTCCTCATTATTATACCACCTGTGACATCACCAATGGGAAAGTGTTACCAAAGTGGCTCCATTAAATGCAATCGAGCTCACAACTTTGACCGGCCAAAGAGCCAATTGCGAGTTGCCTACCCCAGGATGGCAATCTACCAGCTGAAAACTCTGCATGTCCAGCCTCTAGCATGTTTCATAGAAACATAGAATCTAGGAGCAGGAGTAGGCCATTCGGCCCGTCGAGCCTGCCCCACCATTCAATACGATCATGGCTGATCATTCAAATCCAGTACCCTGTCCCTGCTTTAATCCCCACAGTACACATATCCCACCCTACCCCCGTAACCCCACGTATTTAATTCCCCCTAACATATCCCATTCTATCCCCATAACCCCACATATTTAATCCCCCCCCCTAACACTAAGGGTCAATTTTATCATAGCCAAATCAACCTAACCCGCACATTTTTGGACTGTGGGAGGAAACCGGAGCACCCGGAGGAAACCCACGCAAACACGGGGAGAATGTGCAAACTCCACACAGACAGTCACCCGAGGTCAGATTCGAACCCGGGTCCCTGGCGCTGTGAGGCACCAGTGCTAACCACTATGCCACCGTGTTTCCTTGGTCTCAAAAACTCTGAATGTCATTCTTGTCGCTGATGTCACAGAGCAGCCTATCAATGAGAAAATAACTCCACTAGTCATATGGGTAACGTTTTGAGCCTGGAAATTACAAAGCATGTCGACTCTATTATTGAATTAAAGGAAAGTAATATTGAGAGTGTAGAGTATTGCATAGTTCCCCATTTGTTTATCATACAAATAGCTGTTTGAGCAAAGTAACTTGTGGTTGCTATAGTGCTGAAGACATGCATTATGTTAACTCAGCTAAGTATTACCAGCATAACAGGTAGTTAAATGGAAATTGTACCATATTCTAAGGCTCCATCATTGCACATGTGGTGCATTGCTAACCTTCACGTGCAACCTGTGTTGCAGACTGTTTGTGTATAGTGACAGGTGAGCTGTTGCAAACTTGAGCATAGGAGTTTACAGCATGCAGAGGCGCCATTCGGCCCATCATGACTCTATCAGCTCTTTGCTAGAGCAATTCAAATTAATTCTATTGCCTAGCTTTCCCCCCCATTATTCTGTGTCTTTCTCTGCTTCAAATGTTTATCTACCATTCCCTGATAAGATACAATGGCCTGTCTTAACTACACCTGTGGCAAAAGCAAAATGCTGTCGCAACCCTCTGCATAAAGATATTTCTCCTAACCTCTCTCCTCACCCAGTTAGACGGCTATAGCAGATGTTGCTGAATCCAATGCAGGGCAACTGTAATGCTTGACACAAGGAGGTCGCGGGATACGAGGCTGGCAGCTGATTGGTAGTAAAACCCTACAGCCAGAAAGCATGTTTAGACCTTTCATAAGGGAATCACTTAGTCCAAGTACAAGGTTATGCATTTACATGTTGCACACAATTCACCAGCATCATTGGAAAACACACAAATAATTAAATAACACAATATTATTTCAATAATTGCACTGCACTTAATCTGGACACTGTGCTGAATCATTTAATGGGCCAGTGGTTAGAACAAAGCAGGAGCACAGCAGATAATGGGAATGGATAGTATTTGAAGGACTGCGCAGGAAATTGTAGGTAGAAGTATTTTTTTTTTACATTCGTTTATGGGATGTGGGCGTCGCTGGCAAGGCCAGCATTTATTGGGAAGGTGAGTTTGCAGATATGGATTGCTGGTTTAAGAAATTGGCAGCTCTGGCACTCAATAGAAGACATCTTAAACTGGTGTCGGGTGCACCAATTATGCTTGCTGCGTGGGCGATTCCACAGCTAATTCCTCCTCACCTTCAGACTCCTGCTTTGCCATTCTTCATACTCCATGGCAAGGCCTCTTTAATTCTCTATGTAGTACAAAGCCATACAGCCCATAGGTTGCAGGTTTGATCTGTGCTGAGGTAGCCAAGCTGAGTGCAGCAGTAATTGGCTTCAGTGCACCTCGGCTTGGGAGAGTAAAAAATAACCAGCGTTCCCCTTATGGTTGTTATCCATGATGGAAGTGCATGTATGTGGATGTTGGTTTGAGATAATGATCGAGCTTGGAGGTGATGCTTTTCATGGTGAAGTAGCCTGGCAACACTTGCTTTCTAGGCTCAGTATTGAGAAATGGTCAACTGGGTGAGGTATTGGAGGGCTGTACCACAGTAAGAGTCAGCACTGTTAGGAGAAGAAGCGGTGGGGGCGGGGGGGGTGGGGGGGGGTTGGCGGGGGGGGGGTCAGTTTTTGCACCGCCGTGACTCTAATCATTACAGTTAGGGTCAATAATTTCTTCTGACACGTGAATTGATATTGCTCAGAAACTACCTCTAGGACTTTTTAATGCAACATTCTGGCACTTGGGCAGTACATTGCACGACATGTTTGTGGGATTTGCTGTGAGATGTTTTGCTACATATTTTATCCTTCAGTTGCATCTTTAAGAAAAATCCATTAGCAATGAATAACGGTACGTAGATTTACATATATCAATATAGCAACCGGCCTTCACTTTAACAGATGTGCTTCTCCTTTAGGTCAGTACACTTTCATTTTATGATAGAAGCTTCACTTGATAAACAAAGATTTATTTGCTTTATTGTTGACCTTGAAGCATTTTATTTATATTACATAACTATATCATATATGCTAAATAAGATTTATGGATTGCTGAAAATAGCTGTCTTGTTAGAGATTAAGGTAATGCCTTCAGTGTTATATGACAGCAGTGCTACATTTGCCAGATTCTAAGTAGTGCCCACTGCTAAATATATGATGACATTCACTTGTTCTGAAGAACTGTGCATAGCTATTAATACTACATGATCTTATAGTATGATTTTCTGACTTTTTAAAGGATATTTTAGAAGTTAGTGGAAAAAAAATCAAAATATTTGTCTTCCTAATTTGATATTTCCGGTTTGTAAATTGGTGAAGGCAGGGGGGAAGAAGCGTAGTCATTTTTGCAGTCATTTCACAAGGCATAAATTAAATTCTATTTTTCGTTCTGACGAGCGTTGTGTGTATCTGCAAGTATGCGACTCCATCTTTGCACTGATGGTGCCAACTTGCGAGGTGTTGCTTTGCAGTACTTTCAGAATGGAAAGGCGGTGCTTGCTGTTAAATGGTCAATAGACACCAGGTCATGAATTATTTTGATTGGTCAGGTTTACATTTTGTGAAAATGAGGTTAAGACCATTGTCACATCAAGGTAATTGTCTGCGAGTCAGCTGGCTGTTTTTTGATTAGATGAAGCTCACTTCATGTGGTGTAATTAGCTGTAGGCTTCTGACCAATATTCAAACAATGGGCGTCATAGAAATAAAACACACAACATCACTAATGTGTTGTGAAGCACCCTTTGGACATAATTATCATGCACTTTCCATGTTTATACCAGCTGTACAAGATAAGCATTGGGCACTAATCCAAGTCAATGAGATGGCTTTAACAAGTAGGTAACTAATATTACATTTAGTCACTTATTTTTTCATGACAACAGAAGCTCCTTGATACAGTATTGATCAAAATGTTTCACCAGTTCTTAGACTTATTACTGGAGCATGTTGAAGCAGTGGAGTGCTTTGCAGCAGGGATGGAAAAATTGGCAGCTCCCGTAAAAGCACACATCCCGCGAGGTGACCATAGAATGGCATTGCTGGTGACTAGAAAGATCACTGTTCAGAACATTCATGAGAGAAACAACAGCAACAGGTGGAAATGTAGAAAGGAAAATGGTGTATTTAAATACACACATTATTCCAAATGGAGATTACAAAAATGAGCCAAATTTACAAGCCAAGGTGTTTGTCGTTGGCAGGAGTTTTGAATCATTCTGGAGTCAATATTTGTTCAAGTACTCCAAAGTGACTGATGTCTGCTTTGTGGCTGTACCCAGAGAAGTATTCAGTGAAACTGACAGTAGGTTGATAAAACATTGTGCTTCTTGCCAAGCCAAATCTTTTGAGGTGATTTTCGTTACCAAGAAAAGCCGTTCTAATGAACGTCAAGAGAAAAATGGCAACAAAAAGAAAGAAAAAAATCTCTACTAGCTCTACTTTTACATGGCTTGTTCAAAATTATTACTTTTTTATGTGAAGAGTTTCAGCACTTTTACAATGTGCTTGAAACCTTCTTCAGCTCTTAAATCACGGATTGAGTGTCTCTGCTCTTGAGTTCCCACATGATTGAAATGGCAAGTTTTTAAATGTGACATTTAATCCATAGATATAAATCACCACAGAGTCCTATTCTTCCATAAACTGTCTTCACTTATTCCCTGTGGAAAGATAGGATTCTTATCGTTAAATTTACAGTGCACTCAGACATGTTAGACACAAGTTTTTTTTATATATGCAGCAGTTTTTGAGATATTTTGAAGTTTGGTTACTTTCTTGTTCTGAATCCAAGAGACATGGACGACACTTCAAATATTTTTCATAAAGAGACGTAACATTAAGATCCTGTTGTGAAAATAGTCAACAGATCTGTAGAACCCTAACTTTTATCAATGATCAGGTGAATGCAGCTTTCAATTTGCCTCATACACAATTTCCACTCAAAATAGTTGCTAGCATCTCTTGTGCAAACAGAGACAGCACCTGTAGGATAAAGGAAAATAGTTTGAGAAACTCAAAATAATTCTTACACATTCTCACCTTGTCTCTTGATTTAATTGTCAGGGTTTTATGCTTCTGTGCTCACCACCCTGCGGTTTCCCATCCATTCAGTTTAATTGGTAGAAAAATCCATGGCTATCAAGTATAAAAAACCATCACTCTCTCCAACTTAAAACGTTGATGTTAACATTAATCCATTTTAAATTGTCCAGCTACATATAGCTTGATCCAAACCTAATTGTTTCCCTCTCCTCTGAGTATTTATGTGCTATTTTGAAGATATTGAAAAGAATAAATTGGACTGTGTGTTCCAGACAATATCTTATTGCCTTTGAGAAGGATCTGCATTTGAATCCAGCCCAGAATAATGCGATAAAGTTCCTATATGAAATGGTTTGGGACATTTTCAACGCATTTCTCGGCGACCATGAAACCACACTACAGAATTGCCCATCAATTGTGAGATAGTTGGTTGTGTCATTCACAACTCACAGAGGCAACAAGGTGTGAGGAAAAGAGAATTACTGAGAGTTTTTTCTGAGGATAAGATGACGGCTATGGTTAAGTTTGAAATACATTGTTATGATACACTTTAAACCTGAACCTAACTCATACTGTGCACAACTCCAAAGTGCTTCCTCTTTTGACACTGTGCATAAAGTATTCCATTTGCTGACACTGAAAATTTCACCTCGATAAGCACAAAACTTAACCAAAAATTCAGATTTCAATTTACATGTTTAATAGATATTGTATAGGTTTGATAGAATACAAATAGATCTTTATGCAATGGACATAATTTATTTGAATTTTATTAATGATTGTTCAGCTTTTTACGGATCCATTAGGTCCTGGTAACAGCAACAATTTACATTGATGTAAGGTCTTTAATGTAAAAACAAATCCCAAAGCACTTCACATAGCCATTATCAAAACTTATTGATGGGTTAGAACCTTTGTTTATCAAGATGTTTCTCTTCCAAGCACTAGAATCATAGAATCAAGAAAGTCACAGCATGGAAGGAGGCCATTTCGGCCTATCGTGTCCGCGCGGGCCAACAAAGAGCTATCCAGCCTAATCCCACTTCCCAGCTCTTGGTCCGTAGCCCTGCAGGTTACAGCATCCCAAGTGCACATCCAAGTACTTCTTAAATATGGTTAGGGTTCCTGCCTCTACCACCCTTTCAGGCAGTGAGTTTCAAACCCCCACAACCCTCTGGGTGAAGAAATTTTCCCTCAAATCCCCTCTAAACCTTCCACCAATTACTTTAAATCTGTGCCCTCTGGTTTTTGACCCCTCTGCTAAGGGAAATAGGTCCTTTCTATCCACTTTATCTATGCCCCTCATAATTTTATACACCTCAATAAGGTCTCCCCTCAGCCTCTCTGTTCCAAGGAAAACAGACCCAGCCTATCCAGTCTTTCCTCATAGCTAAGATTCTCTACTCCCGGCAACATCCTTGTAACTCTCCTCTGTACCCTCTCTAGTGCAATCACATCTTTCCTGTAATGTGGTGACCAGAACTGCACGCAGTACTCTAGCTGAGGCCTAACTAGTGTTTTATACAGTTGAAGCATAACCCCCCTGCTCTTGTATTCTATGCCATGGCTAATAAAGGCAAGCATTCCGTATGCCTTCTTAACCACCTTATCTACCTGGCCTGCTACCTTCAGGGATCTGTGGACATGCACTCCAAGGTCCCTTTGTTCCTCTACACTACTCAGTGTCCTACCATTTAATGTGTATTCCCTTTCCTTGTTAGCCCTCCCCAAATGCATTACCTCACACTTCTCCGGATTGAATTCCATTTGCCACTGTTCTGCCCACCTGACTAATTTATTGATATATTCCTGCAGTCTACAGCTTCCTTCTTCAGTATCAACCACACAACCGATTTTAGTATCATCTGCAAACTTCTTAATCATACCCCCTATATTAAAGTCTAGATCATTGATATATACCACAAAAAGCAAGGGACCTAGTACTGAGCCCTGCAGAACCCCACTGGAAACAGCCTTCCAGTCACAAAAACACCCATCAACCATTACCCTCTGCTTAATAACAACAGAAAACACTGGAAAAACTCAGCAGGCCAGGCAGCATCCGTGGAGAGAGAAAGAGAGTTAACGTTTCAGGTCGATGACCTTTCATCAGAACTGGGAAGAGCCGGAAATCAAATAGATTTAAGGCCAGGGTAAAGCTGGGAAAAGGGTTTCTGTTTCCTGTTTCCGAGCCAGTTTTGAATCCAACTTGACACTTTGCCCTGGATCCCATGGGCTTTTAACTTCGTGACCAGTCTGCCATGCGGAACCTTATCAAAAGCCTTGCTAAAGTCCATATATACTACATCAAATGCACTACCCTCATCTACCCCCCTTGTTACCTCCTCAAAAAATTCAATCAAGTTTGTCAGACACAACCTTCCCTTAACAAATCCATGCTGACTATCCTTGATTAATCCGTGTCTTTCTAAATGAAGATTTATCCTGTCCTTCAGAATTCTTTCCAATAATTTTCCCACCAGCGAGGTTAGGCTGACTGACCTGTAATTACTCGGTCTATCCTTTTCTCCCTTTTTAAACAAGGGTACCACATTAGCAGTCCTCCAGTCCTCCGGCACCACACCTGAAGCCAGAGAGGATTGAAAAATTATGGTCAGGGCCTCTGCTATTTCCTCTTTTGCTTTGCTTAACAGCCTGGGATACATTTCATCCGGGCCTGGGGATTTATCCACTTTTAAAGCTGCTAAACCCCTTAATACTTCCTCTCTCACTGTTTATTTCATCTAATATTTCACACTCCTCCCCCCTGATAGCAATGTCTGCTTTGCCCCCTCCTTTGTGAAAACAGACGCAAAGTATTCATTAAGAACCCTACCGACGTCTCCCCCCTCCACACACAGATTACCCTCATGATCTCTAATAGGCCCTACCCTTTCTTTAGTTATTCACTTACTCTTAATATATTTATAAAACATCTTTGGGTTTTCCTTGATTTTACTTGCCAAGAATTTTTCATGCTCTCTCTTTGCTTTCCTAATATCCTTTTTAATTGCACCCCTGCACTTTCTGTACTCCTCTAAAGATTCTGGATTATTTAGCCCTCGGTATCTGTCATACGCCGCCCTTTTTTTCTTTATCCTACCCTGTATGTCTCGAGACATCCAGGGGGCTCTAGATTTGTTAGTCCCACCTTTTTTCTTTAAGGGCACATAATTGGTCTGAACCCTCCGGATCTCCTCCTTGAATGCCTCCCACTGCTCTGACACTGATTTACCTTCAAGTAGCTGTTTCCAGTCCACTATGGCTAAATCCCCTCTGAGCTTAGCAAACTTTGCTTTTCCCCAATTTAGAATTTTTATTCCTGGTCTATCCTTGTCCTTTTCCATAACTACCTTGAATCTAACAGAATTATGGTCACTAGCACCAAAATGGTCCCTCATTGATACGCCTTCTACCTGCCCAGCTTCATTCCCTAAAACTAAGTCCAGAACCACCCCCTCCCTTATTGGGCTTGCTACATACTGGCTAAAAAAAGTTCTCCTGGACGCATTTTAGGAATTCCGCAACCTCTATACCCTTCACACTAATTTTATCCCAGTTAATATCGGGGTAGTTGAAATCCCCAAATATTACTGCCCTATAGTTTTTGCACTTATCAGAAATTTGTCTATATATTTGTTCTTCTATCTCCCTCTCACTGTTTGGGGGTCTGTGGTACACTCCCAGCAGTGTGATCGCCCCTTTTTTGTTTTTCAATTCGACCCATATCACCTCGTTTGATGATCCCTCCAACATATCATCCCTCCTCACAGCTGTAATAGTTTCTTTAATCAATACCGTGACCCCCCCTCCCTTTTTACCTCCCTCTCTATCCCGTCTGAAAATCGTGTAACCAGGAATGTTGAGCTACCATACCTGCCCCTCTTTCAGCCACGTCTCTGTAATAGCTATAATATCATAGTCCCAAGTATCTACCTGTGCCCTCAGCTCATCTGCCTTGTTCGCTATACTCCTTGCATTGAAGTATATACCATTTAGTACAGGCAAACCTCCTTGTTGACTACTATCTAGCCCTTGATTCCTCTGTCCTTCCAATTTACTTTCTACATTTTTGTTTTCCAATTCCAGTTTTTCTTCCCTCCCTATTGACTCTATACTTAGACTCCCATCCCCCTGCCAAGCTAGTTTAAACCCTCCCCAACAGCACTAGCAAACCACCCCCCCGCGAGGATATTGGTCCCGTTCCCATTGAGGTGTAACCCATCTGGCTTGTAGAGGTCCCACCTCCCCCAGTAACGGTTCCAATCCCTCAGGAATCTAAAGCCCTCCCTCCAACACCATCTCTCCAGCTACGCATTCATCTGCTCTATCTTCCCATTTCTGAACTCTACGCAATCAAAATGTACAATACCTTCAGAAAATACATATGTGAACATAAACCCTGGGAAAATACAATAAAAAGACTTTGGCTGGAACATTGCCGGTCCTCAGAGTACGGGATTGGAGGCGGGACCGCTGTCAAAATCGCAAAGATTGACAGCGGGTAGGAAACCCGCTGTCAACCCGCCTCCAATCGATCTTCTCAAGTGTCGGGTCCCCGATTTGCGCATGGACCCGACACCTAGGGGTGGGAAGATGATTAAAGCCACTTACCTGGCTGTTAACAGGTACTTGATACTTATTAACAGGCTCTTTTTCAAGTTTGCCGCTTCTGCCTCGGGTTCCCTGACGTCCAGACACCACGGCAGGTAAGTGTGGCGTGTTGTGAGTCTGCTGTAATATTTCTGCATTGATGACAGCTGCAGAAGTGGTGTGAAGGATCCAATGGTGCACTGGTGAGTTTCAGAAGTAAGGAAATGTTGGGAAAATCATTTTTAATGCATTTACACTTTTCTGTAGGTAACAAGATTTGAATTGGCTGTCTAGTCCCACCTCATTGGGATAACCTCTCTCACCAGTGACAGATCACTTCTGTAACCTGACCTGCAGCTGCCATCTGTTCTAGCCTAAGGAGGGGGTCATTGAAGAGCCTGGGTGCAAGAGCTCACCTGTGAACAGTCATTGTCAGTGTTTGCAGCACCTCAATGCTATCAAACACTGAGAAATGAGCTGTCAAAATAAAATTGTGCATGGTCCCTTTAAGAAAACCGGCAGATGACGCGTCATCAAATGACTGTAATCTGATCGGTTTCCTCTTAATTGGCTGGCAAGCCCACAGGGCAGGATTAACAAGGCCAATCGACGTAAAATCCGTTGGCCGGATGCAGTTGGGGGCGAGACTGGAACCCGGAAACTGGCTGACCCGCTCCCAACCTGCAGCCTTTGTATCACCTCTCGGACTTGAATTTGATTGTGGCCAAACAGATTGAAACATAGAAACATAGAAAAATAGGAGCAGGAGTAGGTCATTCAGCCCTTTGAGCCTGCTCTGCCATTCAATATGATCATGGCTGATCCTCTACCTCAGTGCCATATTCCCGCTCTCTCCCCATACCCCTTGATGCCTTTTGTGTCTAGATGAGATTGTGATAAGGACAGTCTTCATATGGCTAATAAGGGACTTAAGTAAACTAATTTAGGATGTTTAGCTCTAGTTCACAATTGCCTGTGCCCATAGTGCAGGACTGCTCTCCAATTGGTTGCTAATTGGCATCAATTCATCAGTCTCACTCACACAGGATGCCTTGATAGAAGAGTATGGAAAATGGAAATGTCACAGTAATTAAACAGAGGGTATTTGCTATTGTGGCAAATTGCTGAAGGTGGAATGAAGCTGTGGACCACATTGTATCTACTGCTAAACCCGACCAAGGAGGACTCGATGATATCACTGCTGTGAAAGAAATAGATGTTCTTATTTTACAGGGCTGTTGTCTGTCCAAAAACACAGTCACTCCAAATTAAGTTAGATTATAAAAATTAAATATTGCATTGACATTAGGAGGGTATGTAAAATTTGCCCAGTATGCTCTTACATATTTCATTACTTTTGTGAATTTTGAAATATTTTAAATTGCTCTGACAGCGAAGATGAAAAGAATGTTTAAATATAACTTTAAAAATGTCTATTCCCCGCCGCCCTCCCCCGCCTTACCATTTTCCTTCTTCAAGTCTCAAGTGCAGCCATTCAATGTCATATTCCCTCCTTCAACCAGGCGAGTGGGATGGACACACTGCTGCGAAAGCCACTCCATGACCGACAACAGATGGTGTGTTTCTGTGGGGAGGGACTGATGCTGCCATCTTTTCTTTCCCCCTGTGATGAAGCACTTGAGCACTGTGGAGCATTTTATCTAATGGACTGGCTCAGAGCTGACAAAAAACTCACTCGATGAAAGTAGTACGAATGTCAGGAGTAAGGCTCAAACGCAGGCTTTTTATTTCTCGAGCCACCGGGGCACCTTCAACTCTATCTTCTTCATACGGAACCATCTACTTGTTCGGCCAAATGACTTAAATTACAGGCACTTTGAAGGCTAAGTTATTTTAAATGTTAGAAAATGTGTTGAAACACTGCAGAAGCAATTCCGTATCTTAGGAGATGAAAAGGTAAAATAATAAAAAAAAAATCATTTCATTTTCTTAAACCATATTTTATTTAATATTCTTTCTAAACAGCTCGTCTAGTGAAGCTACTGTAACTCCAATGCTGATATTTAAACACTGATGAAATCTCTGGCACTGTTTATTTAATGCACATAAATTACAGGCTTAAGAGATTTGCCATGCAAACAGTGAAATCTGGTAGGATTTCAGCAATGTATTCAGATCGCATTAGTCGAATGATCAATCAATCATTACACGTCTGCTATTGACATTTGTGTCTTCGTTTGGTGCTTTTTAATGCTATAAAGTCATTCTGCACAGTAGATTTTCTAAGTCATTGTGATACGATATCCCAGCTGAAATGTCAAATATCTTTCTCTTTAAATACAGATGCTTACTAATCTACTGTGCGCTTTTTTACCTTTATTTCACATTTCCTAAGTTATGTGGATCTTGTATAGTTGTGACTTAACATTCTGTAATTTTCATTATCATAGTTAACCTTTGGAGGGAAAGATTTCTACTGTTCGCTATATCTGACAAAATCGTAATCAAGCTTATAAAGAAAGTGGGTACAATTTTGCTATAAATAGTGAACAGGGGAAATCTTCACTCAGTTTTGCCACTAGAATATCAGTAAGCTGCAGAGTGTGTGAAATGTTTATGCAATGCCCATTTCAACATTGAAAAATCTTCAGCAGTATCATTATAGATTTTGTTCTTTTAAACATGGGCTGTACCTGGAGATAATGGGGCTGAATATCCAAGGTCTTTTACAAGACAGTCACACTGTAACTCCAGAGGTTAAGTGGCAGAAGGGCTGCAAATTAGGTTGGAATCTGGATAAACAAAGGTTCTAACCCATCAATTATTTTTTGATAATGTCTCTGTGAAGTGGTTTGGGATTTTTTTTACATGAAAGACCTTCCATCAATGTAAATTGTTGAAGTGTGTCAGCTGTGGCTCAGTTGGTAGCACACTCACCTCTGAGGCAGAAGGTTGTGGGTTCAAGTCCCACTCCAGGGACTTACGCACAAAAATCTAGGCTGACACTCCAGTGCAGTACTGAGGGAGTGCTGCACTGTCGGATGTGCCGTCTTTCAGATGAGATGTTAAACCGAGGCCCCATCTGCTCTCTCAGGTGGACGTAAAAGATCCTGTGGCACTATTTCGAAGAAGAGCAGGGGTGTCCTGGCCAATATTTATCCCTCAATCAACATTAAAAAAACAGATGATCTGGTCATTATCATATTGCTCTTTGTGGGAGCTTGCTGTGCGCAAAATGGCTGTCGTGTTTCCTACATTACAACAGTGACTACACTTCAAAAATACTTCATTGGCTGTAAAGTGCTTTGGGACATCCGGTGTTCATGAAAGGCGCTATAGAAATGCAAGTCTTTCTTTTTTTCTTTTTATATGCTGGTTTTTTGGGAGTTCCCACAGGCCTTTATAAGGGGAGAGTCTTTTGCCTGCCTCAAACAAGGTAAGTGACACAAGATCGGACAGGGCTTCCCTCATCCTCGGCCTATATGCCAGACTGATCTTTGCCAGCTAGTATTCCGAGTGAGACCAGGTGTACAGGTTGCTTGGTTGGTAGAAGGGGCGCTCTCCTGTGGGTTGAAGCCTGGGTCACAGCCTGGACTTCTGAAGACAGAAGGCCCCATTGCTGAGGGGGCACTAGTGGCTGCTTTGCAGGGGAAGAGCCTCAACAGCCCCCAACCTCCCAACCCAATACTGCCAAAGTTTGTGGTTTCTTGGGGCAGGCGGTGCCCAATATGCATTTCTAATGGCACAAACACCCAGTTGAGGTATTTAAATAAAGGGTGTTCTCCCGAACCTCACCAACTTTGCCCGGGTCAATGTCAGAGGTCCTATCAAATTTTGAGCTAACAACATTTGGGTGAAATACTGATGGTTACGAGTCTGCCACTGGTGGTAGTGCTGGGATCAATTTGAGATGATAAATGAGAATATCACACAGGAAGCATATTGGCACAACAATAACATGTATTGGCTTAAGTATTTTGTTCCTGTAATATCAACACACTAAATATAGGATTATTCTTTTATGAAATAAGTTAATGCTATTTCTACTATTGACAGTGCATTCTATTCTATGGATTGTTGTGTTATTTTCCTGATAACTATCACCAGTGATAAGAAAAAATGTATACCTGTAGGTTATTAATATAACTTCTGGCACAACACAGTCTAGAACTGACTAAAACAATCCCAGTGGGTTATTAACAGCAAAACAGCAATGGTGGAATACAACAATATGGTGCATTTATATCGAGCCTATAACATAGCGTGTCAAAGTGCTTCACAGAAGCGTAATCAGACAAAAATTGACACCGAGCCGAAAAAGGAGATATTAGGAGGGGTGACTAAAAGCTTGGTCAAACAAAGCTTGGTTTTAAGGAGGGTCTTAAAGAAGGAGAGGGAGGCGGTGAGGTGCAGGGATGGAATTCTAGAGCTGACAGCCTATACAGCTGACGCCAATGGTGGGGCGAAGGGAGTAGAAGATGCACAAGAGGCCAGAGTTGGAGATGCACAAGAGGCCAGAGTTGGAGATGCACAAGAGGCCAGAGTTGCAGAGCTCTTAGAGGATTGTAGAACTGTAGGAGGTTACAGAGATAGGGAGGGGAGAGGCCATGAAGGAATTTGAACACAAAGATGAAAGGTTTAAATTTGAGGTGCTGGGGGATCAGGAACACATTGGTGATGGGTAAGTGGATTAAGATACAGGCAGCAGAGCTTTGGATGAGCTGAAGTTTATGGAGGATGGGAGGTTGTCCAGGAGAGCATTGGAAGCGTTGAGTCTGGAGGAGACAAAAGCATCGATGAGGGTTTCAGCAGCAGATGGGCTGAGGCAGGGGCAGAGACAGGCGATGTTACAGAGGTGGAAGTAGGCAGCCTTTGTGATGGAGAGGATATAGGATCATTAGATCAGCTCGGGGTCAAATAGGATGCCCAGGTTGCAAACAGGAATACGGTTATATGTTACCTTTTGCCTCCTTCTCCATGCAACACATCAACTTAATTATGAAAATATGAACAGAGCAACACAAATAACTAATAAAAATCACATCAGTGATGCTACGTTTCTGGTTTTAATTTATGAACTTGAAAGGAATTAATAACTCAGTACAACTGAAATACTTGAGTTATTTCCATTTCACACGTGAACTCAGGTAATATTCTATAGCACTGATGTACTGTATATACAGTGTGAAGTATATTTTTGTGGATTCTGCTGGGAAAATATTTTGTAAACTGCTGTTACTATAGTACCAGCCATGTAGTGCCATGTGCTTCCACCTCTTATCTTGCTATCATTATCCCTCCACTGACGTCATTCTACCTCTACCATGCGCAATGTGCCTGCCGCCTAACAGAAAAAGGATTTTATTCTTTGAAGGATTTTTGTTTGGAAACAAATAATAGCAACAAATAAGATAAAGAATTAACAAAAAGGGTCAGGTCAGTGTTTCAAGCTGTGATTTTTATCTTGGGTTTTCTGCTGATACCCATAAACCACTTAAACTTTCCGCTTGTGGTTTATGATCACGTCGAAAATTCTCAGTTGAATGATTGCCTTGTAATTCAACACCAACTACCTGTTAACCCTGATCAAATGACAGATTGTTTTTACTGCCGCAGTAGCACTCTAATGTAAAAAGGATTCTAATTGCCCCATGTCTTTCATCTTTTACTTAACAACAACTAACGCAGTGGGTTTGAGGTTGCAGCCTAAAACAGGATACATATTGGGAAACAGCCATATTCATTCCACTTGAGAAGGACACTGGTGGGACTTTGCGCTCGAGCATTATTTACTTATGCTGAACAGACATGGGTATAGTTGTTATGTCCGAATAAGCACTCGGATTGGTGTGGTAATAACTAGCTGCTTTTTATTTCCAAACGGGAGAAGTCACGCAGCACGGTGGCATAGTGGTTAGCATTGTTGCCTCACAGCGCCAGGGACCCGGGTTCGAATCCGGCCTCGGGTGACTGTCTGTGTAGAGTTTGCACATTCTCCCCGTGTCTGCGTGGGTTTCCTCCGGGTGCTCCGGTTTTCTCCCACAGTCCAAAGATGTGCGGGTTAGGTTGATTTGCCTATGATAAATTGACCCTTAGTGTTAGGGGGATTAAATACGTGGGGTTACGGGGATAGGGTGGGATATGTGTCGGTGCAGGCTCGATGGGCCGAAATGGCCTCTATCTGCACTGTGGGGATTCTGTGAACACCAGGTTATAGTCCAACAGTTTTATTTGAAATCACGAGCTTTCGGAGCTGCTGCCCCTTCGTCAGGTGAAGTGAAGGAATACGAATCGGCAAAGCATATATAGACAGAGAACAATGCCTGTGTAGCGTACAATGTCAGACGACTACAGTTAATCTTTCTGACTGCCTTTTATCACACCTCGGCAGAGAAACAATCAGGTCAGGAAGGCATTATATCAAAGACATAGCAAAATACAGCTAAGACAATGAGGTGGGGTCACAGGGGGTCTAATGTGTCAAATGCAGTCTGTATTTATTTCCAGAGCATCTAGAATCCATCAAGGATAACCAAAGCAATACAACGGAAGACATTGGAGTGTAATTGCTGCAATGTGCTTACTCCAATCAGGAGTCCCTCTAGTGTTCAACTAACAATATGCAAGCACATATCAATAGTAATGGTTCATTTTAGGGGCTAAAGCACAATTTTGTAAAGTTGTAATTGTGTTGTTTGTGAGTGTTTGTACTGACCCCTACGAGAGCTAATAGTGCTGGAGGTAAATAATGGCCCGTATTTTCTGATGCCTACCCGTAGGGACATCAGAAATGCCGGTTTCAGGCATGCGAAGCGCTTCCGCTGAAAACCGTCATTTCCGATCTGTCAAGAATGCTCTTGACTGATCGGACGCCTGCCCTGGAGAAGGGCCTCTGCGGGTGGAGAGTTCCGCTTTCTGCAGAACCTCTGCCCGCTGAAATCACTTAAAAATCTTACACCTGGTAATGGCAGGCATAAGGCCTGCTTTTACCAGCATAAGAGTTTAAAAAAAGTTAAAAAAAAATTAAAAAAATTTTCACTCATTTATAATTTTAAAATACTTTAAAAAAAAGTCAGTTTATTTTTAGCTCCGTAAAAAACTTTAATTATTTTTTTCAAAAAATTAATTTTTGTTTAAATTAATTAATTTATTGTAATTTTAACTCGTTTTAAAAACGTGATTTAAAAAAAAATTATTTAATGTTTTAGTGTCTTTTTTCAGTGATCCCCATTCATACTTTTGACAGGTCTATCTGTCAAAAGTATGAAGGGAGATTCCCTTCTTTCATTGGCTCGCCTGGCCCGCGTGATCACAGGGACGCTTGCAAACCGCCTGCGCCCCTGGGATACCTGGGCCTCTGCGCATTTCAACTGTGGAGAGGCCCAGGATCGGAAGTGTCCGGACCTCGGGAGCCCTCAGGTAAGGGCGTAGATTCTTTCCCGATAGGAGGCATCCGCACGCAGGAAGCCTCCTATCGGAAATTATGGGCCAACGTTTCCTTCTTTGCACACGTTAACTGCATCATGTATCTCCTGCTTAAGTATAGCGTGACTTAGTTGCAAATAGAGATTCTCCCACACATCTCCTGCAAAGTTATAATTCCACCCTCAGATAAGTCTCCCAATTGCTTTAAACTGACAATATGGTCTCACTGAGTTGGCCTCCTTAAAGAACTAAGATTGATTACTGCTGAATTATGGCCAGTGATGTTGTGTTGGAACTATGAAAACTAACTTTATTTGCAATACCTTAGAGCCATTATGGAAGGAGCTAGCTTTCAATCAGTGAGTCTACCGCAGTCTCTTCACCAATATGTTTTTAATTGGTGTGCCCTTCTGTTTCAGTTGACAATATTTTTGTATAATTGAACCAAACAATTGCTAAATATGAGTCTAGCTGAATTTACTGTAAAATTCATTCATTAACAACTTGTATTTATATAGCAACTTTAACGTAGTAAAACATCCCAAGGCGCATCACATGAGCATTAACAAACAAAATTTGACACCGAACCACATAAGGAGACATTAGGACAGGTGACCAACAGCTTGGTCAAAGAGGTAGGTATTAAGGAGCATCTTAAAGGAGGAAAGAGAGGTAGAGAGATGGAGAGGTTTAGGGAGGGAATTCCAGAGCTTAGGGCCTAGGCAGCTGAAAGCACGGCCGCCAATGGTGGAGCGATTAAAAAATGGGATGTGCAAGAGGCCAGAATTGGAGGAACACAGAGATCTCAGAGGGTTGTAGGGCTGGAGGAGGTTACAGAGATAGGGAGGGGCAAGGCCATGGAGGGATTTGAAAACAAGGATGAGAATTTTAAAATTGAGGTGTTGTTGAACTGGGAGCCAGCGTAGATCAGTGAGCACAGACGTAATGGGTGAACGGGACTTGGTGCCAGTTAGGATACGGGCAGCAGAGTTTTGGATGAGTTCAAGTTTATGGAGTGTGCAAGATGGTAGGCTGGCCAGGAAAGCGTTGGAATAGTCAAGTCTAGAGGTAACAAAGGCATGGATGAGGGTTTCAGTAGCAGATGAGCTGAGGCAGGGGGTGGAATCGGGCGATGTTTTTAACGAGGTGGAAGTAGGCGCTCTTAGTTATAGCGCAGATATGTGGTCAGAAGCTCATCTCGGGGTCAAATACGGCACCAAGGTCGCGAACGGTCCTGTTCAGCCTCAGACAGTTGCCAGGGAGAGGGATGGAGTCGATAGCTAGGAAACGGAGTTTGTGGCGGGGACCGAAGACAATGGCTTCGGTCTTCCCAATATTTAGTTGGCGGAAATTTCTGCTCATCCAGTACTGGATGTCGGACAAGCAGTCTGAAAATTTAGATGCGGAGATGCCGGTGTTGGACTGGGGTGGACAAAAATGAGAAGTCGCACAACACCAGGTTATAGAAATAAATCTGTTGGACTATAACCTGGTGTTGTGCGACTTCTCATTTTTGAAAATTTAGAGACCATGGAGGGGTTGGGAGAGGTGCAGGTGAGTAGGATGCAGGATTTAGGTCCTGGCCTATAACTTCCTCCATGGCAAAATTGCAGTTTAGCCACCATACTGTCATGTGAGGCGTCAAGTGGAAGTGAGGTAAAAAGTGGAGACTGGGCAGTTGCTTACAAAGAGGCAGCAAAAATCAACAAATAGGTCAGTACATGCCACTCTCGTTCACCTGCTGAATAAAATGAATGGGCATAATTTGCTTTCAAAATAACAATGAGGCTGATGGCGCTCATCGTTATCTATGCGCAAATGCTACAACAACTTCAGGCAAGGGCAGATGCGTGGATGAACGCGGAAATCCAAAAGGTTGCTGTCCGAGATGCGCCGCTCCGCTGTTAGCTTTGCGAAAACAGCATCTCGCTGTCTGCCTCACTATTGCCATGCATTGAATAGCGTGAAGTTGCTTTATTTGCGCGGTAGATATGAACTAAATTCAACTCAGAAAGTTTTAAGTCTTGTCCATTTCAGTCTAAGTACCTTTTTACTAAAGTGATGAGTGTTAATTACTGCCAAACAAACTCTCTGGGACTGAAAATGAACGATTGTAAGTGTGGAGTCTCATTCCTTCATTGTTGTTGGAAATTTAAAAATGCAAAATTTTGAATTAAACTTTTTTTTTTACTTTTCCTTTCTGTCTCTTTTTTTTCTCTCTCTTAATCCAATCTTTCTTTCTCTCTCTCTATTTCTCTTTCTGTACCTGATTTGACATTGCATTCACCTACTTGAATTTACACTTCCTTCTCAGTCCTTGCGCTGTTTATTTCAGAATCCTTCAATCTGATTGGTTAAGGAGATACACAGTTGGGTGCCCTGTTCACTCAGGTCCCAGATGCCCGGTTTCCCTCGCCGCGACGTTATCAGCTCGCACTTTCAGCAACTTGCCACGCAAAAAAAAAATTAAAAACCTAAGCTTGCAAGGGCAAGTCTAACTAACGGCAAATGCCATTAGATTCACTCCTAAGCAAATTATGACCCCATATGTTTTGCCCTTGCTGTACTGAAAAAATTACATCACACCACTCGAAGCTGAAAACATTGTGCAGCACTGAAGTATGGAGTTGTAAGTTGTTAATATAATCACTCACCTCCCTAACTTCCCCAGAGGGACATCAATGGTTTTTTAAACAGCAAAGTTAATGGTTCATTAGTGGACAGTTGCACAAGACAGAAACATTTATTATCTTTATTAACTGATCAATACAAAGCCATGATGTTACATTTATTTAAAAATTACTCCAATAAAAAAAGACTAATTATATTCCTTTCTTAATTAAAAAACTGGTGGGTTCTAACCTCATTATATTTATTTTTATTATTGCAGAATTGATATCACAGCCCTTGTGGATATAAAGCTCTTCCGAGTGGAATAATGGGTCACATGAGGATGCGGTGATTGAATGACCCATAAATAACTGAATGTAACACATACCAAATTGGGTAAAGAGGCAATAGTACTGTGCAAATCCCTGTAGTTTCATTTAAACAGGCTGATGACAGAGGAATGTCTATATTTTGATAGCTCATAATGAACTACTAGGACTCTGGTCATGGCATAGATTCTTAATTCACTCTAGTACAACACTCCTGGGGCATGATTTGCTTGCAGTTCCTTGTTCCAAGCTGTTGACCAATGATGAGCAGTCTGGCAAAAAGACGGATGCCTCTTCTGAGGATGAATTGGCTTGAAAATAGCTTAGAAACTGTTCATTTGATCAATAAAGAGCAATGGGGAGGGGGGGGCTGTTGACTAGGGTCAATATGCACATTTTGTCAAGGTTTACTTTGTCCATTGACAAAGATAAATGAACTGAGGCACTATATTCTGGTGTAGAATTTCTTTCATGCATATACAGGACCTGATGTCTAAATATGAGGATTATGTAACTCAAATATTCATTTATAAAGTCATAGCAGATGGACTCCTCGTTATAGATAAAATAATGGGTGAATAATTAAGAATTCATTGGTACTTCAAATTTCAAATCAGATTAAAGAAGACAAAAAATTAATTTGAATATTTTCCCTTCTTTAAGAAGCCAACAGTGAATCATTAGCCCTTTATTATATACACAGAGTATGTTATTCCCCGTAACATTCAGCGAAATAAAAACCTGATATCATTGCAGTTCAACCATGTGTTACAATATCACTTCAGATTAAATTACTCGGTACAGTAATACCTCAGTTCAAGTGATATTAATTAATTCTGGAAGCCTGCAATCCATCGAGTCTGCCATGAAACCACCATTGGCAAATTAATCGAAAACACCTCGAAAATATGGAATAATTGTGTCCCGAGGAACTCCACCTGCGTGTATCAGATTGAATAGGAGCGGCTAAGAAACACGTTTCAGAGTTGACATGACAATTGATAGACTGCTTGATCTTCACATTCGCAATCTGTGACATCAGCTCAATCCGGAGCTGTACTACTGCATTGTTACATACGCCACCGATGTGTTATCTTATATAGAAAATATATATGTTTATTTTGCTGTAATTCACTGCAGAAAGAAATCTCATACCAATAATATGCACCATATAGCTTCAGGCCATGCTTTACTCTTGTTGTTCATTCATCTGCACCCTCACTGCAGGCAGCCCATCATCCACTCCAGATGCCGCACTTTCCTTGATACACCGACAAATTATAACTGAATCATTTTTAAAAAGCATAAGTTATTTGACCTTGAGATCGTCTGGAGTGGTTGTTGAGTTTTAACAGAAAGAGAAGTCAAACAGCTGCCAACCTAGAGAAACTTCCAACAGCATTAATAATTAACCTGATGACTTATTTAAACTACTTTCCCATAGGGAAGATCTCAGCAGTGGCCTTAAAGGGTCAGATCAGGTTAGCAGCTAAACATTACATTTGGCTTGCATACCTTTGACTGCCTGTGAGCTAGTAATAGAAACAGATCAAAAACCAGTATCAAGTGTTGGTGGTAGACATTGGCTTTATTTAAATGTGACGATTTGAGCTGACCAATGTATCAACAAGCTTACCCATTGATTTCCTGAGCCATAAAGATGGTCCCAAGTTGATGCTGAGAGGTTGTTTCCCCTGGCTGGAGAGTCTAGAACTAGGGGGCATAGTCTCAGGATAAGGGGCCGGCCTTTTAAGACTGAGATGAGGAGGAATTTCTTCACTCAGAGGGTCGTGAATCTTTGGAATTCTCTGCGCCAAAGTGCTGCGGATGCTGAGTCGTTGAGTATATTCAAGGCTGAGATAGATAGAGTTTTGGACTCCAGAGGAATTAAGGGATATTTGGATAGGGCAGGAAAGTGAGGTCGAAGATCAGCCACGATCTTAGTGAATGGCGGAGCAGGCTTGAGGGGCCGTATGGCCTACTCCTGCTCCTAATTTTTATGTACTTATGTTCTTAAGTTTGATCCTAGGTCTGTGCTTAGTTGGCTGATCTCAAACAGACCAGAAGTAGCAATTCTACAATTGCCCTTGGGTTAGAAAGGGATAATTGGCCAGCATTCCTGTTTTTGATTGCTAAACAACGAATCTTGCCAGAAGTCAACCTGTTTGTTTGCCAAATGAGGACAGGATCAGGCTTTGCTGCAATACCCCTATGGAAGAATAGGCTATCAGCATTCATTGCTATAGCTCATCCAAGAATAATAGCCATTTGGAAGAGGTTCTATATGGCTGAGCTACTCAGTGGCTATACTTGCCAGCCACGGAACTGTATCCCAACACGAGAGTCAATGGGCTGGATTTTCCCAACGGAGGTAGTTGGTGGGTTCTGGTCCCGCTCCCGGCTGCAGCCGCTCTGTCAAAAGGATTTTCCGTTAATAGGGCTTCTTAAGCCCGCCCTGCGGGGTTCCCGGCCAATTAAAAGGAAGCAGGTCTGGTGACGTCATTTGATGACGCGTCATCAGCGGGTTTCCTTAAAGGGAGCATGCGCAAATTGATTTTGACAGTTGTGCTGTCAGTGTTCTGCAGCATTGAGGTGCAGCAAACACTGACAAGCACTGCACAGAGGTGCACGGCTGCACCCAGGCTCTCGCATGACTCCCTCCATATGCTTATGGAGGGAGTGACAGCATGCAGGGAGGTTCTCTTCTCTTCCCATGGGCGGAAGAGACCTCCCCAGGACACCAACGCAGCCTGGTTGCACATTGTACAGGAGGGCAAAAGCAGAGATGTCATCAGGAGTACCTGACTGCAGTGGCGCAAACATTTCAATGATCTCAATAGATCATAAAATGTTACTGCAAAACCACACTCAACCTCATCCTGCTGTGCCACTCAGCACATCCACATCACTCTGCCTTCCCTACCATACTCCTGCACATCCTTACTCACACCAACTTACCTTGCACCTCCACCCATCCCTCTCTATCCACATCTCACTAGCCACCCCTCACACTCACCCTCATTCTAGTGCAATCATACCAACTAACAACACAAGGGTAATCACTTGGGTGTTTTATGCAATGTTCATGTACATTTTCTGTTAATGTGTTATCAAACATTGAAATCTTTATTTTCAACACTTTGCCTTATTGTACAGATCTGTGCTCACCTTTGGAAGTGTCTTAGTGAGTTGCAATGAATTCAAGAAAGGAGGGAGACAGAAAGCAGGAAACTATAGGCCAGTTAGCCTAACATCTGTCATTGGGGAAATGCTGGAATCCATTATTAAGGATGTAATAGCAGGACAATTAGAAAATCATAATACAATCAAGCAGAGTCAGAATGGTTTTATGGAAGAGAAATCGTGTTTGACAAATTTAATAGAGTTCTTTGAGGATGTAACGAGCAGGGTGGATAAAGGGGAACCAGTAGAAGTAGTTTATTTGGATTTCCAGAAAGCATTTGATGAAGTGCCGCATAAAAGGTTGCTACGCAAGATAAGGGCTCATAGGGTTGGGGGTAATATATTAGCATGGATAGAGGATTGGTTAATGGACAGAAAACAGAGAGTAGGGATAAACGGGTCATTTTCCCGTTGGCAGGCTGTAACTAGTGGGGATCAGTGCTTGGGCCTCAGCTATTTACAATCTATATTAATGACTTAGATGAAGGGACCGAGTGCAATGTAGCCAAGTTTGCTGACGATACAAAGATAGGTGGGAAAGCAAGTTGTGAGGAGTACACAAAGAGTATGTAAAGGGATATAGATAAGTTAAGTGAGTTAGCAAAAAATTGGCAGATGGAGTATAATGTGGGAAAATGTGAGGTTATCCACTTTGGTAGGAAGAATAAAAAAGCAAAATATTATTTAAATGGAGAGAGACTACAGAATGCTGCGGTACAGAGGGATCTGGGTGTTCTCGTACATGAAACACAAAAAGTTATCATGCAGGTACAGTAAGTAATTAGGAAGACAAATGGAATGGTGGCCTTTATTGCAAGGGAGATGGAGTATAAAAGTAGGGAGTCTTGCTACAACTGTACAGGGCATTGGTGAGACCACACCTGGAGTACTGCGTACAGTTTTGGTCTCCTTATTGAAGGAAGGATACTTGCATTGGAGACAGTTCAGAGAAGGTTCACTAGGTTGATTCCTGAGTAGAAGGGGTTGTCTTATGAGGAAAGGTTGAGCAGGTTGGGCCTATACTCATTGGAGTTTAGAAGAATGAGAGGTGATCTTATTGAAACATATAGGGGGAGAAATTCAGTATCGCCCCATTTGGGGCGCAATTATCGGCCGGGCGCAAAGATTAGCACCTGGCGCTAATTATCGCCACCGACTGCAAACTTGACTTTTATCGCCCCTGGAGGTGATTGGAGCGCTAAATCAGGCGCTTCACACCTCTCTTAAGGCACAAAGGCCTGGCAGCGAGGCGCTACCTCAGAGCGCTGGCGAAGCTCATGTGATGTCAGTCAGCAACGGAACACACACACAATGGCACGGGCCAGTTCTTAAAGGGGATGGTTGATCTTGCTTTCCATCCACATCCTGCTCATTACAGCCTATAATCTCGGCCTGGCGAGACCTGCACATCAAATCTGCAGGAAAGAACAATGGAGAGTACCAGGGAAAGAGCTCAGAGTGCAGCCCCCACAGTCTCTTCTAAATCGATACAAGGAATGGCAAATCAAAATGAACCTGCAAAGTGCTGCTCAGTACCCAAAACTCCTTCACACAGCGTTGAATCGCTCCAGAAGACTCTCTCCCTCTCTCTCAGAATGCGTGGTTCAAAAATGGCACCAACAATAAAAGGCAGGAAGCGGTCGCCTTTAAATAGCGCTCCCCCAGTCCCTTCATGACTGCAAAACGCTCCCCTCAACATGTCGTTGCTAACGTCAGGCGGTAAGGCAGGGGGCGCCACTCAATATCCGCTCCGGGGCGATACCGGGGCGTTGCGCACTCGACTGACGTCAAGATCTGCCGGCGCAGGAGATCGTGGCGGTAGTGTTTAGCGCCGCCGCAAGGTGTCTAGTTAATTTCGCGAGCGGCGCAAACATCGCCGCGTCCGGGCGCTAGATGATTTGCGCCCCATTAGCGCCCTCTTAAGGCGCCAACGGGAGGCGCAACCAACTGAATTTTTCCCCCATAAGATTCTGAGGGGGCTTGACAGGGTAGATGCAGGGAGGATGTTTCCCTTTGTGGGGGAATCTAGAACTAGGGGGCATAGTTTCAGAATAAGGGGTTGCCCATTTTAAATGGAGATGAGGAGGAATTTCTTCTCTGAGGGTCGTGAATGTTTGGAATTCTCTACCCCAGAGAGCTGTGGAGGCTGAGTCATTGAATATATTCAAGGCGGAGATAGACATATTTTTGAAAAATAGGGAAATCAAGGGTTATGGGGAGCGGGCAGGAAAGTGGAGTTGAGGCCAAGATCAGGTCAGCCATGATCTTATTGAATGGCGGAGCAGACTCGAGGGACCGAATGGCCTACTCCTGCTCCTATTTCTTATGTTCTTATGTTCTTATAAAAGATGAGGCATAACAGTATCCCCCGCAATGGTGATGAGTGTGAAAGGAATGGCTTGGTCATTGTAGGAATGCTTTATGGTGCTGGTGTGGGGTGGTGTTAACCTGGCGCATCATGTGGCAGCCAGAGTGTACAGCGTCAAGTGAACTAAATCTGGCCATGGTGATGCCATCGCTGGCCTCCTGGGCAGCAATGTGGTCGGGTGCTGATGCCCTGTGTCCTGTGCAGCATCAGGTGATTGCGGAGAAGGCTGGTGTTGTTGTTGGTGATGTTGGTATGCCTGGTGCTGCTGGTGATGGGGCTGATCATGGAGGGGTTCAGAGGATCAAGGTGAGATTTTTTCAAGGGCACCGATGTTGCTGGAATAGAAGGCTGCTGAAGTTGAAATGACAGAAGCGATCTGTCAATGGTGAGAGAGCTTGCTCCAAGGAGGCGACAGTGGATCGCGAGTTTACTCCAAACACTTCCAAACTGCATACAGCTCAAAAGTGTCTTCCAAGTCCTGAAGGCTCAAGCTTCTGGCATTGGAAAGTGACCAGCTGTGAAATGGTAGCTTTCAGACCACTTTTGCAGCTGTCACCTATTCACAGCAATGGGGAGACACAGAGAACCCGACCTACTTATCTGACATGATCGTCGAACAACGTGAACCCCGTTAAAAATGTGGTAAAATAGAAATAGGCTGGCAAAATAGTAGTTAACAAGCACTTAACAAGCATTTAACTATCTTAAATGCCTCCCCCTCCGCTTGGTGTCGGGTCTGTTCTGAAATCGCAGACCCGACACTTTGGAAACTTACATGGAGGTGGGTTCGCAGCGGGTTCCCAACCCTCTGTCAATCATTTCGATTTTGACAGCGGACCCGCCTCCGAACCTGCTCTTTGAGCGCCGGCAAAATCGCGGCCAATGCTTCAGGAGAAGAATGAAGGGGGAGAAAGAAATGATGCAATTTGCCCAACTGAATGGATGAACTGCATGTCCAAAACTCAAAATTTGATTGTGCTACATATTTGGTCTAAATGTATGCAACTCGCAGCTGAAATTGCAATTGCACGCAGGGAATTTGTGACTGAGGCTAAGTGCATTCCAGGAACAGGTGGAAAATAATAGCTTTACGGCAAAATTTAATTATCACTACATCCATCAGTGTCGAAAGCAATATTTTGCTACAAAACTATTTCATTCAGCAGTGCAATGCTGACCTATGCTCAGCCAGGTGAATCTTCAAATCATAACCAGAATATTTTTTCGTTGCACTTTTGTACTGCTGTTATTATGTCTCCGAAACACTGGGAGGAATAACTGCGCAGACTGTCAGCATTTAAAGTGGCTATACATCAGTACTACTGGGGACTCCTGGCTGGTGAGGGACAGAGGTTCTGATATTGGATTCTAGAATTTTGGGGGACTTGGGAACAATTTCCTAGCAACATTAGAGAAAATGTTCTTTTCTTTGAACCACCAGAGCACTGAACTTACTCACGGGTGGCGAATAAAATATGACTCAAGGCTGCTAAATAGCATTAATGGCATACATCAAGACACTAATAGCGTTTAGCAGCAATGTAACAGGATCTGATTCTGCCTCTGGTTTTTTGATATATCTCATTAAAGGATGTTGAAATTTATCACAGTGTGATAACATGATAACTAGAACTATTTCTCTTCCTCTTTTGATATAAAGCTGCTTTCAAGGATTTTATGTTGGTACTACCACACTTAAAGCAACGAAGGTGACTTATTTCTGTCTGTACAGCATCAAACGGGCAACATAACAAGGCATTTTCATTTTTGGTCTTTGCATGGAATCAAAGTTATATATTTATACTCGCTAAATTGCTGACTCCGAGAACTGTATTCACCACAAAACATGTCTGTGAGTTCAATATTTAAACTTTCAGTCAGTCACATTGGGAGACATAAGTTGTAGTTCCCATAATATAAAGGGATAGTGTAAAGTTGTACTTTTATTTCAAAGTTAACCCCTCAGTTATAAAAAGGATAAAGAATGAAAAACAGTGGAATTGCTGCTTCGCTCCATTGTAATGGGGAGAAGGGATACCAGCCTTTGCTAATTTTAGTGAAGAAGTGGGTATGAATATAAAGTCATGAAATAATGCTTTGGATTCATTTTTTTTTGCTAAAATTAAAGGAGACAGCACTATCAGCCCTGTGACCTTTATGTCCTGCAATTAAATGTATGTATATATTTACACAATGACATCTATATGTATATTGACTCTATTTTATATTTTAAATCAGAGCATTTGAAATTAGTGTGTTCAAACTCTTGAACAGGCAGATTTGAATATATTTGTGAGATGTTTAACTTGGGTAACTTGTGTGTCAATTATTCACACCCTCGGCATGTTGTTACACAACAACCACTTCAATTTATATCGTGCCTTTGACAAAGAAAAGAAGGTTTGACGGAAAAAAAGACACTTGAACCAAGGAAGGAGATATTAGGAGGGGTAACCAAAAGCTCAGTAAAAGAGATGAGTTTTAAGGAGGATCTGTCCAAACCTCTCTGCTTCTCCACCTCCCTGTCCTCCTTAAAACTCACACAAGCATTTAGTCACACCTCCTAATAACTCTACCATTGGCTTGGTGTCTCTTTTTCTCTGATTATGCTTCTGTGAAGGCCTTGGGAGGTTTTTTCTACGTTAAAAGCACAATATAAATTCACGCCATTGTTCTTAAAGGATGATGGGGTGGTAAAGAGGCAGAGGGGTTTAGTGAGGGAATTTCAGAATGTGGGATCCAAGTGGCTGAAGTAACGGCTGCCAATGGTGGGGTGCGCAGAGCAGAGGACGCACTCGAGGCCGGAGTCAGAAGAACGGTGAGTTGGAGGCAGGGAGGAGTTGAATGGCTGGAGGAGGTTACAAAGATAGTGAGGGATGAGCCCATGGATGGAATTAAATACAAGGGGCCATTGTAGCTCAGTGAGGACTGATGTGATGGGTTACCAGGATGTGGTGATAGTACATGGACAGCAGAGTTTTGGATGAGCTGAGTTTACAAAAGGTGGAGGTTGCAAGAGAACACTGTAATTGTCTGAAACATGAATCAGAGTTTAAGTGGCAGATGGGCTGAGGTAAGGGTGGAGGTGGATAATAATGTCGAGGTGAAAGTAGAAGGTCTTTTTACTGGCCAGAATATGAGGTCGGAAGCTCAGATCAGGGATGAAAAAGATGCCGAGATTGCGAAGTCTGTTTCAGCTTGATACAGAGGCCGAGGAAAACGATGGAGCTGGTGCCAAGGGTAGAGAGTTTGTGGGGGGGGGTGGGGGCAAGGGACCAAAGACGATGATTTCGACCTTCGTAATGTTTAGCTGGAGGAAGTTACAGCTCATCCGAATGTGAAGATTTATTACAAAATGACACGCTTTATCATAAATTTCCTATAACATTATCATAAAATAGGATTCAATGAACATGATATTTGGCTAGTGGGTACAGTTTTAAATAGACAGTTGGTACTTCAGAGTCTAGATGCTTCAAAGATTCAACATCTAAAGATATTTCCATATACCTATGACTTCATTCCTCCTTTTTTCACCTTTTATTACAACCCAGATTTGAAAGATGTCTCAATTTCACTATAATTTATTTCCTATAGTAATGTTGAAATTAGTCTTACAGTAGTGGAGGGACATTGCAACATGTTTATCATTTAAAACGATCTACCAGTAAACAAATTATCATGATATGATATAATGGCCTAGAAATTCGCGTGGCCGGCTTGCCGCGGGGGTAAGGATCACGCGCGCTCTTACCCACCGCGCCTGCCGTTGTGTTTTGGGCCCACAGGAACTTCGGGTCCTGGGCCTCTCCCAAGAGCCGGCGCGCAGTGCTTGCATGTTCCAGGGGTGCAGTTAGTGCGATGCGACCCCTGGGATCACGTGGGCCATGGAGAGCCAATGGCAGCAGACCATCTTTCATTCATAGATTTGACAGGAGACCTGTCAAATCTGTGAATTGAAATCGGCCCCAAAAGAACATCTAAACTTAAAATAAATTTTTAAAAAACCATCACATTAATAAAATAACTATAGTTAAATAAATGAACTACTTTAAACAAAAATTAAAATTTTTGAAAAAATTAAAATACTTTTTAAAAGTTATAAAAATAAACTTACCTTTCTTTAAAGTATCTAAAAAAGATAAACCTGTTGAAAAAAATGTAAAATTATACTTAATTAACTACTTACCTTGTTCAAAAGGGGTCTTACGCCTCCTTTTTATTAGCGTAGAATCTTCAATACTTACCCTCGCGTAGAAACCTGAAAAAAAATCTAAGTGTGCTGCGTGCGCGCAGCCTCTACCGCGCACGCGGTTCGCCTAGGAACCGCCCCCTTCACCAGACCGGAAGTTCCGGTTTCCCGCGTATGCGCAGTGCATGCAGGAAACCGGCACTTCGGAAAGCAATACGGGTGAGTACGCATTGAGTACTCACCCGGGAACGGCCGAATTTTTGGGCCTATATCTTCCGTCCAGTTAGCTGTCAGATTCTCTCCCTTCAATTTAATGTTGAGTAATACGTTGAACAAAAAGTTCAGACGTTTCCTCATTCACAGCAAATTAATTTTTTGCTTATCAACTTCCCATATCAAATGAATAGTTTCTCACCTCAGAAATTAATTCCTGTTTCTTCGCATTTCTCTGGCATAATGAATCATAAGGCACATAGGAAGAAGGATAAGAATATGCGGACAGCTCAATAAATGATATGTAATGGAAAAAAATGGGAAAATTGAAACTTATGGGCTGATGGCATAAAATAAATGATTGGGGAAAGGTAGGGGGAAAGTTTAATTCATTCCTAGGCAAATGAATTGTAAAGTTGAATAGAGTGAAGCAAAAGCAGAAAAGAAATCTAGCTCACAGTCCCAAAAATAATGGGATGAATTGTGAAACTATTTATATATGTGTGAATGCAACCTTACTTTAACCCAATACAGTATGTAAATAGGTCCTAAGGTCAATAATACTCAGACTATGCAAAAATCACAGAAGTTTCATTTGAACATTTCATGATTGGGGTGAAAGGTGTTCATCTCGTTTAGAACAGTAAATTGTCACCTTTAATCTGGTGTATACTAGAAATATGCGTCAAAGCCCAATTCCAATTCTGAGCTCGTTTAAACTGTGGCAATATTTGGATATGCAAAAGATTCAAAATACTACAATCCAATTTGAACCTCTTATTTCTTTGAAAATATGGCATGGAGCACATGAAGGGGGACATTTTGAAATTGATGGCAATTGTTTCCTGGGCTGGCATTAGGAGCAGCATATAAAAAGAAAGACTTGCATTTATATAGCGCCTTTCACGACCACCGGACATCTCAAACCGTTTTACAGCCAATGAAGTACTTTTGAAGTGGAGTCACTGTTGTAATGTGGGAAATGCGGCAGCCAATTTGCGCACAGCAAGCTCCCACAAACAGCAATGTGAAAATGACCAGGTAATCTGTTTTGTTGGTTGAGGGATAAATATTGGCCAGAACACCGGGGATAACTCCCCTACTCTTCTTCGAAATAGTGCCATGGAATCTTTTACGTCCACCTGAGAGAGCAGACAGGGCCTCGGTTTAACATCTCATCTGAAAGATGGCACCTCTGACAGTGCAGCACTCCCTCAGCACTGCACTGGGAGTGTCAGCCTAGCTTTATGTGTGCAAGTCCCTGGAGTGGGACTTGAACCCACAACCTTCTGACTCAGAAGCGAGCGTGTTAACAGCTGACACTAATAGGAGTGACTAGTAGTAGGAAGTGGGTGTACTTCTATTTGTTTGGTGGTAGTGAGAAAGTAAAGGGTGTGTGTCCAAACTTCTTGGTGCAGAAGAAATTTGTAGCCAACTTACATGGCAGTTCAGGGTAGATTTAATCTATTTCGTTATGGTCTAGTAGTGGGAAATGGATTACTTTATTTTCCTTGACAATCTGAGGAGATACTGGGGGGCAATTTTAAAGTAGCATCTGCTCCACCCACCCCTCCATGCCAGCATGAGGCCCAAGCCATTTTGAGGCCTTATTAGCATACCACCGGTGAGCTGTGGGTGTCAAGTGGGCGCCCTGCTGCAGCTCACCGGTTTTGGGAGGGTGGGATATCAGTCGGCTCTCATGCTGAGCCACCCAGCCAGTAGGGCCTCGGAAGGATAATAATTTTGGGGAGGGGGCCTTAAGCCTTAAGGGGTAAAAATTCGGTTAACATAGAAACATAGAAGATAGGAGCAGGAGCAGGCCATTCAGCCCCTCGAGCCTGCTCCGCCATTCAATGAGATCATGGCTGATCATCCAAATTCAGTACCCTGTCCCTGCCTTCTCCCCATATCCCTTGATCCCTTTAGCTTTAAGAAATATATCTAACTCCTTCTTGAATATATTTAATGAATTGGCCTCAACTGCCTTCTGTGGTAGAGAATTCCACAGGTTCACCACTCTCTGGGTGAAGAAATTCCTCCTCATCTCAGTCCTAAATGGCTTACCCCTTATCCTTAGACTGTGACCCCTGGTTCTGGACTCCCCGCCATCGGGAACATCCTTCCTGCATCTAGTCTGTCTAGTCCTGTTAGAATTTTATAAGTTTCAATGAGATCCCCTCTCATTCTTCTGAACTCTAGCAAATATAAGCCTAATCAACCCAATCTCTCCTCATACGTCATTCCTGCCATCCCAGGTATCAGCCTTGTGAATCTTCGCTGCACTCCCTCCATGGCAAGAACATCCTTCCTCAGATAAGGCGACCAAAACTGCACACAATACTCAAGATGTGGTCTCACCAAGGCCCTGTACAACTGCAGCAAGACATCCTTGTTCCTGTACTCGAACCCTTTCGCTACGAAGGCCAACATACCATTTGCCTTCTTAACCACCTGCTGCACCTGCACGCTTACCTTCAGCGACTAACAGGGTGCTAATGGGGCGCAAAGCAACTAGCGCTGGGGCGCAAAGCAACTAGCGCCCGGGGGCGCCGATGTTTGCGCCGCTCGTGAAATTGACCAGACATTTTGCAGCAGCGCTAAACACTACCGCCACGATCTCCTGCGCCCGCAGAACATGACGTCAGTCAAGCGTGCAACGCCCCGGTAGCGCCCCGGACCGGATATTGAGTGGCGCCCACTGCCTTACCACCTGCCGCTAGCAACGACAGGTTGAGGGGAGCGTTTTGCAGTCGGAAAGGGACTGGGGGAGCACTATTTAAAGGCGACCGCTTCCTGCCTTTTTTTGTCGGTGACATTTTTGCATCACGCACTCAGAGAGAGAGAGAGAGAGACTTCTGGAGAGATTCAACGCTGTGTGAAGGAGTTTTGGGTACTGAGCAGCACTTTGCAGGTTTATTTTGATTTGACCTTCCTTGCATCGATTTAGAAGAGACTTTGGGGGCTGCACTCTGAGCTCTTTCCCTG
This sequence comes from Squalus acanthias, assembly GCA_030390025.1. Lineage (NCBI taxonomy): Eukaryota > Metazoa > Chordata > Chondrichthyes > Squaliformes > Squalidae > Squalus > Squalus acanthias. Next base: position 7,302,633 of record CM059430.1, read on the forward strand.
GGCCTCTCAATTGCAAATTTGATGTACAGGTCCCTCCAGGCCGAGATTCAAGGCTGCAATGAGCAGGGTGTGGATGGAGAGCAAGATCAACCCTCCCCTTTAAGAAGTGGCCGGCGCCAGTGTGGCTGTGTTCCATTGCTGACTGACATCACATGAGCTTCTCCAGCGCTCTGAGGTAGCGCCTCACTCCTCGACGTTAGCGCCTTAAGAGAGGTGTGTTGCGCCTGATTTAGCGCTCCAATCACCTCCAGGGCGATAGAAGCCAAGTTTGCAGTCGGAGGCGATAATTAGCGGCAGGCGCTAAACTTTGTGCCCGGCCGATAATTGCGCCCCAAACGGGGCGATACTGAATTTCTCCCCCTAAGTCTTTTCATACTTAGCAAACATGACATTTATGTAAATGTTCGTTTAATATTTCTTGTGAAACCTGATATGACTTTTTTCTGCTTTTACAAATATTTTCCATCCTTAAACTTAAAAACCACCTAAGGAAGAGTAAATTGAACTTCAACCTTTCTGCACCTCCTAATGTTCCCCCTTACTCTCCTGAAGGTGTTAACTTGTGCTCCAGTGTGGTCCCAGACCCTTTTACACCTCATCCATTGGCCATTCTTACACTAAACTTACACTAAACATCCGTAAGACAAAGGTCCTCTACCAACCTGCCCCCGCCACACAGTACTGCCCCCCGATTATCAAAATCCATGACAAGGCCTTGGCCATGTGGACCACTTTCCATACCTCGGGAGCCTACTGTCAACAAGGGCAGATGTCGATGACGAAGTCCAACACCGCCTTCAGTGTGCCAGTGCAGCCTTCGGTCGCCTGAGGAAGAGAGTGTTTGAAGACCAGGACCTCAAACCCGGCACTAAGCTCATGGTCTACAGAGCAGCAGTGATACCCGCCCTGCTGTATGCCTCAGAGACATGGACCATGTACAGCAGGCACCTCAAAGCACTGGAGAGGTACCACCAACGCTGCCTCCGCAAGATCCTGCAAATCCATTGGCAGGATAGGCGCACCAACGTCAGTGTTCTCGCTCAGGCCAACATCCCCAGCATCGAAGCTTTGACCACGCTCGATCAGCTCCGATGGACGGGCCACATTGTCCGCATGCCCGATACGAGACTCCCAAAACAAGTGCTCTACTCGGAGCTCCGACATGGCAAGAGAGCCCCAGGTGGGCAGAGGAAACGCTTCAAGGACACCCTCAAAGCCTCCTTGAAAAAGTGTAACATCCCCACCGACACCTGGGAATCCCTGGCCCAAGACCGCACAAAGTGGAGGAGAAGCATCCGGGAAGGCGCCGAACACCTCAAGTCTCTTCGCCAGGAGCAAGCAGAAGCCAAGCGCAAGGAGCGCAAGGAGCGCACGTCAACCCAAGCACCCCACCCACCTGCCCCTTCAACCACCGTCTGCCCCACCTGTGACAGAGACTGTAGGTCCCACATTGGACTCATCAGTCACCTGAGAACTCATTTTTAATGTGGAAGCAAGTCATCCTCGGTTCCAAGGGACTGCCTAAGAAGAGATTTTTCAAGCGTGAGACTAGACAATGAGTGTCAGCAAACTATTCAAACAAGGGCACCACAGCGGAGCTCGATTCTGACTTACCCAATACACACACAAATACACTATTCAACAGGGGGATAACCAGGTAGCAGTCAAGAGAGGGGCCATTTCTAAAATGTATCCAACATTCCTGTCTGTTACAATAGAGACTTTGGAATGCACAGGACTGTAATAGCCATTATGGTCTATCTGGCTGGGTGTTGCTATGCATCTGAAAATTGTGATTGTATTACTGCTCAATTATGGAAAAACAATGTAAATATTGAATAAAACATGACAGAAAATTATCTTTTCTGAAAAGAAACCCTTGAAGTCCGAAATTCACTCAACAGTTGTTTCTGATGTTTGCCATTACTACTGATTGAAGTGTTGTTGAGTATCATTCTCGTGGATGTTAGGGAATGAAAAGTAGGATTCTGTTGGCAAACTACAAGTGAACCAGTCAGCACTCGAAGGGATAATCTGCAACTGTTGAGTCTTGACCTTGTGCCCTCATAAATAGATTCCAATTGTGAAACAGTCATCTGAGGCATATGGAGACCATTTCCCCTCAAAACCTCATTATTGCTTCATTCACAAAACCCATAAAGCCCAGGGGATGTGGGTTAATGGTACTGTAAACTGTAACATTTATGTTACACTTTATACTGTAGAGTACACCACAGCTAACTCCATTCTAGATGAAAAGGGATAATTTAAAGCCATACAAGCTACACGTTAAATACAGTTTATCTTGAAATGGAATCCAGACCAGTACTAGGAGCGCATGGACCCAGAGTGACTCTGAAGTCCATTAAATGCATTTAAATAACAGGAGTACTATTACGGTGACATATTTGATCACACTAGCATCAACTTATGCCTATAAGTTATTTTTTATGGTCTCAGTTATTCTGCTATGCCAATGGAATAAAACATTCAGACTCGAGAGCAAATGAAAGAAGTGGATTGTAGATCACTTACACTGTGATTGATTGGACCACCCAGACTTTGTGTGAATCTGTCACCTTATTAGCAATTGTTTTCTAAGCAGGTACACATGCTCCCAAGGGCCTCAGCTCCTGATCTTGTAACTTGTAGGAGGAACTATAGAGAAACAAGAAAACAGATGTATGAGGCTAGAGGCTTGGGAAACTGGACTAAAGCTTCAACTTAAGCTTCGAATTCTGCTGATATTTGCATCCAGGCTTCAGTGCTAACAATGTATTTACTGATATCATCAGACACAGCACTGAGGCGCGGGGCTGGGTAGGAAAATATCAGGAGAGCATCTCCCGATATTTATCTTAACTGCTGCAGAAGTAAAAAAAAAAATTAATGAAGTGATATAAACTGTCATTCTAACTCTCATTCTAGGAACTACTGTAATGCGAATGACAGCTTACGACGCAGACGACCCCAATACCGACAATGCAGTTCTGCGTTACAGCATCCTTAAACAGACACCAGAGACGCCATCTCCAAACATGTTCTTCATAGACCCAGAGAAAGGAGACATTGTCACTGTGGTGCCACCTTCACTGTTAGACAGAGAGGTAAGTGAAAGGTCTATCTTTGGTTATTGTGTTTATCTGTTCATTGTTTCACTTTTGAACTGAACTCTGTGGGATGTGTTACTGTGCAACTTAAAGAAAGATTAGACTCTTCTGCCGTGACCATCTTCAAATAGGCTTTCGTGTCATTGATGAAAGCTACGGAGAAAGCAGTAACATTCAGCACAAAGCACATTCCTACAGGGCACTGTAAAATCATAAAAACATAATCCTGAGTAAAGCTGCTTACATTGGACCACTGTTTTTGAAACATAAAAGCAAAGAAGTGTGAAATGTTGAAAAAAGTTTAATTGCAACATTAATTCAGCATTATCATTTATAATTACCTGGATCTCTCGAGAAACCGCCCATGTGTTTTGTTTTGTAATGTTGATCTTTTTTATCCTGTGACTGCCCTCCTTCAGCCAGGAGGGTAGTCTGGTGCGGGAAGTTGACCTCTGCATGTTGTTGCTTCCGATCAGTCGACAGAATGTACATTATTAGAATGGACTAAGTCTCTCTGCCTAATCTTTTCTCCTGTGAGATGCAGCATTGCACCTTTGCAATCTTGCCAAGCATTGGTGTAAGTCTTGAGTGGAAGATTACCAATTTCAAATGTCAGACAAGGCTGTGAATTCTATGACTCCATACCTTTTGCTTTCAATTCCACCCCCCTCTGAAGTCATTGTCTCAGGCTGAACCAGACTACTCAACCTTAGTATCCTATTCGATCCCGAGCTGAGTTTCTGACCCCATATCCTCTCAATCACAAAGATCACATACTTTCACCTCTGTAATGTTGCTCACCTTCACCCCTACCTCAGCCCATCTGCTGCTGAAACCCTCAGCCATGCCTTTGACACCTCCAGACTCGACTGATCCAATACTCTCTTGGCTGACCTCACATCCTCCACCCTCTGCAAACTTCAGCTTATGCAAAGCTCTGTTGCCCATATCCTATTTTTGTACCAAGTCCCGCTAATCCACAATCCCTGTCCTCGCTGACCTATATTGGCGCTTGGTCCCACTCACCTCAGATTTGAAATTCTCACCCTCATGTTTAAACCCATTCATAGCCTCATCGCTCCCTCTATCTGTAACCTCCTCCAGCCCTACAGTTCGCCTGAACTCTCTGTTCCTCTGACTCTGGCTTTTTGTGTATCCTCCCTCCCTTTGCCACCCTGTGTCTTCAGCCACCTAGGCTGGAGTTCCTTCCCTCTCCTCCTTTAAAGATCCTCCTTAATATTCACCTCTTTAAACCGAGCTTTAGATCACCACTCCGAATATATCCTCCTTTGGCTTGGAGTCCATTTCTTTGATGATGCCTCTGTGAAGCGCCTTGTGTTTTTTTCTGTTAAAAGTGCGATATAAATTGCAAGTTGTTGTTGTGATCTACCATTTGAGACCCTATTTGCCATTTCTTATAGTTTTTGTAAATGGTTCCTATAAAACAAATCTGATATTAAAAAGAAACAGTCCAAATTTTGGCATATTACACAAAATAAAACATTGCAACAAATGAAAAGGCATTTACTTTGGCTGTATCCACTCACTGTAATACTGTTTAAATCACCACAGCCCCTGATATCATGTAGATTGGTTTTAACTCCCTTGCTAGCAGAGGAATCATATTAAAACCTTTTCCATATGGATGTTTTATATGGCTGTTAAAGGCTGTCTTAAAGATGATACCGAGCATTATGCTAACCATATTGCGTGCAAAGGCAATTTGTGCATCAACATTTAAACAGTAACAAATAAGGTTTGCTGGAGGAGTTCTGCAGCAAGTTATCTTCTGCATCAAATTCCAAAATAGTAATGAAGTCACTAGATTATTCTAAACATTGGAATAATCTATACAATTGTCAAGGCATAGCTAGTTTATTTTGAGGAAAAGTGTACTGATTCATTAATTCAGCGTCAGTATGCTGCAAACATTTACAAGACACGCATTTCAAATATGTCAAATATTTGTAGCAATATGGTTTGTATTTCAGTAAACCAGATCATACTGACAAACATTAAATGGGGCATCAGCTGTACATATTACTTTTATAATATGATGAATTATAAATTGTTGATCATAAGTGCTTTATATCTGTATTTGTGTGCGAGCATGATTCTTGCATAATAGATCACAAAATATTTAAAGAGTGAACTGTGAAATCAGTTAAGCCAATATACCAGACAGGCGACGGGAATTATTCAGTGTATTGAAGTGGGATGATTTCTCCACGGTTGACAGGAGGAACCCATACCACATTTTACATTGAGCTGATGCAACTCATCATAATTGGATCATGCTTTACTCTACCATAATCTCTGTTTGTCTTTATGTTGTACACAACGGTTATCACTCTAACTGAATCCCATTCTTAGTATATTTGGAAAGATCTAAAGTTGTCCAAATCGGACGGCTCCAGGTTTAGATGGGAAGTGCCTATGTGTGGAGGGGCACAATGCCATTTGCATGTGTGGTACAATTCTATATACCCAGCCAGTGAACAGTGTATGCACAGCCAAATGTACTCTTGTATACATACCTGGAATCATAGAATAGTACTGCACAGAAGGAAGCTATTTGGCCCATCGAGTCTGCACCAGCTCTTTCGACGAGCAATCCAGTTAGTCCCACTCCCCCGCTCTTTCCCCATATCCCTGCAATTTTTTCTCCTTCAAGTATTTATCCAATTCCCTTTTGAAAGCTACTATTCAATCCGTTTCCACCCCCCTATCAGGCAGTGTATTCCAAATCCTAACCAATTGTTGCATAAAAAGGATTTTCCTCATGTCGCCTCTGGTTCTTTAGCCAATCACCTTAAATCTGCGCCCTCTGGTTATCGACCCTTCAGCCATTGGAAACAATAATCCTCTCCCACTATCTATAAATACACCTAAAAACAGTGGAGTAGATTTTCATGTTCCTGCATTTGGGGCTATTACAGGATAATTGTGCGGGGAGGAGCACACACCCGTAATGGGGCCTGCCTGATTTTCCATCCATTTAAATTGACAAGCAAAAATTGGACTCTGTGAGGAACATATGGCCCTCCCCACCTAATGTTCCTGTATTTGCTGTGGCCAAACAATCCGATACACCCAGGTGCAGGAACAGAAAGATCTGCTTTATCCTCTCCAATTTATTGTGAATCCAGCTGAGACCTTTTGCTCTAGGGTTAAGCAGCTCCTGTTGGCTGGGTTTTCCCCTTGCTAATGACCATATTGTATTTGTCACTGTCACAAGTGATAGCGTGGAAATGGTTCGAGGCTGCAGGTGAGCAGAACACTGCAGCTTTAATCTCCTCACACTGTTAATATTTTAAAACCCAGCCCTGACAGGATATAAGGAGAGAGTTTTTTAAAAATGTTAATCTAGCACACATTTCCTGTCCATCACACGTCTCTGTCACACGTCAAGCCTCACACTCAAATTTCTCTGTTGTTAAAATTTCAAATAAAATTACAACAAAATAACAGTATAACAAAACAGAAGAGATCTCCAAGAAGACAGAATACCAGAACCAGAATGTCTGCAGTTTCTTCAGGCCACAAAGTATAGTTGCTGTTAAGTAAACACTGATTGAGTTCAAATGAACTCAACCAGTGTTTACTTAACAGCTACTATACTTTGTGGCCTTTAAAGGACATGCACATACATTTTTCATGGGATAATGTTTCTGAACTTATAAAACAGGGCAACACGGTGGCATAGTGGTTAGCACTGGTGCCTCACAGCGCCAGGGACCCGGGTTCGAATCCGGCCTCGGGTGACTGTCTGTGTGGAGTTTGCACATTCTCCCCGTGTCTGCGTGGGTTTCCACCGGGTGCTCCGGTTTCCTCCCACAGTCCAAAAATGTGCGGGTTAGGTTGATTTGGCTATGATAAAAAAATTGACCCTTAGTGTTAGGGGGGGATTAAATATGTGGGCTTATGGGGATAGGGTAGGGTGGGATGTGTGTACTGTGGGGATTAAAGCAGGGACAGGGTACTGGATTTGGATGATCAGCCATGATCGTATTGAATGGTGGAGCAGGCTCGACGGGCCGAATGGCCTACTCCTGCTCCTAGATTCTATGTTTCTATGTATCATGAGCAGCACCATCTGCTAGTAAAATGGTACATTTAAATACATAGAATCGGCCCAAATAGACATCATACTTTAGATGTAACACTTTTTTGTTAGAGGAACAAGTTAATATTGACATTTTGGGTACTTCTCAGGTGCAATCTGAAATTAGCAAGCATATTCGAATCTGCAAAATTCCCTGACTAGACAGTGGATTAAACTGTGAGTGATCTCAAGTTGTGTTTAACTACAGCAACAGACTTGCTGACCTTAAAGGAATAATCCAGTTTAAATGCAGTTCTATTTTAGCAGCACAACAATACACGATATATGTTACATAGTATAATACAGCTGTTTACATCCAATTTGCCATTAGTAACTCCATGGGAGATTCTTTAGTAAAATATAATTAGTCTGTGTAAGTACCTCACTGTGAGGAAGCAGTATAAATAGGCCTGATTAACAGCATACTGCTTTGTGATTCTGAGTAGAGAACACAGATCAAAACGCAGGGTATTGCTGTACACACAGCAGGAGAGTAGATCCATACTACCACCAATGACTACTCCTCAGCACTTCGCAGTGTCATATGGCTGGATTTTGTGAATGGAGGCGAGTTGGAGGCGGGACTGCTGCTTGTCATGTCAATGTCCCACCTCCATCCTCGCCTGACCATTCAGAGGGATTTTCCCCTGATTGAGCTTGTTAAGCCCACCCTGCGGGCTCAGCAGGCCAATTAGGGAAGAAGTCACTGACAGCGTTTGACAGCTCTGTGAAGCTGTCAAACACTGCCATTCTCTTTAGTTTGATGAGACTTTGTGGTGAGGACTCATCAAACATGGCAAATTTGTAAATTTCAGATGTCTGATGGATCGGAGGGTCCATCAGCCATTACCTGAAATTGACAAGGAGGATGTCCGCTCTCCCCATCCAGCGCGGCTAAAGGCTATGGAAGGAAAACAAGGTAAGTGAACACTTTTTTAAACTTATCACTCCCTTGCATACTTACCACTCCACACTTGCACCCGTCACTCACCTCTACACCTTACTTCCAGGTGCCTCCGACCGCCGCAGACCTCCTCCACGTCTCCTCCAACCCGGCGGGGTTCTCCGAGGTCAGGGAAGCCTTCACCTGTGAAGGTAAAATGGCACTAATCCTTTTTTCTGCCTGTTAACTACCTGTTAACAGGCAGTTAAAAGGATTGAATGCCTTTCCCGCCTCCAGGAGACGGGACCCGAAGCTGCACATCTTCCCGCCTCCTGGCAAATGGGCACAGAGACGGGATGGGGGCGGGTTTGCCATCCGCCCCCAATTTCTCCGAATTTACCGGCAGTCCCGCCTCCATGCCCGCCTCCTCGGGGCTTGGAAAATCCAGCCCAGTGACTCCCTCAAGTCTACTTTAGCTACAGGTGAAGTGCCCCAAAATCCCTTTGAATTAGCAAAACCAAGCTCTGATTTTATTATATGATATATGAAGGAAAGTCAGCAAGGATTAGATGTTTTTTAAAAGTTTCCATTGTACTCTGGTGCTTATCATCCTTCTTGATCTCTTTATATAGCAATTGACAAAATGAGACTGTCATTAAAAGGCTGATTGGGCCTAGAGCCCACTCTGAATTGTTGGAATTGAAGTTTTAATTCATTTGATTGAAAACTCTTCGGGGGCGATTTTGTGAATGGGGGCGCGTTGGAGGCAGGACTGCTGCTTGTCGGGTTTTAGTCCTGCGTCCATCGATTTGTGGCCAACCGCCGCTATTTTCCCTTGATTGACCTTGTTAAGCCCGCCCAGTGGGTTTAGCAGGCCAATCAAGGGAAAGCTGGTTGAAGAGCACATCAACGTATGATGTTTCATCTGTCAAAAATTTTTGACAGATGAATTATCATCATTTGACAGCTCTGTGAAGCTGTGAAACAGTGACATTCTCTGCAGTTTGATGAGGTCTTGCATACAAGACCTCATCAACCTTCTTTCTTTGCCAGAAATGAAATAGTTGTTGCATATGAGAATGCAACGGTCATCTGTCATCTGCAACACGGAGGTGCAAGACTCTCCGCATACGCACCGACTGAAGCCTGCAGGAAGAAACACTTTGCACTTACCTCAGATACTCACCTCTACACTCTTGCACCCATCACTTACCTTCACACCACACTTTTGCACCCCCCTGACCCCTGCACACCCAGTACTCGCCTCGCTGAGCTGGCGTGTTTTGGCGCCTTCGGGAAGCCCGCACTTGTGAAGGCAAAAAGGGAATAATTCTATTTTCTGCCTGTTAACTACCTGTTAACAGGCAGTTAATAGGCTTTAATCTATTCCTGCCTCCAAGGAGACGGGACCCGGCGCGGGATGACTACCCGCCTCCTAGGAAGATGGCATGGAGGCGGGTTGGGGGCGGGTTGGGCACCGCCCCCAAATTCTGCCATTTTCCCGGCAGTCTCGCCTCCATAACCGCCTCCCCAGGGCTGGTAAAATCGCCCCCTTCGCTTCTAGTTTTGACCAGACTTGAGAGGCAAAATAGGGGGAAATAATTTGTGTTTCTAATTGATCATTTTTCCACAGATGTAGTATAATTTACAGTAAAACAGCAAAAAAGTAACAAATTTAAGATAAATGTGATCAAAGTAGAATTGATTGGAAAAGCAATTCATTTAATTAAAGAGGGATTCAGTGGAGGGGAAAGAACATAAGAACATAAGAAATAGGAGCAGGAGTCGGCCATTCGGCCCCTCGAGCCTGCTCCGCCATTCAGTGAGTTCATGGATGATCTTCTGCTTCAACTCCATTCACCGGCCCTATCGCCATATCCCTTGATGCCCTTACTAGTCAGAAATCTATCGACTTCTGTTTTGAATATACCCAATGACTGAGCCTCCACAGCCCTCTGGAGTAGAGAATTCCAAAGATTCACCACCCTCTGTGTGAAGAAATATCTTCTCATCTCAGTCCTGAATGGCCTACCCTTTATCCTGAGGCTGTGGCCCCTGGTTCTAGACTCCCCAGCCAAGGGAAACATTCTCCCAACATCCACCCTATCAAGCCCTGTAATAATTTTGTATGCTTCAATGAGATCCCCTCTCATTCTTCTGAATTCAAGAGAATTCAATCTCTTCTCATATGACAGTCGCGCCATACCAGGAATCAATCTCGTGAACCTTCGTTGCACTCCCTCTATGGCAAGTATATCCTTTCTTAGGTAAGGAGACCAAAATTGTACACAGTACTCCAGGTGTGGTCTCACCAAGGCCCTATATAATTGGAGTAAGACTTCTTTACTCCTGTACTCAAATCCTCTTGTAATGAAGGCCAGCATACCATTTGCCTTCATAATGGCTTGCTGCACCTGCACATTCACTTTCAGTGACTCATGTACAAGGACACCCAGGTCCCTTGAGCATCTGCATTCCCCAATCTTTCACCATTTAGGAAATACTCTGCCTTTCTGTTTTTTCTACCAAAGTGGATAACTTCACATTTATCCACATTATATTCCATCTGCCATGTTCTTGCCCACTCACTGAGCCTGTCGAGATCCGCTTGAAGCCTCTTCACAACTGACACTGCCACCTAGCTTTGTATCATCAGCAAATTTGGAAATGTTACATTTAGTCCCCATAGATTGTGAATAGCTGGGGCCCAAGCACCGATCCTTGCGGTACCCCACTAGTCACAGCCTGCCATCCTGAAAAAGACCCGTTTATCCCTACTCTTTGTAGGGCATCACTTGGTATATTCTTCCACATTGCGAGGGCAAATTGCCCATTTTTACATTCACCAACAACCTGCTGGAGCCCCGCCATGTCATTCACCAGAGCAAATAAAACTGCCAACCAGTAATCAATCACTAAAGAAATTATAACCACTGACCTCCCTACAATGCATTGCAGCTGACAAGGAGACAGAGCCCTCAGGCCTACATCACTCTCGTGTGTCTGCTCCTTTCGACAGTGGAGCAAATGAATGGACACAGAAATCCACAGAGCTGCCCAGTCCTGTAAATAGAAATCACTTCAGAAGTAAAGATGTTAGAAATAAAAACCCAGGGAAGTGCTCAGTGTGTGAATGATTACTGGTCTTGGCGCTTATCTGTGGAGTTATTGCTTCCTGTAGCTTCAGGTTTAGCTAAAGGTATAACACCGCTCTCTTTAGTATTGAACTGCTGCATGCAGCATTACAACCTTTATGTACTATATACATTTGTTGTCATGGGATCCTGGCATTTATCCAGCATATTAAAACTTTAGTGTCTCATGCACTACCTCATTACTAGAATTTATCGCTTAATTATCGTCCACAACCCAATTACTACAAGTTGATTTACTATTTTTTTCCACCTTTTGGGTGTAGTTCATTATATATTATATTTTCATTTATTTTATTTTTGTATGTGGTTAATACCTATAAAGATTTTTTTTAACCAGATATTTTTTTCACCACTCTTATTCCTTTTGTATGTGCTGGGTTATCTATCAAATTTGACCGCTGCTGTTGTGAAATATAAAATATGAAATTTGTGGTTGTATTATTGTGAAATGAGATCAATCTTTAATATGGAAACATGCGACACGGGAAGTGCTGCTGCTTAAAGAGTAAACTCATTGGTGACCGCTGGAACTCAATAGCGTCTGGACAAGTTGATCGGAAGGGGTTAAATGTAAAGCAAAGTACTTTACTGAGACGGGGGTCATAAGGAAATGATACAAAAACTGTGTCACTAGATTTTAAGTAAACTAGCTTAAAAACATGATTTTATAATGCAGGAAATTAACATGGAAGTTAATGGAAAGAATTGCAATTTAAGAAGTAGGAAGTATCAGTTGGTATTAGTAGGCTTTGTTCCATTCCATTGTTAGTTCAGAAATGTTGTAATAGTTTTCAAATATATAATTTTGTGGGTACTGGGTAGTGCAATATGTTACAATATTGTCTTTCATTTCTGAGATCTGAGTTTGTGTTCAACCCAAGTGGATCTGGTCTGACAGCTATTGGTGGTATAATGTTGAGGGTTCTTTGGACAACATCTCTGAGTTTGAAGGATCTAAGCCTTGCGTATTTCTGAAGCAAATATTAAGTACAAATAGTGGAAACCAGTATGTAAGTCCTGCTGACATTCTAGGGAATAATGGCCCGTATTTTCCAATGCCTACGGGTGTGTACGCGCATGCACTGAAAACCGGCATTTCCGATCTGTCAAGGATGCTCTTGACAGATCGGACGCCTGCCCTGGAGAAGGGCCTCTGCGGGTGGAGAGTTTGCTTTCTGCAGAACCTCCGCCTGCTGAAAACCCTGAAAAATCTTATGCCTGGTAAAAGCAGGCGTAAGACCTGCTTTTACCAGCATAAGAGTTGAAAAAAAATGTAAAAAAAAAAAAAAAATTTTCATTCATTTATAATTTAAAAATATTTTTAAAAAAGGTAAGTTTATTTTCAGCCCCGGAAAAAAACTATAATTATTTTTTTCAAAAAATTAAATTTTTGTTTAAAATATTTAATTTAATGTAATTTTAACTCATTTTAAAAGTGTGATGGTTTTTTAAAAATGTATTAAATGTTTTAGTGTCTTTTTGGGGTGATCTCCATTCATATATTTGACAGGTCTATCTGTCAAAAGTATGAAGGGGGATTCCCTTCTCCTATTGGCTGGCCTGGCCCACATGATCCCAGGGATGCTTGCGAACCGCATGCACCCCTGGGATACGTGGACCCTGCGCATTTCAACTGTGGAGAGGCCCAGGAGCGGAAGTGTCCGGACCTCGGGAGCCCTCAGGTAAGAACGTAGATTTCTTTCCGTTAGGAGGCATTCGCACGCAGGAAGCCTCCTATCGGAAATTACGGGCCAATGTGAATCTCCTCACCAGATCATTAGTTACCGTGCTGAGTTTTATCAACTGTCTTTCAAAACACCATCACTTTTGTCCACCTGTGAATTAATTGTAGACTTGCATTAGTTGCTTACATAGAATCATAGAAAGTTCAGTATAGAAGGAGATCATTCAGCCCGTTATGCCTGTGCTGGTCCCATCTATTCTAATTCCAGTCCCTTGCTCTTCGTACCATTGAATACAGTCCCCACTTCTCACACGTTTATCCTGGACAGCCGCCTGTATCAGGCAAATGGCGCTAACAATTTGCCATTACCATTGGCATCAATTACAAAGGTGCCGCTTAAACTGCATTAAGCATGGCTACTATTTCTGGCAGTTCAAGCAGCTGTTCGCAACTCATTAACGTGTGATTACCTTCATAGCGCAGCACTGCCTTCAAAGAAAAACAGGTCTCACACTGTCCTTCAGTAGGCTCCATGTCCAGGAGTACATCCTGACCTTTGCAATAATGGCCTCATGTGATGGGACACTGACAGTGATAAGTCAAGGTTACCTGCTTTTCCGTTTAGGCACACTCCATAGGGTGGATAGAGACCAGGTTGGCTTTGGTAAATCATCTGAGTAATATACAATTAGAACAGAATCCTTTGAATGAACGTAGCTCTTTGATCAGACTTTTGGTCACCTGCCCTAATATCTCCTTATGTGGCCTGGTGTCAAATTTTGTTTGATAATCGCTCCTGTGAAGCACTTTGGGACGTTTTACTACATTAAAGATGCTATATACATATGCAAGTTGTTGTACATTCAAATCATTGTAATGAACCAAGTTTATTGTAAAATAACAACAGAAAATGCTGAAAACACTCAGCAGGTCAGGCAGCATCGAGGAGAGAGAAACAGAATTAACATTTCGGGTCGAGGACCCTTCGTCAAAACTAATGTACCCTTTACCAGAAAACACACCCGTGCTGCAATGGCAAAAGTGTCAAATGATAGCGCGGTCCCGTACTGCGTGGCCCGCCCCCTCCAGCTCACTGCGTATAGTGGGCAAATTGCGTTGTTTATCTATTCCCTTTCAAATGTGATTGACTTGGCCTCAAAGCCACTGGTGCGAAAACATTGCACATCCTAATTACCCTTTGTATGATAAAATTCCTTATAATTCCTTCCTCTCTATGCTGCCTCTACTAATCCTGCGTTTATACCACTCATTACATGTAACGTAATCCTAATGGAGGTAATTTAACTTTTAGTGGCTCCCAAATCTCATTATCTGGTCCCGCTTTTAGTTTCTCTGTGTTATTTTGACAGTTGTTAATAGCAATTTGTGTGACTTTTTGTTGGACGCTGCTAGATACGTTTTGTTTTGAAAACAATCATGGGATGTATTGTTGAATCATGGGTGTGTGGAGGGAACTCCCTGTTTGAATTCAGTCTTGTAAAGCTGTGTGTGTGTGTGTGTGCCATGCTGAAATTGGCTGTAAGTGTAATGTTCTGTCCTAACATGCAACGAATGGGGGGAAAAAAACTATATGGAAACATCCTAATAAGTCATAGAAAAGAAAAGGTTAACGTTATGAAGAAATTGCAAATAGCATATATTTTTTAAAAGCTTTAGATAAATAGTATCATAGTAAAGTGATTTCCTTTTAGTTTTGTTTGCCTTTGAACTCTGGGCTGGAGGTGGTATTAAGCAAAGATCTGATTGAATGAAATCTGATTATTGTATCGTAAAGATAAAAAGAATAGGAAATCCTGGAAATCTGAAATAAAACAGAAAATGCTGGGAATGCACATCATTTGAAAAGAGAAACAGCAGGTTAACATTTTTAGGTGGGGATTCTTCACCAGTATTTAGGATGATTCTGATGAAGGGTTCCATCCAAAATGTTACGCTCTCTTTTCTCTTTCTTAGATGATTGACCTGCTGTGCATCCCCAGTATTTTCTGCTCTCTTGCCCTGTTCTTTGGTCATTTCTGATGTATTTTTATTTTTAACAAATGTAGCCTGCTCGTCATCCTTGTAAGCAGCTTGCTGTTATTGCCAAAAGAAGCCCCAAAAACCATTGCATGGGGTCTGCCTCTCGACGTGTGGTGACACTGTTAATGATCACTATATAACCTTTGCAAAGGCCGCTCATGCTGTCATTGCTAAGACTGGTCCGATGCTGGGCCTTTGTTCCACTCTGGCTCCCAGTGCTCAGCCTGATCTTGAATCACATGAAAGCTACCACCCCTACTTAAGGATCTGCAAAGGCAGCGTCTACCTCCTCCATTTCTCTACTGTATCAGCTTTTCAAAGCAAAATGAAAAGAGTGTTGTGTAAAATCATGTTGCTACAAATCATAATGAACGTTTGTGCTGTGAATGTTGAGATTTTGTTCAAAGGATTGCACAAAGGAAAACCAAGTTGGATGCAGAGCTTTATGGAAAAGATAAGCTTCCTGTCAAAACATTAGTTCAGACATGCAGTAATTGCGACCTCAAAACTTCCACTTGCTCTGTTATAGTCAAGACTGCGTTAAACACTCTAGTGCCTTGAGAACATGCTGTATGATAATAGTAACACGTTCCTTTCAGATTCCATTGTCCACTGTTTCAAATAAGGTAATAATCCATTTATTTTAAACATATTAACACATTTGTTAAAATAGCAGAGGGATTTCATACAACCTGCTAATGGGCTAATTGCTCATATCACACAGGGGAACCTCAAGGCACAGGTTTTATATATCTGGGCTGGTAATTTCTCAGTACTGAATTATGCTTACACTTGTGTCAGTAGATATTAAGGTGGCAACAAAGTCTTGCTTGAAAGGAACCATTGATGAAGAAATAGGATAAAATCCCCCATAAGTCTATCGATATTTACAGTGGTGATATGCAACTTGATTTGAAATGTTGCAGGAACAGGAGTTTATCTGCTATATGGCAGGCTCTGAACTATTGCATCAATTAAAAACAAAGACAGGCAATTGACCGGGTTGTACGTGCTACTTTCTTCAAAGTGAACATTGGAAGAAGGATGAAAGACATGATATAATTCCTAGCATGGATGACAGGAATACTGACATACAAGCTGCATCTCAAAGAAAGTCAGAACCTCTCTGGCCACAGGGGAGGTGCCAGAGGACTGGAGGACAGCTAACGTAGTACCATTATTCAAGAAGGGTAGTAGGGATAAACCAGGGAATTACAGGTCAGTGAGCCTAACATCGGTGGTAGGGAAATTATTGGAAAAAATTCTGAGGGACAGAATTAGTCTCCACTTGGAGAGGCAAGGATTAATCAAGGATAGTCAGCATGGCTTTGTCAGGGGGAGATCATGTCTGACCAATTTGATTGAATTTTTCGAGGGGGTGACTAGGTGTGTGGATGAGGGTAGTGCAGTTGATGTAGTCTACATGGACTTCAGTAAGGCTTTTGACAAAGTCCCACATGGAAGACTGGTCAAGAAGGTAAGAGCCCATGGGATCCAGGGTAATTTGGCACATTGGATCCAAAATTGGCTTAGTGGCAGGAGGTAGAGGGTGATGGTCGAAGGTTGTTTTTGTGACTGGAAGCCTGTGTCCAGTGGTGTACCGCAGGGATCAGTGCTGGGTCCTTTGCTGTTTGTAGTGTACATTAATGATTTAGATATGAATGTAGGAGGTATGATCAGTAAGTTTGCAGATAACACGAAAATTGGTGGAGTGGTAAATAGCGAGGAGGGAAGCCTCAGGCTACAGGATGATATAGACGGGTTGGTCAGATGGGCAGAACAGTGGCAAATGGAATTTAACCCTGAAAAGTGTGAGGTGATGCATTTTGAGAGGACTAACAAGGCAAGGGAATACACAATGAATGGTAGGATCCTAGGAAGGACAGAGGATCAAAGGGACCTTGGTGTGCATGTACATAGATCCCTGAAGGCAGCAGGACAGGTAGATAAGGTGGTTAAAAAGGCATATGGGATACTTGCCTTCATTAGCCGAGGCATAGAATATAAGAGCAGGTAGGCTATGATGGAGCTGTACAAAACGCTAGTTAGGCCACAGCTGGAATACTGTGTGCAGTTCTGGTTGCCACACGATAGGAAGGATGTGATTGCATTGGAGAGGGTGCAGAGGAGATTCACCAGGATGTTACCTGGGCTGGAGCGCTTCAGCTATGAAGAGAGACTGGACAGGCTGAGGTTGTTTTCCTTAGAGCAGAGAAGGCTGAGGGGGGACCTGATTGAGGTGTACAAAATTATGAGGGGCATAGATAGGGTAGATAGAAAGGAACTTTTCCCCTTAGTAGAGGGGTCAATAACCAGGGGGCATAGTTTCAAGGTAAGGGGCAGGAGGTTTAGAGGGGATTTGAGGAAAAACTTTTTCACCCAGAGGGTGGTTGGAATCTGGAACTCACTGCCTGAAAGGGTGGTAGAGGCAGGAACCCTCACAACATTCAAGAAGCATTTAGATGAGCACTTGCAACGCCATAGCATACAAGGCTACGGACCAAGTGTTGGAAAATGGGATTAGAATAGATCAGGCTTGATGGCCGGCGCGGACATGATGGGCCGAAGGGCCTCTTTCTGTGCTGTATAACTCTATGACTCTAAAGTTAGCTCTTTCCTTCATAAGAATGACAACAACTTCTTGGAGTGCATTCAGGTTACTTTCTGTACAGAAATTGTATTCCTCTGAGTCCTTGAGAACAAAAAAATCACAGTATCAGTAGAGTTAATGGTAGCAGAAAGCAGGTAAACACTTGTCCCTTATTGAAGGGGCTATATCATCTTGCAAAAATGTGTTCTAAAACAAAATAAAAATCATAGGCTTGGGGTCTGAGAGGGTGGGAGATTCAGCATATGGTGCCAGTCACTATGTCCACTGCATCTTTATTAATGACCATATTTTTGAATAGTTTCAAAGATGAAGTTTAGATCCAATTTTTTTTTAATTTCCCAATTATTATGGTCATACACATTCTGGCAAATTCTATGATCCACTTTGAACTCACCTGACCTGGGGATAAGAATTCTTCTGGTCACTATATGTAGCGATGTGTTTACAATTTAGAAACATAGAAAAATAGGTGCAGGAGTAGGCCATTCGGCCCTTCGAGCCTACTCCGCCATTCAATATGATCATGGCTGATCCTCTATCTCAATACCATATTCCCACTCTCTCCCCATACCCCTTGATGACTTTTGTGTCTAGAAATCTATCTATCTCCTACTGAAATACTTGGTCTCCACAGCCTTCTATGGTAGAGAATTCCACAGGTTCACCACCCTCTGAGTGAAGAAATTTCTCCTCATCTCAGTCCTAAGTGCCCTACCCCATATCCTGAGACTGTGACCCCTCGTTCTAGACCCCCCAGCCAGGGGAAACATCCTCCCTGCATCCAGTCTATCTAGCCCTGTCAGAATTTTATACGTTTCCACGAGATCCCCTCTCATTCTTCTAAACTCCAGTGAATACAGGCCTAGTCAATCCAATCTCTCCTCATACGACAGTCCTGCCATCCCAGGAATCAGTCTGGTGAACCTCGCTGCACTCCCTCTATGGCAAGTATATCCTTCTTGGGTAAGGAGACCAAAACTGCACAGAGTACTCCAGGTGTGGTCTCACCAAGGCCCTGTATAACTGTAGTAAGACATCCTTGCTCCTGTACTCAAATCCTCTTGCAATGAAGGCCAACATACCATTTGCCTTCCTAACTGCTTGCTGCACCTGCAAGTTTACTTTCAGTGATTGGTGTACAAGGACATCCAGGTCCCTCTGTACATCAACATTTCCCAATCTATCACCATTTAAATGATACTCTGTTTTTCCTACCGATGTGGATAACTTCACATTTATCCACGTTATACTGCATCTGCCATGTATTTGCCCACTCACTCAACTTGTCTAAATCGCCTTGAAGCCTCTTTGCATCCTCCTCACAACTCACAATCTCACCTAGTTTTGTGTCGTCTGCAAACTTGGAAATATTACATTTGGTTCCCTCATCCAAATCATTGATATATATTGTGAATAGCTGGGGCCCAAGCACTGATCCCTGCAGTATCCCACTAGTCACCGCCTTCCACCCCGAAAAAGACTCATTTATTCCTACTCTCTGTTTTCTGTCTGTTAACCAATTTTCAATCCATGCCAGTATATTACCCCCAATCCCATGTGCTTTAATTTTGCACACTAACCTCTTATGTGGGACTTTATCAACGGCCTTCTGAAAATCCAAATACACCACATCTACTGGTTCTCCCTTATCTATTCTACCAGTTACATCCTCAAAAAACTCTAGTAGGTTTGTCAAACACGATTTCCCTTTCATAAATCCATGTTGACTTTGTCTAATCCCGTTGATATTTTCTAAGTGTCCTGTTATCACATCCTTTATAATAAACTCTAGCATTTTCCCTACTACTGATGTTAGGCTAACCAGTCTGTAATTCCCTGTTTTCTCTCTCCCTCCTTTTTTAAATAGTATGGTTACATTTGCCACCCTCCAATCTGCAGGAACTGTTCCATAATCTATAGAATTTTGGAAGATGACAACCAATGCATCCACTATTTCCATGGCTACCTCTTTTAGTACTCTGGGATGCAGATTATCAGACGCTGGGGATTTATCGGCTTTCAGTCACATTAATTTCTCCAGCACTATTTTTTTTACTAATACTAATTTCCTTTAATTCCTCCTTCTCACTAGACCCTTGGTTTCTTAGCATTTCTGGGAAGTTATTTGTGTCCTCTTCCATGAAGACAGAATCAAAGTATTTGTTTAATTGCTCTGCCATTTCCTTGTTCCCCATTATAAATTCTCCCGTTTCTGACTGTAAGGGACCTGCATTTGTCTTCACTAATCTTTTTCTTTTTACATACTTATAGAAGCTTTTACAATCCGCTTTTATGTTCCTTGCAAGTTTACTCTCATACTCTATTTTTTCCCTCTTAATCAATCTCTTGGTCCTTTTTTGCTGAACTCTAAACTGCTCCCAATTTCACCAATAAATAGAGAAATGGGAATATTGTCACAAACTCATTCGCAATGTGTGGCAACCAGAGGAATTGTTACCTTGCAAGAAAATATTGCAGCCATCATATTATCCACTGATACAATTAGACTAAAGTTGAATGCTAATAAATACATAACTAATGTGCCCTGCAAACAAGGCTATGTACCTCTAGAAAAGAGAAGGTTGAGGGGTGACCTAATAGAGGTCTTTAACATTATGAAGGGGTTTGATCGAATAGATGCAGAGAAAATGTTTCCACTTGTGGGGAGTCCAAAACTAGGGGCCATAAATATAAGACAGTCACTAATAAATCCAATAAAGAATTCAGGAGAAACTTCTTTACACAGAAAGTGGTTAGAATGTGGAACTCGTTACCATATGGAGCAGTGGAGGCAAATAACAAAGATGTACTTAAGGGGAAGCTAGATAAGTACATGAGGGAGAAAGGAATAGAAGGATATGCTGATTGGGTTAGGTGAAGTAGAGTGGGAGGAGGCTCTACTTATGTGGAGCATAAACACCGGCATAGACCAGTTGGGCAAAATGGCCTGTTTCTGTGCTGTAAATTCTATGTAATTCTATGTAAATAACATGCTTGTATCAGGATTATACTTAGATCCGAAACATCTGTCAGCTCTGTCCAGAAGAGTATTTTTTGAGAATGTACGCGCTCAGCTAACTTAAGCCGAAGTACCATCAGAAGGCACATCTGTCTGGTATTTTGACACGTATTTTAGCTTTAGATACCAGCTAGAAGCTATGATCCATTTCCTAAAGCAGTACTGGCTGAGGTTTGCTGTCGGCGCTCTATGAGCACAGCAAAACTTCTTGTTTTGGTTTAATTAATCACGATTACAGAGTGGCCTCCAGAAATGGAAGCGATGATATTGCCCATGGCTGACAAAAGTTGTGGAGTGTTTTTTCTCTCGTGGTACAGCAGTTTTCTGAGTGCTATGGGGGCAAGCCTTTTGCTGAGAGATTCATCTTCACAAGAGGAGTTAATTAACAAATATAACCTGTGCGACACATAAAGAAGCAAGCACTTTACATTGAAAGTGCTTCCACCTACAGAAAATTGTTATTTAATCATTGATTCAGCAATGCAACAACAAGGAAACACTGAAAGAATATCGATTTTATGCAAAGTGAATGGATATGCTATTGTCTTCTGTGAAATTTGGCAGTCAGTTGTTAGAGCTAGTGGGCTACGCGATAAATTATCTAATTGAGCAGCACTTTTATGTTTAAGTGAAGAACTTGTGGTCTATTTTTGACGTTTGGGCGGACAAGCAACGGAGTGCACCAGTGGTGCAGATTCGGCCACAATTTTGAGGCTCAGGCCTCACTTACATTAAACCGACAAGCTGCAGGACACCAAACAGTTGCCCCGACGCAGCTCGTCGGTTTAAGGCTGGTCAATGTCGAGCCTCCCCGGCTGCCAGTGGTTTGGCCGCCAAGCGGTAGGCCCCTTTCAAAATGGCGACGGGCCGATCATTGGGGTTGCCAGGGGCAATAAGGCTACTGACCCCGTTTTTAGGCACCTTGCGTCCCGTTAACGCTGGTTTTCCCCAAGTGAAAATCGCCCCCTTGTATTTAAATGGAATACTTGGACCAGGAATTGTGCGGACTCGATGGGCCAAATGACCCCCTTCTGCGCTGTACTATTCTATGATTCGAAATGGAAAAAAATAAGAAAGACTTGCATTTATATAGCGCCTTTCACGACCACCACGACGTCTCAAAGCAGTGTAGTACTTCTTGAAGTGTAGTCACTGCTGTAATGCAGGAAATGTGTTGTACACCTGCACTTTATGCAGTGGTTTTTAAACTGGTGGTGTGCAGGGGTGGGGGTACAGGGGTTTCTGTGATGATCCAGTTAGTAAAGCTTTGTGGGAGTACAGCTGAGTGGCAGCAAAGTGAGGAAGTTAGGAAGGGAGTGAGTGAGAGTCACCCCTTAAAACCACCATGTGAATATGAAGCTATTTGGTACAGTTAATTTCTATTTTTAGATCCAGATACCTTTTGCTAGGCTTGATAAATGCTTTTACTTCCCCATTTATGTTTCTTCCTCCTCGCTTATACTGG